>CM053584.1:380815187-380948160 GCA_028627135.1 Pseudochirops cupreus | reverse complement strand
CAGTCAGTGTACCAGGTCCTCAGACTCATATCTAGACTGGAATAAATAGGCACTCCTTGACTAACTCTAGAGTGGTTATCTGACCTAGTTAGGGGGAAGAGTAAATTATTACAACTACAGTCAGCATTAGGGAAGAGGAGGAGATTAAGCCTTTACTAAAGGTCTACCATGACCAGCCACTGTGCTAAGCACTTTACAGAGATATTTTCTCATTTGAAATTGAGAGGGTTGGGCACGGCTATGTGCTCCTGTGGGTTTCTTTATAGTTCCTGATGTGACCCTGCCGGTGACAGATTTGTGTGTGATTGGCTCTAGATGGAAGGCTCCACCATCAATTGTTTTTTATCACCAACAGAATGCTGTAGGACTAAATGGGATGCTGACCTGACTGTACTAAGTTAGATATGAAAGCATCTTCATTCCCAGTTGAGATCAAAGATGCTTCTCCTTTCACATGAGCTACTACCTGAGAGTGGAAAGCATGGGAGGTGGCTGCACTCATGCCGGGTCATCCGTGACCAATCTGCTAGCTGATCTTGCATGATCCCCACATTTCATGTAAGTCAGAGCTCTAACCAGGGTGGTGATAGAACACAAACACAGAGAAACCATGTTTCTCCCCCTCCTCCCTCTATAATTCCTCTGGCTCACCGTCTCTGTTTTACAGATGAGAAAACTGAAGTCCTAGTGCATGAAGAGTCTTGCTTTGAATCCTCATTCTCTGACTCAAGAGCCAATATCTTCTCTCTTTCACATTCTCCTGAATAAACAGGAATACTTCCATACCTTTGCTCTTCCCTTTGCCTATTGGAGTCCTATTGTCAAAATCTTACCTAACCTTCAAGGTACAGCTTCAATGCCACCTCTTCAGTGAAGCTTCCTCTGAACCCCAAGCTAGAAGAAATCTCTCCTCTGTCTGAACTTACATGAATATTCCTATGACTCTTACATACAGTCTTACCTAAGATATTTTATAACTATACATTTATACTATGTAGATTGTATGTGTGTGTATATGGGGGGGGGGCCGTGGGTGGGTGTGGGTGTGGCTATAGTTATTAGAATTTGGAAGCAAAAGACCTAGATTTGAATTGTCTCTGCTGCTTAACTATCTGTGTAACTTTAGGCAAGACACAACCTCTCTAGACTCAGTTTCTTCATATATAACAGAGATGGCCTCTGTCTGAGGTCCCTTCTAACTCTGTTTCTATGACCTTACATATTTTCTCACTCCACACCCATAAGAGTTCTCTTAAATGCTGAGAATTATGCAGCCTTGTCCAGCCCTTATGGAATAGAATGTTAGTAGGATTGCAGAGAGACAGGTATACTCATACATTGCTAATAGAATTGCAAATTGGCAGAATCTTTTCAAAAAGCCATCTGGCAGTCTGCTGTCAAAGTTATTTTAAAAATCATCCTTTTTAAACCAATTTCATTCTTGGAAATGCACACTAAAGACATTATCAAAAAGAATAAAAGCATTATGTGTTCAAAGATAGCTGTCATGGCATTATTATTAATAGCAAAAATGAAAATATGTTAAATGGCCAGTGGGTCTCCAAAGTTACTGTTGCTCAGGCTGCTGCCCCTGTCTGCCTCCAAGCAGGCTAAGCATAGCTCCCAAGGAGATTCCAGAGACCAGGAGAGGAAAGTGCATCTTGGTATTGCTATTCACTCACCTATGCTCAGGAAAAGAGAGAGAGAGAGAGAGAGAGAGAGAGAGAGAGAGAGAGAGAGAGAGAGAGAGAGAGAGGAGGGAGGGAAGAAGGAAGGAAGGGAGGAAGGAAGGAAGGAAAAAGAAAGAGAAGAAAAGCAACATAGAAAGGCTTAAGAACTATGATCATTACTGACCATGATTCCAGAAAAGCAGATTTTCTACATTTCCTGTTGCAGAGTTGATAGGCTCATGGTACACATATTTTTGGAGCATGGCTGATGTGGAAGTTTGGTTCGCTTAACTTTGTATATTCCTTATAAGATTTTGTTTTTCTTTTCTTTTATCCAGGGAAGAGGATGGAGGGAGAAGGAAAAAATCAATTTTTGTTCATGAAAAAAATATAATTTAATTTAAAAAAGAAGTCTCTGAGCTCCAAGCACCAGCCCCTTTGCCTTGCCGGAAAAGGGAAGGTTCAGGAGAACCTCTTCAGGCTGGAGGTGCCCCCAAATTAGGAGCTCCCCAGTTCCCAGAGAGGGGTGTCCATTATTCTGGGGGCAAGCAGGGGAGCCATGTTTTGCAGAGTTCTATAACTCAGACCCTGGGTCTAGGTGGAGTTGGTAGGTGCTTATAGGAAACTGAGGAAGACCTGAAATAACTTGGAAATGAATGAACTTGAAGTGAAGTGAGGAAGGTTTAGAATAAATGTCTCAGAAAGGAGATTAAGATCTCTAAAAATCTCAGCCAAAGAGAATCACCAGCTCTCTCCCTGCCTCCAGAAGGACCTTTCTAAATGTAACCATGTTTATTCAAAAGGTTTTGGGAGAGAGATGAGGGGGATGGGAGGGAGGAAAGAGCCTCTGTCTCCTAGTGATAAAGAAGGAATGATGGAACGCCCCACTGGAGGGGGATCTGCTCTCTCTTTCTATGACTGCCATTGTCCTGGAGCCCAAGACAGAGATATCAAAGGTGGATGGAGCAGGGGAGTAGGTGAGAGGCCACATCTGGGACCAGCAGAAGTCCTTGGGTCTTTGTTTCTCAAACTCTTTGCCCTGGGGATGCCATCTGTATTCCCTGCATGTCTTGATCTGCCTCAACCAAGAGAATAAAAAGACCTTGGAAGCCATGTGGTCCAAGCCCAACCCCTCCATGTTACAGAAGATGAGGCCGGCGCGAGCAGGAGGTGTTTCCGTGTCGGGTTTCCAACCAAGATCCTCCGACTCCAGAACCAGCGCTCTTCCTTCTGTTCTACTTATCATCTTTTTATTTACTTGTTTTGTCCCCCGCTCCATCTCCCCAGTACCTAGCGCTGGGCTTTTCTATACAGCGGGTGCTTAACGTTTCTGAAATTATTAGTGAGGATGTATGAAATAATAATTGCTGGCATTTATAGAGCACCTTTACACGTGCTCTCTCATTTGATCCTCACAACCACCCTGCGAGATAGATGCCATCTGACCTCACAGATAGGTAAACTGAGACTCAGACAGAAGGACTTACTTCAGAGGGGCCTAACTGATGCTTCTGGAGCCCTTGGAGGCATGACATAATGATACAGCCAGGTTAGATGGTGCTTGGTCTGCAGGGAGCACTTCATGAATGCTTTTTCATTCCCTTATTACATCCAGGGTCTAATATAGCCTGTCCCCAAAGTCTTAGTGCAGTTGTAGCCTTAGGACTTTTAGGACACTTACATAAATTTTCTTTGGCTTTTAAAGCCATTCACAACCTAAGTCCAACCCACCTTGCACCCTTATGGTACAGACTGCCTTCAAGCATTCTAAAATTCAGGAAAAAATTATCTTCTTACTGACCTTCACACAACATCCGTCCCTTCCCATCTCCATGCCTGATCGCCATGCCTGGAATGCACTTCCTCCTCCCCTCCACCTTCCACATTTAGCCCAAATGCTATCTTCTCCACAAGGCCTTTCCTGACTGGCCCAGCTTCCAGGGCCTTCCTCCAAAAATCGTCACGGATTGATGTATTTATGTATGTCTAGGCTGTCTCCCTGAAAGTGGGGATGATGGCCCAAGCCTGTGATTACTGTGGGACGCTGAAGCTGATGGATCACTTGAGCTTGGGATTTCTGAGTTATAGTTGGGCTAAATCCCACTAAATCAGGCATTGCTAATATGGTCAGCTGTCCAGAGCGAAGGGCAGCCTAAGGAGGAGCAAACCTGCCTGCTCCAGAAAAACAGAGCAGGTTAAAGCTTCAGAAATCAGCGGTGGGATCTGACCCAGCTGTGAATGGCTCTAGAATTTCCAACCAAGATAGAGAAACGAAGAAGAAGAAAGAAGAAAAAAAGAAGAAGAAGAAAGAAGAAGAAGAAGAAGAAGAAGAAGAAGAAGAAGAAGAAGAAGAAGAAGAAGAAGAAGAAGAAGAAGAAGAAGAAGAAGAAGAAGAAGAAGAAGAAGAAGAAGAAGAAAGGGGAGCAGGGGCAGGAACTGCTTTGCTTCTTTTTTGTTGTCTTTGTTATCAGCAGTTCCCAGCATTGGCAGGGCCTGGCACACAGTGAGCGCTTCATAAATGATTATTGCTCGATCCATCCTCCATCTAGTCTCCAAAGTGATTTTCCTAAAGCCTAGATCTGATCACGTCCCTCTGCTCCTCAGTGAACTTCAGTGGATCCCTACTGCCTCCAGCATCAAATACCAACTCTTCAGGTTGGCCTTCCAAGCCCCTCATGATGGAGGCACCACCTACCTTTCCAGTCCTCTTACACCCTACTCCCCAACATGTACTCTTCAGTCTAGTGACACCGACCTCCTGCTGCTCCGCAAACAAGAGCCTCCATCTCTTGGCTCTGGGCATTCTCTCCAGCCATCCGGGGGCCAGGAAGGTTCTCCCTCCTCTGCTCCCACCATTGACCTTCCTGCTTCCTTTAAGCCCCAACTAAAACCCCACCTCGTACCAGAAGCCTTCCCCAGCCCCTCTTAAGGCCAGTGCCTTCCAGCTATTCATTACTTCCTAGTTTTCTTCCATATAAATTGCATTGTGTGTGTGCAGATTGTATGTACGTGTGTGTATGTGTGTATGTGTATGTATGTGTGTATGTGTGTATATGTGTGTATATGTATGTATTGTGTGTATTTGTATGTATATGTATGTGTATATGTATATGTGTGTATATGTATATATATGTATATGTGTTGTGTATATGTGTATATGTGTATGTATATTGTGTTTGTATATGTGTGTATGTGTATATGTGTGTATGTGTATATGTATATATGTATACGTGTGTATGTATATGTATATGTGTGTATGTGTGTGTTTGTATATGTGCATGTGTATGTGTGTATATGTATGTGTATATGTATATGTGTGTATGTATGTGTATGTGTGTATATGTGTATATGTGTGTATGTGTATGTGTATGTATGTGTGTGTATGTATATGTGTGTATGTGTATCTGTGTATGTGTATATGTGTGTATGTGTAAGTGTATATGTATATGTGTGCATATATGTATGTGTGTTTGTATATGTGTGTGTGTATGTGTGTATATGCATGTGTATATGTATATGTATGTATGTATATGTGTGTGTGTGTATGTGTATATGTATGTGTGTATGTATATGTGTATGTGTATATGTGTGTATATGTGTATATGTATATGTGTATATGTGTATATTTGTGTATATGTATAGTGTATGTGTATATCTTTGCATATTGTCTCTCCATTAGACTGTGAGCTTCTGGAGGGCAGGTCTCTTGTCTCTTTTGGTGTCCCCAGCACTTAGCACAGTGTCTGGCTCTGAGAAGGGGCTTAATAAATGTTGATTGATTGATTGATTGGCAAACCTTACGCACTTTGCAAATACCCTTCTTGAGGAAACTGAGTCCCAGATGCTGGTAGGAATCCTTTTTCTCAGTTGGAAGATCCCTGAGCTGGTCTGGATGGATCTTCAAGGTGGACACTCAGGCCCAGCTGCCCCGCGGCCCCTGCATCCTTCCCTGGCTCCTTAACACAAAAGTCATCCTTTCAGACCTCGGGGGAGCAAAGGTATGACCACAACCCCTGCAATTACAAAATTCCAAAAGTGACACAAGACAGACACACAGAAGGGGAGATGGAGGGAAACCCTCCCAGCAGCCCCTGGGGCAGCACCAGAAACAGCTAAGTCACTCAGCCACCCCCACTTCTCTACGGTCCCTGGTTTGCTAGAGGCCATCTCCTTTACCTAAGGCTGTCCCACTCAACATCTTTCTAGAGCTGTTGTCCCTTTTAAATAAAAGTATATTTTTCTGCCTTAAAAAAAAACAACAACACCCATGTTCAACCCTCCTGTAAGCACAGATAACGGTTTACCCACTTGGCTTCCTGTTTGGCTTTTTTCTTCCTTTTTCTTTTTTCTGGGGGTGTCTTATCTTCAGATTCATAGGGAGGTTATGCATTGGGTTGTTTACCATTCTGTGGCAGTTATGATGAAGAAAGCTTCCCTCTAGAAGACTAAGGAACACAGAGAAAATTAGTCAACCTTCTGCTACCCAAACTAAGAGAGCGGGGGCCAGTCCACCGGTCATGCCTCACCATGGAACCAGCCCATCTCCCTGGTAACATCCTTGACTCTTCTTTACCAAAGGCCCTCATAACCTGTTCCCAGACATCCTGTACCGACCTACTAATTTTCAACTTTTTGGAGACTTTTATATACATACATAAACACATCCACATCCACATCCACATATATATATTTGTTGGCCTTTGGTGGCCAACTAATCCAGCTGACCCATTTTACAGATAAAAAGACTAAGGTCAAAATTGGTTGGGACCACACAGGTAGCAAGTGGCAGAGTCAGGTTTTGAACTCATTGGATCACAGGGTTTAAAGTTAGAAGGGGCCTCGAAGGTCAAGTTCAGTCCTTCTCTTTTACTGCTGAGAAAACAGAAGCAGATGCAGGTCAGGTGACTTGTCAAGGACTATGTAACTAGCAAATGCCTGAGGCAAGATTTGAACCCAGATCTTCCTGACCTAAAGTACATCCACTGTACCGCACTGCTTCAGTTCAGAAAGTCTCCAGACTAGGTGGGCTGCAGTTTACATGTCTTACAAATGGTGGGAGGGACCCCAGCATCAACAACATCATAAATCCTTAGGGCTTTGGAGGAATGAGGTTGGGCCATCTGCCTAACTTCTCTGGGCCTCAGTTTCCTCTTTTGTAAATAGTTTGGATTAAATTATCCTTGAGGTGCCTGCAGCTCAGAATCCTATGAAACTAATCCTAAAGGACAGGAATAGACCAAAGGGGAGTCTAGAGGTCCTTCTGACTCGGTGGCCATGGGATCAGAGATTAAGAGCTGGAAGGAGGGGTAGTCACTTTTCATTCATGCCCCTATCTGAAGTTTTCTTGGTGGAGATATTGGAGTGATTTTCTATTTCCTTCTCTGGCTCATATGACAGATAGATGAGGAAACTGAGATAAATAGGGTTAAGTGACTTGCCCAAGGTCACACAGTTAGTAGGTATGGATTAGAACTCAGGTCTTCCTGACTGTCTGCCCAACACTCATTAGACACCATCTAGTACAACCCCCTTATTTTATAGGTGAAGCAACTGAGAGCCAGAGCAGTGAAGTCATTTGTCCGAGGTTGAACAAGTAGCAAAAGTCCAAGGTAAGATTTGCACCCACGTCCTCTTAGTCCAGAGCCAGGGCTCTTTCCTCTGTATCACACTAAGGTGTGAAAGCAGTCACCTGTGCAAATCTGTACATACTGTACAAGTCAGAGAAGGAGCATCAGTCATAAAGAACAGGGTGAGAAGATAAAGTGTGCATGGAAACATGGACACAAGGAAAAGAGGCTGGAGAGAGAGGCAGCTAGGAGGTTTCTGGGTGAGTGTGTAACTTCCCCGAAGCAAGGAAGTGCTCCCCAAAGAGGCGTACCAAAAAGGGCTGAGAACCCAGTGGAAGCAGAGATGGCTAAAAATATAACCTGTGGTCGGTACTGTCGTCAGGCAGCCAGAATTCACAGAAGCACAGAATTTAAGTGTCCAGTTGGCCCAATCCCTACCCAAAGAAGAATCAATCATTCAGTTAATGAGCATTTATTAAATGCCTATTGTATGCCAGGCAGTGTGCGGGGCACTAGGGATGCATAAGCAAAAGAAATCCCTGCCCTTGAGGGGCTAACATTCTACAGAGAAGCAACATGCTCATATGTAAGTAAATGCAAAATCTAAATAAAGTGGGTTCTGTTTATTCATACCTATACTTCTGCTGGGCTGGGTTGTCTTACTGTGACTGTGCTCAGTTCTCTCAGTGGCCCTACTCCAGACCAGGAGACACATTTCTGATACTCTCTTCTGGGTATACATGGCATAGCTGCTCCTCCTGGCCTTTCTCTTTCCTTTAGGATATTGTCACCATCTGGGCATAAGTTATAGCCTTTGGGACAAGGATATCAGCTCCCAGAGTCTTAGTCCCAGGAGCTAAACTTTTTTTGGAATAGTGAAGACAGTAGGCTAATTAGGTCATGCAAGTGTTTAGTCTGCCTTTGAACTTACTTCCTTCAGCAAACAAGCTATACTTCCCTGACCCAAACCTGTATCTGACTTAGGGTTAGAAAGTCCCTTAATCTGTTTTTGAACTCACTTTCTCCAGCAAATAGGATACACATCCCTGATCCAAACCTCTATCTGATTTAGGGTTAGAAAGTCCCTTCTAAGGCCAGTCAATTCTTGATTGTCAATCTGGATTTCCTCTCAGATTACTTGAGGCCTGGGCCTGCATTGCAAAAAAACCCACAAAGATTATGTGAATTCTAAACTGCTCACCTTCATTCAGGGCCCTAAGATCCTTTGGGTTTGCTGTGCAAATGAATGGATGGAGAAAGACAAAAACCAAAAAGCTAGATGAACCCACTGAAAGTTATCACAGTATACTGCAAATCCTTTGCTCTAAATTCCTGCTTTTCCCATGTTGATGTGACCAGTAACAGCCCTCCCAGGCTCTTAGCCATGAATATAGATGGGACCTACATTGTACAACCCAGTGTATTAGAAAGAGGAATGGATGATGGCCAGGAGACCTGGGTTCCGGGCCCAGTTCTGTTGCAAATCAGTTATGTAACCTTGGGCATACTCAATCCCTCTGGGCCTATTGCCTTATTGATAGGATTCTACATAAGGAAAAGACGTCAACCATATTGTACAGCTGAGGAAACTAAGGCACACTAGTAGATGGTAGAAATGAGATTTGAATTCAGGTCCCCGACTCAAAATCCATTGCTCTTTCCACTGAGCCAAACCACATGAGAGCAAACACTTGATTTGGAATACCAGGGAGAGGGCTAAGGACAGAACCTATGATTTCATTGGAATAGGGAACTCCTGGTTGAAGCACCAATGCAGGCAAGCACCTTTTCTGCAACTTACAATTGCCTAGAATAAGTGACTTGTCCAGGGTCACACTGCCAGGGCGTGCCAGGATGTGGTTTCTTATCTCATTTCTGTTACTCACCTGTGGAGCTTTTGGCAAGTAATTCACTCTGCCTCAGTTTCCTCACCTGTAAAATGAGAGGTTTGCATTAGATCTCTAAGATATCTTCTGGGCCTAAATCCTGCCATTTAATATTTGGAGGTTCCAGGAAAAAAGAGATATTTCTGGGGTGGCAATCTTTTCTTGACATTGTCATCCAGGGGATGAGCCCTCCCTACCAGCTTCCTGTCATTTACAAATGGAAGGAAGAAAAGTACACAGTGTTTTGCAGGTATGTTTCATTTTTTAACTCACACCCTGGAAGAATTAGAGGGGAGGAAGGCTTTTCAAAGGCCCTGGTTCTAGATGACAAGCAGATATTTCAATCCTTTGGCAAGGAAGAAAGTTTCCTATTGTATTCAAATCAAGTGTATTTGCTTCTCCCAGCTCCTTTGTCTCATCCTGCCATCTATTGCTCAAATTGCCCACTAATTCTTTCAATTTACATTATTCATAAAGAGCAGAACTAACTCAAATCCATCTTCAGAGGGATTGTAATGCAAACAATTTTCTGTGGGGGCAGAGGGAAGAAAAAAAATCATAATTACAAGACAAGACAACAGCACTTAGAGTGAAATATCAGTTCTACAGGACCAGCCTGGAGAGATCTCATACCTCCCCCCTCCCCCAAAGAAATGTGTCTGGAGAGAAATGGGATGAAATAGCCCAGCCAACACTGGGCCACCTGTTCCACTTACTCAGTAATAAGAGTGACAAAATCCTACCATGTGGTAGGCACACATGCATGTCAGGAGGGGTTAAGGGTAAAACTGTAGGAGCCCAGAATTTCTTAGCATCAGAGATTTAGAACTACAAGAGAACTCAGAAGCCCTCTTTCATTTTATAGGAGAGGAAGCAAGGTCATAGCTCTGGACACTGCCTTCAAACCCTGCTCACTTTCCTAAACCATCATGTTCCTGATGCTGTCAGCCAAGGTGTTACACAGCCCTGCTAGCTTCACATCATGCATGCATTTGATGAACATGTCTTCTATGCCTCCAAGTAAGGCAGTGATAAAAAATATCAAACACAGGGCCAAGGAGAGATTCCCAGAATTCTCCACTAGAGAGACATCCATGAGGCGACATTAAGCACCAGTAATTCAAACAGTCCTGATCAGGTCTATTCTTGGTGAACCCATAGTGGTGCTTAGTGATCACCATTTCATTTTCTGAATGTTCACAAACCAACATTCACATTCTGAATAACATTAATAAACTCCTTCGGGGCAGCTAGGTAGCATGGTGGATTAAAAACTAGTCCTGAGTTCAAATCCAGCCTCAGACACTTACTGGCTGTGTGACCCTGGGCAAGTTATCTAACCACTGTTTGCCTCAGTTTCCTCCATTGTAAAATGATGAAAAAACAGCTCCCAGGGTTGTTGTGAGGATCAAACAGCATAATATTAATAAAGTGCTTAACATAATGACTGGCATACAGTAGGTGTTTCATAAATGCTTGCTCCTCTTCCCCTTCCCTCAGTGCCCGAGAAAGTACTCAAAATTATACATTGAAGAGGAAGTCCTACTATGCATTGTCAAAAGGAGGAGTTTTCTCACTAAGCGGTCTCCACATAAATAAAATCACAGGCCTAGACCCAACTCTACCACAGGCACACAGCATATAATAAGCACCTAGTGTATACTATGACTTAGAGATACATAGATAGAGCAAACCACTCCCTGTCCTACAAGGGGAGAGGGATGGTTGGTGAAGGAAGAAGCAACATGTGTACAGACCTAAAATCTGCCTAGGACAGGGGTGGGGAACCTGTGGCCTCGAGGTCACTTATGGCCCTCTGGGGCCTCAGGTGTGGCCTTTTGAGTCCAGGTTTTACAGAACAACTCCTTTTATGAAGGAGGTTTGTTCTGTGGACTTTGGATTGGGTCAAAGGGCCACACTTGAGGACCTAGAGGGCCTTGAGGCCACAGGTTCCCCAGCCCTTGGCCTAAACCATTTCTCCCTTTTCATCTCTTCCACAAGTTTAGCAAGGAGACACTTTTGAAATCCAGGTATTTTCTATCTCTAGCCTTCTCTTCATTTGCCAGCCTGAGAACCTTGTCCAAAGCGGTGGGGGGTGGGGGGCACAGAGAGAAGGGAGGTGGGCCTGGCTGGCCTTTATCTTGATGAATCCATGCTGGTTCACCATGCTGGTGAATCTTTAATTCATTGCAAGGGATCTGACCACTCTTTTGCTATGCCCTTCCTTACTTGGGATTTAAATATCCTGTTAAACATTTTTGTTCTTTCCTTCTCAGTCCAAAGATCATTCTCCTTGGCAGAGGAAGCAGAAGCAAGGTAAGAAGTGAGTGTAATAAACAAAAGGAGGAGGAAACAAATCCGCCGCCAACATTTTCTTTCGTCCCTTATTGTGCTCTTATCCGCTGCAAGCAGGGGGAGACACAGTGCTATGGGCAGACCATGCCAAGTGGGGAGGTGGTATGTACCCCAGAAGTACAGCCTCTGGCCCTGCTCCTCGGCCCAGAGCACCCCGAGCTCCCACTGGGAAGAGGGGGAACCCTAGGGCTCCATGGCCATGGATCCCCTCAGGGAAGAAGTGGGCCAGCCTCACCCCTGCCCAGGATGTTAGTGCCCTTGGACAAAGTCCTCACGGCCCCACGTTAGTTATGCCTTTGTTCTTGAAGGTTACTCAAACTTACCTTTTTTAATTTAATTTCAAAAACTCTTTTACTGGTGTGTGACGGCTAAACTCCATGAAGCATATATGGGTCTGAGCTCCCCAGGAAGCTTCTGGGGCATTATGGCTTATCACTGAAGGACTTGGTGCTTTGGTATGAGGCAAAACTCCTGGTGGGCCCTTGGGGACATCCAATGTCTGTGGCAAAAAAGGACAGACAAATTCTTCATCTTCCCTCCTTCAATAGAGTTCCCATTCCAGCATCGCGGTGGCCTTGGGCCACATGGCTGCTAGTGCTAGGGGTCAGCTAGGGAAGCAGGGAGGCAACATAAATGAAGAGAGCCCTGGGAATTAGGCTTTCTTGTTATCTCTCTGCCCTCAGACTCTATCTCCTCCCTACACACACACACACACACACACACACACACACACACACACACACACGTTGCCTTGGAGTTTCTCATTCCACAATCGTACAGTAATAATGTCGAGACTGGAATTCAGGTTTTCTATAAGAAATTTTCTAACATTACAAATTTTCTAGCACCTAATCCCTCACTCTATGCAAAGTGATTTCCCCCCCACACTTTGATCACCCCAGTCCAATTTGCAGTCAGTTTTTCTCCAACATTGTGAAATTCACCTGACTATGGCAAAATCTAAGAAATTCTTGTTGGGGAAAAATGCCAACAAGGTCCTGTGTCATGAAGTCAAATTTCAACAACAGTTGCACAAGCATTCCTTGGTCATCTCCTGTATTGAGAGCACTGGTTCCAGGTGCCAGGGGATCTACAAAGAAGACACAAGCCCTGTCCTCAAGGGCTCACAATGCAATAAAGAGTTCTCCAGCCTCACCAGATCACCATCTAGGTAATCCCTGATAAGATGAGGAAAGGGTAAACACAGAGATAGAGGAAGCCATGTGCTCCTAGCCACCATGGTGGCACAGGAGATGGCATTTAATCAAGGCTGCCTCCCTCAGAACTGCACAGGAAAGAAAGCAATAAAGGTGCTTTAAGAGGCATGGGGCATGCTACGATTCATCCCTCCTGGTAGGTCATACAGAACATGTGCAGATCTCTGCTGGGTTACAATCCACCAGGTAGAATTCTGGGAATCTACTCTCAGCCTTTTATGACTGGAGGAAGAGTGGGGGTTTTACTTCGTGATGAAAAGTCCTCCTCTGCTGAGTGGGAAGGACCACTGACTCAGAGGCCGCTGAAATGGGAGTTGGTAGATATACAAAAGGGTGACCCAACTTCCCATTGCTTTCCTCAAGGGAGACTGAACTGTCTGAATTGTCTCTTGGGAGTTGGATGGGGAAAAGGCAGCTGCCCTTTCTGGGTGGGAACAAGTGGCCACCTCCAGTTCTTTGCATCTTTTCTTTCCTGATTTAAGACAAAGGAGTATAGAGAGATGTGATTATCTAGGTGGTGACTTTGTGAGTTTTGAAATAACAGCTGCAGGACCTGTCCACAGAATGGTCATGGCCAATGATGGTGGAAGTGGCCACCTCAGGAATGGAAATACACAGTAAGGACAGATGGCTTCAATCAATCTGACCTCTCATGGAGTCAGCTTAGGTTTCCTCAACTATAAAATGGGGATTATAATAGCACTTACTTCACAGGGCTCATGTGAGGATCAAATGAAAAAAAATTTGCAAAATGATTCACAGAATGCCTGGTATATTGGTAGGAGCTTAATAAATGTTTAAATCCTTCCTCTCTCTCTCTTTCAAGGTAGAAAGAAGCACCACCAATGGAAAGACAAAAACATTCAGTGCCCAGCAAAGGAAATTTGTAAGGACCACATAAAAGGAGAATCAACTTTTACAAGGAGGTATATAACCCTTTGCCACACATATGTTGTCCACACATGTGCTTTACTAGCATTGTAGTGTGAGTGTAAGCCTCTGTCCTAATGGACCTATGGGTCTTATGTGTATTTGTGGAAGAGTACACCCCAGGTTTGAGGAGGAATATTTTATACAGACTGCTCTTAACTATATCAACTTAGCAAATGCCTTTGCTAGAAGAGAATTGTCTACTGTCTGATTATTGATGAGGAGTGTGCCAGTGGGGGCTCTGGAGCCATCACATCAGAAGCTTAGTCCCTTGGGATTACCCCTCAAACCAATAGGACTAAAAGGAGGAGTAGTAGGGAGGATCAAACATGTCTCTGGGGTATTTGCTCAGATTATGCAGATCCCTTCAAATACCTCCCTAAAGACCCAACCTGCAAGTGAAAGTATAACATATAGGGATGGGGGAAGGGCAGTATTACATGCAAAATTGTACAGGATAAGGACATGATGGGGAAAAAAAACAAAGGTGCTCTTAGAGGTCTAAGCGAGGAGAGATCGTTCCTGACTCAAGGTCGGAGGCAGTCAACCAGCCCATAATTGTACTGGAAGATCTCAGAGAGCAAAGATTGCTGAGACTGCTTTATAAACCTTACATTGCCTAATGGGATTCCAGATTGTGGAATTACTTAAGAATGGTTGTGTGGTCTAGTGGATACTGAGGTGTCAGGACGTCTTGAGTTTAAATCCTTGCTCAGAACCTTATCATCTCTGTGACCCTATCCACCCCACCTAAAGTCTCCGGGTCTGTTTCTTCATCTGTAAAATGTACCTCATAGTAGCATCTACTCACAGGGCGGTTGTGAGGGTCTACTAAAAGAATGTCGTTACACACCTTAAAGCAACAGGGAAATATTGGCTGTTTTTATCACTTGGCAAACTTAAATATTATCGTACAATTATTATGATCACTCCTCACTTCCAGGTGGGGGGGGGGGGGCGGTGAGGGGAAGGGTGGAGATGGCAAGGGAGATGATGCATAGAATTCTACACCAAGTCACTTTGTCTTTATCACGCTAGAGCCTTGAACCATCCTGGCACATAATAGGTCCTTAGGAAACACTCGCTGATTTATTCAGATCCCCTCAAATACCTCCCTTGACTCATTACTTATTTTTTTCATCATGTATTACTAGAAGATTGTAAGTTCCTTGAGGGTAAGGACTGCTTCATTTCTCTCTCTCTCTCTCTCTGTCTGTCTCTCTCTCTCTCTCTCTGTCTCTCTCTCTTTTGCTTTTTGGAGGGCAATTGGGGTTAAGTGACTTGCCCAAGGTCACACGGCTAGTAAGTGTTAAGCATCTGAGGTCAGATTTGAACTCGGGTCCTCTTGACTCCGGGGCTGGTGGTCTGTTCACTGTGCCACCTAGCCACCCCCACTTCATTTCTCTTCTGAAGTCCCAATGCATACCCAGTACTGCGCATGTGGTAAGTGTTTAACAAATGCTTACTGATTGACTGCTTATCTGTGTACACGCTATATTCCTTAATAGACTTTAAGCTCCTTGAGGGCAGGCAACAGTTTAAGTCTCGGTAGACCTAGGGCCTAACGTATAATAAGTGCTTAATAAACCCCACCAAGGGCATGGAGAATTCACCAGTGAGTCATGAAGAATCAAGCCATTCTTTCTCTAAACCCAGTTGTCTCACAGGTACTTGGGCTCTCATAGTACAGTAGAAAAATGTAGAGTCTGAGGACTGGGGTTCGAATCCCAGCTCAGTCACTTATTCCTGAACTGACTCTAGGCAGGTCCATTAAACTCTCAGGCCTCACTGCCCTCACCTGTAAAATGAGAGAATTAAATTACATGGTCCCTGGGATTCCTTCTAGCGCTAAATTTCAAGATTCCCTCCAGTTCCCAGGGAACAAAGCCATTCCAAACCACTAGTCTTTAATGAGTCCAGTAAAGTCAAATTAAATCTGGGTTCAAGTCCCAGCTCCAACAACTTTCTAATCATCTCTCTAAGCCTCAGTTTCTCCATCTGTTAAAAAAATTAGGAGAATAAAGTTTCTGTTAGAGAATTGAGGAGGGGGGAAAGTACTGGGAACATTGAACTATGTGACCTTGGGACTTCATCTTCCAGGGCCTCAATGTCTTCTTACATCAGTGGTTCTCAACCTTCCTAACGCCCTGACCCTTTAATACCCACCTGGAGACAGAAAGAAAAGCAGTGTCTCGATTCCTAAGACTATCAGAAATATGTGTTTTCTGATGGTCTTAGGTGACCCCTATGAAAGGGTCATTCAACTCCCAAAGGGGTCACGACCCACAGGTTGAGAACTGCTCTCCTACATACAAGAAAGGGGCTGGACCATATGGCCTCTGAAGGCTCTGTCCAGCTCAAGATCTGCAATTCTAAGTCACTTAATCTTCCAGGGCCTCGGTTTCCTCATCTGTAAATAAGAGGGTTGCTCTAAGTGGCTTCAGAAGCTCCTTCTAGCTCTGGATTTGTTATTCTATGAAACTTTAAAGTGCCTAGGAATATTAGGTGTTGTTGTTATAATTAGCAGCGAGAGCGAGCACACACACACACACACACACACACACACACACACACACACACACACACACACACACACACACACATAGTAAGAGCCTCATTAACAAGCATTAAATGAATTGCCTACTACATGCCGGGCTCGGTGAGGAAGTGCTAGAGACACAAGGAGGGGCAGAAACATGAACTCTGCCCTCACAATTAGTGAGGGAAACACCACAAACCACTGTGAATGGATACTCTACATCCAGAGTAAATTGGAGATAACCTCAGAGGACTCTTTAAAGGGGGCAGGAGGGATTGGGGGGGACTGGAAAGGTTTCCCGTAGAGGGTAGGATTTTACCTGCAACTTGAAGGAAGTGATGAGGAGGGAGAGTGTCCCAGGCAAGGGGAACAGACAGAGAAAATGGAATGATTCGCTAAAAACAGCCAGGAGGACATAGGTCATCGGTCATAGATTACTATGAAGGTATAAGATATTAGAATATTCGAAAGATAGAAGGGGGCCAAGTTATCAAGAGCTTTAAAAGCCAAACACAGGATTTTATATTTGGTACCGGAAGGAGGAGGGAATCACAGGAAGTTTATTGAATGGAGGAGTGACCTGGTCAGACTGGAGCGTTAGGAAAATCACTTTGGCCACTGAATGGCAGATGGACTGGAGCGGGGAGAGCCTTGAGGCAGGCAGACACCCCCACCCACCCAACTCCCATCAGGCCATTACAATAATCCAGGTGTGAGGTGAGGAGGGTCTACACCAGGGTAGGGACAGTGTTGGGGAGGAGAGAAGAGATATGAGAATACAATGGACAGGCCTTGTCTTGTCTACACCCACCCCCTCGTAAAGGAAATCAGCTCTAGGTTCACGGACACCCCTTGTGGTCCGTCTCCCAGTCTCAGCACTTATCACAGCCCCAAGTGTTGCTAGGCAATTTCCTTACAGCTCTTTCTCTTCTTATTTCCATAGTCAATCTAGTATTTTTCCAAAGCCTGGCCCCTGCACCTTCTCCAAAAAGGCACAGCCCTTCCCAAATTGCACCTGGGACCTTTTCATCAGTGGGCGGGAAGAACCCCACCCCCACCTCCGCCCCCCAAAGGTGTGCCATGGAAAACTTCGACATTTACAAGCGTGCTTCGGCGGATGGCAAAGTGGGAAGCGCTGTCTCAAAGCATCATCGGGGCAGGGCCTCGTTCATTCATCCACCAACTATTCAGTGACTTGGGGCAAGTTTTCTTTTCACCAGAATCTCAGTTTCCCTGTCTGGAAAATGGAGATCATAATCCTTGAACTAGAGGCAAGTGTTTGAAAAGATCATTGGTTTGGGAATCAGAGGACCTGGATTCTAATCCTGCTCTTCTATTTACTACTTATGAGACCTTGAGCAAGTAGATTTGTCTTTCTGGGTTTCATTCCTCATCTGTGACACAAGAGATCTGGGCTCGATGGCCTCTAGAGTCCCCTCTCAGCTCTGGAGCTAGGTGCCCAGGATCCCTGGCCTCCTTACTGATTTTTTGTGAGTAAATCCCTCCATAAATCTTAAAGCCTGAAATAAATGTAAGTTACTGTTATAATTATGAACTCGTAAGATCACAACTCTAGAGACAGATGCCTCTCGTGTTACAGATGAGGAAACTTGGGCCCAGAGAGGTCGTCACATACACAGAGTCATAGATATAGAACAGGAAGGGTCCACAGCCATTCCAAGCCCTTCACTCATTTCACCAAGAGAAAACTGAGGCCCAGAGAGAAATAGAAACCTTCCCAAAGTCATCGGGGCACTAAGTAGCAGGGGTGGGATTTGAACTCAGTGCCTGGAGCTCCTGTCCCACTATTCCTGCCACTATCCCCAGTGGTATCTTGGTCACTTACCAAAGAGGATTAAAAAGGAATTAACCTGCCCCTTCAGAGGCTAACTCTCCTTAAGGGGAAAAGTTTACACGTGCAATAACAACATTATTCCCCAATCAGCACCTGAAAGGAGAATCCAGGCATTCAGAGCTCTCTGTGATCCAGAGCTATCAGGAAAGGCACCAGCAACAAGGTAGGATTTCAACTCAACCAAGAAATATTTGCTGAGGAAAAAGCAGAGATAAATAACAGCTGGGCAGCTAGGTGGTGAAGCAGATAGCACCTTGGGCCTGGAAGACTCATCTTCCTGAGTTCAAATCCAGCCTCCGATGCTTCCTAGCTGAGTGACCTTCGACAAGTCACTTCACCCTGTTTGCCTCAGTTTCCTCATCTGTAAAATGAGCTGGAGAAGGAAATGGCCAACCACAGCAATATCTCTGCCAAGAAAGACCCAAGTGTCACAGAGAGTCAGAAACGACTAAAATGAGTGAACAATAAATAAGAGCCGGGCCCCTCTCCTCAAAAAGCTTGCAATGCAGGGAGCGGGAGAGAAGGGAGAGGAGACAAGACACACAAGGTTTTATGGGAGCTTATATCTGGAGCTGGGGTGGACACAGTGCTTCTAAGCCAAGCCTTTCATTTTACAGGTGAGAAAACTGGGGCCCAGGGGAGGGGGAGAAGGACTGAGGATTATAGGAAGGACTTCAGAGACCCCCTTATTTTATAGATGAGAAAACTGGGACTTGGGGAGCCTCCCAAGGTCATCCAGAGAGTAAGCATCAGTGACGGGATCTGAACTCAGGTCCTCTGTGTTAAGAGAAAACTGTCCGCGCATCAGGGAAGGCTCCATGGAAAGGATAGCATCTGATGTGGGTCCTGAGTGATAACTGTACCTTTCAGTAAGCAGAAGCAAGAGAATCATCTGTTCCAGGGGTAAGGAGCTATGTGAGCAAAGAAAAGGGAAGGATGTGGGGAAGGACCTTGAAAGGGGGCTAAGATCGGAATCAGTCAAGAGAAATGAAAGTGGTTCTATGTGGTCAGAGCCAAGGGTTTGCTTTAGGGAGCTGTGGATGGAGAAAAGGGTTGGAAAGATAAAATGGTAGCAGACTGTAGGAAGCAGGGCTTTTTGTCAGCCTAAGGAGTCAGGACAGAACCCTGTGGGAAACGGAAAGGTTTCTGAGCAGGAATGAGTGATTCAGAACAGTGATTTAGGAAGACTCATCTGGAGGCACCTAAAGGGAAGATTGGAGGGAATGATAGGGACTGAAGGTCAAGACAAGTAAGGAGCCATTGCCATCCCCTGTATTGGTTGATAAAGTTTCATCGATGTTGCCTTTACCCCTCCCAAAAAAAACCCAACTTGTCTTAAGAGACATTGGGTGACACTGGGGGTATAGCTGTGCGGTCAGCCCTTGGGGATGTGGGGGGGGAGGGGCTTAGAATGCAATTCAGCCAGTTCTGCCCACTACGTGCAAGGCACTGTCCCCTCTGCACAACATTCTATCCCACTGGTATCTCCCCTCCCCCTCCCCAGGTCCCTTTGGAAATCCTTAGCTTCTTTCAAGAAAATTACAACTTCTTACATAACAGCCAAGGCATTTATTTCCTCATCCCTCCAGTGGCTAGGATTCTCACTTCCCTCCCCAAAACCAACTTTGGGCATGTTTTCTAATCTGTACATGTGGCACACATGTGCACATGTGCACACACACACCCAACAGTGTAGAGTTATTGGGGTGCTGTTTGTTTTCTCTCTCTCCCTTACTTCCTTTCTTCTTTCTTTCTTTCTTTCTTTCGTCTTTGCATCCCTAGCACCTGGAACCCAGTGGGCATCCAATATTGGTTGAATGGAGGGCACTTACTGAAAGTGGGGACCAGCCTAAATTATTGCAGTCCCCTTCTGGTGGCTCTCCCTACCTCAAATTTCCTCCTCCCCAGCCTGTCCTCCTCTCAGCTGCCAAAGTGATCTTCCTAAAGTCAGGCTGACGGTGTCAACCCCTCCCTGCCCCCAGCCCCTCACCACCCAATAACCTCCCACTGGCTCCCTGTTCTAGGATGAAATCTGAAATCCTCCGGCTTTTAAAATCCTTTGCTGGCTCTCTCCCTGACTTTCCAGCCTTCTTATGCTTACCTCCCCTCCCACAATGCAGTGATACTAGTCTTCCTTCTGCTCCTCACCCTAAACTCGCCATGTCCCATTTCCCCGACTTGGCAGAGACAGCTTCCTCTCTGTCACCCTGCCCCCAAGCTTAGAATGTTCTCCCTCCTCACCTTCACATTCTAGTTTCCTTGCCTTCAAGTCTTATTTCAAATCTCATCTTTTACAGGAGGTATTTCCCAGAAGCCCCAGTTTCTAGTGCCTTCCCAATGAGAGTACCTTCCCTGTATGTGTCTGTGTACCTGTATACACACACATATATATAATACATATACATATATACATAGGTGCATATACACATATATATTATATGCATGTGGGTGTATTATATGCATGTATATTTATACCTTATACATATCTTGTATGCATACAGCTGTTTGCATGCTGTCTCCCCCCCCAGAATAGGAGGTCTTTAAGGGCACAGTGACCTGGTTTCTGTCTGTCTTTGGATCCCCAGCCCTCAGCAAAGTGCCTGACGTGTAGTAAATGCCTAATAAGTGCCTGTTGACTGATCTTGTGGGGCTCAGGGGGGGTAAAGAGAAGGAACCAGAGAGTGGAGGACAAAGTCTAGTAGTTGTCAGGGCCTCCCACCTCCCCCTGTCCTGCTCCCTGAACGCAGGGTAAGGGCAGGAACCCCAGGGCAGTGAAGGGCTCTGGGACAGCTGTTTTTTATTTTTTCAAGAAGAAGGGAAGGGGAGATGGGAGAGAATGAAAAATGAATTCTTTCTGGAAAGTCTTTATTTCAGACAGCTACCTGGTGGCCTCGTCCAGCTTCCCATCCTGCCCAAGCCCCGTCCCTCTCTGGCCAGCCTGGGACGGCCAATTCCCCAGACCTTCCTCCTTCCAGGGATGCTCTGATGCCCAAGCCAGGCTCTGCATATGCCCCCCCCCCTTCTCCCCGCCCCCCACCTGCTTCTTCTCAGGCAATTAGCTTCCCCAGAGAAAATCCGTCTTAAGGAGTTTTGCCTTTGGCCTGAGCTCACCGTCTCCATCCAGCTGAGTTGGTCTCAAAGGTGAATATCAAATAAATGCATTACAGATGTTTCCCTTTCCGTTCCTGGCTACTGCTGCTCCAGAGCCAGGGCCCTTCCCACGCTGATCCAGTCCCAGTTTTCCTCCCTGCCGCACCGACAACTTTTTCCAGCTGTGGTTATTTGATAATGATTTTTTTTTAACCTTTCCCAATAAAGTGTTTATCTCAGAAGACTGTGAGTTTCAGGTGATGGCTAATGAGTTGCAGATGCCTTTGGCTCTAGGTGAACAGCTCAGAACCAGGCCCAGTAGGGAGCATCTAAGAGACACAAGAAATCCCACTGGGACAGAATCCTCCTTCCCCCAGCTCAGGATTCTGGTCCCCTTCCCCCGCCTCCCCCACCCAACTTTCAAAGAGTTCTGGGTCCTCAGGGGTCTCTAGCCGAATCCCCCTCTTCTGGGGGCATTGCCAATGGGTGGGTGAGGAACAAAAGTGAAGAAAAGACACAATACCCATTTCCTCCTTGAATACTGTCTAGGCAGCAGGTGGCCTTGTCTATACTTGGGTGGGGGGTGATGACTAGGCTACCAGCAAGAGGCCCCCCTCAACCCACACCCCCCCCCACCATGGCTCCTCATAAGAGTCTTACCCACCCAAAGGAGTCGTATTCCTCTGACTGGAGGCTTTGATCACTGTAGCAAGTGGGCAAAGCCACCCAGGGCAGGAGTTCTGAACCTGGGCTCCACAGATGGGTTATCAGATAAATTTCAGGGGATCTGTTTTGAGGGTAAAAAAAAAATCCATTTTTATTTTCACTAATCTCTAACTAAAATGAGCATTTCCTTCAATTATGAGTGCTGGCAACAATATTAGTGTGGAAAGGGGTCTATCTATAGGCTTCACCAGACAAAGAGGTTAGAGACAAAAAAAAAAAAGTTAAGAAGCCCAGGTCTAAGGGGAAGGAAAGTGCAAGAGGTCACTTTCACCTGTTATCTATCACTTACACCTTAGGGTAAATGAGTCTCAGAAGGTTTCCTAAGAACCCCAAAGCCCTGGCATCCTGAGAAGGAATGGTGCCCCACCCCCATCCCCAGGCTCAAGCTGGGAAAGCTTAGACAACTAGGAGCCTGGGGTCAGTGCAGCTGGGCTGGGGGAGAGATAAAGCATTTGTGGGCCCCTCAGCAAGGTTTGAAATCTGAGCCCCCGTTGGTGTGACTGTCCACTGGAGGCTTTGAGCCTTCTAGAGATCACGTGTGACTTGTTGCAAAATTAAGAATTAAGAGCCCTAGAAAGCTGAATTCTTCAGCCCCAGACACATGTGCATTTTGTCACAGAGGTGGAGGGCCATGGGTATAGAATATTACATATACTGTCAGCTCAGCTGATACAACTCAGAATGAGATCCTATCAGTTCATGGTCTCTAAGGTTCCTTCCAACCCCAAGATTCAAAGATTGTAAAAAAAAACAACAACAACAAACTTGGGTGGGAGAGGGAGGTGTGAGGGGAAGGGAAGGAGGTCAGAAATCAAAACAATTAGAGATACCAGCTCCAACAAGCAGGTGGGGAAATTAGGGAAGTTATGCTATTTATAGCTCCTAGAATAAAGAGTTTGTCCCTTTGCTGGGTGGGATGATGTGGAGAAGAGAAGACAATGGTGTCCAGCTACCAGGTGATCTTCCTTTGTCCATCCAGAGGCTGGCATATAGCAGGTACTTAATCAATGTTTATCGATTGATTGATATTCATTGATAACTTCATAGAAATCACTGCCATTGTTAGAAGCTTCACTTCCACCACCACCCCCGCCCCCCCAACCCTCTTCTAAATCAATCAATCAACACTTATTGTGTTCAGGGTTGGGGGAGGGAGAATGTATCTTCACACTCGTGATTCATGCCCCAGGAAGCTTCTTCCAAACTGTTGGAAAGGCAGAAAATGCACAAGAAAGCGTAAGAACAGTACCAGGCCAACAATGCTAAATGGCAGGTGGGAGTAATTGCTGCTCATCTTTGAGGGAGGGGGATGTCGCTGTGGGCTGGAAGGTTTTTTTGGAGGGGTGGGGGTGGAGAGATGGGGAAGAGGAGGAAGGATGCTCTGGGCCAAAGGATTGGAATTGCCCTTTCACCAGATATAAATTCCCAAATCTGTCCTGGGGAGTGTCTAGAGAAGAAAAAAAAAACTCTTTCTAATCTGCATTCTATCTCTGCAACTAAAGGCTGAAAGAGGATTGGAGAACTAGCATGGTGCCTTGCATGTGAAGGCAGGAAGACCTGGGTTCAAATCCTACCTTAGACACTTACTAACTGTGTGACTCTAAGCAAGTCATGTCATGTGTCAGGGCCTCAGTTTCCCTCACTTGTAATATGAAAAGGTTGGACTCCATGGAACCTTCCAGCTCTAAATCTAAATCTATTATCCCACGATGAGAAGAGGGCAAAGGAAAAGCCACACCAAGCCCCCCATCTCCCTTGAATCCTCATTCCTTGACTGTAGTTGAAGACTTCTGCAGAACTCCAGAGAAATTCTCTTTTTCTTTCTCATTACAACAAAGTGGAATCCTGCGGTGGGGTGGGGGGTTACTCTGAGCAGTCCCCTCCCCGTCCTGCTTAAACTGTTTTCTCCCGATCAGAGGCAGCCCAGAGGCCCGGTGGGGGCCCCTGCAGACCTGAGTGTTTACACAGAAGCAAGATTTATCTCAGTTTTGGGAGGTCCTGGGCCGCCGAGGCCCTAGATCATCATTAGTTCCATCAAAGGAATGATCTGACATCTGAAAGAGCAAGATATATGACGTTCAAATTGGAAACAGCCTGGTGGGCCAGCGAGCCTGAGAGCTCCCTGGGCAGTTCAGGACCTTCTCTTCTGGAGAGCCTGGGAGAGCCCACGGCTGGGGAGGAACGCCAGTCCTGCAGGAAGAACCGAACAGTCATAATAATAGTGGGGCTGAGGACGGTGTGGGCGATAATGACATTTGTCTAGCTCACGAAGATTTGCACAGCGCTTTATGAATAAAATCCCACGTTTGGCTTTTAAAGCCTTCGTCACCCGGCTTCTCCTTCCCTTGTCGGTCTTCTCAACACCTAACTCGCCTCCACTTCTGAGATTCAGCCTCACGGGTCTCTTTGCCTTTCCTCACACACAACACTCCATCTCCCACCTCCATGCGTTTCCCCTGGCTGTCCCCCATGCCTGGAATGCCATCCTTCCTTCATCTTGCCTCCTGCCTTCCTTCAAGTTCTAACTAAAGACCCTTCCTAATCAATTTTTCCTGGTTATATTGTTTATGTACACAATGATTTGCATGTAGTTTCCCCATTAGAACAGGAGCTCCTCAGGACAGAGACTGCTTTAGGCTTTCCTTGGATCCTTAGCACTTGCCACTACATCTGAATTTTACAGATGAGGAAATTGAGGCTTAGGTTAAGAACCTTGCCCAGGGTTATAGATTTAAGTCAACATTAGAACTCAGGTCTTCCCAGCTCTAAATTGCAGCCCTCTATTCACCAAAGAAAAATCCCAAAATTACTCCCAAGGAGAAATCCTAAGTGTGGAGTTTGAGGGGGATGGAGAAAAATTGGAGAGCGAGTCCAAAGTGGAGACCAAAAATCAGACAAAGGAGAAAGTGGAAAACAGAAGGCTGAGAAAGGAGAGGAGGGTGGGGGATGAGTGGGTGTGGATATGAAAGTGAGGCTGGAAATCTCACTACTCAGAAGGAATACTAATCCCTCCAGGTGCCCAGAGAGCCCTAATGCTCTGAGGAGACAGAGCCCTGATGGCAGCCCCTCCCTCCCAGGTTTAAATTACAGGCTCTCCTAAAAGAAAGAGAGAGTGCCTCTGTGGCAGAGATAACGATCTCCCAGGCTCCCCTCCATCTCCTGCCTATTGACATAGCAATCAATGCGGTTAGCACAGATTGGGTCTGATAGCAGTAATACCTTGTTAGGCAGAGTGGGTGTTAAAAGGAGCAAGCAGCCTGGGGATTCCTGGAAGCTGGGCCCCAGCAGTGAGCAGGAGCACTGAGGCGTTAAGGCATGATAGAACATGCTGCTCCCAGGAGGCCTTCCAAGCCAGCCCCCGAAACTTGGAGCTCCCTCTGAAAGCCAGGCTCTCCCTGGGTCCAAGGGCAGCCCTTGTAGAAGACCATAGGTCCAGAACCCGAAGGGACTTTGGAGCCCAGCTGAACAAACCCCTTCATTTTACAGACGGAGAAACTGAGGCCTCAAAAGTTGAAATCATTTGCCCAAAACCACAGAGAAGCAGGCAAGGCCAACATTTGAACTCAGCTCTTTAGACACTCTTATACCTTCTCCTATGCTCTCTGGTCCTAACCCAGGTCCTATGATTCCCTTCCCATCCCCTCCACAAATGGGGGAAAATATCAGTTGGCAATATAGTGCATGAACATAGCTGGATGTCACTTCATCACAAGGAAGAATGACTGAAGAATGAAGAGAAGTATGGGAAGACTCTGAACAGATGCAGAGGGAAGTAAGTAGAATCAGGAAAATTATATTCACAAAGCAGCAGCAGCAGCACATTGAAATAATCCTCTGAAATTAGAACATGCAAGCCTGACCCCAAAGAAGGGAAATGAGAAAGGAGCTGCCTTACCTCTTTGTTAGTTGAGGTTTTTACCAGATTTCTGATTCCATAGGAGCACTGGCCTCTCCCAATGCATATGTCTGCAATTTACAAGCCTAGAAAGTTGCCTGGATCATGGATATGTTGGTTGGTTTTCTTTAACTAACTTTTTCCCTTCTTTTCTGTTCTCATTTTAAGAGAGATTTTTTTTTTTGAGCATGGGGGGGAAAACAGGAAGGAATCCATTGAGAAATATAGGAGAAACAAAACCAAAAAAAATCAGTAGAAATTTCATTTTTATGAAAGGAACAGCACTATAAAATAAACTTGGTGTTGTAAGATTGTAAGGACCAAACTTGGTTCTGAAGAAAGTATTGGGGAAATGCATTATCCTATCTTCTTTACAAAGGTGGGGGATTTGGGTTCAGAATATTTCATAGAAGATCAGAATGAGCTGGTTAGTTCTGCTTTATTTCCTTCTCTTTTCTTTTTTGGGGGGGAGGGTAGAAAGGAGAGTTGTTTTGTTTTGTTTTGTTTTTTAGAAATGAAGGTGATATAAAAACAAAAAATTAAATTTAAAATTTTTTTAAAGTTTTTTTAGGAGGGGGAGACAATCTATGATCCTCTAAGATCCCAGCCCATTTGAGGTCTGTATCATCATCAGACAGAAAAAAAAGCAGGGGAGACTGAGGCCAGGGTGACACATCTTCCAGGATGGGGAGCAAGACACTATAGCTTGGTCCAACTGGGCCTTTGTGACCCAGGTTCTCCTGGATAGCTTAATAAGCAAGCATTCATCCTGGGCATCCAGAGCTGGTTCCTATGGCCACATCTCAAAAGGTCCCACCCTTACCCAGAAATGTCATGAATGATTTTAGAAACAGGAGTAGGAACAGGGGACTGTCAGTGGTGACCCTGCCCTCAAAGTTCCTTGAAGTTGTTGTAGGTGGCTGGAAAGTTGACATGTTGAGGACTGCCCCAGACCTTTACCAGGGGGAAAGAGAAGGAATTTAAGCAATGACAGTGTCTGAGAGAATAGGGGTGGAGGGAGGAAGAGACAGGCTAGAGGGAGAAGGTAAAGACAAATTGTTTCTTCTTCATAATTCCCTGATGGAATCAATCTATCAACCCAGGGAGGTCCTGGTGGACCCTGCTTCTAGGGTCTGGCCTGGCCTGCTTAATAATGTCAAAGACCCTAGCTTAGTCCCCAAGATTTCACATCTGAGTGTGGACCCTAGGCAGATAACAGTGCCTCCTTGTTTCAGTAATCCAAGATGTTTACACCAAAACCCCGGGAGGAAAAATTCAGCCCCCTGCTCCCACGGGAGAGTTTGAGAGGTGCTGAATACTGGCTATGACAAAGCTCTGTGCTTCCCTCCCTCCCCGCCCCCCCCCCCCCCCCCCGCCAGAGGCCTGTGAGCCCCTTAGCCTACCTCCTAATGTGAAGTGGTCTTTTTTAGGAGTAGGAGAAGGGGGTGTGCCAGTGACCACCCTGACCTGTGAAGCTCTCCAAGGAGCTGTAGGCAGCTGGAAGGTTGAAGAGATGATTAAAGATGTAAACACTCAAAGATTTTAAACTTTAAAGGAAGATTTCTTGAGCACCCACTGTATGCCAGGCACTGTTGTTGTACAATTGAGTCCAGCTCTACACGACCCTAAAGTCTGTGGAGTTTTCTTGGCAAAGACACTGAAGCAGCTGGTCATTCCCTTTCCAATGTGTGCCCATTTTATGGTTAAGGAACTGAGGCAAATAGGCACTAAGTGACTTGCCCAGGGTCATACAGCCAGTAATGTTTGAGGCCAGATTTGAACTCAGATGGTCCTGACCAGTTTAGAACCTGGTGCTCTGCCCCAGGCGCTGTAGGTGCCAACCTACAAAGGAGAAATGCAAACAGTACCTGCCTCAGGGATCTTCCATTCTACCGAGGGGAAAATACACAAAGTAGAAGTGGGGTAATGAGGAAGGCAAGGGGAGGGATGCTGTGTCCTAAAAGGCTTTGTGTCACCTGGCTGGAGCCTTGAAAGAAATCCATGACTCTGAGAGAGGGAGGGAAGATGGGACCCGCTGGACCCTGTCACCTCTAAGGTCGGGTCCTGCCCGTGAGCCAGGTCCCGGTAACCAGCGAACCTGCGGATGGAGAGCAGGGAAATCAATGCCGCTTAGCCTCTCCAGCTACAAGCCTTGCAAGTCATCAGGGAGCGTCTCCCAAGGAATTCCGAGTGCTTGCCAGCGCAGCTATCGCCCTGGGATTCACCACATCCCTTGTGGTGACCGCCAGCAAAGAGGGGCCCGACTGCTGCAGGTTGGCTGTGGTCTGTCTCACAGACCGGGGAAGGAGACACCCTCGGGCAACGGGGAGGGTCCCCCCAGCCCCCACCCCCCCACTCCCGTTCCAGACGGCACGGCTCCGTGCGGGTCTCCTGACGGGAATCTGTCCATTCCTGAAGGAATAATGAGGCATGATGAGCACATGCCTCTGCCTACCGAGGCAGGTATCTGCTTAATCTTTACTTCACCCCAGCGTGATGGGGAGAGAACAGAAAGGAGGTCTGAACATCCTTGTCTCATGGGGATGGAGGGAGGTTCAGTGGAAAGGACACTGGCTCTCTGAAATCCAAGGACCAGGGTTCAAATCCCACCTGGGATGCTCACTCACTACCTCTGAAACCCGAAGCAAGTCACTACAGTCTATGATCCTGAAGTCCCTACACCTCCCTGGGCCTCAGTTTCCCGATCTGTAGAGTAAGGAGGTTGGGTTAGTTGGCCTGTGAGGTCCTTTCCAGGTCCAAAGTGTTTGTTTTGTTAAATAATCCCAGAAGGCACAGGCAGCCTGGGTCCTTCCCTTGGTCCCCAGGCTCCCCTCTGAGGCTTCCTGAGCACATAAGCTCCTAAGCACCCTCACCCCACCCCACCCCCATGATTCCCTATTCAGCACAGGGTTCTCTGATGGGGCAAGAGGGTTCAAAGGAGGCCTTCTGGGTAAGCCCCATCGGAGAAGAGCTTTCCACAAGCAAGGCCCCAGTCCCAGATTAGTGTAGCTGTGAAACAAGTACTGAGTCTAGAACCCAAAGGCTTGGTTCAATCCTCCTTGGGCTCTGTCTGCCACAGGGGGCTAGACCAGGGACCTTGCCTTGGGAATTCTCGGGGCCTCAGTTTCCTGCTCTGTAAATGGAGGGGTTTGGCCCTGACCTCTGAGGTCTTTTCTGGTTCTGTGGGGTGCTGGGGGTGGAGGAGAGGGACCAGGTGAAATCATAATTCCCTCTAGGTTTGGGGTACAATGAAAAGAGAACCAGGTATGAAGGCAAGAAGATTGCCAATCAAACTGACCCTTACAAGTCACATGGCCCTGGGTTTGAATCCTGCCTCTCATATTGACCTCATGTGTAACTTATTGCATCTCTATGCCTCAGTTTCCCCATCTGTAAAATGAGTATAAAAATAACCCTCAGTCAAAGGACAAGTAGACAGAAAGCTGTCCTCTGAGTCTTGGGTTTGAGTACAGCTCCTGACACTGACTCTGACAGCCTCAGACCTACAGGATGGGTGAGGACCCTGGACAAGTCACTTGACCTCTGAGTACCCTGGACAATTCTAAAGAAATAGGAGCTGCAGGTGCATGCTGACCTGCCTTGATAGACTGTTTACTACACTAATGAAGTCACAGGATCAACCAAAAAAACCCCAAACCTTTGCTTAGGAATAATAGTAAAAATAACAGTAGGGCAGCATAATAATGCGTAAAAAGAAATAATAACAACACAGTCTCAAAAACCTTTGATAACAGCAGCTGGCATTTGAGGGCGAGCCAATAGCGCGGGCACTTAAACCTTTGTCGATCCGGAATGTTAAACACGGCGCCTCGAGCGCTTTGCAAACTCCATACGCAACCAAAGAGCACTTATTGGCCACCTACTACGCGCCAGGCACAGGGCTGGGCTAGACTCCAAACACATCAAAGAAAGAAACCCTGGCCTGAAGCAGCGTGCATTCGGCGGGCATCCCAATACGTTTTCCTAGAGGTAGGGCAAACAGTCTTTCTCCCCATTTTATAGATCAGAATGTTGAGGCTCCCTCTTGGTGACTTGCCCATCTTCACACCGCCTGTGTGGGTCAGAAGCTGAGGTCCCAACCTGGGACTCCTCCATCCCACATGAAGAAGGGAGAGAATTCAGTGATAGGTTTCAGTGCCTAAGCGAAGGAAAAAGAGCCTGAAGTCTTAGAAGCCTGGGCCCATCAGCTAGAATGACTGCACCCGAGGGGTGGTATCGACACCAGTTCCCTTTTTGTCTGTGCCTGCCTTCAGGGAGGAAGCCTCCCAAATCAGTGTCTGTCTACTTGGTTTTAGAAGCCAGGCTACCTTCAGGCCTTGCCAGTCTGGAGAGCAGTGACAGCATTTAACCAGCACAGATGTTTACATGGCATTTTAAAGCTCATGAAATGCTTCCCAAATAACTCCATGAAATCATCAGTACCAATGTTATTCTTCCCATTTTGTGGAGAGAGAAACTGAGGCTCAACGTTACTTACAAAACATTAACAGAACTGGGAATTGGCTCCTCAGACCATTGATCTAGACCCAGAAGGAAACTTAGAGGCCACCGAGTCATTTTACATTCTCAGAAACTGAGTCTCAAGTTAAGTGGCTAAGAGAATTATTGCCTGAGGTCACACAGGCACTTGAACTTGCAGACCTGGGCTTGCTCTTTCAACACCAGGCTGTCCCCAGTCTGTCAAGTACCAAGAACACAGGCGGCGATCCGGCTTGAGTCACTGGTAATGTGCCTGAGTAGTTAACAGCAATAATAATAACAAGAGGAATAATAGCTCTCATTATTGTCATGCTATAAGACTTGAAATATGCTCTCTTTATAAGAACCCTGTGAGGTGCGAAGAGGTTATTCATAATCCCCGCTTCACAGATCAAAAAAAAAAAAAATCCAGAAGTTCAGCCGGCCCATGGTCCTAGAGATGGTCAAGATTTGAACCCAGGTCTCCTGTCTTCACATCCAACTCTTTCAGGGAACCATGAAGGACCCAGTTGGTCCTAGAAGTTTTGGAAGTGAGCTGTTTGGAGAAATGTTAAAGAAATTCTATGCCAGATCATCATCAGAGGATCTCCTCTCTCCCCAAAGAGCTCACAACCCAGGCAATGGTTCTTGAGAATGGGTTCTACCTTAACATTCCTGTTTGCCCCTGGGCTCTCCTGATGACCTTGAGCAAATTACTTAACCTCCCTGTGTCTCAGCTTTCTCATCTGTAAAATGGGAATGATGATACTTCCCTACCTCATAGTCGAGTTATGAGAATTAATTAATGTTTATAAAGGACTTGGAGATCCACAGATGAAAGGCACTATAGAAGCACAAAGTATCATTACTATAATTACATTACATTATTATATCTTGGGCCAAGTGCTTTCTGCAGCTCTCCTTATTACTGGGAGTGGGCGATGGGGGGTAAGATAAAGGAAGAATCACCATCAACCATCACTCAAAGCTTCAGCCCAACTCCAACCAAATCTAAACTTGGAAGATGCAATCAGGCTTGGGAGACCGACAGACAAGCCTCTTCAACCCCAGATTTCCCCCAGGGGCAGAAAGACAATGGGAAAGATTGTCTTTTCCTGTGACCACTGAAACTGAGCATTCTGGAAACCAGGGGTAGTTCTAGAAAGGGCAGTAGGCCAGTCTCATACACACCCTGTCTGGTCCTCATCCTCTCAGACCTTGGTGGAGAAAGCCAAGGAGCCCCGGGAATGAATACCAGAGACCCCCCCTCCTCCCTCAGCCACTTGAGGGACTTCAGAAGGACTTCCTCTGAGGCTACCATCCAAGGGAGTTCCCTCATGGGCATGTGACTTGGTAACCAGGACCTCCTCAGCAACTCAGGAAGACCCGGGAAAGGAACATTATTGACACCCATTACCAATCATTCAATGTCCACCATGGTTATGATCTAATCCCTGGAAAGGACACAGGAGAAGATGCTCACCCATCTGCTTTGCTGATGCACCTTCAGGACCACAGAACCTCTCCATCTGATTTGCAGCTGAAATCTCCCACCCGTGCGGCCCCCCACATTGGAATGTGAGCTTCTGGAGAGTGGGGACCAGCTTGCTTTTCTATTTCTATCCCCAGTACCCAGAAAAGTGCGGTGCATAAAGTAATCTCTCTGAGATGACCACCCATTTACACTTCAGATATGATGTATGTACAAAGCTGTTTACATTTCGGGTCTCCCAATAGAATGTGAGCTCCTGAGGTCAGGGTCCATGGTTTTTGTTGTTTGTTGTTTGTTTTTGTTGAGTTTGGGGTTTTCGGCCACTCTTTATATCAGGGCTTAGTACGGTGCTGGACACATAGTAGGCATTTCATTCCTGTTGACTGGTTAAGAAAAGTTTTTTCATTCATTCATCCATAAAGTTGGGGCTCTCTAATCAGGCTTCTTGCTTTGGCAGGCTCTGTCTCTGGGGCCCCGTTTTGTGTTAAGTTAGGCCCCTTTGGTTAGATTTCAGGTTGAGTTCCTTCCTATGATTGCAAGTCAGACCCTGTTTCCAAAGTACAATAACAACAAAAAAAAATCAGCCAAGCTTCAGATATGAAAGCTAACACCCTCAGTGTTTATTGAACCTCTGATAATTCTGGAGTTTGCCTATCAACACTTATTTCACAATTCTCCAATCTGACTGGGTAGGCAAAAGTTAGATCAGAAAGAAATATAATTACCTTTTTTACGAGCTTATGACATGGTTCCACCCATCTATCCTGCCAGCTTGTCCAGTCACTCACAAATTATGATATACATACTGTAAATTATATAATTATCAACCTATAATTACAGGCAACATATATATTAATCCCCCTGGAGGAGATCGGGCCCCCAAGATTACGTGTCCATACCCTTCAGTCCCTAGGGAAAATGCCCACTGTGAGGGGAGAGGTTATATATTTCCAAATATCATAGACATTAGGTTAAAACAACAAAGGCATCCCTCCCATCTCGGCCCATATGCATACCTCCCTTTCCTGCCCCCCCCCCACCTCCCCAACATCTCATCTCCTTTCCTTGTAAAGTCTAAAGCCTCCAACTTTGACGTGAACAAATCTGGACATGCGTGTGCAAACCTGAAAAGGGGGGAGTGAAAAAAAAATGAGGTTTCTCAATCTAGGAAAAAAGCTGGTGCCACAAAGGCAGGAGGAGAGGTGTAGACAGAAAGAAATGAGGAAGGAAAGAGGGAAAATACCCAGACTTTCCCAACATGGCTAAAGCAAGAGCCAGGAGAGCTAGGCTTCTCCTCTCTCCCTCACCCAGAGTCCTCTTTAGACCCCCAAAGGAAGAGACTTTGAATCCCAATCCTTCAAGAACTCAAGCCCTAGGCAGACGCAATATGGGATAGTGAATAGAGTAAAAACCTGGGCTCAAATTCTGCCCTGATCTTTCATATCTGTGTGGCCCAGAACACTTCACTTCTCTTCCTCAGTATCCTCACCTATAAAAATAAAGGGGTTGAATTTAGTGACTTCTACAGTCACTTGGAGCTCTAGATTTATTATCCTATAACCAGACAAGCCTCACTACCTCTCTTCAGTCTTATTCCCAATGACTTATCCCAGCATTTGTGTATGAACACGTTTCCTCAATTGCCTCATTGTCCTCCGGAGGTGACACTGGCTTTTTGAAGGCTACTCCAGTGGAGTTCAAGCCCTGACAGTTCTCACTAGGAAGTTTGAATTGCTCTGAGTGCACACTCAGGGACAGATCGGACACCTCTCACCCAAGCATCAGCCTGGCCAAACTGGAGGAAGTCTATCCCCAATTTGACCACAGAGGGATGAATTTTCTATCCATCAGAATTCTGGACAATTATTTCCAAAGTCCTAGAGGGCTCATAGGCCATGTCAGAGGAGCAAGATTACTCACCCTCATAAAACTAGACTCATAGGTCTAGAGCTGGAAGGAATCTCAAAGGCTACAGATGAGGACACTAAGACACTTTGATACTTTGCTGGATCTGTGAGCTGCACATTGTGGACACTTCCTCTTCCCTTGCAGTTTGACCCATTCTTATCTGTCTACCTGGGGTGACTCTGGTCCATGTCCTCCCATAAGTCTTCCACGGGGGTATACAGGATATGTCCTTCCATATGTTGTGACTGTGTGTGGGCACCAGCAGAGCACACAGCTCTCTGTCAGCTCTCCCTCACTCTCTGGAACCATCCCTCATTTTTTTCTAGTCACCTACATCTCTGGTGACCTTCTTACAGTCTTTTTTTCTGGGCATTTCCTCACTCGCAACACACTGTAACTCCTCATACCATCCTCAAGTTAGATTCCGTAACTGACAGTCACACAAAGTCGCCAGAAGAACTGGTTTATATTTAAAAAGATGAGCCTTTGACTCAGAGGCCTCAGAGTCATTAAAAGCCGAATTATTTTCTTTTTATTCTATTGGGATCTTTTGTTTTTATTTCAACTACATTTCAGTGTATCCTTCAGACCTCCTCTTTCCAGAGAGCCATCCTTTATATCAAAGAATAAAGAGAAAATCCAGTTAAGAAAACAGAACCAGTATAGTATGAAGAATTCCAAACCCATAGTCCTTTGCAAATAAGGAAGAGGGATGCATTCCCATGCCTTTTTTTGGAGTCCAACTTGGTCATTAAAATTTCAATGTTCGGTTTTAATTGTTTTGAGTTGGCATGCTCTCCATTTGCATTGCACTCGTCACTGTGTGTATTTTTTCGTGTTTCTGCTCCCTTCCCATCATATCTCTTCATACTAATCTTCTCATGCCTTTCTGAACCCTTCGTATTTATTCATCATTCCTGACAGGGCAGTACTATCTTGTTATATTCATATATCCCAGTTTGTTTAGTCATTTCCCAATCATTGGAACTATATTCTCTTAATAGGTTCTCAAAATATTGACATATTTTACTTGGAGGCTGGGAATGGCTTCAGAGGTGATCCCATAAGGCTTTACTATCAGAAGATCAAGGAGGGTGCCTGATCCTCTGCCAAGATCATATCAGATGAAGCCTTGCTGGGTCCTTGTGAGAACAGAGTACAAGTGACATTGAGAGCCAATACATTGAACCTACCCAAGAAAATGGTCACAGACTCTTGCCAAGTATGAGCTTTAAACCATTTACAGCATATAATAAACCATCCTCCTTCCTGCTTGGCACTTTGGTGGATGCCACAGTATCTGTCACACCCTTGCTGAATCACATCAGTCCCCTTGCAAGGTTGCTATGCACCAAGAGTGAGGAAAAACAGAGGTGAGTATGAGAAAAAGGAAAGCATCTGTTTTACCTTTTTTCTCCCAGGGTTCGCTGCTTAGCATCACATGGACCAGACCCTTCACTATCCATGATTTGTCCTTACAACATTACCTTTCCCTGTTCTCCTGTTTAAATCCTCAGTTCCAGGTAAAGTAGACCCTTACTGTTCTGTGAACATACCTTGTTTATCATGAGTCAAGGCACCCAGAAGCCTGGAATGCCCTCGTTCCTTTACCTCCATTTCCACCACCGCTGCCGCCAGCACCACCACAGCGTCTGCCACTTCACTTTCCTTCTCTGCAAATCCTAGTCATACTTTCAGGTTCAATTTGTCTCACCTACTCTTTGAAGTTCTTTGTATGAAGATTGTCTCTCTCTCTCCCTCCCTCTCTCTCTCTCTCTCTCTCTCTCTCTCTCTTTCTCTTCTGATCCATATGGGCTTCACATTTGGTTCAGAATATGTGCCATTCATTTGACATGTATGTACTTCCTTGCACCATACCCCTAAGATCAAATATAAACTCCAATGCTGGGCATTTAGAGCCTTTCACAATCTGGCCCTATCTAGCCATCCAGATTCATTTCCTGACTCCTCAGTCCAAGCCAGCAGCTTCCATGCTGGTCCTCACCCCTGACATTCCATCTCCCATACTTGGGCTGGGACCTGTGATTTCACTGACATAGGGAACTCCCAATGAGGAAACTCCTTCAACTGAAGCAGATGGGTATCTATTCAGCAATGTCCAGACTATGTCAGTCACATGAAGAAGCCTCCTATACATACACACCTTTCTGAATGTCTAGAGCACAGACTGGGTCACACAGCCAGGATCTATCGGAGGTGACACTTGAACCCAGGTCTCCCTGGCTCTGAAGTTGACTCCTTCTCCACCATGCCACACTGCCTCTCAGGTAGTCAGTAATATTGTTACCTGAGTTTTTTAGGTGAAGAAGCTAAGACTCAGCATACAAGATTCCAACTCTCATCTTCCGACTCCAAGACTAGCTGCCTAACCAGTATGTTGTGCTGATTCACACTTTGTCTATCCCATGTGCTTAATAAATATTTTTCTGATAAATAATAGGCTCTCAATAAACATTATCACCACTGGGCGGGAAGGTAGAGGAAATTCACTCCCGTGGCATCTGTATTTTGTCCAAAAAAATGAGCTTGAAACCTCAAGCTACCAATGTCTGTCTCCATCTGGATGGTGGGTGACCCCTCCCCCCAAATACTGGACTGTCCTTTAATCACATCTTGTAGAAAGCCATTTGCACATTCAGATTCAAAGCCACTTGAAATGGTACCAACGTTGCTGTTTCCATTACCATAAAAGCCACATTGAGCATTTATGGAAACTCAAACATGTGTACTGACATATGGCAAAATTTTCACTTACTGTATCTTTTTAGCATTGGGCTGACGAGGGAGGCATCTGTGCTGAAATCACTGGGATTGAAGCTACAACAATAAGCCAAACTAGAAAAAAAAGATAACTTTCAAGGCTGGGATGGGGCATTCCCTTCCCCCACAAGGGGTTATGTCCAAGATCCATGAGGACAGCCTAGAAGAAATAAAAAGAGAGTGTTCTGAGATGGAGAGCCAACTGAACACATATTGCACGCTGAGTCTCTGCAGAGTTGTGACTAGGGATTCTGACACCTAGGGCAAACTCATGGGGGGGGGGGGGAGAAGAATGCTACAAATCTACAAATGGTGCCGTGAGGTACAATTGCTGGGACCACTGGTCTTCCCAGGATGATAGGGAGCTATACTGCCTTCCCCTAAGGACAACATGGTGCAGAGAAGCAGATTGGTTCCTGTTTCCAGGAGGTTGGGGATCTTCAAATGCCCCACCAAGGGGGTAGAAAACAGTCTAGAGAAATATACACACCCCTTCCCTGAAGCCCCTGAAGGGTCCCTTCTCTGCAGGTGGAAAGTAGACTGAGAGATGGCAGCTCTTCCCATCACTCATCCCCAGGCTGTGCTACTTGAGAGAGGAAATATGCCCCTGGGGATGTCAGTGCCTGAGTCAAAACTCCAGTAGCCCCAACTCTGTCTCTGAGTCTCTAAGTGAGCTATAGGCAGTGCCAAGGTGGGAAGCATAGGGGTGTGTGGGAAGAAGAGAATGCTTAAGTGTGCCTACAAATTTTATGGTCCCTTTCATCACATCCCAACACGTCTCCCAGAAGCCTCCTTCCTCTTTGCTTCTCCTTTTAAGGTTTCTTATTTCCCCTCCATCACCTTTTTCTCTTCTTATTCTCTCCCCATCCAATCTGCTCCCATTTTCTCATGTTCCCAGTCACCACCCTGAGAATATTCTGCCTGCCTTCTGGCCATCATCCTTATCTCCTCCCCTCACCCTAACACCAGAACCTTGGACTGTGCCCCTGGGACCCTGGGCTCTGAACCAACTCAAAGACATCACTTTCTAGCTTCCATTTCCACACAATGCTGCCTCTTTCCCCTTCACTCCTCACCAGATGCCTTTAATGTGTGGTCTTCCCCCATTAGAACATAAATGCCTGCTCATAGTTCACAAAGAGACATCTATTTTTTGGACTTAGCCAGTGGGAAAATTTTTAAGTGTGTCTGTCTTGACTATGCATACTTGTTAGAAGCGTTATGTTTTTCTTTTCTTTTCTTTTTACCCAGCAGTGGGGAGGTTGGGTCAGAGGGAGAGAAAATAGATTTTTATTCGTTGAAAAAAAATTAATTAAAAAAAAAACAAAAAAGAATGTAAGTTTCTGAAAGACAGGGACTGTCGTACTCACTCATACTTGTATCTCCAGAGTTCAGCACAGTACTCTGCATATATTAAGTCCTCAACAGAGGTCTTATACAGGATGTCCCAAAAGTCTCAATGCAGGTTTAAATTTTAATAGATATTAAACTTTTATAAAGCTTAAGACTTGGCTAAGACTTTTGAGACGCCCCATCCCTCCCTCCTTCTCTCTCTCTCTCTCTCTCTCTCTCTCCATATATATTATATATAAATTATTATATTATATATTAATATATAGTATAATTTATTATACATCCATTCATCTATCTATCTTTCTACCTACCTATATGTCTAATGTGTAAAATGATAGACTTGACTTGGACCAGAGATTCTCTGTGGTTTCCTTCTTCTCTTTCTTCCTTCTCCCTGTATTTTCCTCTCTTCCCTCCTTCTCTTTTCCCTTCCTCTTCCTGGCTTCTTCCCCAATTCTACTTCTCATCTCCTTTCTGGATTCTCCTCACTCCCCCAGTTTCTAGTGCCACCCCCCCCCAAAAGTTACCTTGTACCAATGCTGTTCATCCTTTGAATTTAAAGAAGACCAATGACATTACCCATTTGCCCTGACTAGGGTATCTAGGTGCCACCATATTGCACAGATCACTGGCCTCATCTTCCTAAATTCAAATCCAGTCTCAGGCACTTATTAACTGTGTGACCCTGGTCAAGTCATTTAACCCCATTTGCCTCAGTTTCCTCATCTGTCAAATGAGCTGGAGAAGGAAATGGCCAACTGCTCCAACATCTCTGCCAAGAAAACCACAAATGGCGTCACAGAGAGTCAGACAGAACTGAAAAGTGGCTGACCAACATTTCCTGCCTCCAGGTCCAGAGTTCTATCCAGTGCACCACCTTGCAGCCTCATCTTACTAGCTAGGAAGCTAAGACATCAGACCCATTGCCCAAAGTCACACAACTGGTCTATGGCAGAGTTTGGTCCTGGTCCCAGGCTGGGGAGTCTTTCCTCTTGTACTCTATGCCATTGCCAGCCTCCTTCTTATCATGAGCACACATGGCCATCACAACCCGACATCAGGACGAAATAATAACTAACTTTCCTCACTGTGATTAAAATCAAAGCCTTTAAGATAAAACCAAAGGCCCTAAGATAAATCTCTGGCTTTCAGATGGAGAGCTGGATAAAGGTGGAGAGACCTAAGGGAGTCCCAAAAGGGGTCCTTGGGTAAAGAAATCAGGGATTGCTTCCTGCCAGATGCACTTGAGACTTTTCTCCTCTTCCCTTGTTACTCTGGAGAAAGGAGTGTGCTGCCTGGAGTGAAAACAGGTTGCAAGGAGATAAGAAGATACCATCCTGTCATTAAAAATCTATTTCTGACTTTCAGAGATTGCAGCTGAATTCCCAGATTGGTAAAGAAATCTGGGTAATTGATCTAGTTACACCAAAAAAGTGTGCCCCTCCCTGACTCCATTTCAGTCTCTAGCTTCTGGGAAGCACTGGGCTCTCTACTGAAATCGAGAGGAGGGGAAGGGGGGAAAAAGGCCTGGATTGGAGGTCAGAGGACTTGGGTTCAAATCCCACATCTGATTCAGTTTTGGCATGTCGCCTTGTCTCTCTAGGATTCGGTTTCCCCAACCTTCTCGATCTCCCTCCATCATCGGATACTGAGGGTCCCATTCTCTTCTTGGGCACTCTCTCCTCCCTGGGTTTCGATGATGTTTGTCTCTCTTAACGTGTCTGGTCATGCCTTCTCAGCTGTCACCTTTGCTTCATTTTTATCCAGGTCATATCCATTAGTTGTGGGTGTCTCTCAGGCTCTCTCCTAGGGTCCTTTCTCTTCTTTCTCTGTACTTTCTCTATACCTTCGGGGATCTCATCAGCTCCCCAAGGGTTCACTTAGCCCGCCTATACAGGAGATACCTACATCCACCTTTGCCCTCCTAGGCTCTCTCCTTGAACTCAGTTCTATACCAACAGTCGCCTAAAGGTCATTTGAACTCCAGGACTTGTGGCCTTTCAAACTCAGTGTGTCCCAAACAGAATTCAGCTGCTTTTGTCCCCAAACCATCCCCTCCTCCAAATTTCCCTCCTAGTCACTCAAGTTCACAGGCTTAGGTCCACCAGCCTCTTATTCTCCAGGCCCAGTTACAACAGTCTCCTCTTTGGTCTCCTGGCTTTGGGTCTGTCCCCACACCCACCCATCCTTCACACTTCTGGCAACGGGACCTGACCATGTCCTTCTTGTCTTCCATAAACATCCTCAGCTCCCTGTTACCTCCAGGATCAAATACAAAATCCTCCCTTTGGCATTTAAAAATAGCACAGTCCCTTCCCTTCTTTCTAATCTTCTTACACACTGTTCCTCTCCATGTATTCTTCAATCCAGACATGCTTGTCTATTTGCTGTCCCTCACACATGACACTCCCATTTCCCATCTCCGGACCTTTGCCCAGGCTGTCCCTTATGCCTGGCATGCTCTCCCTCACCTCTGCATCTTGGAATCCTGACGTTTTTAAAGTGCCATCTTCTGCAGAAAGCCTTTTCCAACTCCTTCCAGCTGCTCCCAGGATGACGACAATGATGATGAAGATGGAGGAGGAGGAGGAGGAAGAGAAAGAGGAGGAGGAGGAAGAGGAGGAAGAGGAGAAGGAGGAAGAGGAGGATGAGGAAGAGGAGGAAGAGGAGGAAGAGGAAGAGAAAAAGAAGAAATGGCTCACATTCACATAGCATTTACTACGTGTCAGGCACCATGCTAAGTACTTCACAATTATAATCTTGTGTGGTCCTCACAATATCCCTGGGAGGCACTATTAGTATTTCCATTTTACAGGTGGGGAAACTGAGGCAAACAGAGGTTAAATAGTTTACACAGGGCCACACAGCAAGTAAGTGTCCGAAGTTGGATGTGAACTCAAGTATTTCTGACTCCAAGACCAATGTCCTCTCCCTCGCACCCCCTGCTTGCTCTGCTAAGGTGACTTAGCATCTATGTGTAACTTACCTGTATCTACTGATACACTGTCCCTTTCTGTTAGAATGTAAGCTCCTTGAGGACAGGGCCTGTATTTGCCCCTTTTAGTAAGTACTGCTAACCTTTAACCATTTCCTAATGTAAAATCTAATTTTCTAACTATATTGTTTTTCCAGAATTCTGAATATACCGACCCCCTAATATCAGATTTTTATTTGTAAATTTGTGTTGATATATGTTCTTCTCATACCACCTAAATTTCTCCTAGTATCCATCCCCTTCTCACTCGCAGAGAGCTAGCCTATATCACAAAGAATATTTTTTAAAAAGAGGAAGAAGAGAAAAAAGTTAACAAAACCAACTCTCTGATTTTCCTAATATCCAGCTAGTGGTGCTCTAACTCTAGCCCAATGCTTACCAGCACCATATTTAGTATACCGTAGCTGCTCAATAAACGTTTGTTGATTGGCCCCTGGGACCCCTCCCAGCTCTGGACCCAAGAGCCTTTGGCTGTCAGTATTCCCCACTCTCTCTTCTAAATACCCCAGCCCTCCCCCAGCTTGGCGTGGCAATCTCCAATTTTGTTCAGAAATCCCTTTTCCCTGGGACACTCTTTTCTTCTTTCATCTGGGGATGGGAAGTGTCCAGGCACTGCATGACCTCACCCTCGAGCCAGCAGCAAGGAAAGACACATATTATGATTTTAAATGATTGTCCAGGGAGGAAAATGCTGCTCTGGACTCAGGGCAATCCCTTTCTGTCAGCTAGGTCCTTCCTTGTGCTAGATGAGAAAACTTCCCATCCCATCCCTCCTAGGACTCTGGAATGCAACCCAGGCTGTCCATCCATTCCATTTTTGTCAGGAGTTCTGACACAGGCTGGAGCAGGATTGGGGGGTGGGGAGCCCAAAGCAGGGGCAGGAAGGTGAGGAGACTTTTTTTTTTCAGGAAAACTGTGAATTAGTTCTCTTCTTGGAGAAGCACAAGGCACACCTGTACTAATACAAAGACGAAGGAAACACCAAGGTTTGAAGATTGGACCATCCAGCTAATTAAATGCCTAACTCTATAATCCCAACTGAAATATGAGCTCAGCCTTTAAAAAAAAAAAAAGCTTTGTTGTTGTCTTTCGTTTGCACAAAAGTCATTTCCACATTTCCCCTTTATACACACACTTCCCTCCACCAGTAATACTGAAGGAAAATGGCTCAGCACAGTCTAAGAATGGAGCCGCCACATGAGACAGGCAGTGTAGACTGGACCCCATATGCACAGCCAGAGGAGGAGGTGTGTTTCCCTCACTTCTCCAGGAGGATATGATCAGTTCATCACTGTCCGTCAATGTGCCTGTTTTCCCTGTTGCCATTGTGTACATGGCCGGAGTCATTGCTCGTAATATTCTCTTGGTTCTGCTTTCTTCACTCTGAATCACTTCCTACAAGTTTTCCCATGTTTTTCTGAATGACTCATATTTGTCATTTCTTAACAGAACGTTGGTTTTCAAAAATTAGATTCACGATTTCATCTCTGGACAGAACTTCTGATGAGGAAATTCCCTTCACTGGAGACAGAACTGCACTTTCTCTGGAATCAATCAGTTTAATGGAATCAATGAGTATCATTGGCCGTTGAAAGGAAAAGTGACTTGCCCAGGGTGGCAGAGTTGGTGTGTCAGAGGAGGCGGGACTTGAACCCAGATCTTTTTTACTCCAAAGCAGCCTCTCTTTCTACCATGCCACAATGCACACTATTATTCCATCACTTTGATACGTTCTAGTTTGTCCAAACATTTCCCAATGAATAGGCCACCATTTTTTACCAAACTCATTCCTAGTAATGATGTGAAGATCCTTCCAATCCATAGACTCGTAGTCAAGTAGAACGACAGCACCAGAAGGACCCTGATCTCCCCATTCTAGAAATGAGAAAACAAAGGCTCAGAGGCAGGAAATGGTACAGGGTGAGTCATGGGTAAATTCAGGGCAATGACCAGGGCTCTGGCCCTTACAACACGCAACTGATTGAACCTTAGCAGGAAATGTTAAAACTTCTATTTTGTCTATTTTTTTTTATCAATTGCAGCACCTTTTTTTTCATACATTGTACATCACTCTCATCTCACAAAAAAGAAACAGTCCCTGCCCTCATGGAGCTTACTTTCTATCGGGTATACCAACCAATGGGCATGTAAGTAAAGACAAATCAATAAGAAGCATTTGTTAAGTTCCTGCTATGTTCCAGGCATTGTCCTAAGTACTAGGGTACAAAGACAAAAATTAAATAGTTCCTACCCTCAAAATGCTTAAGTCTACTGGCTGGATTTTTGGGGGGCAGGGAGGCAGGGGGAGGTACAGCATGGAAAGACCACATTGGGCTGAGAATCATAAAGCTGTAGTATTTTTGTGGTTCAGTTTTGTTTTGTCTTTTCATTCAAACCTGATTCCCCTGTTCAGCATTTAAAACTCTTTGCATCTGGCAGACAATTAGCAAATACTTCTTAACGGACTGATGGATGGATAGATGGATGAGGAAACCGAGTCTCTGAGAGGTCATATGATCATACAAGGAGTATGGAATAGAATACTGGGCTTGGAATCAGGAAGACTCACCCCAAACAGAGGAGTTTACAGTCGAGCTGAAGTTAATGAGGAGTCACTGGAGAATATTGAGCAGAACTGTCACATGGTCAGAACTGAGTTTGAACCCTGGCCCAGCACAGTGTAGATATTTAATAAGTGCTTATTGGATAATTGATTGATGAGAAAATAAGGCCACAAGAGGATTTAAAATCGCAGGATCATGAAGGGAGCCCGAGACCATCCAATCTAACCATCTCATGTTACAGATGAGGGAACTGAGTTCTGGAAGCTAAGTGACTTAACCAAAGTTCTCCAGCTAGTAATCAACACATCTGGCACCTGTCTCCAAATCCAGCTACTTTCCACAGCACTTTGGTCGCTTCCCACAAACTCTGGGCCACTCTTAGACAGCGAAGAGGCGTGGCTTTGCTTGGGGGGGAGTTGGCCCCCTCTCTCTTGTCCTGCTTTGCCGTGTCTTAAATCCTGGGATGGCCCCAAGCAAGCTCTGACATCTGGTAACCCCACTGTATCTTCTCCGGAGGAGAGGGAAGTGATAGACGCAAGGGGCAGATGGAGCTTGCCTAACGTGTCTGCTCGTTTCCCACGTTGCCTTTTCTACCCAGCTCGGGAATACAGCAACGTAGCAGCTGCTCATAATTTCATGAATAAAGAGCGATGTAAATTTCAGCGATGAAAATGTGTTGCATCCTTTAACGTATCCCCCCTGCCCGGCCCTATTTCCATCTCCCAGTTGAGCTAAACTCCTTCAGTGCTCCTGTATAACTGCTTAATTTGAGAGTCAGGATGGTGAACCTGTTCTATGACTCTATTACTCTGTTTGAATAATGACTGACCTAGGCTGGTTGGAGCAAGGTTCCGGGAGTCAGGGCTCTGACTCGAGCCCCAAATTATCTCAGACAAGGCCTTTAACTTCCCTGTGTTTCTTTTTACTGGTCTGTAAAACTGGCACAAGATGACTTCCCCATTTCATAAAGTATTATGCCCCATAATTAGGTGTTTATGTACAAAGCACCCAGAAGCTCTTCCATGAAAAGGCCAAGTATGTTTATGAATTTCCTCTGCACTAAACAAAATGTCAGCCTGGAGAACTGAGGCTGTGTCTGTCCCAACCACAACCATCTGGGTTGGGGTAAAAAAAATAAAACAAAAATAAATTTTTTAAGGCTGTTATGTAGGTAGTGGTCCTGTTTCCCCAAGAACCCTCTCTCCCTAAGGGTATATACATTTATGACTAATACAGACTCCAGCTAAGTCTTCAGAATGTTCAGGAGGTTTCCACTGCTAAAGATCAGGAGCTTTGATATGCAGAGTGAAAGTAGAAAGGTGAGGAGAGTGTAATGAGTGTGTTCTCAGTCATTCTCCCAGAGCTAGACTTGTTTCGTTGGACTTGGAGTGGATGCTTTCTTTACTGCTGTTGGCTCTGAACCCCTGTCTACTGTTGGCTCTGAGCCCCCACCTGCTATTGGCTCTGAGCCCCCACCTGCTTTGTTCCATCCACCAGTGAGTAGTGCCCTAGTTCCCTTTTTACCACTTAACATCAATTAGCTTTTAAAAAGGGATGCTTACTTCAAAGATATAGCAAGAGCATATGTACAAACATTCCCGTTCTCTGACACCTTGGGGACACACTCTCTTCTGTCTCAGTCTCTGGGATGGATAGGCTCATTCTTAACACAGGCCTCTGGGGAGAGTGGGCCTCTTCATAGTACAGTTCCTATGTAACACCCATACCACCAAATTCATATCTAGACATGACTGTTGGATGAATCTTTGTCTCATTTACCCTGAGCTGAGTCCCACAAAGTCACTTATGAAAGTCATTCCTTGATCCTCAAGGCATCTATGCTAAAATCATATAGGGGAGCACTCCTCCCTCAAACACTGAGGTGGACAAAGAACCAAGTACTGTATTCACAGGGCCTGCATGGTAAAGAGGAGCTAACAGCTCACCCATCACAACGTTCTCTAAATCTATAATCCTGACTGAAAATGCCAGAAGCATGATTCTTCCTTGTAGTACCTGTAAAGTTACAATGGTCACAGTTTTATAGTAAAGAGATGCAGATTCTCATCCCAGACTTCCAGGCATCAACTCTTAAAGTAGAGGAACCTCTCAAACCCATAGCAGGTAAGTAGAGCATTATTATCCATTTGGGGGAATTGAGGCTCTCAAGGATCATGATTTTCTCCAAGTCACATTGCCAAGTAAATGTCTGAGCCAGGATTTGAATCCAGATCCTCCTGCAGCAAAAACCTACCAAGCCACCCCTTGCTGCCTCTCCTGAGGACAGCCCAGACTTTTATGGCTAGATCCAAGGGTTTGAAGAGGTTTTGAGCTTTCTGTCTGTCCTCTTGGCAACAGGCAGAGCTACACTGAAACCATCTACCTCCCTCAGTCAAGCAGCAAGTCAATGGATGCCATGGGAAGGGTGCTACATTTGGAGTTAGAGGGCCTGGGTTCAAATCCTGATTCTGCCACTTGCTACCTATGTGACCTGAGGCAAATTGCTCTAGCTCGCTGGGCCCCCATTTCTTCATTTGTTAAAAGGACAGGGTAGGATAATTTCTAAGATCCATCCCCACTCTGAGTCAATGAAGCCATGACCCTATTTACTGAATGTGGATCCCAAGCTAAGGGGACAGGAGTGAAAGATGATCCCTGCCCTCTGGGACCAGATAGTCTTGTTGGGAAGGTAAATGAGTCTTTAAAATCATCAAATAACTGCATTTGGGACAATGAGGTCACCCACATGCTACATATAATCTGCACCCAGGAGATCAGAGAAGGAAGGTGATCACTGTGGGCTAGGCTGGTCCAGGAGAGCTTCATGGAGGAGATGAGACAAGAACCAGGCCTTGAAGGATGATTCTATTTAGAGAAAGATAAGGAGAGGACAACAACAAAATTCTATGTAGGGGGGATTTTGAAACACAAAGCACAGAGGCAGGAAGGCTAAGGGGTGTTTGGTCATGTGGAAGGGACTCAATCAAAAATCTTCTCCTCAAAGCTCTGGAAGAAATTCAATATCCCTTGCCTTTTGGTATCCTCGTCTATTCTACCTCATCTCTTTATGGTACGATAGAAAAGAGCTGACCCCAGAGTCAAATCCTAGGTTCAAATCCAACCTCTGACACTTAGTGCCTGCGGGACCCTGGACAAATCACAACCCTCAGTTTCCTTATCTATAAAATGGTTGGACAGGAAAATCTCTGAAGTCTCTTCCAACTGTAGACCTCAGAACCTTTTATATTTTTATCTTTAGCATTTCATTTTTCCTTAATTACATTTAAAAACAATTTTTAACCTTTGTTTTCTACAATTTTGAATTCCAAATACCCTCCCACCCCTCATTGACTTTATTTCCAACACTCCCTGACTACTTCAGAATATTTGAATTCTGTCCAGTATCATTTTCTTTCTAGTTAGTTCTGGCAATGGGGCTTCTTTTGGTGTGACCTGATCCTGGTAGCCCGAGGCAGAGACAGACTGTAAGATAATGGGGCTGAGGCTCGAAGGAGGAATTTCCAGGGCAACACCCTCATTTCACAGATAAGAAAACTGAGGTCCAGGGAGTCCAAGTAACTGTGACTTCCCCAAACTCACACAGATCGTAGTGCCAGAGGTAGATTTGAACCCAGACTCTTTGGCACCAGAGCCTGTCCCCTTTCTCCTATACATCCTAAGTTAGAGACAATACCAGCATATGGGATCTGAAATGACCAAAATAGAAATATTTTCTCACGCAGCTCTGTAGAATTGATGAGAGGATCATAGATTTAGAGCTGGAACATTAGGTCCAAGCCTCTCATTTGACAGATGAGAAAACTGAGGCTTGGAAAATTATGTGACTTACACAAGGTGACACAAGTAAGTAAATAGCAGAGACAGAATTCAAACCCAGGTCTTCTCATCTCAGACCCAACAGTCATTCCGTTGTACCACATTGCCTCCCTACATGTGTACGTATCTTGTAGATATGTGACGTCAATGGTATTGGTCCATGACTTGAATTATCTCCCATTTCTTCCTGGAAAAATACTGGACCAAGACTGAACAAACCAGGGGTATAAACTTTGCCTCTAATTCACTGTGTAACATTGGATAAGTCAGTTATTTCCTTTGGGACTCAGTCTCCTTGTCTGGAAAATGGATAAATTAGACTCAATGGCTTCTCAGTGACTTGGAATCTAGAATCCTAGACTCTGTGGGTTGGAAATGACTTCAGAGATCATCTAGTTCAGCCCTTTCTTAAAGGATAAATCATCAATCCCACCTACCAGCTACCAGGATGAGGTCACACCAAAGGGAGCTCTTTCCCCTAACCCCACCACCCTTTCTAGGCATCATCCTAGACCTCACCCCTACCCTCCTCCTTCTAGGGATAAACTTCAGAAATCTAGTTCCAAGCTCACATCCCAAAACTGGATCTGGAAGCCCTGTCTCCCCCACTCTATGGAAACTGTTCTCTCCAAGGTCACCAACAGCCTTGCAGTCCCTCCCATATGACAGTCTTTCCTGAATATTCACCCTCTTTCTCCTGGTTGTAGCTCTTGACTTTCCTTCAGGATGTTGTTCTCTTCCAGAATGTTGTTCCCTCCTGCCGCTGCTTGGACCTAGGGTCACACTGGATGGCAGTGTCAGAGACCTCACAGGCTGAGCAGGCCTTTGGACTTCCATCCAGCCCTTACAAATAATCATAGGATTTAGTACTGGATGGGTCTCAGAGATCTTCTAGTCTATCCTCCCTGTTTTATAGATGGGAAAACGGAGGCCCAGAGAGGTCACACATGCAATAAGTAGCAGACCCAACTTCTCCTACTCCCAATCCATTGTCCATTGCGCTATGCCATGATAGCTCCATAGAATCACGGATTTTCATCTTGATTTCATACCATATTTACATAAAGTTGCTAGGGTCATACGTTTAGAGCTAGAAGGAGCCCTAGAAGTTACTCTGATTTTACTCCAAAGCTCAGCACTCCATCAATGACTGCGCCATCTCATCGTTACCCCAGCAACAGCAGCTCCGAGAGGGGTAAAATAAAGATCAATGACTAGTTCAAATACGGTCATCGTGGCAAGGATGGTGAGCTGTGCTGTCACTTATGTGGGGTGAGGTCATCCTTTATTTGGAGCGATGGAATTCTTACCAGCGAAGTCATATGTTGTCTGTCTGTTACACACGTTACATGTTAGCCACTGAGAAATTAGACGGGAACTGGAGGGTTTGGGGATCTTTGGACTCTTGTTTCAATGGAAAAGAGGGGAAATCTGGGTTTCAGGGAAGTTGAGAAACGGCTGTTCTAAAAGCCCACGAACTTCTGGTCCCCAGATAAACCAAAGGAAATCGAAGCCTTGAACTGGCCATACCCCTGGTGGTGCCAGCCATCCAGCAAGCCTCCCAATACTTGGCATTCTTATCTCCAGATTAAATGAAGAAGAAAAAACAAGCAGGGAAAAATCCTAAGTAATTATAAAGGCAGGCAGAAGGGTTTTTTCCCCCTTCTGGTGATCGAAATGCTTGATAATGTTTGTATAAGGAGTGAAAAACATCTCATATAAAAATTTAATCTAAATGTTTTTGTTGTTAAAAATCTCGCGTGAACCCTGAATTATGGAAAACATGACCCGCTAAAGCTGCGAACAAGTTTATTCAAGTATCGCAGGCATCTGATGACATCCCACCCCACTCAAGCTTGGCCCCTAGGACTGCCATGATTTTATCAGGCTCAGAAGCCATTGACGGCTTAATATTGGCTGCAGACTTCCCATGGTTCCCTTCACAGAGGTGCTAGGTGCTTATAAAAGTGACTGGCAAACTCTTATGAATTCGTGTCATTTCAATCATCCTAATTTTGCCTCCCAGAGTAAAATGGAGGTTAGTTAGCACTGCTATTCCCATTTTATAAGTGGGAAAGTAGGCTCTGAGAAATGAGGACACTAAGCAGTCCAAGATCAAGGCATCCACTGAGCTAAGTCACAGACTGAGAGAGATTAGCTATTATAGCCCTCTTATAGACGGAGGAAATGAGAACCAGAGTGGCTAAGTGCCTTGTCCAAAATCCTATCGGGACAGCTGGAATTCGGCACGCATTCCACTATATCATATTGTCTTTCCTAATGCAGAACTGGACTCATATTTAATAGTGGCTGAGTTTCACACCAGCTCCAAAGATCCAGAATGTCAGCTGTTGGGGCAGCCCAGCTGTTGTAGAGAAAGCCAGTTTGGAGTTTACTCCCTGACAAAACAGCCCAAATGCTGATGCTGAAATCCAAAGACAGAAGGAATGTGGGTTGTCTTTCTAAATTGGTTCAAGGGGGTCTCTTCCCTGTAGTCAAATGTGGTGGAGTCATAGACTGTTAGAACTGGAAGGGGTCTTAGATATCGAACTTCTTCATTTTGCAGAGAAGGGAAATGAGTTGTACAAGGTGATGTGGCAAAGTAGCAGAATAAGATTCCAGGACACTGACACCAACTCCAATAGGACAGGACCTTCTAGGACTGACCTGAAGAATGTAACTTGGGAGCTAGGCTGCGCAGAGGTGTTTCTGAGTCATCTCTGCTTCTTCCTCCTCAACCCTAGTTACCACATGAGCTAGGAATAATCCACACTTGCGATGCTTTTGTCTTTAAAAAAAAAAAAACAAAACGCTTTTTTTATTAATGCCTTTATTTTTTTTTATTAACAGCACAGCTGTTTCCAAGTATGCCAGGCTTGTAACAAAGAAAAATAGTTAAGCAAAACCAGCTGACACAGAGACAGGATTTGACAGTATGTGTGATGGAGTGCACCTGTAATAATACCTCCTTTTTTCTACCAAAAGAAGAGAAGCTACTTTTAAAACATATTTTCTGGGACCAAGATTGGTCATTACACGCATTTTCTCACAGTTTTGCTTCCTCCTGACGTTTTTGATGCTATGATGTCTATGTTCTCTCTTGGTTCTGCTTGTATGGTCTTTTATCAGTTCATACAAGTCTTCCTTGGTTTCTCTGAATTCCTCAAATTCTTCACTATCACAAGTCCGCAATTGCCTGTAACTGCCTTTCAGAAAACTCAAATGGCATTATAGTAAATATATTGATGTGCAGAATGTTTCAAAATATCCATATGATATGATTAGTACATCCATTCCCCAACTTATGGGCATCTACCTTGTTTCCACTTTTTTTGGCCACCACAAAAAAGTGTTGTTATTATTATTTTTAGGACTTTCTTTCTGTTTTGTACTTTCTTGGGGGTATATGCCCAAGATTGGAACCAGCAGTTAAAGGGTATTCACAATTTAGGGACTTTTTGTGCATGATTTCCAGAATGGGTGGGTCAGTTTCCAGTTTCGCCAACAGTGTATTTCCAGGCTTTGTCTTTCCACAGCCTCTCCAGCATGGGCTATTTCAATCTTTTATCATCTTTGAGCCTGGTGGGTATGAGGTGAAACTTCAAGGTTGTTTTCATTTGTATCCTCATGATTTGTTTCAGAACATTTTCCCCCATATGATTATCAGTAGTGTGACAATCCTGTTTGTACATCTCCTTTGATCATTCGTCACTTGCTACGTTTTCTGCAGAGCTGTGCCTACAAGAATTTGGGAAATCTCTTTCACTAGTTCCCTAGGTGACATCCCTTAAGTCTCAGTTTCCTCACCTGTAAAATGTTTGCAATTATACTTGGTCTGTCCACCTCCCAGGGGGGTCATGAGCAAAGGTCTTTGTAAATCAGACAGTCCTATAGAAGCATAAGCTCTTATTATTTTGAATTAAAGAACGGCTTTTTTTCTTTCCTCCCTAAAGAGGAAAAGCCATAATTAGATGCCGAAGAGGACCAGCCTTGTTTGAAAAGGAGAAAGAAGCACTTGCTAGCCCCTGTGACCACCTCCCTGTTCTGGAAAACTGTCCTGGCCAATCTGGACACATATACAGAAATTATATCTCTCCTTATTCTAAAGAACAGAGATTCCTACAAGGTTTTCTGGTGCCCCATGGGTCATCCAAGCTATTATTAACTTCTGATTAACACTTGTACAAGAATGAGAGATTCTTCACCTGCAGCCACACTTCATTGAAAAAAGGTATGAAACTTTTCCAGCCTTTGATAACATCAGAGAAATTGATTCTCGTCTTATCTGCCTGAGGAGACATCCATGGATTCGACCTTTGATGGACAAATGCTTCAGCCCAGTCAGAAATACTGCAATGAGAATAAGATCTGATGTACAACTGAATGATGATTGTATTAACCAGAAAAAGACAAAAATCCCAGTTGTGATGCACAATGTTGATCCATTTTCTGGATTTCTTTCCTGCTAATTAGCTATATGACCCTGGGATTTTTAGTTTCCTGTTTAAAGATAATGGAATTGGATCAGAGAGTTTCTAAGTCCCCTCCCAGCTTAAAAATTATGTCAATGAATCAATTCTAGCCCACAAATTCTATTCATATGTACACGACATTAAAAACCCAAAGTACATATATGATCACTTTGGTGTTTTGAGAATATGTCATTTCATCAAGCTGAGAAACTAGAGATCCAGCCTCCAAGTTGGGAAGACTGGAGATCTGGGTTCAAGTCCCTTGCCTGGCCCATCCTGGCTACGTGTGTATATGTGTGTGTGTGTGTGTGTGCATGTATGTATATATACATACAGACACAGACACAGAGACACACACACATATAATTACCTAGAGACCAGCTCTTTGGCATTCTGCCTGTAGAAACTGACTCATGCTTCGGGATGACAAACATACCCAACAGTCACTGCTCCTCTACTTGAAGTCTTTCCAGTCTGGTGATAACTGCACATAGTAGGTACTTAACAAATATTTTTGGACTGAGTCACGTTATGTAATTCTTGATCTCACTATAGCACTGAAAAGTAGGTAGTCTAATTGTTAATGCTTTTATTTTGTAGATGCAGAAACTGAGGCTGGGGATGTTACGTGACTTGGTCGTGTAGCTATAGAGCATCAGAGCTGGGATCGAAGCCCAGGTCTTGCTAATGCTAAGTCAAACACTATCCCCTACAGAGCTGATTTTTCACTAGAGATCTCAGAATCACAGCTCAAGCAAACAGGTAATCAAGAAATGTCTGTTGAGCACTTATGGTCTGCCATGCGTGGCATCAGGTGCTCATGATGTGGAATCAGAAATAAAAATCTCTGCCATCAGGGACCTTAACTTCTATCCAAAGAAGACACGTATGTATATGGGAATGTCCATATATGTATATATTCATGGGTACATATGTACACATATGTGTGCAAGTCCACTGTAACTATGTATATGTAAACACATATATGCATACATATTTTTGTATCTATGGACAAGTAGAAGGGTTGAGGCAGGTAGGTGGTACAATGGTTAGAGTCCTGAACCTGGAATCAGGAAGACTCATCTTCCTGAGTTCAAATCCACCCTCAGACACTGCCTAGCTATGTGACCCTGGGCAAGTCACTTAACCCTGTTTGCCTCATTTTCCTTATCTGTAAAACGAGCTGGAGAAGAGAATGGCAAACACTCTAGTATCTTTGCCAAGAAAACCCCAAATGGGGTCACAGAGATTTGGACATGGCTGAAACAATGCAACAATAACAATCTACAAACACAAAATACAAGATAATTGGAGGCATTAACAGCAGGGGAGATTGGAAAGGCCTCATTTGGAAGGTGACGCTGGAGCTGAGCCTCAGGGTCCTAAGGAAGGACATTCCAGACATAGTTCATGGTGAATGCAAAAGGGCATGGAGATGGGAGATGGAGCATCATATGGGAGGAATGATAGGGCCATTTTGGCTGCATTGTAGAGTCAACAAGCGTTTTTGAAGGACCTACTCTGTGCCAGGCTAGGATTTAAAGACTAAAGTGAGAAGGTCCTCTGCCCTCAAGGAGTTTATAATCTGGGGGTGAGGACTGATGTCATGCCAGCACAGTTGTAGGGCACTAGAATGTCGACTCCCCCCAAGGACTACAAACTGCATGAGGACAGGCACAGTCTCCCTTTGGTCTCTGTATCTACAGGACCAGTTAGTCCATCCTGGAACAGGACAGTTAGGCCATCTAGTTCAGTCCCCTGCTTCTACAGATGAGGAAAGTAAGGGAGCTGAAGAGACAGAATCACAAGACCTAAAGCTAGCAGAGACCCCAGGGACCTGTTGATGTTTTCCTTGCCATACAGTAGGCATTTCATAAATGTGTATTGCTTGATCGACTAATTGACTAAAGCAGGAGCAAAGTTAGTAATGATCTAAATTATCCGGGGCAGTAAAAACAGACAAAATGCATGATTTAGCCCCCCAAAACAGTGTAGTTGGGGTTTTTGTGGTGGGGCTTAGCTGTCTACTTTGATCCAAAAAGCCAGATAAAGGCCAGCTGTCCTGTCTCTTTGCCTTGCAGAGACACAGTCATACTGTTTGCATCTGGCAACCAAATGACAAGATTGTTCAGTTCGAGTAATGTTCTTGGGGGTGGGGCAGGACAGGGAACAGACAAATTATTACATTAAAGCAATCTGATCTTCGGTAATCGACAGCTGGTGATTCAGAACTCTCCCTCGCTGTTATTTTGTCTAAGGCGGAGGAGCTAAGTCTGGTGTTTTGGCTGTATCGTATATTGATTTCTGAGATGACAAAGAAAATCTCCAAAGCTGTCAGACAAACATTTGCAAAAATGAAATTACGTTTCATCGCAATTTCTGCTTCTTCCTCATCTATTATAGATATTTCATTAGCTATTAGTCCCCAACTCGTTGACGCCAGCTGCAGAGTTTCTAGCTGGGAGTTTTCCCATCCATTTCCTGAGAAACATAAGGACCAGAATTCCTATAAATAAAGGCGGCGGCAGAGGATGAAGCCGAGGGAGGCAGCCATGCCTCCTAAACACAGAGAGCAGGCCTTGCTTCATATTAGGTTTCCGACTGTACATTTCATTTAAGCTTAATGAAATATCACTTGTGTGGCAGAAACACCACTTAATTATTAAAATCCTATCCGATCTGATTAATAACAACGGGGAAAAAATGCTCATCTACATTTTAGGCTTCTCTCCCACTCAGCAGTCGCTCATTATGAAGCCCATTCCTCATTTTAGAGTTCATTTCTGCCTGCCTGGCACAGACCTGCTGCTATCTCATCTTGATCACTGTAAATTATTTACATCAGAAACTCCGAAATTCAAAACTGATTCTAGGGGCAAGGACTGAGCTTCTCCTCTCTGTGTCTCTACTGTCAAAGGAACACAGGACTAAATCTAGAATGGAAAGGCCTCTCAAAGGCAGTCCCTTCCGACCCCCTCATCTTAGAGACGAGGAGACTAAGAAAGGTGACCAAACTGGGAATCCTAAAGGATCTTCAGAAGCCACTAAGGCCATTTTACAGGTGGAGAGACTGAGGTTTAGGAAGTCAGGTGATTCACCCAGGCTCAAAGAAAGGGTCATGTCACTTATTAACCATCTGACTTTGGGTAATCAAACCTCTCTGAGCCTCAGTTACCTAATCTGTAAAGTGAGGGGGTGGAGCTAATGGCCTTTGAGAGGTCCTTTGCAGCTCTCTATGATCCTCAGGCTCCAACTCAAATGGTTTTTCCATCAGACCATATAGGCCATAACTGTATTTTTTAAAATAGTAGAATGCCACTTGAGCATATGTTAATTAGCCTAATCAATTAATCAGTCCATCAACAAGCAGTGCTAGTGACCTTAGGTGAATGTCTTATCCTGTCTGGGCCTCAGTTTCCTCATCTATAAAATGGGCCTCTGAGGCCCCTTTGTGCTCTAGAGCTAGAACCTTATGATCTTATTAGTAGAGAAATTTTTGTTACTTGGAGCTCCTTAACACTGATGATGAAATTATGGATCTTATTTTATTTTTAAAAATTCTTTTGGTGTAAGTCTATGTCTTCTCATGATTAGCAAGTAAACCCTGATTGACTCCAGTTCCGCACGTTTAGGCCCTTCTGCTCCTTTTTTTGTCCAGATTCGTGATTTCATTGGTGTGGGGAATGCTGGGTGAGGAGCTCCCTCCACTAACGTGCGGACTGTGTTAATACTTGGTACCTTTTCTGTAGCTGAAAGAGCTGCCTGGCACACTGAGGTTTGAACTCACAGCTAGGACCAGAGTCACCATGTGTCAGGAGAGGGTCTTGAACCCAAGTGTTCCAGGTGCCAGGGCCTCCTCTCTAACCCTGACACCTCACTGCCTATTCCCATCCCTTTTCACCCTCTACAACCCTGAAGGGTGAGAGAATGGAGTCTCTAAAAATAGCTAGATGATTGTTTTACTCATCAATGACATGTCATTGAAAAACAGTCATCTGGGGATTTGGATCTGATTGGAGCCAGACAGGATGTGCTGGGGGAAGAGTCAGTTCTCTGTCTGTGTCTAAAATATGTTTTTGAAGTTTCCCTGGTCCTTTTGTGGTTTCCCTCTACTCCTTGGTTATTTTAATCTTGGCCTCAGGGTATCAACCAATAAAACCTCAGTTGTTCAGTGGGATTTGGGCAGTCAGGATGCTAGTCTTGCCTCCCCCACAGTTGTTTCTCCCCAGTTTGCTTGGGTTGCCAAACCATTGATAGGGGAGGTGGAAACAGAGTGAGAGACTCTGGGTTCAAATCCTACCTTGGAATCTGTGTGATCTTAGGGCCATTTCTTGGGCTGGACTCCTCTGGACTTTAGCTTCCCTTACTTGTCAAATGGTGAGGTTGGGGTGAAGAGGATGGGTGAGATGCCATTCATTTGTTTCAGCCACGTCCGACTCTTTGTGACCCCATTTAGGGTTCTCTTGGCAGAGATACTGGAGGGGTTCACCATTTCCAGCTCCAGACTCCTAGACCCAGAGCTGGAAAGGATGTCCATAGCATCAGGTACTCTTCACCATCCCCACTGGTATTCTTGGTTCCACCATGATGCCATCTCTAGCAACCACTCCCCTTTCTGCACTCACAAGGCCCCTTCCTTACTTCAAGCTCTCATCACCTCCCACCCAGGTTATTGCTATGGTCTCTTAGTTGATTCTTAGCTGGGGTCTCAGCCTCTCCTCTCCTCATCCTCCACTCTGCTGCCCAAATATTCCAAAGACAGGGGTCTGAACATGTCACTCTCCTTCTCAAAAACCTTCAGTAGCTCCCTATTTCCTTGATTTGCCATTTTATAAAGGTCTTCCTGGTTTGAATCAAACTATTATTAAATCTTGCCCTCTCCTTCCCTTCCATGCTCAGCATCCCAGCCCAATTGTCCTCTTTGCTGTACCCCAAACTCAGAATTCCATCTCCCACCTCCAGGCATTTGCATAGGTTATCCTGTGTGCTTATAATACATTCCCTTCCTGTAATCTATTTTTGAATCCTTAACTTCTTTCCACGTTTATCTCAGATGCCAACATCTATCAATCAATCTGCAGGAATCTCTTAAGTACCAACTAGGTGGCGCTTCAGTGGATAGAGCACTGAGCCTAGACTCAGGAAGATTCCTCCTCTTCCTGAGCTCAGACACTTACTAACTGTGTGACCCTGGACAAGTCACTTAACCTTGTTGGCCTCAGTTTCCTCATCTGTAAAATAAACTGGAGAAGGAAATGACAAACCATTCCAGTATCTCTACCAAGAAAACCCCAAATGGGGTCACAAAGAGTCAGACACAGCTGAAACACCTGAACAACACAATGTGCCAAGCACCATTCCAGATGCTGGTGCAATGGATGACACAATCCCTCCTCACAAGGAGCCTATAATCCAAGAAGAGACCACAACAACAGCACATATGGAATAAGTATAAAGGGAATAAATACGAAGTAGTTAATGAATATCGCTAGTATTTAAGACAATAGTATTTATGTAGCATTTAAAGATTGGCAAAGCACTTTACAAAGAGCATCTCATTTGAACCCCACGACAATCCCAAGAGGTAGGTGTTATTATAAGCATCTGAGGCCAAATCTGAAGTCGGGTCTTCCTGACTCCAGATTCAGGGTTCTAACCATTGCACCACCTAGCCATCTCCAGGAAAAGGCAGTTTGTGAAAGGGAGGTGAGGGTGAAGTAGTGTGGGAATGAGGAAAGAGAAGAGCAAAGTGGTTGAGAAGATCCAATAGCCTTCATGCAAAAGCTAGTGTTTGGTCTGGTTCTTGAAGGAAGAAGAGGATTCTAAGGAAGCCAAAGTGAGGAGGGAGTGCATTCCAGGCACGTGGGATGGTCTGTGCCAAGGCCTGTAGAGAGAAGATGGAATGCCATGCGTGAGGGACAGAGAGATGGTCAGTTTGTTTGGATAACAGGGTAACGTTTGATGAGGCCATAAAGTTAGGTTGTAAAGGATTTTTTAAGTTAAACAGATGTGTTAGTATCTTATTTTAACGGCACTAAGGAGCCAAAGAAGATTATTGAGTAAGGGAGTGGCGTGGTCAGACTTGTGTTGAAGTGCAGTAAGAGAAAATTTCTTTGGAAACTAAGTGGAGGATGGACCAGAATGGGAGGAAACTTGAGGCAGGGACTCCACTTAGAAACCGTTGCAATGACCTAGGTGGGAGGTGTAAGGAAGGGGCTGTGTGTGTGTGTGTGTGTGTGTGTGTGTGTGTGTGTGTGTGTGTGTGTGTGTGTAGAGAGAAGGTGTTAAATGGGAGAGATGTTTTGACGGGAGAAACAGCAAAATTTGGTCAGTCAGATGAGTCAGTAAACATTTATGAAGTGATTGCTACGTTCTAGGCACTGTGCTGAGTGCTAAGGATACTAAAAAAAGAGGCACAAGAGTCCCTGCCCTCAGCAAGCTTACAATCTAATGGAGACAACAAAGGCGTACAAAGCAAGCTAAATACAGGATAAATAGGAAATAATGAACAGAGGGAAGGCGCTGGACTTAAGAGGGGCTGGGGATGGCTTTCCGTAGAAGGTGGGATTTTAGCTGGGACTTGAAGGAAGCTGGGAGGCCAGCAGTTGGAACAGAGCACGGAGAGCATTGCAGTCATGGGGGACAGACAGAGAAAATGCCCAGAGCCAAGAGATCGAGGGTCTTGTTTGTGGGACAGCTGGGAGGTCAGTGTTGCTGGATTGAAGAGCACACATTAGAAAGTAAGGTATAAGAAAGCCGGAAATGTCGGAGGGGGGCTAGGTTGTGAAGGGCTTTGAATGCCAACAGAGCATTTTGTATTTGCTTCTAGAGGCAATAAACTCTAGTGGAGTTTATTGAGTAAAGTGGTAACATAGTTGGGCCTGAACTTTAGGAAAATCACTTTGGTAGCTGAATGAAGGATAGACTGGAATGGGGAGAGACTGGGGCAGCTATTACACTAGTCCAAGCATGAGATGATGAGGGCTGCACCAAGCTGGGGAGAGTGTCAGAGAAGAGATGTAAAATTGACAGACCTTGGCGCCTGTTGGACCTGGGAGAGAGAGACATTGAGGGGTCCAGGAAGAGCCTGAGGGGTTAGATGGCGCTGTCCTCTACAGTAAAAGAAAGATCAGAAGAGGTATGGTTTAGGGGGAAAGAGAATGAGTCTGGTTTTAGACATATTGAGTTCAAGATGTCTATTGGACATTCAGTTCAAGATGTCTGAATGGCCATAGAAAGATGCTTTCTGAAGGAGGCAGTTTGTGAGCCAGGGCTAGAAGGGAGCTGGAGATCCTCAGAGATGGAGGAGGGAAGGGAAAGCATTCCAGGCATGTGGACAGCAGATAGAAAGGCACTCATTGCTTCAGCTTGAAGAAGCTAGAAGGATTGGAGAAGGTGTTAGGGTTACATCAGGGATAAAAAAAAAATCTAATCTTTTCTTCAGAGCAATAGATACAAACCAGTTTGCACTGAGAAGGGTCAAATGCCCAATCTGGAAAAGAATAGAAAAGAAAGATGGTTACAGGATCATCTGTGTCAGTATCCACCCCATACAGCAGAGTGCCCAGAAGATGGGAAAAAAAAAAAGAAGCTAAGTTTTGGGCAAACAAAAGCAGACTCATAGCTCTGGAACTAGAAGGAACCTTTAATCCAGCCCCTTCATTTTACAGGAAAGAAAACTGAGGCCTGTCAAAAGGAAGGGACTTATCCAAGGTCACACAGATAGTAAGTGGAAGGACCAGGATTCAAACTCAGGTGCCCTAACTCCAAAGCCAGGATTCTTTCTACTGTACAACAGAATATAATTAAATTAAACCCTTTTAAAATGGTGTACACTCCATAGGCTTTTTTCTCCTTAAATTAATTGAGCAAGTTTTAAAAGGAAAACCCCAAGGTGGGGGGTGGGAGGAAGAACAGTTTAAAAAACAAAACAAAACAAAACAAAACGCCCGCACCTGGTTTGACTCGGGTCGGTAATAAAATGCTATCGGACGAGGAGAGCTTGTGTAAACTAATCCCACCTCCCACTCACAGGTAAGTATTAAGTTTAGGTATGAGACAGGCCAGGAGACTCAGCGTTACAAGGAGCCAGACTTTTGAGCTGTGCACAATTGCGTTATTAACCTCCAACTCTGCAGGCTTCAATAGGATGGATAGATGGGGCCCCACACTCACTCACTGCCATCCTTAAAGCCGGGGTTTGATCGTTAACCAGATATTGCCCCCAGACAATCCATTAAAACCAAACTCCCCTCCAGTGAAGGAGTCAGAAAACTGAGCAATTAGCAAGCTGATTCCCGATGACTAGCCAAACACACCCACTCTAGCTCCTTAGATTGCCAAACTCTCAGTCTTCCTGCATTGAAGGGGTACTTGGCCATCTTCTCCCCACCTCTCTCTCCCAATCAATTTCTCGTCCAAGGCTGAGGTCAGCTTATCAATCTTGATTATAGATGAGCTGTATCAGGGCGCCTGGAGCCTGGATTCCTACAGATATAAGATGTCTGGAGATGAAACCACAGCAGGGAAGGATCACTGGAGCCCAGGATGCTGCAAGGTAGGCTGAATCGATCTGATCCCTCTCTCCTAGGAAGGGGAAATCCAGGACATCTGCAGGCAATCAGAAATTCCATTGAAAAAATTCCAAGTAGGTCTTGAGAGAGTGTCCCAAGGTCAGATTGCTGGGGTTTATAGGCAGTGGTGACCCTGCTGAAAGCTGGTCTTCGTCTTGGGAAGAGGGGGACTCCAGCAGGATTGTAGGACCCACCTTCTTGCCACAAACGATCCAAAATGCAACCCCAGAATCTCTGGCTTGGGAGTCAGAGGACTGGGTTTAAAATATTGGTGACTCTGCTTGCTGGTGCTTAGACCCTGGGCAAATCCTTACACTTTTCTGGGCTGTGCTATTCTTGTCTCTAAAACGACAGGCTTGGCCTGGATGACCTCAGACATTTAGCTAGTGGGGTCACCCTGGACAACTCACTCCCCATTTCTCTGGTCTTCAGTTTCCTCATCTGTAAAATGAGGGGGTTGGTCTAGGCGATCTCTGAGTTTCCTTCCAGCTCCAGGTCCATGATCCTGTGATCTTTGACCTCTCTGGGCCAAACTTCTTCAACTGTCCAATGAGGAGTTTGGACCAGAAGGACCTCTGAGGTCCTTTGCTCACTGAATCTACTATGTTCTTTTGTTCATAAAAGTACCTGCTGACTTCTCTCCAAAACTTTACACACATTATCTCTTTTGAGGCTTGACGACAGTCTTGTCTGAGGTTGACACTAGAAACATTATTAGCTCTACTTCACAGAGAGGAGAAATGGGGCAGAGAGATGAGGTTACTGGATCCATTGCTAAGGACATGCCAGGGTCAGGATTGAAGCTAGATCTTGGGGACTTGAGGTCTGGGTCTCTCTCCAAGCCCTGCCAAGCTGTCTGAAAATGTATCATACAACAGGTAGTGACAGTGTGTGTGTGTCTGGAAGAGATCTGCATTCAAGTCTCGACAGACCTGGATTGGCATTGACCTCTGTGGCAGGAGAAGGAGCCTAAGTGGTTCATAAATCATGGGATTTCATGTTGGGAGTTGGGAGGGCAGAGGTCCACTAACACTACCCCTCATTTGACTGAAGCCTTGTGTGTGTGTGTGTGTGTGTGTGTGTGTGTGTGTGTGTGTATAGGGTGGATGTCACTGTGTCCTGTTGTGGAGGGAGCTCATCTTCACCTGGAAGGGGCATTGGAGGACCTGGAGTCTCTGGGTTCAACCCCATTCAACTCCACTTTGTGACTCACGGTGAAATAACTCATTATTTCTCACATTTGCCATATCTACCCAACCAAGCTGGGAGCTTCTGGAAGGCACAGGGGGTGGCTTATTCACCTCCAATCCCCCTCTGTGCCTAGCTCACTGTGAAAGCTCATTAGCTGCTCTTGGCTGTGAATGACTATCTCTTTATGGCACATGTAGGAAAGAAAAAATGGGTGTGGCGAGGGACATTGGTTTCAAAGGTTTTGTTGGGACCTCGCCCCTGTGGCTGAAATCCAACACACAGGACCCAAAGTCCATTGAGTTTCAGAGTAAAGCAGTGGATGCCAGAGCCAGACCCCCAGAGAGACAAGTTGATGATTATATAAGTGGTTAAAGTTGCCAAGATTTTAAACCTCCAGGCAGCCAGACTATGATGCTCAGGGGCTTGGGCTGGAAGGAGAAGCAAGAGTTACTCTCCCTCAAGCAGTGACAAGCAAGAGGAGGAAAAGCAGATAAGAGTGGGCCTGTCACTTTACTGAGAAGTCACCCCCTTGAGGAGAGGGAGGTCCCATGTGTCGGGAGGCGTAGGGGAGCAGATTTGTCTTGGGAATTCCAGCTAATCAGAGACTGAGCCCCAGGAAGCTTCCTGGCACTTTGGAAGGACACAGATGAGGGGGAAGCAGACTGTTGGGAATGGAGCTACTTGTGGGTCTTTAGCAGTTGGCCAATGGACTGAGCAAGAGGTCAGAAGTCAGAAACTCGAGATTCATCATTGCTCAATGACCAACCCATCTGACCTCGTGAGACTATTGATAATCTCTGTTTTTTTATCCCTCTCCTTCCTAATCCTGATCCAGACGGTTTTTCATAATCCTGACAAAATCAATTCACGAGCATTTCTTGTGTGTTAGGTACATAATACTTCCTGTCCCTCATGGAACTTACAGTCTCCTGGGAGGAAAATGACATCATGTAGGAATGAGGAGCCTTCCTCCTGCCCTGTGTAGGTAGAGGAGGCACAGACTCACCATTGGTGGCTCCTGATTTGGCCACACTTTCTGTCATGACTGAGGGGATTGCACAGTGAGAAGGAAGATGAGTCCTCTCATTGGCTGGAAGAGTTCATGGCTCTTTCGATGTTCGGAAGGGAGATGTCTGCTCTCTGGTCTCTAAATAGCTGAGGACGAGCAGTGCACTCTTAGCTTTGACTCTTCTGTGCAAGGAAGCCCTCTTGGGTCACCAGGCAAGAAGAACTGTGACCTGGGCAGGCCACTGTGGGGCTGGAGGTAGACGGCCCCTGCTACATGGACACCTATGGGTACATACACAATGAAAGGAAGCCAATATTGTCAAGTAGGTCACAGGCCACTGGGGAGTCAGGAAAGGCATACTGGAGAAGGTGATGGCCTTGGAGGGAACCAGGAATTCTAAGAGGTTGTGATGAGTGGCTGCCTCCCAGGCATGGGAAGCATCCTGTGCAAAGTGACAGACTTGGATGTATGAGGAACAGAGAGTTTGGTTGGGAAATCTTTCCCATGCAAAGACCTGGTCAAGCCATTGCTTTGCTCAAAAACCTTCAGGGGCTCCCTCTTACCCACTTGAGTAAAGTTCAAAACTCATCTATTTACATTAAACCACTCCACAGCCCTGGACCAATCTTGTCTCATATTTCCATACTTTGTGTACTTTATGCTCCACTTAAACTACTCTTTGGCCCCCAGAACCTGCTATGTACTCTCTCACCTATGAGCCTTTGCTTACTCTATTCCTCCCAGGTACAGCATCTTCTCCTTACCTGTTGAATTTCTCTCCATCTCCTCCCAGAAGCCTTCCCTGATTGCCTCTGTCACTAAGGGCTTTCTCTCATTTATCAGACCTTTGATCTACAGCTCAGTCCTTGTCAGATACTACTCAGTGCCTTATAAATATCTCTGGGGGGTAGGGAAGAGGCATCTTATCCCCCTAATAGACTGTAAACTTTTAGGACATAGATCTTTATCTTATCTAAAATTGGTATCTCTCCAGCACCTAACTCTGTGGTCTGCACATGCGTAGGTCAAAACATTGCATGATTCCTTGAAACAACCAATCAGCAGAGAAAACTTTGACAATCCTCTTACTATAAATATCAAAGCATAAACCAGGGAGAGGTGACTGCCAGCGTATTTGGCACTGTCATGGAGCATGTCTGTACCAAAGTCCTGGTGGAAGAGGGATTCCCCTAGAGGGTGAGGTCTTCCATTGATATTGAGTCCAGCTGCCATCTCCTTATTGTACAGATCGAGAAACTGAGGCCATAGAGACATGAAATGACATTCCCAAGTTCATACAGTTAGTAACAGAGTTGAGATTCAAACCCAAGTACTTTACTGTATACCCACCTTTCTTTCCACCACACAATTCTGTTTCCCCAAGACAGCCTCTCCTTTTTCTGAATTAGGAAGGAAGAAAAAAAAAGGAAAAAGCACTTATTTATGTGCCAGAGAACTGTGCTAAGTACTTTATAAATATGATCTCATTTGACCCTCAATAACAATAACCCTTGGAGATAGGCATCATCACTAACTAATTATCCCCACTTTAATATAAATTTAACTAACTTATTAATAATCTCAAATAATTAACCCCATTTAATATCAATTAAACTGATTTATTAATTATTAATGAGCTCTATTATTAAACAATAACTACCCCTGTTTGCCTCAGTTTCCTCATCTGTAAATTGAGCTGGAGAAGGAAATGGCAAAGTCCTCCAGTATCTTTGCTAAGAAAACCCCAAATGGGGTCCTGAAGATTCGAATGCAACTAAAATAACTGAACAACAATAATAATTAGGGCAATAGTAATCATTAGAATTCATAATATTATTACATTGAAGAAAACCGAGGTTAAATGACTTGCTCAGGGTAACACCAGTAGAAAGCGTCCGAGGTGCAATTTGAACTCAGGTCTTCCTGACTCCAAGCTCAGACTTCTATCTATCAATTAAATATTAACTAGTCTGCCAATTAATCATGAACAATTTGGGTCATTTCCCTCTTGTTGTTTAGCTTTTCGTGGGCTTTTGTTTTATTTTCCACCCATCTGTTTCATTCCTAGGTTCCCCAGGGCCAGGCCCTTGTCTGTTAACTCTGTGCCCTCCTCAGTACTTCCTGCCCATCTTACACAGAGCAAATAAGTCCACCTTAGTGGTTTGTTTTGGCTCCAGCAGGAGGCATTGACATCCTGATTGTCTTCCTTGGAAAAAAGTCAGTTGGGGATTTAAGGATCCCCCAGCCTCCACTGAGAGGGGGGCAGCTGCTATGACCCTTAGCACCTTCAAGACCCCAATTCCTTGGCCTTTTCTATCCAGTTCAATGAACACAAACCCAGTAACTTTGTGGAACCTTTATCCAATCCTCTCTAAGCATTTTATTAAAAAGTGTTAATTATTCCCATTTTACAAGTGGGAAACTCAGGGCACAAATAAGGATGATTTGCCCCAAGCCTCAAAGTGACAACAGAGCGGAAAAATTGGGAACAGGAACTTCCTCCCCCTCCTTTCAATCACTTGTTATAGGTCAGGAATTCTTAAGTCTTTTTTTTTTTTCAATGTCATGGACTCCTTTAGCAGTTTATGACTCCTAGGGTTAGAATCATGTTCTTATATGTGTTTATCAAATAAAATACAGCAGAAATCAATTATATTGATATATAATTTTCTATTTATTTCTACATTCATCAATCTATCATCTAGCTATCTACCTCTCCCTCCATTCATCCACCCATCCATCTATTCATCACCTATCTATCCACCTCTCCATTCATCTGTCCATCCATCCATCCATCCATCCATCTACCTATCCATTTCTCTATCCATCTATCCATCCATCCATCCATCCATCACCTGTCTATCCACCTCTCCGTTCATCTGTCCATCCATCCATCCATCTATCCATCTCTCTATCCATCTATCCATCCATCCATCACCTGTCTATTCACCTCTCCATTCTTCTGTCCATCCATCCATCCATCCATCCATCTACCTATCCATTTCTCTATCCATCTATCCATCTCTCTATCCATCTATCCATCCATCTATCACCTATCGATCTGTCTGTCTATCTCTCTAAAAGGTCACAGACATCATCTCCCATGGTTGATCATTAGCTATGCTAGAGATACTAGGTTTTAATGATGGGAGGGAGGTAGTCTGAGATGAAGTTTTCCTGCTGACTCTAATTTTTAACTTCATGGTCATTTCCCCTTAGCCCCCTACCCATATTTATATCCTCCTTTGGCTTTTTTTTTGAGCCATTATGAATTCTTTTTCAATTAGCAAGTGTTTATTTTCTCTTTCTCTTATTCTCCCTCCCAAAAAAGAGAAAAACAAAGCCTTTGTAACAAATATGTCTCGTTAAGGAAAATAGATGCCCACATTAACTATTTCCAGAATTGCCTTGTCTTGTTCTATATATTGAGTGTATTCATCACCTCTGTCAGGTGGCGGTTAGCATGATTCATCCTTGGAAACTCTTCTCTAGGCAACGAGGTGGTGCAGTGGAAAGAATGTCAGGCCTGGGGTCAGGAATACCCTAGTTCAAATCCTACCTCAGATACTCACCCAGCTGTGTGACCCTGGGCAAGTCACTTAACCTGTCTGCCTTAGATGCCTCATCTGTAAAACAGGGATAAAAGTAGCACCTACCTTCCAGGGTTGTTGAGAAGATAAAAATGAGGTAACATTTGTAAGACACTTTGCAAGTCTGAAAATACTAAATAAATACTAGCTATTATCAGCTAGCTATTCACGTGACAAAAACATTTAAGCAAATCCGACAGGTGAAATGTATGTGACATTCCACCCCCATTGCCCCCACCTCTCTACTGAGGGTAGCTGTATTTTTTAATCCAGTTTTCTGAAACTAAGATTGGTCATTATGATTCATAATTTTTGGTAAGAAAATAAAAGTTGTCAGATCCCAGTCCAGAGTGGAGGGGAAGAACAAGATATTAAGGACCACAGAGGGCAGTTCTCAGATTGCACATAAGGCTGACCTGGAGACCTGGCCTCCAGAAGGAGCCCATCTTAAGCCACTCTACTGCCTTCCAGTCTCTCTCCAGGAAACTCAGAAAGTGCTGGAGTTGAGGATCAGACATAGAAAGGTCAAACCCCATGGGAATAAGTTGGAACATGAAATTGGTTGGATTCATACATTCAGAGGATGATGGTCAATGACTCGTTCTAAGAAACAGGGGCCTCCTCTTCTCCTCCTACCTCCCTTGTGGCCATGCTCTCCGAGGCAAAGCCCTTTTCTCTTTTACACACACACACATGCACACCCGCACACACACGCACACACACACACACAAAACCTGACAGCGCCTATATGACAAAGGAAAACCTAATTACAGTACATTTCCTGAAAACAAATCCTCATTCAGGTCCCACTGTAGGACCACAGAGAATATATGTCAGGAAACAATACAATGGCTCTTTCCTTATCTCATATACAGTACAGTTTTTACTCTGTCTATGCCCGCTGGGTGCTGGCACCAGGGAGATAGCTGTACTTGAAATATTGGATCGGTGAGCTGATATTACGGCATCCTTTAGACCCACAACAATATTAATAATGAAAATGCAATATAAATAGATTCCATGTGGTTCCTTTCCCCCACTCCCATCCCCCCAGGAGGAAAGGGGAAGAAGAAGCATAAGGTCTTAGAACAAAGGCCACTCTTTAAAGCAAGGAGGATTCTCCAAGCTCCTGCTGATTTCCCGCCAATCATGGTTTATAATAGGAGGACGGAACCATAGATTTAGAGCTGAAAAAGATGCCTGGAGATCACCTAGTTCAACTCCTGGTGTTACTCTCTTGCTCAAGATGTTGCGATGGCTCACTATTGCCTCTGTAATAAAATGCAAACTCCTCTGACTGACATTTAATGTCTTTCTTTGGGTGGCTCTGATCTGTCTTGCCAGACTGATTTCATATTCATTTACTTACTGTACATTCATAAAAAGTGACAGATCTGGAACTAAAAGGGGTCTTAGAGGTCATCTAGTCTGATCCCCCTCATTTTATGGTAGACAAAAGTAAGGTCCATAGAGGTTAAGGGACTTGGCCAAGGTCACACAGGTAATCCAAAGCAGAGCTGGACTCAAACTCATTTCTCATGACTTCCAATTCCTCGCCCTCTCCACTGCTTCATACTGTTTCTACTGTAGGGAGTGGTTCTTATCATGGGATCCTTAAAGTTGTTGTTTAATATCTTGACAAGTGATTTTTTTTTTAAATGTAATTCATTTCTGTTACAATTCTACATATCTTATCTACTTGAGAACATTACTCTGAGAAGGGCTTCACCAGATTGCCAAAGGGATCCAGGACACCAGATGGTCCAGACTTATTGTTACTCCCCCAGGACCTGAACCCGGGTCCTCTCCATCCAAATCCTGTGGTCTTTCAGACAAGTCCCAGAAAGTTTTCTGAGACAGGAAGCAGTTAAGTTACTTTCCAGGGACCAGTCGGTATGTGACAGAGATAGGGTTTTAACCCCATTCTTCTCCTGACTCCAAGTTCAGTATTCTCTCTCCATTATAGTACACTGCCTCTGCTAGGATTTCAATCACGTTTTCTAAAAAATGCAGAAAATCTTCAAGGCTTAGAACCATGACCCTAACTTGACTGAGGCTCCCCTGGAGTCTAACCTTACTTTTATCAAGCTTTCTAGGAGCAGGCAAACTGAGTGGGTATAATTCCTTAGGGGTGAGGAAAGATCGTTCTAGACAACAAAATGTCATTAACACAGGTCAGCCAGAAGGAGAAGGTAGAATTAGGTGGAGGACCAGAAATTAATCCTTAAAAATAAATCCCAGAATGAATGGTCATGCCAGGAAAAGTGAGAGGAAGAGGGGAGGGGATGGGTGCCCTAAGTGTTTAGAAATCATTAGGGTTTGCTCTTACTAGTTTGGCAGGTTCTGGGCCCAATTATATAACTACACATACATTTGGCATGTAGCAATTGCTTATGTACCCTGCGTGTAATTACATGTAATATAATGTGTCCTCCAGCTTGGTGGGTATTTACACAGCCCTAACCCTGTGAATACGGCCTGCTTAGAAATGATTAACATAAAGCATTACCCGAACACACACAAACAAACCCAAACAATTAAAAGGAGTTGGGTTTATTTGGGCATCTAAAGACCTGGCATCTTTTCTTTTTTTCTTGTCCTCTGAAGAACCACCTGAGGAGGTAATGTTCTGGGAGGAAAGCAGAGTTCCCTAAATGATGGATGTTCTTTGGAAAGAAATTTGGTTTTTTAGGCATTTCAGTCACATCTGATGCTTTGTGACAAAGATACTGGAGTGGTTTGCCATTTCCTCCTTCAGTTCATTTAACTGATGAGGAAACTGAGGCTGACAGGGTGAAGTGACTTGCCCAGGGTCACACAGCTAGTCTGAGGCCAGATTTGAACTCAGATCTTCCTGACTTCATGTCTGCCTTTCTATCTATTGTGCCACCTAACTGCCTTCTTGGAAAGAAAAGGGACATTTAATATTTATTCCAAGTGTATTAGGTAATAGAATGTTTTTGTATACGGACTCTTTGTGGGTCCCTATCTATGATGCCAACTGAATAGGGAACTCCCAGTGAGGAGACTTCATCTACCAGGGCAGATCAGCACCACCCTGAAATTGTAGTCTTAAAATTTCCTGGAGGTGGTAAGAGATTTAAGTCACTTGCTCAGGGTCACAGAACCAGTATGGATCAGAGAGAAGACTGGAACCAGATCATCCTCCCAAAAAGTCTGCTCTCCGTTCACTGGACCATCCGACTCTTCACAGCTAGTCTCTAGGATGTTACTCTGTGAAAGGCATTTTTGAAATCCACAGGTTTCTGCAGGAATGGATACCTGGAAGGTATTTGAGACTGATTGACTAGTAAACCTAAGAAAGTGTAAGGTCAAATATTCAGCTGGTGTTTCATCAAATGGGGAAATGAACCATGATTGAAAATTACCTTATTTCTGGGGGGAAAACATGTGTCATGTCCCAAAAAAGTATTGTGTATTCTTCTGGATTATCAGGATGAATTTGAGTCGGTCCTTCAAACCCAGTTCCTGCTTAACATATTTAGAGAAGCTGGGAAGAGCATTAATTGCCCAATGGAGGAGTCTATCTGATCCTAGAAGTAACAGGTTTTCAGGGAACCAGCACTAAGACCCTGTAATGCTTCATGCTCTAATGGGATTAGCACTGTCTCCAAAGCCAGAGGGCTTGAACTCCCACTTCTGACACTTAGCACTTTAGTGACCTTAGACAAGTCATTTAACTGGCTGACCTATAAAGTGAAGGGGCTGGATTAGACGGATTCTACCATCTGACTTATGTTTTTGTTTGTATTTCTCGTGCTTAGTACATACTGATTAATAAGTTTATCAGTCAGAGGATTATGTGAGCTCTGAATTCCAATGGAGGTATGGAGTTAGTGTACAGATTTAGAGCAGGAGGAAACTTCTGTGGTGTGATAAAACCTTGAAGGTCCCTTTTCCAAAATGATTTTCAAAGCATAATAGAAAATATAGCAGATTACAGAGGAAACCAATTTTATTGAAACATGGTCATCAAAATATTTAAAAAATCAAATATACACATTCCCTGAAATCTGTCCATGGACCCCGGGTTAAGAACTCCTGATTGAGTGTAATCTAAGTTAACAGATGAGGAAACTGAGGCTTTATAAGGGGCATTTGGTAACTAGGATCACAGGCCCTCTAACGAGAATTCTGGGACTCTTGCTACCACACCAGAATTTCCTGAGTGCTCAAAGACTAGACCAGAAGAGCATAAATAGGTTCCCTCAAGCTGGAAAGACTCTGAATATTGGTCTAGCAGTGGCCTGTATGTTTTGCCCAAAGACATGCCTAACTAAGTTTGGAATGGCTCATCATTGGAAGGCTAGCCACAAGCAGATGACTTTTTTTTTTTTCTGGGCAACAATGACTCATGAAACTGTCTGTGTCTGCATGGAGGTTTGTGATCTATGTCAGCGAGCACACAATGCCCACATCAGGACTCAGAAATCTTTTGAAATATTGAAGAATTAGAAAACTAAATAGCCCAATGTTTTGAAAATGGGATAGTTTAAGGTGGTGGAAAATGCTGGGAATGAAGTCAGGACAGACCTGGGTTTGAATCATACCTCTGACATTTACAAGGCATGTGACTTCAGGAATGTCTGTCAATTACCCTTTCTTGATCTCAGTTCCTTTATCTGTAAAATGGAGAGGGGGAAAAATCAAACACTTAGAACTTACCTCCTAGGGCTCTTGTGAAGTCTGGATGAGATAACATACATTAAATACTTCACAAACTGTAAAAATCTATGTAAGTGTCATTTATTATTACCAGGTCTGGAATATTTTTTTTTCTCTTCCAAGCTAAGTATATTGAACAGATTTTTGAATCCTTCATCATTTTTGAACTTTATTTTATCTCAGAGAATTAAAATGTACAGCATTTTGGAGAACTCGATTGGGTTTCTTTTTTCTTCATTTGCTTAATGATAGGGATAGCAACTGGACTTGAGATTGCATTTGGTACAGGGATTCCCAGGTGAAGAAACTCCCCTCAAGCAGAGTCCATCCCCACTTTCTCTGAAACTTACAGTCTTAGAGAAGTGTGGTTTTGTTTTTAAAGACATGGATAATAATAATTCATGCCCAATACAATAAACCTCTGAGAGGAAAAAAAAAACCCCAAACCAGCATTTATAAGTTGTCCAAGTTCAGTAAGGAGACGAACTGGTTAGGAGTTCAAAGCCATTGCTTGTGTTTCTCCACTGCTACTAATCCTGGAGAACATGTGAATCATATAAATACCGCCCGAAATACAACGTGAGCCTTTAAGACTCATCACGTTCTTTTCTAAAATATCGCCCCAGATTGAGGACCCTGAATCCCAACCAGATGTAGTTCTAGAGTATTACATAGGTCAGATATATTTCACTTTTGTGTTTGGTTCAAGCCCGAGGGATTGACTTGATAATTAGATTGAGAACATCTGCCCCAAATCCAAACCATTTCCCTGGTCCTTTCTTACCCTCCTTCCTCTAGGATTTTTTTTTTAAAGCTTTTGCACATGAAAACAACAAAACACAAAACAAGAGCTTTCATTTAGTCACCTAAAACTCCTTTAAAAAAGCTCATCTTTTAGAGTAAAAATCATCCCTTTAATCAATGTGCTAGCCCCTAGAGATACAAACACAAAAACGGTTCCTGTCCTCAGGAATCTTACATTCTATAGGAAGAAAACTAACACTCCAAGATGTCTATTTGTACTGTGGATCAATGAATTAAGCATTCAACGAGTTAGACAGTCCGGGCCCCCAAGGAGTGTTCATTTTATCAAGGGAAATAAGTCACACACCAGTGTGCACCCAATGTATACAAGAACAGACTAAGGTGAGGAACTGGGAAAGGCCTCGTGGGAGAGAGTCTAGGAGGCTGAGAGGAAGCGGGGGTGGGGGGTGGGGCGCGCCAGGCATGCGAGACTGGAAAGGAACGGCCAGAAGCACGTTTGGCTGAACCAGGGTGCCTCAAACTCTGTAATGAGTAACAAGCCTGGAAAGGTGGGTTACAGACAGGTCCAAGGACTTGAAAAGTCCGAGGGCTTTGTATTTGTTCCTGGGGCCATCGGGTTTCAGAAGTTAGGATTGTGAGAGAGAGATCTACTTTGGTTGGGGTCACCAGGGAGAGTGGAGCTAACCCAAGAACCCAGAGAGACAAACCTAATTAGAAAAAAAAATCTGATAGCACATTTCAAATAATGAATCAGACGATGTCATTTCAAAAGGCATTTATTATTAGGTGCCTGCGTTCCAGGCGCTGTACTGGAGCGGGTGTTAAAGACAAAGGTGAAACCAGTTCCGGACCTCAAGGAGAGTTTGGAGGGTGGCAGGAGGCAGTACGGGAGTATCTATAAGTGTACACAAGGCAGAGCCAAGATGATGGGTTGGTGGAGGCGGCACCAGCAGCCGAGGCATTGGAAGGGGAGACCTGAGCCCAAGTCCCGGATTCTCTGAGGCTAAGGGCAGCAGGGGAGAGCTTTCCGGCCAACACCACGGGACGGGGATGCGAGATGGGCGGCTGCGTGGCGAGCGCATCACCTGGCTGAGACGTCCCGGGTCGCCTACCTGCAGCTTGGCCGCCGGTGGTCCAGCAAGTGGGCGAGTGGTTTTTGTTTGCTTGTATTGGGGAGCCGCTGCCCTCTACTGGATAGAATATCTCAAGCCCGCTTGGTCTGTCGGGGACCTTCCCTAGAGCCCCGTTCCATCTACTCATTAAACTAGGAGGGTAGCTTCCTCGGAAACCTAGACAAAATATGGCTGTAGTTCTGTATCTCAAGGTCACGAACTGGGCCCGGCTGTAGTCAGATGGCAACTTTGGTATCAACGCGTTGGGGGTCACGGACAACGCGTTTACACGCCGTCTTCTATAGTCCCCGCAATCCCCAGTCACTCTGACTTCCGTGGGGTCAGCCCTAACAGACGAGTCATGGACTAAATGGGCTGGAAGGACCAAGCATCCTCTCCACCTTAGGGGTGGTCCTGTTGGAATACGTGGCCGCGTCCAAAATCCCTAAATACGGGGATTTTCATTTTCAGCAATTCTCCCTTTTACAACAAACACGAACTTAACGCGAACGATGAGGAGAGGCGTCAAACGAATGTTCGTCTAAGGAGCCCCTTTCCATTTGGGCTCCCATTAACAGTGATTTCACTTATACTTTTCAAAGTGAGGGAATTCAGGGGTGCTTTAAATCAATTCACAGAGAACGAAACGCTGGAGATGGCGATGGACGTTAGCACGCTAGTTTAACCCCAGAGCTGCACATGTGCATAATCAATTAAAGCTGAACTTCCTCAAAAATGTCCTTTGACCATTTTTTGCATGGAAAACAGAAATGAAAAGATGCTTCTTTTATTTGAATGCTAAGTATGAGCATTTCTGTAAACTTGGAGTGACGCTCTTTGAAATCAGCGCATCCCTGCGGGTTCATGGGAAAGTCTGTCTTTTTAGCTGGAGGGGAAATAAAGTTTTTGAACAAAAATAGAGGACTGGGGATGCCCAAGTTTCGGCAGATCCCGGGGCCGCGCCGGCTCCACTGGCGGAGCAGAGGCCGCTCATGTCCCCCTCCTCTTCCTCCCAGCCCGGCTCTCCACTCCTCCGGGAGCCGCGCCGGGGGCAGGGTCCCGTCGCACCTCGTCGGGACGGACCCATGCACGGCTGTGTCTCTCTTGGGAGACAACCGATCTTTGCCACCAAGTCAGCTCCCCAACAATAAACTAGGGGCGGGGGGAGAGGAGTTAATAGACGTTCCCTTCCTAAGCTGGGGCGGGGGGCACCTGCCTGTCCCTCTGTGCACCGGGTGGGTCCCACACGCCAGGCCCGGCTCTCGTCCGGCAGCCGGCGGCCGTGGTTCGGGCTTGGCGGCCACTTGGCGGAGGGGAGGGGGCTGCAAAGGGGCGCACAGATCCCAGCTCCTCCAGAGAATTGTGTGAAACTTGTTTTTTACTCTGTCTCATCGCACGCGGGCGGCACGACTCTTGCCCTCGGGGGGGGGGGGGGACCCGTCGTGGGCAGCTTCCCGGGTAACCCGCGTGGAGGGTGTGCCCAGGCTCGGTGCCCGCGGGGGGCGTGGGGATGGGGGTGTGCGCGCCGGGCCCAGGCTGCTGGGGGGGGGCACGAGGCCGGCCTCCGCGGGGGGTGCAGGGGGCCCACGAGGCGGCGGCAGCAACAGCAGCAGGACGAGCGGGAGGGCTCGCGAGCGGACGGACAGACAGACAGACAGACAGAGGGGGCCGGCCGCCCCTCCCCTCTCCTCTCCTCCCCTCCCCTCCCTGCTCGGCCCTCCCCTCTGGCTCCGCTCTCAGCGCCCGGGACCGAGCTAGTTGGCGGCGGAGGCGAGGCCGACCGTGACCCTGACCTTGACCCCGAGCCTGAGGCTGACCCCGGGCGGGCCGCGCGGCGGGGGGGGGGGGGCGGCCGTGTGTGCGGCGGCGGCTCGGCGCTGAGCGCGTCCGTGGGCTGCTCGGGGCGTGGGCCGGCTGGCTGCGCGGGGAGTGGGTCGGCGTGGGCCCGCCCGCCTGCCCGCCCGCCCGCTCCGTCGCTCGCCCGCCCGCCCGCTCGCTCCAGGCCGGGTTTTGAAGCCGCCCGCCGCTGCCTCCTGGCGGCTCCTGAACTCCAGCCCCCTCTCGATCAGCCGCTCACTCCGTCTCAATATGTCTCAAGATGGCGGCCAATGTGGGATCGATGTTTCAATATTGGAAGCGCTTTGATTTACCGCAGCTGCAGGTCAGGCTTCCCCCCGCGCCGCCGCCGCCGCCGCCGCCGCCGCCCGCCGCCCGCCCGGCCCCGGCCCGGCCCCACCGCCCGCCGCCCGCCCGGCCCGGGGCCGCCGCCGGAGCCTCCTCGGGGCCGCCTCGGGAGCCGCGGGCGGCGGGCTGGCGGCGGGCGGCCGGGCCGGGCTGGGCCGGGGGGTGGCGGGGCCGGGCGGGCCGGGGCCGGGGGCCGGGCCGGGGGCGGCCCCGCGGCGTCTTCGGAAATTGATCCTCTTTGTTCAATTCATCGATCAGCCCAAGATGGCGCCGGGAGCCGCCGCCGCCGCCGCCGCCGCCGCTGCCCCGGGGTCCCTGGCCGCCGGGACCCGGCCCCGCGAGGGGCGCAAGTGGGCCGGGGGGGGGGGGAGGCTCCAGGACGGCGGGCGGGGGCCCTCCGGGGCGGCGGCGGGGCGCGGGGACCCGGCGCGGAGCGCGGAGCCCGCAGCCGAGCGCCCCCCGCCCGGGCCCGGAGCCCCCCGCGGCCCCCCGCCGCTCCGGAGCCCCCGGTCCGCCGCCGCGCGTCCTCCCCGGCAAAGTTTGCGGGGAGTTGGCGAGGGGCCGGCGGCGGCCGCGGGGCCGGGCGGGGGGCGCTGTGGGGCCGCCGGGGCGCGCCGGGAGCCCGCTCCCAGGGCGGCCGTGGCCGTGGCCATGACCGCCGGCGCCCCCGCCCCCCGACCGCCGCCTGTCACCGCGGCCCGGGCCTCCCCGGCACCCCCGGAACCCGCGCGCTCTTTGTGTGCGACCCCGGCCGGGGGGGGGAACTTGTGGGGGCGCCCGGCCCGGGACTCGGGCAACTTTGCCGGAGGGAGGCGGCGCTGGGCACCGGGCCCCGGGTAGCCAGCTGGGGCGGGGGGGTGACTCTGGGGGGGGGTTTCTTTGGACTGTCTGGGCGGGTGAGAGCCGCTGCCCCCCCCAGGGACCCTGACACTGGCCGGAGTCTGGGAGCTGCCGGGGTCCCGTCTTCCCCCCCAACCCAGTGGCTTCCTCGCGCTTGTGCCCCCGATGCCCCCTCCCCAGCGGACGTGTTTGTAGTGGAGGAAGGGGACGGCCCCGGGGGTGCCGGGTCCCGGCTGGGGGGGGGGTTCCGGGGGGACCGGCTGGGGAAATGGTGTCCTGCCCCTTTAAGTGGTTAAGCGCCCCTCTTGGCCGAAAAGCCCGGGGCTCGGGTCTGGGCGGTGCTGCCCCCTCCCCCGCCCTCCACCTGGAGGAGCCCGCCGAGGGGGGCTCGGCCACCTCGATGTCGGGCACCGCCGAAGCCACGGTCAAGGTGAGGGGCTCTTTGCGAAAGTCTCGGAGGCTGGGGGAGAGTCAGGCGGGGGGGGGGTTGCCCTTCGGGGCCCCCGGGGGTCTGCGGGCGGGGGGCGCTCAGGTGCGCCGGGCTCGGCCAGGGCTCTCCTCGCCGCCCCGCTGCGATTTGAAGGGCTCGGATTAGGCTGAACTTCCCCCAACTTGAAAGAATTCTTAATAGTGACCCATAATACCTCCAGGAATAGGGCAAACGATATCCAGATGCAGAGTTGTATAAAATAAAGTGGATTAGATTAAATATATATTGAAATGGAGTCTGACAAGTTGGGCTCCGAGCGGCTCGCTCCCCGCCTCGGCGTTTGCCGGGGAAGGCTTAAAGAGGCGCGCGGTCCCGGTGCGAACCCCCCGCTCCCACGGGGCTGGGCAGCTTGGGGGCCTCCGGGCTCTGCTCCCGACGCGTCTGCGGGGGTTTGGGGGATTCCTGGAGGCAGAGAACGCAGCCGAACGGCGCTGGGGAGAAATTGGCCTATCTGCTTCTGACAAAAAGAACTTTACAAAACCACCACCACGATTTCATTTCTGTAACTTGTGTGAAACTGGCGTGGGGCTGAGAAATAAGCTTTCGCCTCTCCTCTTCATTGACTGTACGCCCGAGTCAGCCATATAGTCCGAGCTGGAAGAGACCCCAGAGCTCATCCCGGCCTGACTTGGTTTGTAGTGGTTTCTTTTCTAAGCATCTTGGCCCAACTGCTCGGGAAATTTATTTATTTATTTACGGAGACTTTATAAATGATTAGATTCCTGAACTCTGTGGACCTACTCTACGCCCCCCCTCCCCCCATCTGCTTTGGCAGGCAATCGGTGACGTTTGGGTTTGACTTTGGGGCTGTAACTAGGAGGCCCCCAGGAAGAGAATCTTTATCCGAATAAGCTCTGAGATGGGGGGGGGGGGGGGGACGGCATTTAGACGCGAAACTGATCCACATCTGGGTTTTGAACTTGCTGCTGGACGGTATTTTATGAGTGTGGTTCACTGCCTTCTCCTAGGGGATGGGGTCTTAAAAACCTTTTTTAAGAAACAGTCATTGGGCTCGTCTCATATGTTCTAAAGCTTTTAATTGGCTGGAGGAAGGCAGTGTTTGTGTGACCCTTCATTTACTCTGGCCTCGGATTCTAAGAGCCCTCTTCAGTTCGTACCTAGGTTAGTTTCTTGTTTAATGCCATAATAGTTTAGCTGAGACTGTACTTTAAAGCGGACTTCACTGGGGGGACCCCACTTTTAGCCTTCACTGAAAACCTTAATCAAGTCAAGTTGATGGGGTAAATAGGCCTGGAGATTCTGGCCTTGCTGGAAGGCGGGGACAAGACACTCATGTTCCCCTGAGTGAGTCTCTCTTTGAAATGTGTTGGATTTGGAGAGGCCAGTGCCTTCTCCCAAGGTAGCCGAGTTTTCTGAAACTCCTTCCTCTCCCTGAGCCAGGCTCACTACTCTTGTTCTCTCCTTGGTCCACCTTGGACCAAGCCTATCTGGGGCCCTAACCGTGGGTTGCCCAGGAAGAGAGAGAGAATTATTACTGAAAATTAACCCTATCTCGTTTCCTTTTTCGTCTTGAAGGCTAGTGGGGTTGGAGAGTAGCCCTTGTTTCCCTCCAGACATCCCTTGGCTGAGCCCAAGGGCACTGTCGTTGAACCCCAAGCTTCAGTGTTTCACTTCCATGAGAAAATCCTAAAAGGAATTCCAGGCTACCCTTTTCAGCTTACTAATTATCTCCGAGGCTTTCTGTGCGGAGCCAGTTTGGTTCCATAGCAAGGTGCTGTTATAAACGGTAGTTACACATCTGCCTGATTGTGAAGCTCAGCCTAGGAATTTTTCTCTTTTAAACCAAAATTCATTTGTCCAGTAAGAGCTTTGTTTTGCTTCTGTTTTGTCTCCCCCCCTTATGGAAATTGACAAGTACCGTTGGGTAGATTGTCTTCTGAAACAGAAAATATTACAGTTACTAAGGTCTCTTTTTTAAAAGTGTCCCATTCAGGATCTTTTTTGAAACAAAGAAGGAACTCTATTTTTATTTTTTTTTATTCCTCCCCCCTCCCCCCCCCCCCACTGTTTAATCTTTGGGATCTATAGAAAGGCATAGCTACTTACTGAATTTATTTTGGGGGAGGAACCTTGGTTTTTTAGCTGCAAGTTAATGAAAAGAATTTAGAAATGCAACAGTTTCTGATAAGTCTGCTGAGAATACAACTCTGTAGACATACTCTTTTGTGACTTACGTTCATAGTGAAGCAAATGAGAAAGATGGAAAGGGAAAGGTTTGGATAACCTGCCAGTCTTACTCCCCTGAGGCTCTGTATCCTTTCATGATCTACTGAGCTAGCTACCATTAAAATACTCTCAAGTTAATGTCCTCACGATTTTAAATGGCTTCTTTTAAAAAAAAAAAAGTCTTCTGCCCCGTTCCTGCGAAATTAAACCAAAGCCACTGCTGTGTTTGTGTGGGAGGAGATTTGCAGAAATAATTTTGTGTGTGTGTATGTGCTCTTGTGATCCCCTTCCGGGTCTGCCTGTAGCAGTTAACAATCAAAACTATTCCTGAGGCTGTCCTGACATTCAGAAGCTTAGTGGAAATACAAGGATTGAAGTAAAAAAAAAAAAATCTCTATTCATTTCAGATTGCATTTAGAAGGCATAAGAAACAGCAGCCAGGAAGGGAGGAAAGAACAGATTCCGTAGGGAAAGCCCTTGTGGATTTTAAAAAGAAGAGTTTTCATTATATTAGAAATCTTTGGAAACAGCTTAAGTCCTCATTCAGTGTTCAGTTTGTCTTTGGATCTCCAGTGCCTGGATGCAGTAGGCACTTAATAAGGGCTCACTGGGTTGACTAGAGTAAGAATTTGGCCTGTGCAAATTCCAGAGTATTATTAAAAGACAGGCTCAGATTATCTGATGGACTTTAAATGAAGCCAGTAAATCAGTATTAACACAGATATTGCTACTTACCTGGTAACTGGCAATTGATTTAAAAGTTATCTTAATCAAGACTGGTAGAAGACTATTTTAGAATCTCCCTCCTCTCCCTCTCTTTCTGTCTCTCGCTTTTTCTCTTTCTCTCTCTCTCTTTCTCTCTCCCTCCTCTCTCTCCTCTCTCTCTGTTTCTCTCTCATCTGTTTTCTAGTATTTAAATGGTAAGTTTATTTTCACTGTTCTTTCTTTTTAAAAAGTCAGCTTTCAACAACAACAACAAAATACCCCCATCTATGCCAACCTAACTTTGAATCTTGTCTATCTCGCCATGTGTCTATGGTGGCTCAAGGATAGAATTTTGGCTTTAACTGAAAATTTCCTACCCCTGATTGTTTAAGCCAGATCCTTAATCTTATTTTAACATATTTTAAATGTACAAAAAAAAACCCGGAAGAATTGTCTCATGTAAGTAGCAAGTGAACATAGTTTAAACACTCAGGCAGTTCTAGTATCTAATTGGAAACAGGTGGAATTCTTGGAGGCCTTCATTTCAATCTTATTATAGCCAAACATAAGGCCACTTTTTACTTATGGCTATTCATTTTGTTTGAGCTATTTTGAGAGTACAGCGATAGTCTTTCATTAAGGCTTGTTCATGAAAATTTTTCTGTAAATTCTGCCATCAGGAAATTTTGGGAACAGAGAAGTTGGGGGGAGAGGGAGGAAGGATGTTGGGTTTTATTCCTTTGCACCCAAAGTGAATTCTGCCTATATAGAGCATATATTGAGGCATCAGAAAAGGTGCAGTAATGGCATAATTAGGCCAGCTTTCCTATATTGTGTAACTTTTATAGCAGACCTGGAAGGGGTGAATTAATATGACTTCATAGTTTCACTTTTGAGTTACCAAATATTCATTGACTTGAACAGACAGGTAATTTTCTAAAGTGCTCTGTGTTACTGACTGATGCAAAGGATATTCTTTTTTTTTTCCTTAAAAAGAGAAAAGCTTTGACCGTGGCCAAAGCCTGGCTACCTTGGTTAGAGTAGCATTTTAATGCAAAGTTGATGGGAAATCCTAGGAGTTGTAGGTAGGGAGAGTGGGCACAGGGGCTTTGGGCAGTTTTCCTTGTAATGAATCTATATATCTGTGCTGTCGTGGTTGAAAACCACAAGGACTGGAAATTTCATTTTGGAGTGTGTGTTTGCTTGCAAAAATGTGTGTTGTTTTGGCTGGGTTTTAGGCAGGTGGACGGTCACCCGGGCTTGTCCTGAGCTGTTCAGTTGGCATGGTTAGACTTATGCTGAGCCATATGTAGTTCCTATTGAAGGGGGTGCCCTGCTGGCATCCTGGAATGACTGGGAATATGTGCTTAGTCAGACCAAGGAAGAGGCTCCTTTCCTGGGCAGAAGCCTTAAGTGTTGTCTTCATTAGTGGAAGATAGAAAGCCCTGGCCTGCTGTGGTGAGAGGGGTCATGGACATTCGGACTTGACTGAACTGCAACAGCAAAGCCCTCTAACCATCTATGCCTCCCCATGTTTAAGTTTGCGTTATCCAGTAGCAGCATACTGTGTGGACCTAATGCACATAGAGGAGTTCACATCCCCACATACGTGTGGATGTGGACTGGGACCTGTGACTTCCTTGGCAGGGAGCTCTCCCAGGAAAATGCCCTTTGCCAGTGGAGTTGGCACCTTCTCTTCATCGAGGCTTGGGAGGGAGCCACAGGGGGCTAAGGAAAAAGTGCCATTAAAATGTGATTGGGAAACGTTTAACACAAGAAATAAAGCTAGAACGTAGATAACGTGAATTTATGGTTTTCTAAGTCAGTATGCGACTTTCAGAATCATTTCTAATTGCGGTTAGCCCATCTGGCCTAGACCCCTGAGAGGTGACTTGCTTAGAGTCACACAACCAATATGCCTAGTGGTTAGAAACTGGACCCAGCTCTGCCTGAGACTCCCTGAGGGCAGCTCTCCGTTCCCTGGGCCGCTCTGTCTCTCTGTGTATGTGCGTAGTTGTGGATCATGTGTACGTTCTGTATTCACATCACATAGCAGTACATAGTACAAAGTGTAATACTCATAATGTGAATATTGTATGTATTCGATAACCATATACTACAAACGTATAATAAAATGTATACATATCATGTGTATATAAGATACCCGGGCATATAATGCAAACATACGTGTATAGATGTTCACACAATGACAGTTATATCATATGTTAAGGTTTGCAAAGCACTTAGATACGTTATTTTATTTGAGATCTGTGTTTTTATGTATGCATACACACACGGATCTGTACCCATATTCTGGGTGTTTATATACACACATGTGTAGCATGAGAGGCAGAAGGGCATAATAGATGGAATCCTGGATTTAGGGACTGGAAGATCTGGATTCGGATCTCACTCACCTCTCATGCTCCTTCCCTGTTCTATCATACTCGGGGTTACTCATACTCCTGGAGCCTCAGGCTACCCTCTGCTTCTCTTCAGTTGCTGTCTGATTCAGTAAAGGGAGTTTCTACCCCAGAGTTAAAAATCACTACATGGGAAAAATTTTATCTCCTTAAACATTTAATTTGCTGCAGAAAATTCCATAGCACATCCTTTAAAATAGGACATTTTAATCCTTGCAGGCTTCATTCTGGTCCTTCACTGTTCTCCTGACGTGTGATTATTTGTCATTGTGTCCCCCCCCTTTTCTTTGTGGAAAAGGGCACATAGTAGGTCAGGTGTTTTGTATGCCATTTGAAAAATTTGGTGGACCCTTTATTTAAAATTTTTTTTACCTTTTTAAAAATCAGTTTTTATTAATATCTTTTTAATATCATCATGGTTTTCCCAAGTATCCTCTTTCTTTTCCCCTGCCAGAGAACTGGTTTACTTTTTCGATAGAAAGACACCTTCCAGGTGAGGACATAATCCATTGAAATTGGTCGGAATTGAGTCTGTTTGTTTAGTATAGATTTCCTATTAGATATAACTGAGAAACTCAGCTTTCTTTCTTTCCTGTTTTAACTGCATGACAGTGCTCTGTCGAACTGGGAAGCCCCCTGCATAGTGGTCCTTATGGCCAAGTCCCTTTCCAGCCATGATTATATATTGTTCCTTCGTCACAATTGTCAGAGATTTGTTTTTCCTCGGGAACCAAATCCAGTCAAACCGGGGCACTGAGAAGCAGACCGTGTGGTGAGAGGTTTGGATCCTAGCTGATAAAATGACCAGGAGCCTTAGCAAAGCAGCTGATTATGCAACGTAAGGGGAAACCTGCTGAGCCTAGTGTCCTGTGCACAGCAGATGCCCCATAAATATTTTTGGATTAATTGAACTGCTGGTTACTCTTCATCCTTGGGAATTTGGGGAGGTAAGTGGTTTGTGATAATAAAAGCATTCGTTTGGAGAGGCTGGACCAGGGAGTCTGGGGAGCGGTAATCAGATCAGACACATCGTGGGCAGTGGGCACTTTACTAAAACCCCTCAGACATTCCTTAACTGCAAAATACAACGTCACTGGTAGTTGTGCTGTCCTTACAACCTGGCTGTTACACATGTTCAAGTGATGTAAATCTGTGGGGAGGTGGTGCTGGAGTCAGTGGGCGCCGCAGAGGCCCTGTGGGCCAGCACTGGACAGATGGGCCTGGCAGAGGTGGCAGACCCAGACAGAAAAGCGTACAGACTTAGAAAACCACAGATTAATGTGGTCTCTGTTGTATTACATTTTTATCGTTTTGTTAAACATTTTCCAGCTAGATTTTAATCTGGGTCCTCTCGTCTAAGGGACCTTAGACAATGATTTGTCTGAGGTCACAAGGGCAGCAGGTTAGAGATAGAGTTTGAACCCAGGTCCTCTGACTCCAAAAAAAAGTTTTATTTATATAATAAATAGCTAGCAGTTAACATTTTTCTAAAAAAAAATGCTTATATCAAAGTTCCAAAGTATTCTTGGTTTTATCACTTGATCAGTTAGCTGTTCCTTAGGTGAATGTGGCCAAACTGTTTGAAATAGGATGCTGTAATAATGAAGAAGTAGTTTGGTAATTCATTTTAGGAAGGGAGAAAAGGAGGGAGGAAACAAGGAGGAGGGAGAGAGAGAGGGAAAGAAAAGAGGGAAAGAGCAAAGAGAGGAAGGAAGAGAGAAGCATGTCTTCTGTAGTAACCTGGAGCAAATGCCATTGATCTTGGGTCATACCGGAGGAGGGGGAGGGTTCAGAGCAGCCCCATTTTCTTCGTTGTGTTGAACTCCTGGTGTGAAAGACATGGGTGAATTGGAGTGAAGGATGTTGACTGGTCCTGAGACCATTCCACAGGAGGATAGGTAAAGGCTCAGTCGATCGGTCAGCAAGTATTTATTAGGCACCTAGTGTTTGCCAGCTCCTCAGGATACAGAATTTTTTTAAAAATTTGTTGCTCCAGGGGAGAAGGTGGATCTGGGATGGACTTTGGGGGAGACTTGGTGATGGGGCAGCAGCCTCAGGTACTTGAAGGGCTTGGTCCCTGGGGCAGAATCCAGAGCCTATGGCAGCAGTTGCAGAGGGGCTGACTGGGGTTAGAGCTCTCCAGAGTCCGCACGAGCTGCTTCTGGAGTTAGGACTTTCCCCTCCTTGTCTCCAAGTGAAAGCGTTGTCTGAGTGTTGTAAAACATGTGGTTCTTGGTCAGTTTTGGGTCGGACTATGGCCCCTGAATTGCCTTCCAGTATGGCAATTCTATGAGGCAGTAATGACAATAAATGCATTTGGATAGCTCTGTGTGTGTGGAATTTCATTTAATGCTCACAACAGCTGTGGGAGGTAAGGGCTGTTTTTGTCTCCATGTTACAGAAGAGGAAACTGAGGCAGACAGAGGTTAAGTGGCTTGCCCAGGATCACAGCTAGGAAGCGTCTGAGGCTGGATCGTCTGAGGCTAGATTTAAATTCAGGTCTTCCTGACTCCCAAGTCTCAATATCTTTCAAAACTTTCTCTTCAGTTTCCTAGGAAAGCTGTGTGTGGTCTTCTATAGCCTATAAAATATTTTTCAAGAAAATGTTAGAAAAGTGATTTCCTAATATGGTATGTAATTGGAAGCCTCTGAAGAATCTGAACTAGGTAGGCAGATTTTTGGGTGTGAATCTGGATGTTGTTGGATGATCTGTGCTCATGGAGTTTCTCGGCTTGGGAGGAGGGCATCTCCACAGAATGGGGCATACGTGGATGCCTCTCTGCCCTCTGAGCTGATGGTTCACTCGATCTTGTGGATCTTGTAGGCACATAGTTACTCATCAGAATGGGAGCTCCTTGAGGGCAGGAGTCACATGTTTGCCTCTCTTTGTGTCCCTGGCACCTGGCACAGGGTCTAGTTCCTAGAAACCACTTCATTGACAGACAAGAGACCTCAGAAAACATCTGGTCCAACATCTTCATTTTACAGATGAAGATATTGAGGCTCAGAGGGCTAAGTGAGCTGTGGGATCATAGCCCCAGAGTTGGAAGGGACCTCAGGGGCCGGCTCGGCTCCCCCCCCCCCCCCCCCCCAGATGAGCCAAGGCCCAGAGAGGAGCAGTGGTTTGGCCACCTTCTTCCCACAGGAAGTAGCTGGAAAAGCCAGAATGTTGGGCTCTGCTGGCTCCCCTGCAGGGAGGAAAATAGCGTTTTCCTCCTCTCATTTGCATGCTAATACGTGTGATGTCACACTATTTTGAAACAAAATTGTGGCTGTAGGTGCATGTGGAGGAAATCTGTTCCCATTGCTTCATGGCACTGAACTTGGGCAATGCTCCGGGGCGTTGCCTCCTTCAGCCAAGTGGGGGACAAGCTCAGGCTGGGCCTGGGCCAGGTGGGGGCAGCTGCCCAGTCTAACCAGGAGCTGTCGACTTCTTCAGGTGCTGGAAGGTTGGGGGGAAAGTGCTTTGAACCCCCTGCAAGGGGGGTGGGAGGGTGGTTAGTATGGATTTTAAAAGAAGTATTAGTGGGTTATTAGGTGTCCCCGAAGTAAGAAAGACGAAGGAATCTCTCTCTTCCCCACCTGTCTCCAGTCTCATCACCGTAATTTGTCAGCATTGATCCAGAACTGGGACGGCGTAGGGATTGCCCATTAGGATGGACTTTTCTTGTCTGGAGGAGGTCTGGGCGTTTACAGGCTCCTGCCATGGCCTGTAGAGTCAGATAGTGGTTTTCACAGTCCCTGATAGAGATCCTTTGATGAGCTTTTATTTGTATAATACCTGGTATAAAATTCACATGCGTCAGTGTACACATGTATAATTACATACCTAGTAAGTTATGTATAGTGGCCTCAAAACTAGGAAGACTAAAGTTCCAGTTCTCTCTGACATTTTAGCTTTGTGACCCTGGGCAAGTCATTTTTCTCAGTATCCTAGGAGACTCTTGTGCGCTTCCACACCTGGGAGTTCCCTTTTCCATTCAATCACAGGCCCTGCTCGATAGTGAGAAGGGTGCTAGGTTTGAGGTCTGAATGGCCTGGCCACGTCCTGGCTGAGCGATGCTGGGCAGGCCTCTCCATTCCTCGCTGGCCTGAGGAAGCTGGGCTCCGGAGCCTCCTGGGCCCCTTCTGGCGTTGAGGGCAGCAAGTCTGTCATCTCCAGTGTGTGGGCTGCCGTCGCATGTTTGCCATGGCCTTGTTTCAGCATGGCTGAGTAGGCAGTCCCGAATTCCAGTGCCGGATGAGAAAGGACAAGAGCATGCCTGAGTCAGAGGGCCCGAGTTCGAATCCTGCCTTTGTAACCTGGAGCAAATCACTGTGCCTCTCCAGGTCTGTTTCTTCATCTGAAAAATGACCAGATTGACCCATTCTCCCTCCAAGTGTCAGAAACCAGCCTTTAAGCCTAGATTTCCTCACGTTACTCCTGTTCTCTGGAAGCTGGCCTTCAGGGATTCCTCACTGACAGCAGGGTAAAGGCATAGACCACCAGCCAGCGTCTGGACATTCCCACGGTTTTGTGGGAAGGATGCTCAGCTTGGGTTTGGACCCCAGCTGGGCCCGGCCTCACGTGGTCATGGGTGAGGTGGGGCCCCTCCTCCTGCTCTGGAGAACAAGGGGGGTGGGCTTCGCTCAGTTAGGCAACCGTGTTTGGCTTAGCAGTGCTGAGTTCTGCTGATACCAAGACAAAAGTGGAGCCATCCCTGCCCTCACGGAGTTTGTGTTTTTCTGGCAGGAAAGTCTCCGAATCATAAGAAAATACAAAATGTCTGTAGGTCCAAAGTAACGTCTGAAAGAAGGGGCCCTGGTGGTGGGGCCGAAGAGGGCTAGATCGGATGCAAGAGGACCCTGTGACCTTGGGAAGCTAGGGATTCTGGTGGCTAGAGGGAGCGTGAGACAAAGGTGCAGGGTAGGTAGGTGCTCGATTTAAAATTGTCTGAATTGAGCTGTGTGGCTTAAGTGTCTTTTAGGCATGATCCAGTGGAAATGCCCTGGCTCTAATCCTGCTAAGGACAGTCCTTTGTGACCTTTGGCAGGTACCAGGTGCTGTCTGGGCCTCAGCTCTGTCGTGTGAGGGCCGGTCACTGTGACTAGACGAAGGTCCTGAAGAGTGTGTGACAAGCTTAGGAGGATGATGGGCTGGGGACAGACCATGAGGAGCTGACAGTGCCCCCAGATCAAGGCAGGGAGTTCCAGGGTCCCATGTGGCTAGTGAAATGGTTAGGGCAGAGCCTGGGGGCAGGGAGGCTGGCGGGGAAGGAAGGAAACAGGCGTCTGTGAAGCCTGTTATGTATCGGGCTCTGTGCTGAGCACCCTGCAGATGTGATCTCCTTTTGATGCTCGCAACCACCAGGGAAGTAGGGGCTGTTACTGTTTTGTGGTTGAGGAAGCTAAGACAAGTGAAAGTGACTTGTCCAGGGTCACACAGCTACATGTGGCTGAGGCTGGATTTGAACCCAGGTCCTGCAGACTCCAGGGGCCCTTCCATGTTGCACGGCACCCACCCAGACTTGGCACTTTGCTCCAGCCAGTCTTGGCTCCCTCCTCCCGTCCTCTGAAGCCTCAGCCCTCGTGGTCTCCCCTTGTTCTCTCACCTCTTAAGACCTCTTCTCTTTGCACTTGGTCTTGTGTGGCTCATGTACTGGGGGGGGGGGAACGGGACACCAGGGTCTTGCTCTCTTTCAGTGTTTAGTGTGTTTACTCATTCAACCAACGCTCTTGCCTTTATCGTGGGCGACAAACCTTCCTGAAGTGTGGGTCACAGTGCCTGGTCACCCATTGATCAGCCCATTTGTTGAATGAGTCAAAGGTGTTTGTCAAGCCCCTTTGTAGAACGTTATTCTGTGTCTGAGGTAGCGTTCAGCTGGTTATCGATTTTGTCTCGCCAGTGTGGCTTAGCAGAAAGCGTGCCGAATCAGGGGTTGGGGGAGTGAAAAGTCAGCCCTCAACAAGGCTGGCCAACAAAAAGGCCCTTTTATTAAGGGCCTTCTCCAGGCCAGGCCTTGTGCAGGGGGCTGGCAGAAATGCAGCTGCCCCGGTGGGGCTCACGCAGCAACCTCGGCTGCAGCGGGTCACTCACTCTGCCTCTGTAAAGTGAAGGGCTTGGGCCAAATGTCCTCACAGGTTCCTGTTGATACCAAGCACCAGATCTGTGATTCCAGTGCTAACTCACATTGACGTGGACTTGGAGGCTGCAAAGCACTTCCCTCACAGAATTGGAGGGTTGGGAGGGACCCTCAGTATTGCTCCTGAGGGGCTGTCTAGCCTCTGCCCAAAGACCTCCAAGGACGGGGAATCCGTAAGTGTTATTAATACCCTTTTTACAGAGGCGTAAACCAAGGCTCTTAGCTGATGTGTGTCTGAGGCAGTCTCCTGACCCCCTTAGATGGAGAGCTCCTTGAGGACAGGGATAGGCTTTTGCCTCTATTTCAATCCCCAGTGTTTAGCACACACCGATCCTGCCATAAACTAGGAGCTTCATAAAAGCTTCTTGACTGACTGCCTGGTCTCTGGCTCCTAAGTCTAGAGCTCTTTTTCCTCTGCCATCCTTCCTTTAAAAATCACTTTACATTTCCCTCTCATAGCAGGGATTCTCAACCTTTTTGTGTCCTGGAGCCCATCGATGGGCTGGTGAAGCCTCTTGGACTCAGAATCGTGTTTATAAAAGCTTAGACTAAAATATATAAGCTCGCAAAAGAAACCAATAATATTGAAATAAATTTGTCAAAATATGGGGGAAAAAGTTTCCAGCCCCAGGTTAAGAACCCCAGAGGCCAATGAGACAGGAGAGGTGAGTGATACATCCTAAGAAAGTTCTTTTCCTGTGAGCCCCTTTAAGACAAATTCAGGGGCTTAGGGACTTTCACTTTAAAAAACAATTATTTTTTGTTATTCTGATCTTGACAAACATCCACATAAACATTTCCACAGGTGAAGAGGAACTGAGAGAGAGGAACATAAAGTGTGAGAAACTGATTTCATGCAGTTTGTGTTTAACCAAAACAACACAGAAGTCAGGGTGTCAGTCTCCGAGTGGTGTCAGCCTTACTTTGGGCATCATCTGATGTACCTGGTGTGTGACGGACATGATTCTGTGTGTCTACCCATCCATCTGTGGCCCCAGAACGAAGGGGGAAAGGGGGGAAAGCCCTCCTTTGACAGGAGCATGTTCTTGAACTCACCCTTTATAGACCGAATGGGAGGCAGCATTTTCCCAAACACGCATTATAGTTATCCAGGCTGTACAGATCTGCGAGACTGAAGAGCAGGCAGCATTTGAGTTTTGTTGTCTGTGTGGCAGACATGTCACACACGTGTGGATTTTTTTTCTGGAAAAGCACCTAGCAGATTGGGTGACCAAGATACTGGACAAGTCCCCTGGTGTCCTCTTGGTTTTGCCTGGAGCAGGGCTTGAAAGCCGTTGCCCTTAAGGATCCAGTGGGTGATTTTCTGCCCTTCACTTACTCAAATAGAACACTGAAGTGGTTTGTTTGTTTGTTTGTTTTTAATAGCTTCGCTGTTTCTCTAGAAGCAGCTTTTGCTTGCTCAGGAAACCCTTGTGGAGACCACACACATCCAGGTCAAATGCTGTAACTCTTCACCCTATCGAAGCCAATGGCCATCCACATGTCTTTTTTGTTGTGGTAGTGAAGGAGTTTTGTTGTAATGCTAGAAATCAGAATCCTGGTCTGCTGAGCGATGAAGCTTGTGAGAAGAAGTCATTGAACGCTGAAGGTGGGAGAAAGGAGTGGTCGTGGGCACCTGGATTCCTCTTCCAAGCTCCTGGAGCTGTGTTGTCTTCTAATTCCAGTGTGTGGCTTGGGAGCTGAGCAGGGTGGAGCTGCTGACCTAGACATCTGGGCTCAGCTCTTCTCTTTTTTTCTTAATAAATTAGCAAATCTCCTTTTAAGTAGCATATAAGTAGTGCCCTAAAGTAAAGAGAGGAGATGGAGAAAGCCCTTGATCGGGGCTGGGGAGCCTGCAGCCTTGAGGCCACATGTGGCCCCCTGGGTCCTCAAGTGCGGCCCTGTGGCTGAATCCAGACTTGGAAGAACAAGACCCCATTAAAAGGCTTTGTTCTGTCAGACTTGGACTCCGTCAGAAGGCCTTCCCCAAGGACCCAGAGGGCCTCATTGGCCTTGAGGCAGCAGGTTTTCCACCCCCGGTGCTGGGTCACTCCCCATCTCTAGTTCTGTCAGCCTCTCACTGTAATACAGAAATCATCCCCACTGTGATTGTTCTCACCCCCTGGCCTGGCTCTAGCACCCACTGGTGAGTCACCTCAGTGCCCTAGCCTTGTCTCTCCCTTTGTCCCATGGGGGGCTGTTGCTGTTGGCTTTTGAGGCCCCTCTGAGCTCTGAAGCTGTGATCTGATCATCTTCTCATCTTTCCTTTTCTGCCTCCGTGGGCTGGAGAGGCTGGCCATCCCAGAAGCCTTTGCAGGGCCTGCCCGTCCCATATCTCTCCAGGGCCTGCGGTGTGGTCGTGGCGTGGGCTTGCCCACTCGGCTGCCTAGCTTCATGACCATCTTCTCATTAGGACGTCCGTTTGCCTTTGTTGAGTGTGAGGAGGCTCGGACCTTCTGGTAAAATCTCCTGCTCTGCAGTCTGCCCTCCCTGGATCACAGCTTGTCTTGGTGCCACATGTTAGGAAGGAAATAATCATAGTAACCAGCATTTATAGAGCTTTAAAGTTGGCCAAGTGATTTATGAGGATCTCATCTGATCTCACAACAACCCTGCTTGGAAGTGGGGGAAGGGAAGGGGAATGAGCATCTTCTGCTGGATTTCAGGTGCCGGTGACCCTGAGAGGTAGATGCTGTTATCACCCCCATTTTACGGATGAGGAACCTGAGGCAGACAGATTAAGTGACTTGCCCAGGGTCCCACAGCTACAAAGTGTCTGAGGCTGGATTTAAACTCCAGACTTCTTGACTCCAGCTCCTTACCCCCCGCACTGTGGTGCCCCCTTGCTGCTCATAATAAATAATTATGACTGGCATTTGGTGCATTAAGGCTTGCAGAGCAGGCTGCATACTTTCTTATTTGTGGCAGTAATAGTGAGGTCTGGATTACAGGTATTATTGCTCCATATTACAGATGAAAATTGAAGCTGCCCCTGCTCATACAGCTCCCCAGCGTCTGGTACAATTTGAACACAGGGCTTTGGGCTCTGAATCCAGCTCGCTTTCCCCTGGGAACCTGGCTAATAGGTCGTGAGAATGGTGGTGATGATCCTGGGAAATGTCAGCTGGGTCATGTCCGTGGAGGCTGGTCAGGGGGATGAAGAGGGCTCTGGCATATGGATCAGGAGGGGCTGGGTGGTTGATGGAGAGCAGTCATGTCCCCACAAGTCAGGGCCTGCCTCTGGATGGAGGTGATGGCCCCCGCCCCAGGCTGGAGGGCTCTAGGGGACGGGCTCTTCTGCTCAGCCCCGTCTCACTCTGGGACTCGGTGATTTGATGGCCATGCAAGGGCAGGCGCTGTGCTGAGCCCCCTGCGGAGGCCTGCTCACTGACTAATGAGGGCAGGGGCCTCCACATAGGATTTAGCCTTCAGAGGACCCTGAGGCCCAGAGAGCTCAAGTGATTTGCTGAAGGTCACACAGCTAGTAAGTATCTTAGGGGCTGGATTCCAGCCCGAGTCTTGTGACCAGCCCTCTGCCCACTACACTGTGCTGCCTTTGCATCTCCAATGCCAGGCACATTATAGGCTTTTAATAAAGGCCAATCGATGAATCAGTGTACCAATGGCACAGCCATTTCAGTTTTAAATTTAATAATACAAACGATAGAGAAGTGAGGTAAATTCACACTACCACTTCCAGGCGAAAGCTGAACACAGGCTTCTTTCCTGCAGCGTCCACATCCTGTCCGCAGAGATTTTCCATTTTTGTGCACCGTGCTTTGTAGTGAAAGATTTGGGGAGGGACTGAGACAGAGGCTGCCCCATTGAAGCCAAGGGGTCCCTGATGCCAGAGACAGAGGGGGTCGACTCCATGTGGTGTGGAGGCCAGCTGGGGGTCAGAATGTTGGTCGCAATTGAAATTTGTCTGTCCCTTCACCTGCCGCCTGTTGGCTGCATAATCCCACAATCAGAATGACCAAGGAAAGGATTGCCACTTGTAGGAGCCCCTCCTTGGGGGAGGCCTGCTGGCCAAGGGTCCTTTGAGTGGGGAGCCAGGCAGCAGGGGCTTGTTTATGGGGGGCCGCCTCCTCTCCTCTTCCCCTTTCTTGCAGAATCTCTGGTTTGGAATCTCCCCAGTCACAAGACTGAGCTTTGAACTTTGCTGGAGCAGCTTCCTTGGTAGATTTCCTTGACTCACCTTCACCCTAACTCCTCCTTATCAGATCACCTTTCTTCCCTGACTGAGCACCAACCCCCATTGTTGGGGGTGGCCCTTGAGAAATCCAAACTCAGGCTCAGTGAAGTGGGTTCCTGGAAACTGGGCGGGCACTGGATTGTGGTGGCATCCTCAGGGGGTGTCTGTGTGGAGTTGGTGTTGTGTTAGTGGAAGGGAGTGATACGTAAGAAGGCCTTGAAGGCCAGACGTTTTCTCTGGGTTTTATCTTGGGGGTAGGTGAGTAGGGCCTGGTCAGACTTATACTTTAGGAAAATCAGTATGGCAGGTGAGCAGAGGGGCATGACTTGGGCACTGGGGAGAAAGCTCTGAGGATTAGCAGAGAGAATCTGTGATTTAAAAAAAATAACGAGCCTGAGCCTAGCGATCAAATGTGACCGGTTCAGTTTACTGAGAACAAAGCGAGATAACGCATGAGACCGTGAGTTCCAACTATTGTGTTCTTTAAAAAAAAGTAGGCCAGATTGAACAGAACGGTAATAAGATTGCCCAGTTTGTACTCCCCTCCCAACTTTGTTTCACCAAGAATCTTTAGCAGCAAAAAAAGAAAGTGGCTTTGATGGTCTTTGATGGCATTTTAATTTTGAGTGTCTCCTAGGCTTGCACTACTCAACCAGAGGGTCCTCTTATATTTTGGCTGGAGAAGTTGTAGGTTTTTTTGGTTTGCATGCATGCATCCGTCCATCCATCTGTCCATTTTTAATTTGTTTGGGGGCAGAAACCTCCCACCTTCCTGAGAACAATGGCCCAAAGCTCGTGTTTGGGCCATTCACCTAGTTCAGTTCCTGTGCTTTGTGCCAGTGTCCTGCCCTGGGTGGGTACTGGGGATCCACAAGCCCTGCCTTCGAGGATCTTACTACAGTTTAGTTGGGAGTTACGACTAATCCTAATGCATTTAGAATTTATTTATGTTCTAAGGTTAGCAAAGCCCTTTACAAATTCAGTTTGATTCTACCAGTGGCTGTGGATTGTAGTGCTGTTATTTTTATAGATAGGAACCCCAAGGTACACAGAGCTTAAAGTGACTTGCCCAAGGTGTCTGTGGCAGGTTTTGAACTGGACCTTCCTGACCCCAGGCCCAGGTATCTGCTGCCTTAGTGATGAGTGCCTGGGAGAAGTAGTTCAGAAAGGAGTGAGGGCTTGACGGAGGTCACTTAGCATGAGTCCTAGGTCCTAAAGGCATTCCAGCTCAGAGGGAGCTGGGGAGGAACGAGTTGGAGCCGTCTCTGTATTTATTTGGCAGCAGCTTGGAAGCTAAGGCCGTAGGCAGCAAAGTGGTGGTGCTGGTGCCAGAGATAAAGCGTAGGACCCGAAGTCGGTCTGGAAGACCTGGGTTAGAATCCTGCCTCGGTCATGACTCGCTGTGGGAGCATGGGAAAGTCCCTTACCCTCTCTCAGCCTCAGTTCCCTCAGCAGTAAAATAGCCCTGAGCTCCCAGGGTTGTGGGGATCCAGCGAGACCCTGTTTGTGAAAGGCTTGCAGCCTGTAAAGTGCTCCAGAACTCTAATCGCTAATCCAGCGAGTGGAAGGGACAGACCGGAAGCAGGTAGTCCAATTAGGAGGCAATTATATTAGTCCCAGCTGGTGGTAATGAGGCTCTGAATGAGGTGGGAGTGAAGAACGCCTAGGCAGGGGATTGGATCTCAGGGAGAGAGAAGGAATCCCAGTGCTTCCACAGGCTCAAGGCAGAAGAGGGCCGCCATCCACAGAGACAGGAGAGTGGAGAAGAGGAAGGGCGGCCTTAGGGGAGAAGGATTAGGAAGGAGATGATCCAAGCTGGAGGGGAGGCCATCAGGGCAGCCAGATGAAGACCCTGGAAGGGAGGAGGCCTCAGAGGTGCCTGCTCCAGCCCTCCGATTTTACTGATGAAAACCAGGGAAGGGGGAGTGCAGTGCCTAGACCACGGCCACACAGGTAGTGAGAATGTCAGAGGAGGGATTTGAACTCGAGCCTCCCTGCTTCCAAAGCTAGGGCCTTATCCACTACTCCACTTTGTTTTTCCAAGGGGATGGGTTGAGATTGGGACGTGGCAGCATTCAGGTGTCCCGAGGACACCTGGGTGGAGATACCCAGCAGGCACCTGGAGATCAAGTGGTCATCTGCACAGAGGTAACATGATCAAAGGCATGTTAGTGGATGCTGTGACCACAGAAGGGCCTGTGTCTGTGTGGGAGAAGCCTGTGCACCAGAAGACATTTCAGCCAGTTAACTAACTTTGGATTTTTTTTTGCCTCTTTTTAAAAATTGAATAATTTCCTCATTTTTTCTCCCTTCCCTCCAAGAAAGATGCAATAATTGCATTTTGAATTTAGTGTTTTAAAATAACACGTACACTGTGAGACTAAATGTGATGGCAGGGTGTATGCAGGCTTCCCATTCGAGGTTTACACAAAATCTACTCCTGTTTGAGTGGCTTGTGATGATTTCTCCAGAAAACTTGGTTCTTCTTTACGGTCTCCTGCTAATTAATTGTTTTTAATGTATTTCTCCAGGACTTTCTAGACTCATCTGAACCCACTTTAAAAAAAAAGTGAGAAATATATTGCACTGGTTAAATAGTCATTTGTCTTGAGTGTTGCAACTGCAAAAAATATTTTGAGTTAGGGCTGTTAAGATGCCTAAACATTTTGTAAATATTTCCAATCATCATTTCTAAAGGGAAAGTGCTGCCTGATGGGAACATTGGCACAACATGTTCTGGTGATGCAATACTTTTGAAACACTTTCTTTGCAATAATATAGAGCAACTTTGCAAAAAAAAATGTTCTTTCCCCTTCACTCAGTTGTTCTTGTCTGTTGCCAGAGGTGACCGTCCTGTCAGTGTCCCCCTGGTCTCTTCTCTTTTACTTTCTGATAAATAGCATTTGGATAAATAGCCGTTTACTCCTTCTCTTGTCTTGGTCTTGGTTTTGTTTTTTTTTTCCCACCAGAGTTGTAGCTCTCTGGCTGAAATGACCCCAGAGGCCATAAAGTCATTGGACAGACAGGGGAACTGAGGCAAATTCAAGTGGTTTAGGATCAGAGATCCAGGGTTGGAAGGGGTCTCAGGGTGTTAAGTCCAACTTTCTTGTTTTACAGATGAGGAAACTGAGGCCCAGCTGCACCTTCCGGCTCCCCAGCTTCCTGTCTGTTGTCTAGTCCTGGTCAGCTTCTCTGTCTCAGTAGCTTGCTTTGAGAATTCTGAGTATAAAGACGTGGTATGCCGAATTAAAATAAAAACTGAAATGCAGTTCAGTTGGAAATGGCCTTTGAGCAGTTTAGGATGTTAATTAAGGACTGAAATTCAGTTGAAATTTCTCTTGATGACTTGGTCCAGAATTGAAAGTGAAGCTCTGCAGCAACAGAGAGGAGGTTCTTGGTGAAGCCGGAGTTAAGAGGATTCAAGGAGAGAATTTATGCTCCAAGTATCCATTTCTAATGGGAAGCATACATTGTCTGGATAATGCAATTCCAAATGCCAAACCAGATGTCCCTCAATACTTTAAGGCCAATAAAGCATTAAGTAATGAGAATATTTAGTTTTTAGTTAAGTATAATTAGGACTCTGTGTAAATTCTGAATGAAGCTGACAGGTTTTTATAGGTAGGTCATGGCAAAAATATAAAATCTTTTTTTAGTTTTTCGTGTTAAGTGAGAGAAAGGGAGGGAAGGGGGAAAGAGAAAGAGAAGGGGAGAGAGAGAGAGAGAAGGGAGGGGAGAGAGAGATGGAAAGAGGGAGGGAGAAAGAGAGAGAGGGAGGGAGAAAAAAGAGGGAGAAAGGGAGAAAGAAGGAGTGAGACAGAGAGGAAGAGATGGAGGGAGGTAGGGAAAGGGAGGATGAGAGAGAGAGGTGGGGGGGAGAGAGAGAGAGAAGGAAGAGGCATCATCTTACTGTTTCAGAATAGAGCTGAGAGGGTCATTGTTGACCTCAGTTCATTATGTTAAATTTGAAAGTTGCATAAAATCTTGCTAGTTGTTTTATTCCATTAAATTGCATTTCATTCAGGACAAATTTGTAAGAACTCATTAGGTTTAGGTTGAAGAGGTTTAAGCATATGGTGAAAAAGGAAGCCAGCTTTGTATTTCCAGATACCTCTGAGACGTTACTTGGTCATCTGGATGTTTCATTGCTCAGCATTCTAACTTGGTATGTCTGATGTCCGAACTTAGACCTTTTCTCCCTTTCAGAGACAATCAGAAAGCGTTCAAAAATGATCCGAGCCCAGGCATTCTTAACCTTGGGGTCTATGAACTTACATTTTTTTTGATAAATATATTTTAATAGAATTTATTTCCTTTGTAATCCTATGATTTTAAGAATTTAAAAATAATTGGACAAGGGGACCATATGCTTCCCCAGATTGTCATGGCACAAAAAAGTTGAGAGCCCCTGTCCTGGTCTGAAGCCTCTGGACTCATCTGAAAGAGAAGCCTTATCAGTTTCTTAAACCATCGATGCTGGGACAGGGTCATGTTCTCCTCTCTCCAGATCAGCCCAAGAAGGGCTTCTCTCTGTGGTGACAAGACAGGGCCTGCCCAGGACCCTTGATATGATGGACCTTCCCTGGATTAGAGTAGTGGTCAGAAGGAAGCCATCTTGGATTTCTTCATTTAATGGAAGCATCCCAAATTCACCTTTGATCAGCCAGACAGGAGAGTCCCTAAGGGGAACCGTGATTAGTGAATAGTTTTAGGAAAATGATTCTCCAAGACTGGGCTGAAAGTTAAGTGGCTATGGTTTTGTTTAATGAAGCAAAGTGTTGGCCTTTACCCTGAAAGCTGAAACTATGTTTTATCTCACTGTGGAATTGTGACCATTGTCCAGGAATGCTGTGACTGCACAGCCTGAAAGGCCTGGTTTAGAGAGAGGTTTTGTGAGTCCTGGCAGGCCTCTGTCCCTCCTCAGCTATGTCTTGAAGCATTAATACATAGATTAAAAGAATCCAAATTAATAAAGATTGCTTCTGGCAGTCTTGCGCCTAAGACAAAAAGTACAGAATTTTCTTCCACAGTTTTCGGGATCACTTAGACTAAGTGGGTTCAAGGAACCCAGATGAGACCCCTTGGGCAAGCCCTGACATGGTCAATGGTACCATGCATAGGGGCTATTGTCCTTTAAAGGTGTTTGAGTGAATGAGTAACTGAATGAATGAGTGAAGAAAAGATTATGAGAGAGAGGAAGGAACATCTGGAGAGCCCAGCCCTGGGATCCATCCTGGGTCTGCCCCATCCTCCATCTTCTAGGATTCTGTTTGAGAAGGCATGCTAGTGTAGCATAGGAAGATTCTCACCAGAAGCCTCTTGTCTTGGTGCTAACAGGGGGCTTTGTTGTGAAGAGAAAATACTTAGAATTGTGGGGTTTAAAGCTGAAAGGGGGGGATCCCTCATTTTATAGATGGGGAAACTGAGGCAAAAGGGGGTTAAGTCAAGACAACCAGCAGGAGGTGGTTACTCCGGACCAGGAGAGGCCCTGTGTTAGGGGCTGGAGATTCAGACCCTCCCCTCCCTGACCTTCTTGGTAGACTTCTCATTTCCTGATGGCGCCATATAAGTGAGGCATTTCTATACTTTGACACCTTGAAGAGGCAGCACCATTTACTGGGTAGTCAAAAAATTGGAAACCTCTAAAATGAAATAGCCGAGCCCTGGACCTGGAGGCAGGAAGACCCGAGTTCAGAATAATCTGACCTCTGACACTAACTTTCTGCCTCAGTTTCCCCACCTGCAAAATGGGGATCAGGGTCATTGTGAGGACTAAATGAGATGAGTTTGTGAAGGGCTTGCTTAGCAGAGGGCCTGGCACACACAGTAGGAGCTCTGTCAATGCTGGCTATCCTCATTTCCCAGTTATTCCAGTTAAATAGAGTTTTAATGTCTATGGGAGTGACCACGAGTTGCTAATTCTTTCCACATAATTAAGTGAACACAGTGCAAATGGTAGAGTCCATGGAGTGAAAAAAACCACGACAAATGAAATCATTGTAATAGGAGAAAGCCCCCTAACAGAGCCGCCAGTGTGCCAGTGTCCGCGCTCCCGGTGCCCAAGCCCAGTGGTTGCTTTCTCTTCCCATGTTGAACTTGGGTGCCGCCCCCTCCTCCCCAGTGATACCTTTTCTGCCCGTATGATTTCTTGATTTTTAAAATAAAATCAGCATAGCAACTTTAAAATCTTCCATGTTTTGCTCACTGTTTTAAGGAATATTATGCACCATCTGCCTGCATCCCGGGCTTGGGGGAGCTGTAAGTTGCAATATTAAGACCCACGTTCATTCCAAGGTCGATATGTTCTCAGATGAAAAATGCCAGTAATGTAACACATGCCGCCTCTTGGCTTTTAATATTCTGTGGGCAGCTTTCCCACCAAAAAAGAGCAAAGGAGACAACTGAAAGTTCTTTCAAATCCAGAGAGGGAGAGGATTATGCAGATGAATCTAATTGATTCCCTGAGCTAATTGAGATTAGTAACCACGTTTGGTTCAGATAGCAGCTTTTGAATTTTCTTCCTTTCTGGACCTGTTTACTTTACCGGGATCCTGGGCTAGAAGAAGAGAGGCCACTGGGGCTGGCCCCAGAGGACCTCCGTTTGAATCCAGCCTCTGCTGCTTGAAACCTTTGCCGCCCAGGGCAAGTGACTTCACTGCCCTGGACCTCACTTGTCAGAGGAGGAAGGTGGGCCCTTCCCTCTCTGGATCCAGCCTCCAGTGACTATCCACAAAGTCCACCTTGACTTTGAGATTCTGGTTGGTTGGTTGTGGTCCCTCGTTCTCCAACCGGCCCAAAGTGACATCAGGGTTCAAGTGTCTGACTGTGGCCGATTGGAGCTCGGGATGCTCTGCCAAGGTCGAACACATTTGGCGTGGATTCTTTAATTTGCATGTCCTAGGTTCCTTTTGAGCTATTTCAGTTCTTCTTTGCTCCTAAAGCACAGCACCCATTTTGTGAAGGTTGACTACTTACCCTTAACTCTGGGCAGTGGTCATTTCTAACTATTTTTAAGCTTCATGCAGGGAAGACAACCAACCCGTTTAGACCTAGTATGAGGCATTTCCTCCCAGGTCCTTTCTCAGTTATTCTGAGGGCTTTGGTCCTTCCTGTGACATGCGTGAATGACCAGTGGCCAGGCAGGTTGGCGTGGGCAGTGCCAGGGGACAAGGTGGTGGCTTCCAGCTCTCCATTTCTGACATTCAGTGATAAATATTAGGCTCTGATTTTGGCTTCCTGGCTTGAATCTTGAGACTTTCTGAGTTGGTGTCTCGCGCTTGGCAGCAGATAATTAGGTTAGTAGGCAGGCAGCTGGATCCCTTTTTTCGGTCTGACATCAGGTTTACTGTCAGAGGTGATATCTTAGAATGGGCTGAAAGTGAGAGATGACTAAAGAATCCATAGACATTTGGGTTCTCTGCAAAAATTTCTTCTCAGAGGATTTCGATTCTAATTGGGAAGAAGTGGGCTTTTCAAGACCGTTAGATTAACTGTCCAAGTTGTAATGGACCTGCAGGAGCTTCCTTGGTTCCTCCTTTAAAAATCTCTCCTCTTCAGACGGGGGATTTGCATGATCTCCAGTCTTTATTGACCTTTCACTTTTATCACTTTTATTTCCAAACCAGCTGCAGCTTGGGAGAGGGGAGAAGCAGCAGGCTTCAGTCAGGAAGGCCTGGGTTCTAGTCCATCTCTGCTGCACATTCGCTTTGTGACACCTGGCCAGTCACTGAGCCTCTCTGTGCTCTGGCAGTGCTTGGAAACTGCAGAGGAGGGCTGACCTGCATTGGTATAGAGGGAGCTCCCTCATCTGGGAGTTCCCTACAGCACAGAAATCCCAGGTTGTCTGCATCTGTATCTGTATGGCTGGTCCTGTTTCCAAGTATATCCCTTTTTCCCACCCAGTGAGTCATCCTTTATGAGATGGGGGTGAGGGGTGTGGGGGGGGTGGCAGGCAGTAGGGGAGAGGGAAAAGAGAGGAGGGGGTGGGACAAGCAGACAGACCACACGGCCTGGAGCTTTCTGGCTGTTTTGGGGGCAAAGACAGGATTGTGTCATGGGGTGGGGGGAGGGAGATGCACCTGTACGTACCTTTCAGTAAAACTGAGAAAAGTGAATGTGTCTGAAAATATATACTGTTGTACACCCAGAGTTCCCTGCTTGTGCAGAGGAAAGTGGAAGTTGCATTTTTCTCATTCTTTTCTACAGCCAAGTTTGTTCATTATAAGTACACAATCTCTCTTCCCTTCCTTCCTTCCTTCCTTCCCTCCCTTCCCTTCCCCTCACCTTCCCTTCCCCTTCCCCTTCCCCTTCCCCTCCCCTTCCCTTTCTTCCTTCCTTCCCTCCTTCCTTCCCCTTCCTCTTCCCCTCCCCTCCCCTTCCCCTTCCTTCCTTCCTTCCCTCCTTCCCCTCTCCTCCCCTGGCTCTTCTTCCCTCCTTCTCTCCCTCCCTCTCTTCCTTCCTTCTGTTTCCATTGTTGCATTGTGTATATCATTTTTCTGGCTCTGTTTACTTCACCTGTCCTCAAGTTCATTTAAAAACTTCCCATGCTTTTCCAAATTCTTTGGAATATGAAATACAAGGATAAAGAAAATATGACTCGTTGGCTCAGTGACACATTATTCATTATTTGAAGCTGTTTTCCAGAGCAGCAGGCACAAAGAAAAAGGCTTGGAGAAGGAATCTCGGATAATTAGGAAACAAAAACAGTCTCCTTTAGACTCATCACATGCCCTGAAGCTGCCCCTGTCTCACCCTCAAGGAGCTGCCGTCCTCGTGGCCCGGACATCACACAGATCCAGAGGCAGACGGGTGCCTCCACGGATCCCCCTACCTAGTGCCTTTGCCTGCCGAGGACAGCTCGGAACAGCAGGCCTGTTCCTCCTTTAAAAGCTGTCTGCAAAATCAGACAGCCGGTCCAGGAGAGCTCGCTCTGTAAATAGTGTGGCTCTAACCCTGCTTTTCCCCTTACAAAGCATTTTTATCGCTATGTTTTGTTTTTATATTCCCCCCAACCCCATTTCCACTCGCCCTGCTAGGGAGCTGGTCCTTAGTACACAGGATCTTGACCTTTTTAAAAACTTTTGCCATAGACCTTGCTGGCAGTCTGATAAACACTGTGGACCCTTTCTCAGAATAATGTTTTAAAATGCAGAAGATGCACAGGATTACGGAAGAACCCAATTATTTTGAAATAGTTATAAAATTATAGTTTTTAAAGTTCATGGACCTCGTGTTAGAAACCCTTGCCTTAGAATAAGAAAAGACAAATTAAAAAAGATAGTTTAACCAACCTGAGTATGTCAGCCCCCTGACATGACATGCTGTTTTGCAGGCCCATCACCTCCCCACCCCTTCAGAGGAGCAGGGACGGGGCCTTCTTTGGGTCCGGACCTGGTGGTTAGAGTTTCGCCCCATTCCACTGCTTTGTGGTCCTTTCCATCACGTTGTTGTGGTCTTGGGTATTGCTGACTGGTTCTGCTGGCTTCTCTTGGCACCCTGGGTAGGCCGTTTGGGAGAGCCTTCAGTGAAGCACACTGCCTCCGCCAGTAGAGCTGTGCGTTTCTAGCCGCTGACGCTTTCATTTTTGTCTTTGGGTCTCCTGCCCCTGTTTAAGTGAGTTAAAGCAGCTGAGTTAACATGTGGCATGCTTTGCAGACCCTGCTGCGGGAATGCCAGGAAGTCTCCTGGACAGTTATCCCTTCCACACGGGTAGGGGAGCAGCGCCCCCTTGATTTGGACAATCTGCCTGACGTTTTCTGGCCTTCCCTTCAGACCAGAGAAGTCTGATGTTTTTTGGTTTTCTTTTATGGGGTGTTTACAGGGCCTCATTGTAAAATTTGGGTCATAGGCTCTGTGTCATCTGCAGCTTCTGCAGAACTCTCTCAAAAATCCCATGTAATTTCTTATGCTTACCCGCACTCTGTGAAACTTCGATGGAGAGAGTCATGCTGTGGAAGGGCTGGCTGCCCTCGCTTGGCTTGGCCTGGCCAGGGGGAAGTAGGAGAGCCATGCATGTACTCGTGTGCTGGTCTCATCTCTCCAGGCTTTAGTCAGCACTTGGGAGCCCCAGGGCCTTCCCCAGAGCTCCCCCAGGATCTCCCTGTGGGACTGAATCAGGTACAGAAAGTGTGAGGTCTTGCTGGAACTTAAATTCTTCAGACAAACAGTCTAACCAGCACTTTGCCTCCTCATACTTCTTACATATGAGTGCTGCGATCTTGGGCCAGGGGAATCTCTTCCGTCCATTCTAACTCCAGAGTTCTCTCTTGGCTCAAGCGTCCAGAGTCATCTTGGATTGACCTTGTGACCATGGAGCAGAGTACTCTGGGCTACCAGTGTGGATCAGTTGTGGTCTGACACAGAGTTCCACAGGGTAGCTCAAACTTGGCCCTGTCAATAGCAGGCTACGCACTGTGGAGGGAGGCTTGAATCTGCAAGGGTGGTGGGTTCTGCCTTGGCCTAGATCACATCACATGGATCCATGTCATGCTCTTGTTTTCACTGCTGCTCAGCCAGCCTATTGGTCCCCTGGTCTGGCCCCACTGGGGGTACCCTTTTCCTTTTCCAGCCCCTTCCTAAAAGATCCCATCCAAGCTCTCTGACTCTTTTCCAGGCTTGGATGAGACAGGAGTTACCACATCTGGTGAGATGGAGTCTCCAGGCCTTACTGTCTGCCCTGCTTCAGATTCTCCAGGCTGTACTACCTGCCCTGCTTTCCCGGCCCAACAGACCCTGGGCCCTGGCATCCAACCCCACATCTTGGCCCAAGATCCTGAGCCTGGTCCTTTGGACTTCTGGTTTTCCTTCTGCCTTGCCGCTGTACTTTGTTTTGTAACTTGTCTTCCTTATTAGAGGGTGAGGCCCTTGACGCTGGGCTTACTAGAAAACAATCTGTAATATTTCCTGAGTGCCCTCCTCTCCCTGTGTGAGAGGGCTGACATTCTATCTTCACATGGTTTTCCTGTCTTAACAAATTTTCATCTAGATTCATGCAGCAGTTGCTAATAACGGCTGAAATTTGTAAAGCCTTTATTAAAAAGCAAAACAACGAAAGAACCTTTCCAAGCTGTTTGGCATTCTAGGGGTATGTAGAGGTGGCCGCATCCTCATGTACAAATGGGGACATTCAGCCTTCATTGGCCCAGCTTGGTCCAGTCTTCTTCACCGGCCCTTCCCTGACTGTCCAAGCCCTCATTAATCTTCCTCTTGTGTGGACTACAACAGGGTCACTGTTGTACTCTGCCTCTGACTGTGTGTGCATGCATGTGAGTGTGTGTGCACTGTAATTATGAGTGTGTGCATGTGAGTGTGCATGTGTGCAGCAATTATGAGTGTGTACATGTGTGAGTGCATGCATGTGTGCACATGTCTGCGTGCGTGCACTGTGAGTGCATGCATGTGTGCACATGTGTGAGTATGTGGACATGGGAGCGTGCGAGTGCATGTTAATGTGTGAGTGTGCACATGTGAGTATGTGTACATGTGTGAGTGCATGTGAGTGTGCACATGTGTATGTGCACTGTATGTGCACATGTGTGAGTGTGCGCATGTGTGTGTGCACATGTCTGCCTGTGTGTGCATGTGGGCGTCTGAGGTGGGCTCTAAACCCAGTTGCTCTGGTTCTAGAGCAAGTGTTCTTTGGCTCGGATCTCGCTGCTCCTAGTCTGCTGGTGTTGGGTGTTATGAGAGCTGGCGTGCATGTAGCCCAGTAAGGTTTCCAAAGCCCTTTACTTATATGACCTCATTTCCTCATAGAAGAGTAGGTTCTATTATTATTATTCCCATTTAATGGGTGTGTAAACTGAGACTCAGAGGCATTTGCCCTCACCTTTGTCTTTGTCCAGATTTGATTATGCATGCGATTACATCCCAGCTAGTTCTGATAAAGATAGGGATTTTTTTGTTGACGGTATTTTTCATCCCCTAATTAAGAGCTTCAAATTATGATCCCAGTGGTTAGAAAGCTAAATTCTCATCCAGGACGTGCTGGTAAGGCTGGACTATTCTGCAGGACCTGAGAGACTGATAAAGGCTCCAGTGGCTGTCCTTTCTATGTGGAGATGCCCCCTAGATTGCTGCCCCTTGTGAGCCCAGTGACACAATCAGCTTCCTGCAGGCTCCAAGGGCACCCTTCCTCTCTGTGGTCAGTGAGCTCAGCTGTTTCTCCCGCTCTACCAAGTTACTTGGTTGGGGATCATTCGGTCCACGGTGGGGGCAGTTGGCGCTGCCTGGTGGATTTCTGTCTGCGTGAGAATCTCTCTTTGCTCAAGCGTGTACAGCCCTCCTCTCCTTAAGAATAACTGTGCCTGCATACAGGTGTTTTTGTGGAGAGTGGAAGCAGACCTCCTTCCCTAGGAGTCCAGATGTCCATAGAAGGACTGCCAGGCTCTTGTCTCTTTTTGTCTGGACTGCTGGGCAGCCTCATCGTTGGTCTTCTGGCTCTCATCTCCCCCCTCTGATTCCCCTCCATTCAGCTGCATGAGTGGAGGGGTCTGACCATGGCCCTCTCTGCTCAGTAACCCCAGTGGCTCCCGCCTGATTCTAAGTTCAGACCGATGGTTTGGCCTTTAAAGCCCTTCTCGAGGTGGGGACATGGGCCCCAGCCCACTTTGCTGGTCTCAGGCCATGTCATTGGTCCAGTCAGAGGAGCCCCTCGTCCTGTTTGTTGTGGATAACGTTCTGTCCCCCTCGCCCCTTGGTACCCTCAGGACCCAGCCCGTGCCACCTTCTGCGTGAACCCTTTCCCCACGTCCCCGCTGCTCAGGGCTTCTCCTCAAGACTGCCTCAGCTCGTGTTGTTTATAATTTGTGGGTTCTAGCATTTGTGTGCGCTGCTTCTTCCAGTTAGGTGGGGATCCTCCTGAGCGCAGAGCCTGCTGTTTTTGTGTCCTTCCATGTTGTTGAGTCATTTCACTCATGTCTGACTCTTCATGACCCCATTTGGAGTCTTCTTGGCAGAGACACTGGAGAGATCTGCCATTTCCTTCTCCAGCTCATTTGACAGATGAGGAAACCGAGGCAAACAGGGTTAGGTGACTTGGTCAGGGTCACACAGCTAGCAAGTGTCTGAGGCTGGATTTGAATTTGGTCAAGTCTTCCTGACTCCAGGCCTGATGCGTTATCCACGGGGCCACTTCGCTGCCCTTTTTGTGTCCTTAGTGCCTGTCTTAGCTCTGGTAAACAGCAGGTGCTTAATAGATGCTGCACTTGATCAGCTTTGTGGCAATGGTGGCTTTTACCTCGGTTGCCTTTTGGAGTGAAGCCATATGAACCACCGTGGGAAATATGGGGGGGGGATGTTTTGGCGAATGCTCTAATGATGAAATGAGCAGTCCAAAACAAGAAGATTAATAAAGCCATGATTCCCCCCCCATTAGCATCACACTGAAAAGAAAATAAAAATTTGTGCAGCCCCTGTTGTGTGGAGAGCACCGTGCAATGGGCAGCACACACTTAAGTGCTTGCTGTATGCCTGCCCAGACAGGAACAAAAGGATGCACGCAGATGACTGATGGGTTAAGCATTCATTAGCACCAGCTGTGTTTCTCAGTACTGCAGTAGTTACCAGCACCGAGGCTGAAAAGGGAAGTGGCTTTGGCCTCCACGGCGGGCCATGTGCTGCACTGCATGGCCTGGCCTCTGAGGGCCTGGGTTCAGGTTGTGGCTTCTCATCTTGCTGCCTGGATCTCCAAAGGAGAGCCAGTCATTCCGCTTTCTCGAGGGTCGGCTTCCTTATTTTTACAATGAGGGGACTGGACTCACTGACCCTAAGGGCCCTGTTGCCCAGTGTTCCATATAGGGCTAAGTCAGCACAGATAGTGAGTAGAGAGAAGGGGATTCGGGGGAGAGGGGAGAACACTAAGTGAGCAGATAAGGTCAGGGGAGGAAGGGAGGAAGGGAGGGCAGAGCAAGATGCCCCAGGGCTGGCGGGGGGGTGTGAATGGAGAGAAGGAAGGATCCTGGGGAGCCAGCTGGGGAGCTGGAATTCCCAGCATTTCTCTGGAAGGCTCTCAGCCATCTTAGGGCATTTAGCCCTGAAGGACAGCCCCTCCACGCCTGGGATACCTGCAGGGAGTTTTGCTGTGATGTTTAAAAATGTTTCCAAGTGACTCTTCATGATGTCTTGTGAAGACCTTCATTCTTCCGTTCATTTAACTGCTAAGCTAAATGAGGTACCAGGCCTGTGCTGCCTGGAGCATTTGGTCTGTATGAAAAATGCAAATATAGGGGCCGGATTTAGGAATTTGATGTGCTGTTTGACAGCTCCAGGCAGGTCTGGCAGCCTGTGCTCACTTCTCTAGGACCCCCATGTTTTACAGACAAGGAGGTTTCCCATATAGGATCCGCCCCAGCTTCTAGAGTTGCTGGGACCTGACTAGCAGAGGAGGAGAGGTTGTGCACTTGTCTAAGGTCCCCCTCTAAATTCCGAGCTCTGTGCACAGCCCAGTGTCCCCTGGTACCTTATAGTTGAGCCCGCTGGAATACATGAATGGATATTCCACACCCCACTGCGACCCATTTACAGAACAGTAGCTGAATTCACTGTACAGCTTTATGGAGGAGAAATGTCTTCAGTCACCCCTACACAAACTGATTAATGTAACTAAATAGGAAACAAACCCTAGGGAGTCTCCTGGTGCACTTCACCACCCTCTGCTTGGTGTGGCCAGTGAGCCCTGCACGGTGGCCTGTGGACGTGGCTGTGGGCATTTTCTTTTCTGGTGAATGAGGTCAGCACAATCTCAGTAAGCTGCAGCAACATTTCAGGATCCTGTTCCACTTAATGGATGGGGAAGGAGCCCATGGCTGGCGTTCGGTCTCTCGACCAGCTGACTGCCGGCCGCCCGGGCTGTCAGCTCCTCTTGGGTCACATGCTTTCTGATGGCTCCCGTCGTAACTTGGGGGCCATTTTGTTGTGCCCAGTAGAGCTATGGGAAAGGAAATAACGCAGCACCCTGTGAAGGGAGGAGAGCGGTGGCTGAACGTGGGGCTCAACTTGGCCTCCTCCCACCTCCTCTCTTCCCTCTTTGTTCTGGCTTTGAAAACAATAACTGTTCCCTTCTTGTTTGCCCTTTGCCAGGCAGGTGCTGGCAGATCCGTTCCTCCTGGAGTCTTGGCCTTTCCCAGATTCGGTGTCGGCCCGAATCATTTGTCTGTAACCTCACTGTACCAGTGTCTTAACGCTGCAGTGTCAGTGAGGCCAGAGAAGATTCCAGCCAGGAGGACTTAGTTCTCTCTTGTCACAATGATGAGCGTTCAGAAAATGAAAGGCAGGATTTTCAAATGTGATTTGATGGAGGAGTACCTGGTGTCTTCCAGGTTCTAACACGAGTAAAGCTACTTTATTAGGCCAGAAGTGCTTTATAAGCAAGCCAGAGAAAGTCTTGTAGAAGCAGTGTTATTTTATCTTGGGGGGTCTGCCTTGGGGTCAGTTAGACCTTTTCCTGCAGAAGAACAGAGCTGTAGAGGTGCCCAGCATAGATTTGGCTCCGTCCAAATATGGCTTAACCCCTGGGTGAGGAAAAAGCAAGTGGAAAAGTCCTCTTAAATCATTGAGATGACTACATTCTCTCTCCGAAGTAGCCTGGGAAAGTCTGCCCTGGGACACGTAAATGACTTAAGTGGACAAACGATTGAAAAAACGAGCCGCCTGTGCCCGTGTCTGTGGGAAGTCCAGAGCAAGGATTCTGCTTGGCCTTTCTGTGTGTGCACAGTCTTGTCGTGTTCTCTGAGGGCAGACACACAGGAGCTGAACCTGAGGTCAGAAAGGAGAGAGCGAGCAGTGTGAGACCGCAGCAAGGAATGTGCCTTGGAACGAAGGCCTCGAGTGGCCACAGAGGTGGGCTTGTGACCTGCTGAGCCTCAGCACGGTTTCACTTGAACAGCTTGGACGCTGGGGGAAAATCATTACTTCAGAAGCGCTCCTGAAGCGGCCGTTGGCTCTAGCCTGACCCAGCTTTAGCCCCTCCGAAACCTACAGGAGCCAAGTCCCCTTTTAAAATAATCTTTTCTAGACAAATTGCTTCCTTAGCATTTTAATTTGTTGATCGTAAAGGAAGCTTGCCAACTATTAGCTGTTCTTTTCCATTTCCTCCCTCCTCGGAGCTCCCCTGACTGGGTTTATTTCGTTGAGAACTTTAAGGTCACTCCCAGTCTTAACACCCCCCCCCCCCCATACCTATTTATTACTGTCAGGTATAGGCAGACGTGATCCTCCCGTCCCCAGGACGTCTCGAAATACTGAGCTATTTTGTTTTGTTTTGTTTTGCCAGGACGATGATTTAGTGACTTAATATTAACATGGGCTGTTTGTAACGTTCTGGCCGCGTTAACGTTGCGCGTGATTCTGGTCCGTCGCGATACTTCACGTCTCTCGAGGGCAGCTGAGAAGTCAAAGAGACTAGATGTCCATTTCCCCCTGACTTTTCAGCGGTTTGAGCCAGGAGCCCGAGGAGCAGCACATCTCTCGAAACAGTGTTTCTTTCTTTAAAAAAATACTGGCTTTCCACAGTCTAGCTGAATGTTTTATTTTGAGCGATTGAGTATTTTAAAGAGTTGTTTGCATCATCGCTCCGCCAGCAAAAGAATCTTTGTGAGTGATCTCAAGTCTGAATTTGCCATGTGATTTTGTAGCAGATAAAGCTCCGAAGAAGACCCGAGTTGGAGTCCTGCCTCCGACACTTAGGAGCTGGGTGACAATAGGCAGATCACTTAACTCAGCCTCAGTTCCCTCATGTGTAAAAAGAGCATAATAGTAGCCCATGCAGCACAGGGTGGTTGTGATGAGTGAATGAGAGGGAGCTGTACAGCCCTGAAATATTTCAAGTACTTTTAAGATATTTTCATTGTTGCTGTCATTATTAGTCTTGTGTTCAGTTTTATTAAATAAGGAGATGCTGAAACTTATTTTCTCTTGGAAGTGACGATTCCCACAAATCTGCCCTTTTCTTTTTTGTTTTCCCTGAATAAAACTGTGTATCTTGTCTCTGACTCTGTTGACCTTAAATGTTTAACCTTAAACTATATCTTCTTTGGCTTAAGACACACTTCCTTGTTTTAGGGGAGTTCACATATTGTAGAATAAGCCTTTGGATTGTTCCTCGTTTCTGGCAATCGTCCTGAGCATCAGTTAATACTTTTTTGGGGGGAAATAAAATCATCCTTGTCAAAATGTGCCCTAAAATATAAATAGCCTCCCAAGTCTAGTTGTTTTCACGTTGAGTCAGATGTTAAAATGGCAAAAACAGGTTTGAAACTGTAAGACACTTTCACCCGATTTTTGGGGGCCCTGAAGTGTTTGACTTGTGATGCCACATCGCCGTCTTCAGAAGGGGGTGCCAACAAGTTGCATCCATACCCCGCTGGCAGAAGCTAATTTCTGATTTATGACAGAAGCCACTGTTGGCAAACACTACAGTGCCAGATTTGGAGGAGAAGCCCTGGGTTCAAATCTCCTCTCTGCCACTTGGTACCAGTGTGGCCATGGTCATTCTCTCTGGGCTTTAATTCCCTTTCTTGTCGGTAAACGAGGAGGTTGTACGAGATGACTTCTGATCTAAGGCCCCATCCGACTCCCAAGGCCGTGACCTTATCATCCCATGACCTTTTGGTGGCAGCCCTGCCCCTCACCCGGCATCTGCTACTTTGGGAGCTTTGACTTCAAAAGGTCTGTCCCGTGCCCGACGGTAGTTGGGGAGCTTGGCCATGCTGCTTGTTCCCTAGCAGGCCAGGGCTGCTCCACATTATTTTAAGCTCTATTCTTCTGCCCTTGCCTCTCAGTGGCTGTCCCTCCAGCCTGTCACACAGCTGCTGTTTGTAACATTATCCCTGATTTTCCAACTACACAGGTACAGTAGGTCCTTAAAATATCGTGGCTCGGCTTACATTTATCTCTGCTCATTCAGATTCTCCCATGGCTTGGAGCTTTTCCTCTCTGCGGCCTGTCCAAGGTGGCTTTTAAAAAATGATCAGTTACGCTCACCCAATCTGCTTTATGAGGATAACAGCCTAAGTCATACTCAAGAGAATTGGTTGGTGTCACTCTAGAAAATGTCCTTGCTTCTGTGAACGCCCTGGGAGGTACAGGGCATCTCCAAAATTGTTTTCCTCTGCTCTTTGGAACCATGTTGGGGCAGTGCCTGGGAGCTCAGGACTTGTTTGTCTGGGATATTTTTACCGAAGAGATTTGCTTTGGATAATATGGGCTCACTGATTCCCGGTTTGTGCTTTCTCTTCACCCTCAGAAATTTGGTCCCAAATATTTTCTTCTGTAGCAGTAGTCAAGATTTCTGCTCTCTACTTAAACACTTCATGATGCCACTCTACTGAGACTGGAGGGTTTTTCGCTGTTTAATTTGCTGTTTCCAGACTTCTTAAGTTGAGAATGCCGCATGCTTTGCTGCTAAAAATCCACATTCCATTGAAGCTGGAATCTTTAGTATTTTTGTCTCTGACCCGTTTGACTGACTTTGTGATAATATTTGGAGGACATGTTTCTTTCCTAGCAGCACTCAAACCAGGTATTCAGATAAAAAGGGATCTCAATTTTCTAAGACAAAAGAAAATTAAAAACTGCATTCAGTTACAAAATGATCCTTTCAGACGTACTTGTCTAGAACCGGCACATTTCCAACGAGCCATCTTAATTACCGTTTGTGAGCAGCATTCTGCTATTTTCACTGAAGTATTTTCCCAGAGAATATTAATTATGCATAGCATATTATTTGTAATATTTCATGGAACTTTAGAAATTAATTCACTGCTCTTCCCGAGCCCCTCCCAACTTTTCTGGTTCCTTGTATCTTTTGGCTTTGAGTAAATCTCCCTCTTCTTCCCCCCCATGAATGGAAACAAATCCTAGCATTTGCCATGCAATGCACATAAAAATAAAGGGATTCATTTTTCCTCAAGAGCCCTTTATTTGGTATACAACAGCATTGTTTCCCGTGTTGCACTGCCCTAGGCCCAGAGAGGTTCAGGATCTGTTCGGGCCTCTCCTGCTTGGAAGGCCGGCTTCTTCCCAGCCTCTGTGCCTTCTTGCTTCTTGCTAACTCGCTGTGGCCTTTCCTTGGTACCCTTGGTCATGGAGCTGGGGGGCCAGATGAGCTGCTTGCCCACTGACTCCTGGCTGCCAGCTGTTTTCGCCTTGGAGGAGCAGCCCTTTTTGGAGACGTCCGTATAACTATTTTTAAAGACTGTTCCACATTTGCTGCGTATGCATCTGACCTTTTGTCTCCCTACTCAGCAGACAGGGATGTTGTTGCACGTTGCTGCGTCCCTCTGGGCCAAAATTCGAAAGATTTCCCTTTAAATAAATGTCCAGGTGTGGTCAACTTGGCTGTGTGCATCTCTTCATAATGTGTCTCCTGTAACTGGAATGCATTGAGAGACAGGGTGGCGTAGTGGGTAGAGAGCGGGCCTTGGAGGCAGGGCCATCCGGTTCAAGTCTACTGGACGCACACTGGCTGTGTTGTCCTGAGTGGGTCACTTGCCCCCGTCTTGTGGGCTGTTTGCTAAGACCATCAGTTTCAGAGATCTGCATTGGAAGAGGCAGATCGCAGGGCCACTTGGTTCTTTTCCCTCTAATACTGTGTTTTTACTGTATTTGTTCCCAATCCCTTTCAAATTGCATGGCAACTCCTCAGCCAAGCCGGTTTAAAGGTCAGAGACCGTCAATGACATTGTGTTTCTATAATACTGAGTAACTATAATAGCTTATGATTTACCAATTTTTGCCCAGTCCTTTTCAAACTGGAAAGCAACCTCACGACAGGGAGAGAAGTCCGGAAGCTAAATTCGTTAGTAACCAGCATCTTGCTGTTTTGCTTGTAGAAAAAGCCTCAGAGGAGGGGCTGTTCTTAACTTTGGTGTGTCCCGACACCCTGGGCAATCAGTCTTGGGAAGCCTCCTTTGACCTGTTCTCAGCATAATGTTTTTCAGTGAATAAAATATAATACATCGGATTACAAAGGCAACCAATTATATTGAAACACAGTTATCAGAATACTAAAAAAAAAAACAAACCAGAACACATCTGTGATAATGTAATATGTGTCCTTACCACATTAAATTTTAAAAATAGACTTAAAATAAGTCATGTTCCAGTTAAATTTTATTTAAAGACACATCAGTGTGAAGGCTGCTATTGCCCACATCCATAATTGAAGAATATGCTAAATTTAGATTAGACATTAGTAAAAATAAAGATGTAAATTTCCCCCCCCCCCACTCAAGGTCACAGACCCCCCTGAAATCTCTTCATTGTCCATGGAACCTTAGTTAAGAAGCCCTGACTTAGACTATTGTGTGTCTCTTTAATGAATGAATGGATTGTGATGGACGCATACATTTGGATAGTCTGGCTGAGAGCAAGGTTAGTACATCTGTTACTTTTAAATTTAAGTTTACTTTATGAAACATTGAGCAATGAGTTGCCTAATAAACTCCAATTTATTATTAATCTCCCCGTGGTCTCCCAAGCATGTCGACTATGAACATTTGATGTAACCTACGTTTAGAGACCATTATATAATGCTGTACTTGTACGTCGGAGCAGTTCTTTTTAATGGGCCTTATGTACCCAAATGTGGCTTAGACTAGAGGGAAAAGTTCACCGATAATTCAAAGTTTGAGAACCTGGGGGATGAATGGGGGAGACCTAAGCATCTGCCTGTGGAATAAATATTTGGAATGCCTGCTTGTTTTGATGGCTCTGGAACAAAGGGCTTCTGGTATCTGGCCCTTGTAAGAGATATTAGCATTTATTTCAAGGACCCAAATTCAACTGCAGGCCCAGCTGCTGGGTGATCAGTCACTATTGATACAATGAACAACTGACAAAAAAACCAGCAAGCGTTGGTTGGCAAGTCGCAGATAACCGGGGCTGAAACAATAGGAACTGCCCCAGTGTAGCTGGGGAACCGAAGGTTTGCTCTCCGTCTGGGGAGTGGTTTTGTTTGTTTATATGTTTGTTCTTAAAGTTTTTCCAGGGAAAGAGTTGGAGATGGGGCAGCTGAGCCATTGGCAAAGATCGCATTACAAGAATGAAGAAAGTTGTTGTTAAGTTTCGGAATGAAAGCATTTGGGTTTTGTGTGATTCTTACTAATACAGGAAGGGCCTAGCAGAAATTTAGTTTTGGCTTTCAGGATAGGTTTTGTAAAGTGATCTCATTTGCGATAGAAGCCACATGGCATAGGCCAGGGCAGGAATGGGGAACCTGTGCCCTCGAGGCCACAAGTGGCCCACCCTGTAGGTCCTCAAGTGTGGCCCTTTGACTGAATTGCACTTGAGGACGGGTTCTAGAGGTTCCCCGGCCCTGGGCCAGTGAATCAGGAAGACCTGGGTTCAAGACCCACCTGTGATGGGAGCCAGCCGGGTAGTTGTGGACAAATCGCCCTGGCCCCACACCAGGCTGCTGAGACAGCACTGGTGGATGGAGTTTGCTGACTGGGTCCCCGTTCCTGTGTCAGTGATCAGGACTGGTCAGGTCTGAAAAACAGGAAATTTCTTACAGAATGGGAGGAGACACAGCTCTATAGTATTGAAAATCTTTACAGGCATACGCTAAGTAGTAGAGATACCTGATTGATCAATAAATTGATCTGTTGGAAAACTGCTGCAGGGATCAACATTTTTGTTACTTAGGGAAATGTATCTGGCTGTCTTTAACTCCTTAAGTTTCATTCAACAGCCAGGCTTTTTACTGAACAAACCTGCCCCTCACTGACACCTCCCTACCTGCCTGAGCACTGAATGGTCACTCCTGACAACTGGAAAAAAAGTGTCTATCACCCAACCAACCTTTTTTTTTAAAACACCTGTTTTGTGTCGTTCACTGGGGATCCAAAGACCCAGACCTTTGAGCTTTGGTGGGGAGGGGTTGAGGGGGGGGAGGGAGTTTATACTGATCCCATAGATCATCGACTGGCATCTTATCATTGGCTTGCTGTGTGTCCGTCACTCTGGGTACTAAGACCAAAAAACCTGGCCCTGTCCACGAGGAGCTTACAGTCTAGCTGGGAGAGACAACATATGTCTTTCTTTTTTTATTTTTAGACATTCATTTTTATAAGCTTTTGAGTTCTAAATTGTCCCCCCTCCCTTCACTTCCCCCACCCCAAGATGGCATGCACTCTTATAGAGGCTCTACATGTGTGATCACATTAAACATACTTCCACATTAGTCATGTTGTAAAAGAATCAGAACAAAAGGGGAAAACTGTGAGGAAGAAAAAACAAAAAAGAGAAAAGTCTACTGTCTTTCTCTCTTTCTCTTCTTTCTCTGTCTCTTCTTTCTCTCCTCTCTCTCCCCCTCCCTCTCTCTCTTCCCTTTTCTCCTTCTCTCTCTCAGAACTGGGCAGAGACATACCACCAGCCTGGTTTTCCGTCTCTTCTCTGCCACATGCCCAGGACCTGGACATACTGGTTTGGCAGCTTTTGGTGTCACGGTGATCTGCAGGGAAGTGGGGGTGACAGCTTTTACAATTCTCTTCCAGTTTGTTGGCTTTAGCATATGGGTGTATCCTGCTTTGAGCCTCTGCCACAATAAAAGGGGGGAAAGAACAGCTTGCTAAAGTTAACAGTGATGTTCTGGGCCCTCTCTCCACTCTCCGCCTCCGCCTCCCCCAGTTGTCAATTGTTCTGTAAGAGTAGTGGACCCTGGAGGACCTGGGGCTGGGAATCCAGCTGACAACCTGTAAACCTGCTTTGTGAGGCTCTGGGAAAATCAGGATGACATTAGAGACAGTTTTTATCTGTTGTCTCTGTCTTCGTTTTTTCTCCTTTTGGCTATTCTTGCCTTCATCTCTCTGTGTTTTTGTTCTTGAGGTGACCCAGAGAAGGCTACTGCAGGTATCCCATTTCTGGAGCCAGGAATGAGAGTGGCCAGGGCTCTTTGGATCTCTAGCCCACCTTCACTGCTTGCCACTGACCTGTGGGTTTCAAGGCCCCCTCAGCTGTCTCAGTCTGTTCAGATGACACGGCCAAGAGCTTTCCGGCTGTCTTGGGGCAGAGACAGGATCAGTGTAAACAGCAGATGAAAAGACGGCATGATACCTTTTCCCGTTTCAGTAAAAATGTAGGGCCTGATGACAGAGGACCTCTCCTACTTGGCTGAACCAACCCATGAGCATTTATTAAGCACCGCCTGTGTGTGCCATGCCCTGTGATGGGCCTTGCTGATACAAAAACAGAAGGAAATGGCCCTGCCTGTCGCGGAGCTCGCAGTCCAGCCAGGGGAGCCTCAGACACATGTAATAGTGGACAGCAGTCATGATCACAGCAGCGGTGGTATTTAGATAGCTTTGCCAGATGCTTTCCAAATAGTATCCCATTTTATCCTGACAACAGCCTTGGGGGGTAGGTGCTCTTCTCACCCCCATATGCAAAATGGGAGAGAAGGCACCAGGGATTAGCAAACCTTGTAGCAGGCAGTTCTGGAGCCTTACCTGGAAGGAAGCCAGGATTACTGAGAGGCCCAGTGGGTGCTATGGTCAGACTTGGCTGACCATATGATTCTTTCTCTCTCTTGGGCAGCCAGGCAGCGCCATGGTGTACAGAGCACTAGTCTCATCTTCCTGAGTCTAAGTCTGGCCTCAGATGCTTCCTGGCTGTGTGACCCTGAGCAAGGCACTTCACCCTGTTTGCCTCAGTTTCCTCATCTGTAAAATGAGCTGGGGAAGGAAATGGCAAACCTTCCAGTGTCTCTGCCAAGGAAACCCCAGAAGGGGCCGCAGAGCTGACCATGACAAAAATGACTGAACAATAACAAGCAGGGATAATTTGCTCAGTGATTTGTTATTGCCACTGTGGTTCTCTCCTACCTTTCCCCAGTTTTCCTGGGTCTTCAGTGGCAAAGCTCTCAAGTTTGGGGGCCTTCAAGACGTAGGATCTTAGCCCCAGGGCCAGAAGGGCATCTCTTCCAGCCTCTTTATTGTTGGGGTGGCAGCTTTCACCCTGGCTTCTCTGACCACTAGAGCCCCCCACCCGCTGGACCTGACCCCAGAGCCGCAGCTGCTTGTCCCGCCAAGCGCCGCTCAGCAGCTGGTGCCCCCACCCTGGTCCAGGCCCTCATTACCCATTGGGATCTCAGTGATTGCCTCCTGGCTCCGTGCTCTTTCCCATTCTAAGGAGGATGCCTTCCTGACCCCTGGGGGGGGGGGCGCAGTGGGAGGTGGGAGAATGCCCGGTAAGGTGACGCTGTGCTGCCCGGCCAGCCTCTCCCTCCTGGAGTGCTCTCCCTCCTCAGCTCAGTTTATCAGAATGCCCAGTTCCCTTTGTAGCCGCCTGAAAGCCCCGCCCCTCCCACTTCCCACGGTTAGTTTCTTTCTCTTTCCCTCAGAGCTACTTTGTATCTATTTTCTGTTTACTTGGCACACTTTCTCCCAGCCAGATTGTAAACTCCTGGAGGGCAAAGACTTTTTTGACTGTGTATCTCAAATGCTTAGCAAATAATAGGTGCTTAATAAATGCTTCCCCATGGATGGCTGGGTTGATTAGGGAATGGAGGTGTAAACATGAAAAGATTAATATGACCTTGTGTCAGTACCTTGGAAGTGTGCTCACATCCCCCCTCTCCCAGCCCTTCTTGTCCAACACGGGCTCAGTGATACAGGAGTCTAACAACATTAGATGTGAAGACAGCCTCATGCATGCGTAAGGCGTGTCTCCAGGCGGTATGGGACGTGCCCCAGGAGCGTAGAGTCGGCCCCTTGGAATTCGGAAGAGGGAGACGTTGGGCTGGCCTGGGTGGGATGAGCGGGACCGTGAATGAGGAGGAAGAGAGAGCCCCGAAGGGCCAGGAAGGGAGCCGAGTAAAAACTCAGCGGCAGAAATGTCTGGGGGACGGGGAGGAAAGATTTTGGGGAGAAATGGGCGATCGTGTGGGAATCATAAACCGGAGTCTGTGCAGAGCTTTGGAGCTCCGGATTTTAGGGCCAGAGTAGAAGGCCATGGAGTTCGGCCTCGAGGCCGCCTGATGTTCAGCCCGTCTTGTGCTTCCTTGAGGCCTTCTGTACTTACTACCTTTACCACAGATTTTGTTCTTTTAGTGCATCAATATATAAACAAAGGTGTATTTGGAATATTGTGTTATCCACTAATTATCCCCTAGTGACCATGTCTTGGCCCCTTCCCAGTTGGATATTCAGGTGCACCCATGTCTTCCACTTTTTTCATATGGTGTCTAGAATGATATTTAGCAGTACTTTGATGAATAAAAAAAGAGTATTTTGTGAAATTTAATTATTTTCCCCTGTGGATATTTATACGTTAAAAGGTGCTCCCAGATGAATGAGGGAAAAAATTCTCATGTCAGTCTCTGTGGTAGCTTTCAAAAAAGCTGTCCTTTGTATATAATTTGGGGGAAGGGGAAGGATGCTGGATCTAAATTTTACAGGTGGGGGGGCCACCCTGTTATTGCAGAGGGGCATCTGTTTTGTCACATACTTAGTATATGTTAGAGACAGGATTTGAACTCTGCTCTTCCTGACTGCTTCCTATCCAGTATATTACACAGCTTCTCCTTGTGGAGTTTTGGCTATCAATGAGAGCTATGGAGATTTATAGGAGATTGTACCAGTCCTGAATCTGGAGAGAGGAAGCCAGGTATGAGAGAAAGTGGGCGGGATTGAGAGTCCAAGGACCCACATTTGAGTCTCAGCCCTGCCTTTTAACCACCTCTGACCTCACAGCATCACTTCACTTGTCTGGGTTTTAAGTTTCCCTACATGTAAAATGAAGGGATTATACCAGATGACCTCTCAGGGCCTTTTAAATCTATGATCTAAATGGAAATATTCTGTTTCCTTTGACATGACTGATTTTGAGGTCTTAAGTGGAGTAGCTGGTTAAGCAGATGTCTCACCCCTCTGGTCAGTTTAGTTTTGTTTGTTGGAGTTTGGGGGGGAGTGGGGGGGCCAGACAATTTTATCTTTTGTTTCCCCACTTTTTATTCTTCTGATGAGGATGGGAGGAAGGCTAACTTTTAAATAAAGAGGTTACAATTTCAGTTTAGAGTTTGGATAGTAAGACATACCTTGGAATAGTTGGTAAATTTTTTAAAAATGATCCATGGTACTGTCTATCAATTGCTCAAAAAATTATGTTGAATTTCTTATGTTCTTCCCAGGAAGATGCTCCCGTGGCAAACTGGATCGTTTTCTTTTCCTCGTGCAGGTTAAATCGCTTCTCTGAGTGATCCTGAGTTGCTGAGTAGGGCCAGCTCCCTTTTTCTGTTTAAACCTCCAGGATGTCAGGCCAGGAGTCACCGAGCATCGTTCCTTCATTTCCACTGAGTGTGACCCCTTCAAGTTGCCTTGCTTTTAGGTCAGGCCGAGGGCTGGGGTCAAGCCTCGCTGTAACGTCAGGTCTGCACCCGCCGGAACGCCGCGGCCGTGGCTCAGTGACCGCCAGAAGAGGACGTCGCTCTCCAAAGGAGACCTCAGGCGTCTCTGTTTTCCTTGTAGTCACCCCCCCCCCCCTCACCCTTAACTTTAGCAGTGAATTGAAATGACTAAGTTCTTTTGTTGTTCGCTGATTAATCTTCTTTGTTCTTTCTTTCTAATGAAAAAAAAATAGCAGATGGGTGGAATGCCTCGTGGGTTCACTCAAGCCATGGAGAGAACCTGGGCCTCAGAATTACATGGCTCTGTTCGGTTCTTGATCTAGGTTGGGCAGGTCACTCTCAGAGTCTCTTCTCCAGATTGGGACTCGTCTGCCTAGCAGGAATTATGCTAGAATCCAACGGGATGATGTATGTAGAACATGCTGTAAACCAGGAAATATTGTAACCGTTATTATAATTTTCTTTGGATCAAATCTGCGATTTCACCTGTGCAGGAAGAACTCCCTGTGAGGAAACTCCACCTGGCAACACTAATTGGCATCCTCTCTGCAGTTTAAGTGTTAGAGAATCGTGGGGGGGGGGGGGAGGGGGCTCTGAAAGTGAACCTGCCCAGGGCTGCTCAGTCGTTCGTGCGTGTGACAGGATTGAGAACTGCAAGGAACCTTTGTCAGGTTGGTCTCCATGACCAGCACCCTCACTTTATAAATGAGACCTGGAAAGGAGTTAGGGAACCTGCTCATGTCACATTGCTGGTGGTAGGTACCAGAGATGAGGCCTAAACCTCGAGTCTTGTGTCCAGGGCTCACTCAGCAAAGCTCTGCATCTTCTCTGCATCTGTATTTTCAAGCCACCCCCATCACAGCCTCCTCTTCACTCCTCCCATCCCCCATTTTTGGTTGCATTATTGGTCCTTAGAGGACCGGTCTGAAATCAGAAGCAGAGAATTATCTTTAGGAATATGGGGGCGAGAACGCGGCCACCATAATCTGAAGATACACTGATGCCCAGTTGTTACTGTTTTCATAAAGAACACGGAAGAATTCAGAATGTCTTTCCAAAAGGAGTACATATTAAATGGTAACATAATCCAGGCAATAGATTTTTGAATTGTTTCTTACTGTTCTTGAAATAAGGAGCTTCTCAGAATGAAATTTCTGGTCTATTTGAATTAGGGTTATTGATACAGGGGTGAAAGTGAAAGGGTCCACATTCTTTTCATGCCCGAGGCAGAGAATGGGATTAAAGCAGGCCCTTGATATAATAACAACAATCGTAATAATACCCTGTGGCTACATGGTATCTCTCTCTGAGGAAATAAGAGTTTACCATGTGGCATTGTATTAATCCTCACATCCTTGAAGGGGGCAGATGGGATTATCCCCATTTCCCTGATGAGGGAACTGAAACACCCCAGAAGCTTGTGGTTCCTGGAACCCTGAGGAAGAACTCTCTGGACATTTTGCCTCAGTGAGTGGGGAGAATGTCAACTTTCTTCCAAGAGAAGACAGATAGGGCTGAGATCTGAGGGCAGACTTATTTCTAGCAAATAATGGGCTTGAGTGTTGGGGATCAGAACTGAACCTGGGACTTCATTGGTATTTTAGGGAACTCCCGGATGAGGAAATTTGCCCCACGGGTGCAGATTGGCCCCTTCTCAGCAGTGTATCATCTTTAGAGTTGCCTAGAGTGTGAGGCTTTTTTATTTGAAGTAAAGGCAATGTCTGTTCACTTATGGCGCTCATGTGTGATGACAACTGACTGCTCTTTTTATCCACTTGGGTTTATAAATATTAAAGACATTTTTAAACACATGACATCATGGCGGAACATTTTGGAGAAGTTGGAAGCTCTCTTCCCTTTCTGCTGACAGAGCTGCTTCTCCTAAACCGTCCCAAACGGGTGCTTTCCTAACGGCCTCTCAGTGGATTATCTGAGTGTCTAAAACTCAAGTTGATAAATGGCGGAAAGCTGGACCCACTGGTCAGGGAAAGGCAAAAAAGGGAAGAGGGGCATAATCAGGATTATTCCAGTCACCAGAAGAAAGCCCGTTATTGATCGGGCTTGGCTGGTGGAGAAGAGAAAAGCGCCTATTTTTGGACAATTGCTTTTTACTCTTAAGTGGGAATTAGGTCTTAGATCACAGCTACTTTAAGGAAGACAATGATGTTCCTCATAATAGAAGAGCCTTTTCATTACCCTAGAAAGACTTGGCTGCCAAACGTGTTGTTTAATTGATGTTAGAATGTATTTTTGTCACACTACCCTGTGAAAATCAGTAAGAGAATAATTTGAGTCAAATATGGAAGGGAAAGATGAAAATCCCAGTCCCAGAAATCCTTCAGTCGGCTCGTTATTTGTGAGTTACGGCTTCTGATTGGACCAAAAAGTGTCCAGGCAAAGGGAGTTAAGAGGCAAGGCTGGCTGGTGTGCTGGGCTCTGTGTCTCCTCTGGCTTGTTTCTTAGGCACTCTGGGGCTTCACTTCTCCTCTCAGGACCCACATTTGGCTCTCTTGTCTTTTTCACCATCTCGTTGTCACCATCCAGCACCTTCCTAGTTGTCCTAGCCTTGCAAACATAAGGAATTTGGAAGGACTGGAATTGTAGAGTTTACGAATGACCAGTGAGAGCAGTGGATTAAGGCAAAGAGGGAAATAGGACTGGTTACTATTGTGTTATCACAGTATCACAGGGCCTAGCACATACTGCTTTGCTGTTGTTGTTCAGTTATCCATCGTGTCTGACTCTTCACGACTACATGGACCAACTGTCCATGGTCTTTTTGGGCAAAGATGCTGGTGTGGTTTGCCATCTCCTCCAGCAGATCCTTTTGTCAAGCAGTCAGAGGCTAAGTGACTTGTTCAGGGTCACACAGCTAGGATGTTTCTGAGGCAGGACTTGAACCCAGATCTTCTGACTGCATACCCAGCGCTCTACCCACTGTGCCACCAGCTGTCTCTGCAGGGAGTAGACATTTAACAAATAAATGCTTCTTAACAGATCAGCCACTCAAGGCTGTGAAGCTTCCCCATTTGTCTTCTAGGATTGGCCCATTTCGTGGAGGGATTTCTCTTAGCTTTGTAGATGCAGCTAGAATGGACCCTAGGAATCATTAAAGGGATTCTTAGACATTTTTGTGTTATGTAATTCTGGAACAGTAGTTTAGTGAATTCCTTTACAGAATCATGTCTTTAAATGCATAAAATAAAATACATAGGATTGTAAAGGAAATCAGTTATTGGGGGGAAAAGATGTAATTCCCACCCACCCCCCCCTTAACTAAGTTTATAACCCTCTCCTCACCTTCTCCCCCATGTATCCACGTACCCCTACATTAAGAACTGATGTACTTAGTCCAGCCTTCCGAAATCTTTGGAGTCACTAAGTAAATATATTCTGATTCTAAGAATCACGTGTAGTGTGGTAGAAATGCCATTAGGTATGGAGGCCAACTTCTGCTACTTACCATCTTGTATGGCCTTAGTCAAGTCAACTTCCTTGGCCTTCGGTGTCTTCATCTATAAAATGGCAGGGGTAGGGGCGAGGGGGACTAGGGGGGGTGGGTGCCCGAGCAGTGCGCTACTCAGTGGTGTATCAGGGTCCTTCTAGCTCGACCTCTGTGCTCCTAGTGCAAAGGATCTTGGATTATTTACATATGTAGCTGAAATGTACAGTGCACTTTGGTAGGGAGGAGTAGACCAGATCTATGATTCTAATGGTAGAAGTTCCCAATGGGGGGCAAAAAGGACCTTAATGAAGGAGCCGAGGTTAGGCAGTAGTTAACCAGATGTGACTTAGGAACCTGTGATCATGTTTAGGATAAATTGGCCCCTTTGTGGTTTCAGGGTATCCCATAAAATCCCATTTTTGTCAAGTCTAGTTTTCAAAACAGATAAAATCAAAGTGATTTTTTTTTGAGATGAGAAATGTGATTTTTTGAAAAATGGAGCTTTTTGTATCTTCTAACAAATAAAGTGAGAAAGGATGACTGTGCCGAGGTTCATCTCTGATCATTCCTCAAAGGAAAACATTTTCTTCAAAAACATTCTTACGGTCAATTGCCAGTTTTTGTTTTACAGTGTGGGGATTGTCCCCAGCCATTCAGGGAAAATAACACTTTCCTCTATTGGAGGGCTCTAAGGAGTGTCGACTTCCAAGGTGTCTCTGTCTTGGCACTTTACCTTTCCAAAGCCCCTTCCAGCCCCTTAATTGGCAGTGCTCTGACGAGGCTCCTGCCACTGAGCTGTCCGTCGTGTGCCTTGGAGCTGGTGCCCGCGGCTGGCCATCAGAGGCCCTAGGAAGAGCAGATCTCAGGACTGTTGGATGCTGGAGCCCCCTCCCCCTCAATTTCAATTTCTAATCCAGTCCTTGGAAATCTGAGGTTCCTACATTTAGAGTTGGGGGGATCGGCAGGGTCTTTTGTGTTGTTTGCTGGCATTATTTATTTGAAAATTCTCATTTGAAGCTACTTTCTTCCCATTTCTTCTCCCTCTTTATTTTTCTTTTTTACTGTCTTTCTTACTAAATTTTGTTGTTGTTGTTGGGAGGTGTGCTACTCTTTGTGACCCTGTGAATGTATTTTGCCCTTTCCTTCTCTAGTGGATTAAGGCGGGTTAAATGACTTGTCCAGGGTCACAGAGCTGGTAAGTATCTGAGACTGGATTTGAACTCAGGTCTTGACTCCAGGCCCAGCACTTTATTCATTGAGCCACCCAGCTGCTTTTTCTTACTAAATAAATACCCTTTATAACCACAGATATTATGAGATGTTGGTTCCTCCCAGGGACTGCCAGCCTCCTGTCTGGTGATGAGGCTAGTCTTATAATTATTTAAATGGTCTTAAACAGTCCTGTTTAGACTTGTTCCCTTCCTACCTTTGGAGGTCTCTTCCTTGCATTGCTTCAGGCTTAACCAGGTTAAGAAACAAACGAAAAAACACAACACCTTGCTCTCAGCAGTCAGACCCCCCACCACTTCAGGGTTGCTACAGATGTGTGGCAGCCGCAACATTCCTGGCCTAGGTAGCCCCCCTACGTGGTGGGACCCACAGTTGGCCTGTCTGGCAGCTGCCATCTTGTTATTGAGTTTCACCGAGCAAGTGTGCCAGGGGCTGAAGCCAGCTGCCCAGCCTTGAGGAGGACTCGAAAGCTAGTTTGGCGGGCAGCTCGATGGGTTGTTTGAAAAGACCCTCCGTGGGATTCCAGCTCTACTCGGGGATTCAGCCCATGGTTCTATCGTCTGTCCAGAAGGCAGCAGAGCAGAGCTGGGATCAGTGGCCAGGCCGAGAAGCTGCAGTCACAGTTGTTAACCAAAGGACAGACTGCTTCTGAAATCAGGCTGGAGAAGGCTGCAAGGTCACACTTGGGTTGTTTCAGGCCTCCTTGGGAGCCTTGCTGGTGGGGTGGGAGCATAGTCACTAGGGACCCAGCAAGAAACATTTTCCTTTGAATTCCTGACCATCTTGTCCATAATCCTATAAATACCTTGGGGAAGGAGGGCAAGAAAATTCTTGATACATTGAAAAACTGCTCCAGTGAAGAACCTGGGAAAACATTATATGTATGAAAATACAGGACTATATGGAAATGTATGTTCCAGATGCTCTCCTGGGAATGGGGGCAAGATGTCCTTTGGGAACTCGCCTGTAGGAAGTTTTCTTGTAGCGTGTTCAATAATTATTGTGGCTGTTTTGTAACATTCAGAAATACATACTCTTTTGAAATGGCTATTCTAGGAATTGTTGTACATCTCCAGTATCAAAGAATGTGGGCTCTCCCTCCATGCTTTCTGAGCTGGTGATGGGGTTTGTGGGCCCTTGGTTTCCCTTATCTCTGATATCCCAGACCTCTAGCTGGCGTCGTAAACAAGCAGATGGCACACCCAGAGCAGTTCACAAATCACCCTGACTCCTGTCTGCAGGGAAAGAGAGATGGTGAGCATGAAAATGTGAGTGTTCCCCGGGAAGGGGGGAATCTCCCAGAGAAGAAAGGAGGAGCGGCAGGGAGGGCCCTGATTCCAAGGGAGCCTCTCTCTGAGGACTGTTCATTGGCAACAACAAACAAGAGAGGTCTGGTATATAAAAGCAATTTGGATCAGTTTTATTCTTCCTGATTTAAGGTTTTAATGCAAAAAAATGTCACGTGGTTCCAAAGAGCTCCCATAGAGAGGAGTAGACTTTGTAGATGGAGGCAGAATGGCTTACAGCCTTCCCTGTAGGGGACAGAGTCTCTGGGAGAGAAGAGACAGGTGAGCAGGCCAAGGTGCTTTTGGCTTCCATGGCCCCTGCCCACCTTGGAAGAAGCACCAAGGAAGGGGGAGAGATCGCTGGTTCCACAGTCAGAGGACGTGGATTGCTGCCCCTGTGCTACCCTGGTTGAGTCCCACTTTTACCCTTCCAGGCCTCAGTTTCCCTGTCTGGATAAGATGGCCTCTGAGCCCCCTTCCAGCTCGAGTCTGTCTGGGATGCCTGGGCCTCAGCTTCCTCGTCCTCACAAAATGAGCCCTTCCTTGGTGTGTGTTCTTAGGAAATCCTCTAAACACTGATTTTTCCATGCAGTCCTTTTCACATATCCCTTGCCTTCTCTGTATGAGACTGTAGATAGACATTACAAAAGGCTATCAGATAAGATCTTTCCCCAGTTTATTTTGGGGGAGGGGGGGCCCCAGCAGTTAAATCCCTGGTGTGGAGGGAGGAAAGCCTTGCTTTGAGTTACATGTTGCTGCCTGTAGGAATAAACAATTCTTTTGAAAAGGCGATAGGAAAAAAAAAGGCAGCTTAAGATTTATCTGAAAAGGAAGTGGAAAGCTGAAGTTGCTGGCGATCTCATTACTGTCTGTCTCGCTAACCATAATTAAAAAATGCCTGAGTGATCTTAATAACACATGATTCAGCTGACAAGCACTAATTGCTCTGTATCAGGCCAAGGGAAGATGAATGTTGTCAAGAAAACCACAAGTCAGACAAGCTGATTCTCTCTTAGTCTGACACCATGTTCCCATGTACAGACCAGTTTTCACTGGCGCCCTTCCAGCATCCAAAGAAACTCTTTGCCTTTCCATTAATGTTCACTGCTGGCAGGCCTGAGTTGTTTGTGAGATCTGCTTTCATTGCTCCAGCCGGAGCCCGACTGGGGCTGCCGAGCAGACATCATTGAAATGCATTTCTCCACCTATCTGTCGCTTTTTAAGAGAAATCCTCTTTTCCTTCAGCCCTAATGCTTTAGTGGGCTGGTGTGTGAGTCGGATGCCATTGCCCGGATTGATTTTTCTGCCTCCAGATTTGTCCGGGAATCCCTGCCTTTTCACGGATTCAACAGAACTCATGGGGCCCCAAGAAAGCAGCTTGTTCTAGGTTTGCCCGTGTGGATTGGAGGGTCCCAAGGATGGCATCCTACCCAGAGGATCACTGTGAGGGAGGGAGAGAGAATAAAGGCAGACCTTTGTTCCCAGAACAACGTTACTCGGTCAGGCAGTCAAATTAATTCATAGTCTGAAGTCAACGTTCCATCATAAACTCAGCAAAACTCCTTGCTTAGCCGGCTTCTTGCACTTTTAATTCGGGTGGGTCTTGGCTTTTTTTTTATGGTATCACCCCTGGAAAGCTGCCAACTGAAGGGATAGCCCACTTTTTAAGCCACGTCACTGGGATTCAAAGGTAGATGTTTTCTTAGATCTTGTCTAAATAATAGGGATGGAGATAGGGAAGGGGCCTGGACCTGTAATTTCTTTAGTGTAGGGAACTCCCAGAGGAGAAAACTCCCTCTACAGTGCAGGTTACTACCTGATAGTCTGAGCTCTTAAAATCATTATTAAACAATGTGAGCATTAAAGATGTAGCCAGAAACACAATGGGGAAGTTTGGCATTTAAGCGCTTAGGGGAGGAGAGCCAAATGCTGTTTGTGGCCTTGCTGTTAATGATGTAAGCTCAGCATCCTTTTGTTTGGAGGAGCACACGGTAAAGCCCACAAGACACAGGGACAGAAAAGGGACAGAAAGGGAGACAAAGGAGAATCCTTTCATTTTCAGGGAACTTCCTTTGGTTCAGCAGTGTCCCAGCAAAACATCTAAGGAAAGTGTGTGTGTGTGCGCGCACACACATACACAGAATATACACACACTTAAAAGCAACAAAGTCTGTGGAGCAATTTTATGGTTTCGTAGTCCTCTTTTGTTTTTTGTAAATTGAAATATTTGAGTAAGTTGACTATTTTTAAAAGCAGGTAAAGGAATTAGAAACTAGAGGTAAGACCTAAATGCAGCCACATCCTTCCTGGCAAAGTGGTGAATACTAATTTGCTTTAAAAGTAGCCCTGTGATGTCATTGGTATAGGGGACCCCCTCTCCCCTCAAGGAAATTCTCTACCAAAATGAAGCTTACACAGTGTGAAAGAGCTGCCTGGGATCCTGAGGGCATCAGCAAGTTGGCAGTATGGGCTGAACCCAGACCTTCTTGACTCTGAGGTTGGGCTTGTGTCCATTAGGACAACTGCCTCTCAAATATGACTTGTTCTTGGTCAATTTAATAAAAGATCCAAAAGATCTTTCTGGGGAAAGATGCTGACTGGAATGGTTTGCCATTTCCTTCTCCGACTCATTTTCCAGATGAGGAAACTGAGGCAGAGAGGGTGAAGTGACTATTCCAGGGTCACACAGCTAGTGTCTGAGGCGGGATTTGAACTCAGGAAGATGAGTCTTCCTGACTCCAGACCCAGCGCTCTGTGCACTATGGCGCCCCCTGTCGCCCCGAGGGCATAGAATCCGCACTGCTCAAGTCAGTCTGCTGGCGTCTCTTCTCCCAGGAGGACTGAATTTCTGTCTAGAGGACTTGTTCTTGCACTGTTTGAGCTGAGTCAGTCGCTTCCTCCCCCCTCCCCCCCGGGGGGCCCTGTCCATCCCGCACACCCTGCTCCAAGATGTCCAGAGATCTTCTTCTGGATCAAATTGTTAAACGTTTTAATCCATACCCAGGCAAATGGAAGTATCTAATTTCTGAAAAATTAAATGTTTTATTAAAAATCTAACATTAAATGTCAGCACAATCAATGTCTTAGCTGATCGTTATTCTCATTTACATTCATGCCAGTGTATCAGGTATCATGGGGAGGCAGCTTGATGCATAAAGTGCTGGCCTAAGAATGAAGAAGGTCCTGGGTTCAAATTCTGACTGATTCCTGCTGTGTGACTCGTAGCTAGTCACTTAATCTCTCAGGGGCCTACGGAACCCCAAGAGTAGAGGGAGCTTCCATACTGAGAGTCCCCCCTATGCCAGTGAAATCACAGGGGGGAGGGGCCTCCCCTTTCTCCTAAAATGACAATGAATGACCAGAGAATTCCAGTGGAGACTAGAAGAGACCGAAACATTACTTAATGACACCTAGCTTTTATATAAGGGCCGCAGAGAGCGTTCGTATACTGTCTCCTTTGATCCTCTCAGCAGCCCTGGGAGATGGAGTCTGTTCTTATCCCATTTTTAAGAGGAGGCACCTGAAGCTGAGGGCAGGGACTGCTCCAGGGTCACACAGCTCACACATATCAGGTGGAAATGAAATAAAGGTAGGGATTCCTGGCTGCAGGCCCTTTCCTCTGTCCAGCGAGCACCTGGCTGCCTCCTCCGGGGGGAGCCAGGACCCCTCCAGTGCGCTTCTTCAGCCGCTCCCTTGAGGTACTGTGGCCAAGACGTGGGCTGCTGGTCCCTCTTTGTAAATAGCAGCAGGCCTTTGCGCCGTCAGTGATGGTGCCGGTTTGTTCGCTGCTTCCTTTTGGGGGAGAATTGCTCTGACTTTCAGCAGGAGGGTCAGGAGGATGGAGACAGACTGTTCTCACTGCCGCACTGAAGCAGTGTTGATGTTTTGATCTCGTTCCCAGCTTCAGACAGGTAATGGTGGCACCGTCAATGCTTCTCCCCCCCTCAAGTTGGGCTTATCACTCTGAATCAGAGCAGAGACAGTTTGGTTCTATTACAGAGCAGTCTCACACAGCCTGGGTACAGAATGTCACCTTCGTTTTAATTAGAATTCTGTCAGTAATTTCTGTTTACAAGTGAGGCGTTTAAATTATATTGGGATGAAACCGGCATGATGTAGGAATTGTTAGCTTGTGGGGGACTTTTATACATATGCATATAAGAAAGAAATTGGATTTTGCCAATAAAGCTCTTTCTGTTTATTGTGGTGATTTTATTACCCAGTGTTAGAGCCTTCACTATGTCAGTTGTTGTTAAACAGGGAGTTGAGAGAGGCCTGAGAAGGCCCAGGGTGCCGGCCTTCCAGCCTTTTCCCACCATGACCCATAGGCAATTCCCAGAGCTATCGCCTGGGCCGGCGTTCCGTGGTGAGTCTCTCCCGCTGAGATGCACGAGCCTTCTGGCTTCTCATTGTGGCCGTGTTCACATTGAGGATGAGGCACGAGACCATCCGAGGGCCCCCTGTGGGGCACGTGGAGGATGGCTGGGCTGCTTCGGAGCTGTCAGTCGCTTCAGCCTCCCCGGGTGGTGGGTGACTGATGTGGCCGCTCAGAACGTCAGCAGACCAGCTCTGGGGGGAATTTGGGCAGGTCCTGTAGGCTTCCTTGGCCTCAGGGAAAATCATCTGAAAATCAGGGAAGAGATGGGTGGTATCGAACTCAGAGACGGTGATGGCCCCCGATGTCATCCATAAGGGACCCACAGGCCGGGTCTCGACTTGGCTTGAGAATGCGTGTTCTCTGTGGTTTACTGTGTTTGTGTTTGGTTAAGGGTTTTCCCTTTGCATATTCATCAGCCTGGGCAGTACTGGGGTGGTGAGTGTTGGGGGCCCCGCTGGCTCTGGAGTGGTAATTGGCCACCTCCACGGTTCTGAAGTGCCAAGGCCCCTAGATTCTACAGCACAGAGGTTATGCTAAAGCCGAGGTATGAATGGGCAGTGGCCTGGCCACACGGTTAGACAACAACAGAGTTTTCTCAGTGGCATTTGGAGTTGCTTGGTTGGTCTTTGGAAGCATCCTTCGCTGTTCCCTTTTCTGTACACTCTCCCCGTCCCTCCCTCCCCCAGGCGTTGGCTAGATCAAGGATTAGTGGCAAGGCAGTCCTGGTGCTGAACTGGCCCAGGTTCCAAGGAGAATTGTCTTCTCCCGCCGTCTTCCCCCTTTCATCTTAAAAATAGAGGGAGAGATGGCGGTGGGAGTCAGGGAAGAGAGGGCCTGCTTCCCTGGGGAGGGGTGTGCTGAAGGCTAGGCTGGGCAAGCAGGCTCTAGGATGCAGAACAGTTCAGAGGCCTGGCCCTGGCCTTCCTAGAGACTCTAATCTAGGGTCAGCACCATGGATTGGAGAGAAGAAGCTGAGAACTGGGGGGCGGCCGTCAACCCAAGTACCTAGTACGCTTCTGGGCACACAGGACCAATCCTTGACTCCACCCCGTAGCATGGGAAGAACCTGGACGGAGCCGGGGCTGAGTCACCTCTCTGGGCCTCAGTGGTGTACCAGTAGGTTGAGAAACAGGCCTGCAGTCAGGGAGACCTGAGCTCAGATCCTGATTCAGATACTTATTAACTGTGTGACCCTGAGCAAGTCACTTCCCCTGTTTGTCTCAGTTTCCTCAACTGTAAAATGGGGAAATTAATAATAGTCCTTACTCAAGTTTGTAAGGATCAGATGAGATATTTGTAAAAAGCACTTGGCACGGTCCCTGGCACGTAATGGGTGCTATAGAAATGCGTATTCCCTTTGCTTCCACTCTGTAGGCCTCAGTGTTCTCATCTGTAAAATAAGGGCATTAAATCAGATGGCCTCTAAGGTCCTTTCAAAGTCTAATTTCTATGATCCTACAAGTAAACTCACATCATAATCTCCATATGACCCATCTCCAGATTATTCTGTGAAAGTGGAGTTTCCTTCATAGGAAATGTGGCCACCTCTGGCAGAAGTTGAACCTAGGATTCCATGATACTAAGGTAGGCTCTCTGAGTGAGAGTAAAATTAGAATTATGTGAGTGTGTCTATACAGTATGGGGGAAAAAAGGTGACAACAATGACTGTCTAAGCCTTTCATCTGAAGTGATGGGATCAGCTGATCCATGCTAAGCCCCAAAGCATAATTCATGCCTTCCCACCTGGACGTTGTGGCTGAGCTCTTTTACCTTTACTTGTCTGGAATTCTCCCGTGGTTCTTCTAAGCCTATAGGGAGAAACATTCCCCATCTACCCTAGTCAGAGATGACTTCTTTCTCCAAATTGAAAGTACTTATTGGCCAAATCAGCACTTAACACTAAAAATTATTTGTGCAGTTCAATTTAGCATTCATTCTTATTTATTTGATAGAATTTTATTTTTTCCAATTATAGGTAAAGGCAATTTTTAACATTAATTTTTTTATTTTTTTTTTATGCTTTTTGGAGGGCAATTGGGGTTAAGTGACTTGCCCACGGTCACACGGCTAGTTTTTTGTGTTAAGTGTCTGAGGGCAGATTTGAACTCAGGTCCTCCCGACTCCAGGGTCGGTGCTCTATTCACTGCACCAACTAGCCACCCTTTAACATTAATTTTTGCAAAATTTTGAGTTCCAAATTTTTCTCCTTCCCTCCCTCTCTCCACTCTCTTCTTCCTAAAACAGTAAGCAGTTTGATACAGGTTATATATGTACAGTCATGTAAAACACATTTTCTTATTAGTCATGTTGTTAAAGGAGAAACAGATTAAAAGGAAAAACACATGTGTACACACATACATGCATACACAAACACCCAGAAAGTGAAAATAGTATGCTTTGATCTATATTCAGACTCCATTAGTTCTTTCTCTGGATGTGGATAGCATTTTCTATCATGAGTCTCTTGGAACTGTCTTGCATCATTGCTGTTACTGTCTACAATGTTCTCTGGGTTCTGCTCGTTTCACTTTGCATCAGTTCATCTAAGTCTTTCCAGGGTTTTCTGAAATCCACCTGCTCATCATTTCTTTTTGTACAATAGTATTCCATTACATTCGTATACCGCAGCTTGTTCAGCCATTCCCCAACTGATGGGCATTCCTTCAACTTCCAATTCTTTGCCACCGCAAAAAGAGCGTCTGTGAATATTTTTGCGCGTGTGGGTCCTTTCCCCTTTTTTATGATCTCTTTGGGATACAGACCTAGCAGTAGTATTGCTGGGTCAAAGCATATGCACAGTTTGGTTATCCTTTGGGCATAGTTCCAAATTTCAGCAAGCAACTTGCTGTGTGTTGGGCACCGTGTTAGGGCAGGGGATGCCAAGACAAAAAGGCACTGACTAGCCTCTGCCCTCGAGGAGCCTCCATCTTTTTAGGTATGAGTCCCTTAGCTTCGCAACTACCTTATAAACTTGTTAAAAAGCAAGAGAGATCATCTTTCAGGGCGGGAGGGAGGGGGAGAAGAGAAGGTGGGTGCTTATGTGACCTCAGGCACACCTTGGGCCTCAGTTTCCTCATCTGTAAAATGAACATTTGTGTGTGGACCTAGATGGACTCCAAGGCCCTTTTCCTCAGTTGATCTCTATTCCTGTCATTCTACATGACACAGGAGGGGGTTTTGAGCTGAGCCAATGAGCTAGTATATATAAACCTACGTCCAGATGCCAGCGTGTACCCCATCCCAAGAAACTCTCTGATTTTTAACTCTCCACTTATCGGTTATGACCCCTCTGACTGTGAATCTGTGATCTCTTTCTGATGTTCAGAATAAATCTTATTCAGCTCATGGCTTATTAACCTCCCATGTTCCCCAGTTCCATTTACTCCTAGCAGTGAAGGAATCTTAAAATGAACCCTAGAATACTAAACACAAGATTCCTTTTTTTTAAAGGACTTCCAATGCATTTTGCTTGTCCTGATACCATTTTTCCATAAGAAGAAAGCATTGATTATAAGAAGAGGCTTTAAAAAATGAGGTGGTATTGGATGCCCTTATTACTGGCCTGGATGCTCATTATTGGAATTTTCTATAAATCAGAATTGTGTGTGATACAGCCTTGCAAGGAAGCAGTGGGATGTACAGCCCCGGACTTTGCAAATTGTTGATTTTATTGTACAACAACATTTATATACTCCTTCCTCTGTGCCAGGCTCTGTGCTAAATGCTTTACAGGTATGGTCTCATTTGATTCTCACAATACCCATTTTACAGCCAAGGAAAGGGAGACAGAGGTCATTTGCCCAGGGTCACACAGTGTTGTCTTGAGGTCAAATTTGAACTTGGGCCCTGAGCTCTACATATCACACCCCCTAGCTGTATCAAAACAAAGGACAGAATGTATAAGCTGGGGTTCTGGTCCTAGCAGATTTTATCAGATAACAGAAAAAAAAATTATGGTTTCCATTGAAGGGCTTTTCCGTGTTGAAGACCATGCCAGAGAAAAAGGGAGTGAGAGAGAAAAGGATCAACAGAGGCCTGGTTGGGGGTGGGGGGAGAGGGAGGCTTGTTATGCTTTGGGTTGGAATCAAGTCAGTTAAACGTCAATAGTTACTAAGCAAGTTTACTTGGTTGTGTTGACGTTTAATCTTAACCTTTTAATAAAACAAATTTTAAGAAATGAATGGTAGCTTCCCGTTTTCCTGGCACTCCTTAGCTGTCTGTCTCTCCCTCCTCCCCTTTCCCTCCCTCATCTCCCCTTTCCTTCTCTTTCTCCCTCCCCCTCCCTCTCCCCACCCTAGCTTTCCTCTCCCCTTTACTGGGATGGACCGGTTAGCCTGGAGCAGTTCAATGGCCTTCCCATTCTTTCCCAACTTTCCAATGGCTGTGTGATCTCTTTTGACCCCATTCTAGAGTGGCAGAGCCCCGTGCCCCCAGGCAGCCCCATGCCGCCCTCTCAGTGTATTGGGCAGGTTGTCACAAGGTCCCTTTCCTGACTTAAATTGAAGGCCACCTGGCCACCAGCCCCTCCGGTTTGTGTTCTGGTCCTTGCCTTCTGTCGTCTGTCAGTCAGGCTGAATAGCGCTGGGGCCAGGCAGAAGGCAGGCCCTGCC
>CM053584.1:380777040-380814687 GCA_028627135.1 Pseudochirops cupreus | reverse complement strand
AATTAACCCAGCATTGCTGTGATGCCATTGTATCCGCTTGTGCCGGGGACATAGTAGATGCTCAGTGCATGCTTCTCAGAAGCATCCACTGTTTTCTTCAAAGGGTAGAATCACTTCCTTTCATTGTTACTCATTCCCCTGTCATTGCAAGTATAGACACCAGTAACAGATGCCTGCCCTCACTTGGCACTTTGCTTCTTAGATAGATAAAGTGTCCAGCTATAGAACTGAATTCCACTTAAAACTCGTTTTTCTCGTGACCTTGGCGTTGAGCCAGTTGGTGTCGATGACAGAATTCCGGAGGGAGGGTTTGCCTCTTAAGGAAAGGACTTGTTTGTTGGGCCCATTATGTGCTCCCCCCCCCCCCCCCGTTTGGGATGGCTGCTCTCCCCATTTGGTACAACAGTGAAAAGCTTTAGCACGTTTTAAATAACATCACACAAGCTGCTGTGAGTTGGCATGATGTGGCTTTGAAGCTGGAGAGAGCTGTACCTCTCCTGGTTACCGAGCGAGGCTTTCTGGCATCAGCTCCCCTGCCCAGCTTCTGGCGGTCGGTCGTTCAGAACTTACCATCGGCTCCTAATTACTGTCATTCAGACAGGCAGGACAGAAATTGCCGCTTTGATGAGAAATTTTGGTGATGAGACTGAGAAATGGGATCATCGTTACAGTGTTGTACATAATCATGAATCTGGGTAGGTTTTTATTCAAACAAAAATGTGACTTTTTAATTGAAAAATGTTGTCCAATGTCCCCTTTCTGTCTCATCAGTCTTTTGTTAGCACTCATTTGGGTAAACTTGGGTCAGTTAGAATCAGTGCCTGCTCGCCAAAGCGCCCTGCCTTCTCCCCATTTTTATCTAGGATTTTGTAATGCTAGATGTATTTTTATTTAATTAGGTTCTAAAAGGAAATGAAGGAAAATTGTACTTAAAATTTTAGGGCGTTAAAGAGCCTTGAGTGGAAATTCTTAGATGAAAGGCATAAAGTGTTTATTTTATTTTTTAATAAAACCAGTGGGAGGAGAATTTCAAGATTCTCTCTCCCGTTTCATAGAGAGATGGCTGTAAGTTATGTATCTGAAAGCAGATGTGTGCCGCCAACTTTTTATTGTTCTATCTATCAGCACTTAGAACCTGCAAAGGAGAAGTTAGAAACGTTCAGTCTTCATTTTCTTTGGTCTTTATTATTTTTTTTCAGCTCACTAGGATAGCAAAGGGTCAAAGGTTCTGTAATTCTGTGACCTTTGGTTGATGAGTAGTTAGTGCCTACTGTGTGCTTGGCCCCGTGTTTGATGTAGGGATGACAAAGCCTGACAGGAAGCAGTCTCCGCTCTCAAGAAGCCATGGTGACCTTGTCTATGAGGGGGGCACATGGTGTAGTTGATAGACCAGTGGACTTGGAGTGAGCAGGGTCTGAGTTCAGATCCTGACTCATGCTTGGTGAGCTATTTCAGCCTTGGTTTCCTCATCTATGAAATAGGGTTAATAATAACAACCCCAAATGGGATCGTTATAGGAGAGGCAAACTTTGAAGCCCTATGTCAATGTTTGCTTTATTACTGTTACTAATTAGTTCATTAAGAGCATGGGGTTGGGAGGTGTTTGGGTCATTTAGTCCAGCCTCCTCACACTGTGGATCAGACCCAGAGAGCAGATGTTAGTGAGCAAAGCTAGAACCCAGGCCCATGTTTCTGCTCCGGCCCCGGCCATCTGGGGGGGCGTGGCACTTAGAGGCCCTCCTCCTGGCTCTGGACAGACCTTTAAAGCATCAGTCCTTGAGTGACGGAGTAAGGCTGCTTTGAGAGCCTCACTCCCCAGAGCAAGGCAGGCTCTGGAAGGAGGGAAAAGAGGGCTTCTGTCTGGCAAAGATCTCAGGGTCAGCGATGGCCGCTCCTTGGAGGCTGCCTCCTCCAGGCCTCTCTCTCATCGTGCAGGGCCTCAGATCTCCGATCTAGCGTGCACAGGGACCTCAGAGGTCACAGAATTACGGAATCACACAAGTGCGGAGGTGTGGTCCAGTCCTGGCGGTTTACAGGTGAGGAAACTGAGGCTGGGAGGTCATAGGTTCATGGCCTTAGACACAGGGATCTCAGAGGCCATTTAATCCGGCACCCTCATTATGCGGTCTGGAGAAGTTACATAACCTGCTCAGGGATGCATAGGTCGTCAAGGGCAGAACCAGCATTTGAACCCAGGCTCCCTGACACCAAAGCTAGTGCCCTTTCCACTGTCACCGCACAGGAGAGATCTGAGTTCAGATGAATGCCGCTCAGCTTCCCCAGACCTTAGCTTCCTCGTCTGTAAAATGGGAACAAATGATGATACAAGTAGCAGGGAATAAACATCTCTCTCAACACCTGCTGGGTGCTAGGTTCTGTGCTGCGCGTTCTTACAAGTCTCTCTTTGCATCCTCACAACACTTGGAGGTAGGGGCCGTGCCGTTCCCACTTTACAGTTGAGGAAACTGAGGTAAACAGGTTAAGTGACTTGCCCAGGGTCACACAGTTAATAAGCCTCTGAGACCCGGTTTGAACTCAGATCTTCCGGACTTGAGGCCCGGCCTATCCGTTGCGCCATCTGCTGCCTCTAGGAGCAGGAAAATGGGCTTCACGGGTTCGTATTTTATAGATGAGGAAAACGGAAACTCGGGGAGTTCAGTTCACGAATGTGCGGGCTAGGACGCGGCGTGCGGCGTGTCAGGGGCCCCAGCCCCCGGGCCGTGCAGGGGGCCCTCCGCTCCGCTCCGCTCCGCGGCCGGGCTCGGCGGCGCCACCACCGGGAAGATGTGAGCGCGGCGAGAACCCGTCTGGCGCGGATCACTTCTGTGCCGGTAATTCGCCATAAAAATTTATATGGCGGTCCTTAAAACCTTCCGAGAGTCATTCTGGCCTGGGAAAGGTGATTTACGCGCTGCTGTTACAGCACTTTTTACGTTCCAGTCCTTTAGATTTAGTGCTTATTGCCCATAAAATGAAATCTTCCCGCGGATACTTAAAAGTTTGGGTCTTGTAGGAAATGTCCATCCGGCCGGGAGGCTGAAATGCCGCGGGGAGGGGGCGGCCTCCGAACTCTGGGCTCCCCCGCGGGCCGTGGCGCGGCCGGCCGGCTCGAGAGGCGCAGGTGTCGGGAAGCTCAGGAACTGAGCCTTCGGACGCAGTTTTCTGGAGGGGTTTGCCCACGAGGCTGCATCTGTTTTTGTTTTATATTATCCGGCAGACCAACAGAACGCACAGACTCCAACGGACGAGGGACCCGAGTTGTGCCCAGATTTTCATTCAGATCTGTAGTTCTGCATGCCATCAAATGATGGCCCAGACATTAAAGGACGGTTTTTATTTGCTTTAGAGATGCATTGTCAAATGAAAGCATTTCTGGAACTTCTGCAGTCCCTCGGCTTCATAAATAACGCCACGTTTGCGTGTCAGTCTTAAGTAATCCTTGTGGCGTAAATCCTGCCGGGCGGGGGCCGCCTCGTTCTGGTGAAGTTAGTGCTCGCGGAGGAGTCTGGACTGCCTACCCTGGAGTCTCCGCTGGAGCAATAAAACGGCCCAGCCTGGATGGCACGGTGCGCACGGCCTCGGTTTGTCCTGCGCCTGCCCCGGGGCTAGGAACGCTCTGCGTGACCTGGGGAAGAACGACAAGCACAAGGCCGAGCCTGAAACTCCCCGCCGAATTTCCCAGACCCAGAGGCTGCTGGGCATTTGAGTGATTACATAGAAGTCACCCAGGCAAAAGACCTACCCAACATGTCTTTCCTCCTTTCAAGAAGGAAGTAATTCCTTGCTCAGACCCTCCCATTTTTATATGCATTAGAGTCTGGGCCCAGAGATGGGGAGATCTGAGTTCAAATGGGGCCTCAGACAGTTATTTGACTGTGTGACCCTGGTCAGGTCACTTCCTCAGTTTCCTCAACTGTATAATGCAGTTACATAATAATAGCACCCACTTCCCAGGGTTGTGGAGAGGATCAAATGAGATAAAATTTATAAAATAAGTGCTTAGTGCGGTGTGTGGCACGTAGTGGGCATTTAATAAATGCTTGCACCTGCCCTCCTTCCCCTTGGTTTGCTCACCAGAAAATCTTCATTCCAAGGGACAGCAAGTGGATAGAGGTGTATTACTATAGGCTTCACATAGGATGGCTGCTCTTCCCCCTACCTAGACCCCGGCTTGGGGCTGAATTTCCAGAGTGGAAGAGAATTGCGTTGGAAATTTGGCCCTTTTCTCTACAGTCTGGCCCTCTAGGGATAAGGAGTGACTGGACCTGAGATTTCACTGGTCCAGGAATACCCAGGTGATGCCTTTAGCTGTATGGGTCTGCTGTTTGTATACAACCTTTCTTTCTTGGAGTTTCCTAAGGCTGCCCAGTGAGGTAAGATTAACCTTCACTGAACTCAGAGGGATTTTGAAATCAGCTTCCCTTTTGCTTTGGCCTGTAGGTCCTGCCTTCACCTTTGGAGCTGTTTGTGAAAATGCAGGTACCTGGGCCAGCATCTCCCTCAGCTGTGTAGAGTAGTAGCTTCTGGTCTGAAGTAGCTCTTCACAGCATCTCACAGAAAGAGGGAAACCCCAGGTCTCTGAGGAAAGAGTCACAAACCACCCTCCGGATGGAAAGTCCTCGCCATCACAGCAGGAGCCCTGGGGGGAGCAGGGAGGACAAACCTGGGCACAGGTTGGTTGCTCCGCCATTGGGCAGTCACCCTGGGAGGGGAGGCCCCTTCATTCCTCCGACTCGGCACAACTCTGCTCCAACTTCCCTTTCCAGCCTCATTTTATCCATGATTCTCCTCCCCTTTCCTTCCCAAGACATGAAGGCGCTTGCCAGCCCCCCTTTATGTCACCCGGTATTCATTTGGTATAGACTTGTGGTTCTCTTCTTTAGAGTGCACACTCCTTGAGGGCAGGGACCATTTCACTTTTGTCTGTGCAACTCCAGCCCTTAGCACCATGCCTAGCACCTCCCGAGAACTTGATAAATGGTCGTTAATTGGTTGACATGCAGAGTAAAATAACCGAAAAAACATGGAGTAGTGAGAGATTTTTGTTGTTGAGGCGTGTCTGACTCTTGGTGTCCCCATATGGAGTTTTCTTGGCAAAGATCCTGGAGGGGTTTGCCGTTTCCTTCTCTAGCTTGTTTGACAGATAAGGAAACCGAGGCAATGAGGGTTAAGTGACTTTCCCAGGGTCACACAGCTAGTAAGTATATGAGGTCGTATTTGATCTTAGTCCTCCTGACTCTAGAGCTGACACTATCCACCACACCTGGTGGACCTAAGAGAGATACTACCCAGATGAATGAGATTCTTCTGTACTGCCTCTGGAGTCAGAGGACCTGGGTTCAGATCCCTGCACCTTGGGCAAGTGCCTTTCACAGCCATGGTCCTCAGCGTCTTCCTCTCTAAAAGGAGGGCTTTGAAGTCGATGGTTCTTAAGGACCCTGCCTTTCATCCCTGCCTGTAGGAGCCTTGTCTCCCAAGCATGAGGAAGCAGAATGCCCAGCGCTCTTTCTCATCCCAGTTTTGATGGCTTCATATGACCACGGAGGAGGCGCTTGGGGAACGTGCATGAAGAAATGCTGGAGGCATCACCAAAAGAGAAAGACCTGAGATACCGTGTTGCCTAAGTTCCTCTTAGTCCAGATGAGGAAGGTGAGGAGGAGATCCACAGCAATGGGCCCCACGTCAGGAAGCCAGGCTCTGGGCAGAGCCGAGTTAGCGTGGGGGAATCCTGACCCCTTCAGAGGAAGTGTTCCGCCGCACCCGACCTCAGTGTGGAGGGAGGAGGGGACAGTGGCTTTTCTTTGTAGTCTCCATTTTTGTTTGTGTTTTCCTCTAGACTCATTTTTTTCTCTTTTATAAGGAACTTACAGAAGGCGCATCTTTTCCATTAGACCATTGAAGGGAACTAACTAGTTAACAGATTGTTAACTTTGCCTGAGACAGACAGCGACATTCCTTAGTAAGAAAATTGTGAGCTCACTAACTTTAGAATCCTCTTTTTTGCCACTTTCTCCTAAAGAATTTGAAATGGGTGCCAAACTGAGACTTTTTAGTGACAGTGTGTTAAGCCTACTGGTATTTTTCTTGTAAATCAGTTACTAAAATTCACTCCAGTCTGAAACTTGACAAATTCTCAGTCAAGAAATTAACAGGTTTTCGTTGAAAAGGTTTGGCTCTGTGGGTTTTTTTTTTTAATATTGGCACTTTGGGAGGATATCAGCCTCTAATGTGGAAATCATCTCTTAAAGCTAAAATGATTTGTACATTTTTTTTTTAATTTGAAGGACATGATTGCCTAATATGGTCATGGAAAAATTAACTTGTTCATGAGAGTTCTCACGTTATTAGAACTTGAGTCATTACCTTCATAACAATTTGCAATCTGTGCTGCCCTTAAGAAATGTGGGAAAGTGATTGATCCATGATAAGAATATGGCAAACAGATTCTGTAATAGCTCTTTCAGGAAGAGGTTCTTCCCAATTTATATGCCCTGGACCCCTTACTAGAATCATATTGTTAAATCCATGAAATAGATAGGACTGTGAAGGAAGCAATTATGCTGAAATATATGTATCAAAAACATTTTCAAAAATCCCAGATATTTGGTTAAGAATCCTTAGAGTGTTAGGATATTTTAACATTTGATACATTCCCTTTGGTGTGCCCTGATGCCATGCATTAGGATGCCCAAGGTTCCCCAAAGGGTCGGAAGAGGTCCAGAATCCCCCTCTGGTTTAGCTGTGCTCTGACTGTAATTGAGCCTTTCCTTCAGTGATCTCACCAGACGGCTGCCCGAGGGGTCCCCAACCTAACAGTGGGGAGGAGCCCTGCATTCGGATGGCCCAGGAGGACCAGCCTCCTGGAGGCCCTTCTGCCCATTTTGTGTGTCGCTTCATCATTGCACCACACACTTCACACTGGAAAGGCCCTCGAGGGCCATCTGGCCCATGCCCTTAATTGAACAAGAGGGGAAACCGAGGCTCAGAGAGAGTCTCGGAGCCAGTAACTCATTTGCATTGTGCCACACCTATTGGATGAAATGTTTCTCTTAATTCACCAATGATTGCAGCGGGTCACAGCAGAAAAAGCAGTAGCTTAGGAATCCATCCTGGCTCTGCCTCTGTGTGACCTTAGGCAAGTCATTTCCCTGCACCTCAGTTTTCTTATAAAATGAAAGGGTTGAACTCGGTGAACTAAGGCCCCATCTAGATCTCAGCCTAGGATGTTATGTGGAAAGGGGAAAAAACACATACTTTCCCCAGTATACTAACAACTCCAATAGCTGCCGTCCTTTTCCTGTTAATGGCACCGAGTTTTGCGTTTGCTTTTGTTTTATGCCTTGCCTGAAGTTAATTAGCTCAGCTGAGCAGCATTCTCTCTTGTTACAGCAAGGGTCTTGTGAGAGTTAACACCTGTGCAGGAGGCTCCCTGGAGGAGAACCTTGAAGGAGGCATTTTGCTGTGCCCATACCAAGTGAAATCCTTTTTCAAATAGCCAAGGATTAATACTCACCGCGGGTAAGATGCTGTCTTCCCTCCAAGTCGTTCAGGCGGTTGCGTGACATGAAAGCTGTAGTCTGCTGTGGGATGTCGTTGGTGAAAGCCGGCCTGCTCCAAATGCATATGTTGATCAGGGATGACTTTGCTGCATGCACAGCTTTTTCTGATAAAGAATTTGTAGTTGGAGAAGTGGGCTGAGACAGCTGCTGCTAGAACAGGAAAGGAGACATCATAGAAAAGATGCAGAGATATGGCCAAGAAAGGAGATGGCCGTATCATAGAGGGAGAGCAGAGGAGGACAGCTCAGGCCTGGAACAGGCCAACCATCTGAGCACTGGCTGAAGAAACTGGGCCCAAGGGGGTGGCTAGGTGACACAGTGAATAGAGCACCAGCCTTGGAGTCAGGAGGACCTGAGTTCAAATGCGGCCTCAGACACTTGACACAAAAACTAGCCATGTGACCTTGGGCAAGTCACTTAACCCCAACTGCCCTCCAAAAAAAAAAAAGGCAAAAAAAAGAAAGTGGGCCCATTTAGTGTGGGGAAGAGAGGACTGGGCCAGGGGTTTGGGGTGAAGAGGAAGTGGGAGCTGATGGTCGACTTCGGGTCCCTGGAGGGGGGTGTAGATCTCTTCTGCTAGGGTCAGCGAGTGGCAGTTCCAGAGAGGCTCGTTTCATCTTGATGTTGGAATGGAAGCAGCTGCTGGAAGGCAAGGAATGTATTACTTTGGATTTCTATTCTCAGTGGCCAGGGTCATGCCTGGCACATAGTAGGCATTTAATAAACACTTATTGATGGTTAGACACGAGTACACGCTTGGTGACATTTAGAGCCAGCCCAAAGCAAATGCCTGGATTCCCCCACCCCCCACCGAAGGGCGCGCCTGCCCTCCAGGTGCTTACGTTCTGCTCTTGGTAGATCTACTGGATGTTCTGATGTGATAGAGGGTAGAGGTGGATGACCTCTGTGCGATTCCTCTCCTTTGTCATGTCTTCATCAGGGATACTCTTCAGCTGTGTTTGAATCACTTTCTTATTTGTTTTTATAAATATGATGAAGTAGGCATATACGGGTCAGTAGTTATTTATCCTTCTGGCACTTAAAAATACCTGTGGTCAATTTTTTTAAATGGCCCAACTCTCCAGGCTACCTAGTGCCTATAACTGACATTAGCTGGGCCTATTGTGGACCCCCATGTCCCAGGTGATGTAGTTGAGTAATTTAAGATTGAATAGTAGGGTTCACTGCTGAAGCTTGCCACCTGTGATTGTGTAAAGGTGGGGTGTGGTTTTAGGACCCCCTCTTCCCTGGATTGTTGCCAGTCTCCTGATTGGCCCTTCTGCCTCATTTCTTTCCTCTCCATTCCATTGGCCACACAGCTACCACCCTAAAGTACATGCAGGTTTAACCATTTCATTCCAGGAGTCGGTGATCTCCAGTGGGTCCCTCTTGCTTCTAGGAGCAAATATAAAATCCTTCATTTGACATTTAAAGCTTTCCTTATGTTTCCAGTCTTTGACCATATCATTCTCTTCCTTAGACTCTCTGGTTTAGCAGGAGTGACCCACAGGGTGTGCCATCTTCCATCTCTGCACCCTTGTAATGGAGTCTCCCATGCCTAGAATGTAGCCCTTACCTCCAACATTTGGATTCTGTTTTCCTTCCAGACTTAGCTTAGATACCTCCTCCTTCTTGAGTCCTTCTCTGGTCCCCTGAGCTGCTTAGTAAGAAATTCTGCCGCGCGGAGCTCTCTTGTGAATGCTTACATTTGCATGTGATGTGTTCTACCTCTGTCCCCCCAGGAGAATATAAACCATTGGAGGGCAGTCATTGTTTGACTTTTCTTTGTACCTCCAGGGCGTAGCACAATGCCTGGCCCATAGTAGGATCTTGATAAGTGTTCCTTTGTTGAAAAATAGATAGTTCCATTTCTCTCATTGGAAGTACTTAAAACAAAATTCCAATTTTCAAGGCAGGGCTGTCTAGTAGAAAGTATGCTGGATTAGCTGTTGGAGGGCCTGGGCTAGATCCCTCTCTGACACTACCTGTGCTACCTTAAACGAGTGATTTAATCTCCCTGAGCCTCAGTTTCCTCATCTGTAAAAGAAGGGACGTGGGCTAGTTGGCACCTTGGGATCTCTTGAAACCCTCCATGCACCCTTAGTCCTTCCCCCTTTTTATTAGTGGGCTGTTACGTTGGAATATAAGCCATCTTTCTCTCCAACCCTGGTCTGACCAGCACAATTCAGTAGCAGACCCCGAATCTGATTGCTATCAGGACTTTGCTGGCGACCTCATTGGGCCTGGGATCCAACAGCATGACTTCACTGGAGGAAGGGCGCAGAAGAGCTTGGAGAGAGCTGAGCCTTGGGTTGGAACCACAAATGTCTTTTGATAACTAGTAAAAATTGGCAGGCAAAATGATTGAAAACATGTGAGAGGTAACTGGATCTAAGCTTGCAGCAGGACATAGTCAGAAGTTTTCCCCAATGTCAAAGTTGCTCTTGAAGAGTCTTGAACTAATAAAAACAAGGAAATTCCATGTTACGGCTGCCACTCCATCTTTGCATTCAGCCAACAACGGCATGATTTGACAGGTCAGATGCTGATTTGCTTTGGGACTCCTGTTAACATGTTAAAAGGGGAAGACAGAGAGCGAAAGCTGGCAAGCTCTCTCATTTAGAAATTCCTTGCAGTTGTGCCTTGCCAAACTCTTGATTTCATTTTTGTGTAGACTGCTTCCTCTCCCAAATGCTGCTGCTTATGTTGCTTTCATTCTGTGAAATGAATTCAGGATACTTTCAGTGAACAATGGAACTTTCTTTATTTTTCCTTTTATTATCTTAATCTAGATTTTGATGTGGGGTTTTTGTTGCAGATGCATGTTATGTGGGCAGGGTGAGCACTTCTGTAGCACAAGATCAACCCTTCAATTATCAAACATTTTATTGAATGCCGAGCGCTGTGCTGGAGGTTACAGAGAGCAGAAACAATCCTTACCCTCGAGGAGCTTTCATTAAAAAGATTTTTTTTAATGTTATTAAATAAAAATATTTTGTCTCCCTTTCTGCTCCCCCACCCCAATGGAAAGAGAAAATGAAAATATGGAGTAGGAAGCAAAACAAATTTCTGCTTTTGTCAAGAAAACTCCAAATGGGTCACAATCAGATGTGACTGAAGAAAGACTGAACAAATTCTGGGTTCATCTTACCGACCATTTGTACTGTCTGCCCCAGATATGATATTCAAATATTAGCTTCATTGAATGAGCCATTTTAACAGGATATCATAATCAACGTAAAGGGTTACTTTTTTCCTCCATCCTGTTAGGGGTTTTTGTTTTTGTTGTTTTGCTATGGCCTGTTAGAGTCATTTCTTTTGACTATTTCCGGGTCTCACTGAGGAGGCCCCACTGCTTTCTGGGGCTTGATACATCTAACACGAGGTCATTCTTCAGCTATTCATGCCTTCTCTGGCTAGGTTTCCATGTATGAATTATTTTTTTATATAGTTTACATGGATTTACACAAGTTGTCTTCCCCCAATACAATGCCAGCTTGTTAAGGACAGGGGTTGTCTTTGTATTACACATTAGTGTGTGGCAGAGAGTAGGCACTTAGCAAATCCTTGTTGATTGATCTAGAAAAGATTTAGAAGACCAGTGTTGGTCTTGGTTCGGAGAATCTGGGTTCAGGTCTCACCTTTGATACTAAGGTACTTGTGTCATCTTGAGCTAACCCCTTGACCCCCTTAGCCCCCCTTTATTTCTTCTTCTGGACAGCGAGGGGGAGCTGTGATCTCACCATCTCTCACCTCCGATGCGCAGACATCCCTGCCCTGCTTCCTGTTTCTTCGTTGAGTGTTTGCTTATGTCGAGGAGTCTTGTATGAGCCCGACATCCACACCCAGACCTCCTTGTTGGAGATTGGCTTTTGCTAGACTGAGTCAGTTTCTTTTTGGTAATCAGCAGACAAGCCCCGCGGGAGCGTCTTCTCCTCAGTCACCTGTTTGACTGTAAAGATGTCACCTGCACTAGAGAATCATGTGTATTTCCCTCCAGGATAGTTCTCCTGTGTGTGTGAACCTTTCTCATAAAAAATTGTATAAAAATAAGAAAGTAGGCATGTGGGTGCGACTTTGGGGATAGTGTTTTAATGCCCTTTGGGGAGGGGACATGAACTACATTTAAATTTTTTTTTCTCCATTCCTTGGGACTCTTCCTTTTCTGGAGGGAGAAGTTAGTATTTAAACCACTCTTTAAAAATTTTAAAATAATGTCTCTGCTCTCAGCATGTGGGGTCCCTCATGGAGTGTAACCTGTTGGTGCCTAGCCTCCAGATTTCCTGATAACAGCATGTAGCAATAGTGCCAGAAATTAGTGAAGAAATCATACACAACATTCAGATTCTCTGCCATCTGAGGGCCATTCTGCTGAACCATCTGCTTGACAGCAGCTACCAACCAGTATCAGTGTGCTGGAAAGCCTGGTCCCTGAACACACCTCCGAGAGCGCAGGACACTGGTACTGGAAACAACAAGTGAAGCCAATTTCAAGGCTTGTCCGAGGGGGGCGGGGAACGGGGTGCTGACCGACCACCCAAATGGTCCATGGAGTGTTTTCGTTTGATCATTTTCTTGTTTCCCAGGAATTTGCTTGGTTTCCTTTTTCCTTCTTAGATTAGCCAGTGCTGAGGCTGCTCTCAACTTTTAATTACCAAGCAAGCGAAAAAACAGTTTGGGAGCCTTTCTGAGAAAAGTCTTCATTTGCTAATTAAAATGTGAAAAGCTATAGGTGGATTTCTAAGTGAAAGGCGCAACTGTGACTTCAAAAACACACATACTACAGCCAGAAAACAAAGCTTAGACAATCTCAAAAATGTAAATATTGACTCTTTCTCTGGAACCTTCATAGCTTTAAAGATCAGTCTTAGAAGTTTCGCCGCCACCCTCCTCCTTCCCCATCGTTACTCTTTTGAGAGGCAAACATCCTAGATCTGGGCTACCAGGGGCCTCAGAGACCACCCTGGGGTTTCTTACCCTTTTGTTATGTCCTGGACCCTGTGGTGGCAGTTGGAGAAGGCCCAGCGACTCCTTCTCAGAATCATATTTTTTAATGCGTAAAACAGGATTCTTCCCAAGATGCCAAAGGAACCAATTATAATGAAATAGACTTCTCAGTTTTTTTTAAAGCAAGTTCACCATACCCCAGGTTAAAAGTCCTTGCTTGAATCTAGTCCAAAATCCCCTCATATCACAGCTGAGTTAAGTTAAATGAGCACCATACAAAGGGCCCTAGATCCAGTGATGGATGAATGTTTGGTTTTTAACAGGACTGAAAGGGCCACCTTGACATTCCCAAACTAAAATGGACCAACTGAAGAAATTGCAGTTCCCCCCATCTCCCACCAGCAGAAGAATTTCAGAGAGGAAAGCCCAGAGGCCACTCCTGGAATCTTTGAACTCTTAATTAATAATAATCAAAGCCAAGTTCTATTACTAATAAATTCCCATCCTATCTGTCCTGGCACATATGCATTGTATGGTTTATTTTGATTCACAGATTGTGCCTGCACTGGCAGATGTTTGTGGCTGGGGATAGCCCAAACATTTGCAAAAAATAAAAAAAAAAATTTGCGGGGTTGAAAATGGTTCTCCCAGCCAAGGCTTTCCCAGGGAAGTGGGTGGAAACCTTTGCCAAAGTGTTCAGTGCCCTAGCAAAGTGATTTCTGCCAAACAATGGAAACACATACTTTGAAGAGACACAAACATCTTGGCTCCTAAGACTTTCAAATTAAAGCCTTATTTATGAAACAAATGCTTTATTAGGAGAAACATTGGCTAGTGTGGATAAGATCAGAGATATTTCTGTTGGCAGCAACAGCATGTATATGTTTTGAGAATAAATCCGCCTCATCAGGCATCTTCTTAATAAGAGACGTCATCATTGGTGCAATTATCAGTTAATAACCTCAATGGGTGCTTTTTATTTTAAAAAGGCGCGGGTTGATTTGTAGGTGTGTTCTCTGGCAGTGGGAGTGCTCGCTGGCCTGGCTCTCTCTGTTCCTTCACAGGCTTTGAACAGCGCGTACGCACATGGAAGGCCGTGTGTGTGGAGGGAGCATACATGCCCATTGGGCTGGCACCAAACGCTTCTAGAGCCTGGCCACCACTCCGCCTTGTGCTTGCCTTCCAAGAAGACGGTCGCTGTTTGTGGGGCAGGGCTTGGGGTAGACCTTGGGGCAGCGAACCAGCAGACATGGGGGTGCAGTCAGGGGGAGAAGAAGCAGCTCTATTTATGAAGGGTCTGCTCTGCGCCAGAACACTTTATACATCTCTCCTTGGATCTGCACGACAAACCTGGGAGACAGATGTGCAATCCTCATCTTGCAGTTGAGGAAACTGAACCAGACAGAGAGTGTGTGACTTGTCCAGTCACTCAGGTCGTAGGGGTCTGAAGCTGGACTTGAACTCGGGTCTTTCCTTTTCTTGACTGTTGACGACAGAATTGTCACTCAAACACATGTGCACACACAGGCCAGCAGTGATGCCCTCCAGTTTCCCAAGTGGTAGCGTTCTTACACACTCACTGTTGGTTTTCCCAGGTTTAGATCAGGTCTCGAGTCCAGCTCCTGCAGCTTGTAGGGGAGGGAACCCGGGCTCCAGAGGTTGATCTGCTTTGGGTCACTCAGTAAGGGCAGGTGACCCTCCTGCCCAGCTCTTCCCGACTCCAGCCCCAGGGGCCATAGATCCAGACCCAAAGCTGGGCACCTCAGAGGGCGGACCACCCCTTTACCAGTGAAGAAAAGCAGGCTCCAGAGGTTTCACTCCCAGACAGGGCTCTGTGGGTACCCCTCTTGGTCCTACCCTGGGGGTGTGGCCTGAGGCTGGGGAGAAGCAGAGCCCTGAGGCTGTTGATTGCCCAGGCTTCCCAACCCCTCTTTCTCTTCTTGGAACATGAGGGCTGATGAAGGTGGATCAAGTCTGGGAGTGTAGACCTCGGCCTACGTCCATCCCCTGCCAGCAGACGTGAGGTTTGCCCTCAAGGAACTCGTCATCCAGACGAGTGGCAGACAGAAAAGAAAAGGAACAGATACCTCACACATAGCCCAAGATGGAAGTGACCCATTTCCTCCAGTTTTGTGGGGGTGCAGAGCTAGCTGCCTGTTATGAACAAGGAGCTGGCAGGCAGCAGCAGAGGAGGCCAGGGTGTCTGGGGGTCCCTGGAAAAGTCTCCAAAGAGCCCTCGGGGGGTTCAGACTTTGGAGAGCTGAGCTGGCAGTCACCTGGGAAGGCTTCACCGAGGGAGAGGCATTTAAGCTGGATCCGGATGGCTGGGCCAGAAGGGAGCATGGTGGGGGGATGTGAAGGCCTGGGAAGGGATCAGGATCTAGATCTCAGTCGCTGGTGTGCAGAATGCACTTGACCTCTGTGGGAGCTCATTGGATCCTCCCACTTGTTGGATGGAGTTGGTGCTGTGATTATCCCTACTTTACAGATGAGTAAACTGAGGCTGACTGAGCAGAAGTCAGTGAACTAGGTCTTGCTGACCCATCTTGTCTCCACCGTGCTCAAACCCCTTCCCACTGCAGTCATTGTTGGGCCTGTGGAGGGCCTTCAGTGCCTCGTTAAGGACTTGAATCTCAGGTGCCTGGAGTGGGGGGTGGTGCACGCTGTTGTTTTTAAAGTAGAGAAGCAGAGCTGTCCTTCCTGAATGTCATAGGAATTGGGCTCTACCTCAGCTGGTAAGAGACTGTTGTGATGGTCCAGGAAGAAGGTTGGCAGGCCAGGGGAATGGATGGGAGGGGGCAGATTAGAGTGACTGGGGGGGGTCATTAGAGTGATGAGAGGTCTGGTTAGAGGAAGAAGGCTGGTGGAGAGGCATGGTGCTGTGGTAGTCTGGAGGGCCTGGGCTCGAATCCTGCCTCACATATTGGGCAGCCCTCTGGTGTTACAGGAGGGCTCGGAGGTCCCGCGTGGCTCTGGACATGGGATCCCAAGATCCTGCCAGGTGATTCATGCTCCATGAACAGAGGAGGAGTGAGCAAGGTGGAGCAGAGTCTGGAACTGCTGAGACACAGGCACATATTAATTACTCTGGCTCCTTGTGTCTGGCCAGCTGCCACAGGGAGGGGAGTAGCCAGAGGGGTGTCGCGGGCCAGCAGCAGAAACCCAAGTGAAGCCCCAAAGTGGCCCCTGGTCCGGGCGCTCCCCAAGACCCCGGCCATGTTCTCCAGGCTTAGGAAGCAGGCAAAGGCGGTCCTGGACAATAACAGCATGAAGGTACCTAAATCAGCGCTGTTTGTTAAAGGTTAAATGACATCCCTTTCTCACCCTCTGCTGCTAAGGAAGGCGCTCGAGGCCGTGTGCTCCTGCTGCTTGCACCCTGGCTGTCTGTGGCAGAGCCAGGCTTAATGAAACCCAGTCTCTCACATCTGACTGCTCGAATGGCTGTCTGTCTCGCAAGTGTTCTGTGCAGTGCTCGCTTCAACGGGGACTTAGCAGTTTTCCCCCTAGAGCACACCATATCCAGTACCGATGCTTCTCAATCAGCTCCTGACTTGATGACACTGTAGTCGCTGGTATGAAGGCTGTATGTGGGTGCAGATAGCTTTCAGTAGCTGGATTTAGTCATCTGTGCTCTCGACTGAAGATTCAGAATTGTTCAGTTATGATTCTGCGTGACTTTGGGCAAACTGCTCAGCTCGTCCGGGTTTAAGCGATTTGGGCTGAAGTCATCTCCATGCATTAACAAATACCCAGTGCTTATCTGGTGTATGACCCTGCATTAGGGTTTGTGGCTACAGGAAGACCACTTGACCTTGACCTGCCAGTGGTTTTCAGTCTAGTAGATGACTGAAAAAAAAATACATAAATGTATGCGTGCACACATTCTGTAGAGACAGAGAGCAGAGCAGCATATAGATCTTAGATCTCTATTAATGTGTGTGTTTTTAAGAGAAAAACTTGATAACCTGTATCCTAAGCAACTAGAGCGCTGTCAGATTTTGTTTTTTCTCTGGTGTTCAGCGTTGAGGACAAAGAGACAAAAATCACGGAAACTGAGTGGAGGAAAGCAACCTTGGAAGTCTCTTGGTCCAGTCCCCTGAGCCGGCCCCATCTGAGGCTGCAGACTTTGGCCCCTGCACACTGGCGAGCAGCGGGAGGGGAAGGGTTAAGGTTTGCTGGGATGGCTGTGGCCTGAGGTTGTTGGCACAGTTCCTGTGGTGTGGTGGCCGGGAAGGCGTGTCCGAAGACAGCGCTGGAGGCAGAGCCAGGAGGACGTGGCTTCAGAGACTCTGCACATGAAGCCTTTCCTGTGTGTTCCTTTGGGAACTGTGTGCTCCCAGCTCAGATGTCTATGTCTTGTCTGCGTGTCGTCTTTCCTCATTAGACTGCTAACCCCTGGTGAGCACGGGGCCTGGCACATCGTGGGTGCTGAGTTCATTGGCTGACTGTGACTGTAGACAAGCCACGTAGCCTTTCTGTGCCTCGGTTTCTTCATTGGTGATCCCCGAGACCCCTGCCAGCTCTGTAGCTATATTCCTTATGGGGTATTGGCCTTGTGGGAAGAACAGGGTTCAGTCCTGCCTCTGACGCTCATTCGCTGTGTGCCCATGAACCAATCACTCCACACCTCTGTCTCTTGGTCTTCTCTGAAATGGAGGGGCAGCCTTGATGGCTTTGGAATTCCCTTCCTGCCCTGATGAAGAGGCTTGTTTCCTCTTCCGAAAAACGACAGGCTCGGGAGTCCATTCCAATCTGTGGTCATCTGACCCAGCCCTGCCCTTGTGCAGCTGAGGACACTGAGGCCCACGGAGATGAAAAGACTTGCCCAGAGTCACCCAGCTAATAGATAAATAGAACCATGCTTTGAACCCAGCTTTTTCCTGGATGCCCCATGGCGCTTAACCAACATCATGTCACAGGTTTCCTCGTTTCTGGCATCTCATGATTCATCTTTTTATGAAAATACCTTTGGAAATGATGGTGGCTGCAGGGGCCTCGTGGATGAACCGGGCCTTTGTGGGCTGGCCTCCAGATGGAGAGGCAGGTTAGGCGATCGTTTCTTTCTTCCATCCGGCAACCTTAGAGCTGCCCTTTGGCTGCTGACCCACGTAGAACATGGGCATGATTCCGTATGGCTATTGGCACTGTTTTTTGTTGTTTAGGGATGGAGATGGGGGGCTCTGGTGACTGTGTGGGCTGAGATCTGCCTGTGCAAGGGGAGTAGATGAAGGCAGGGGATGTTGGAGGAGGCTGAGGGACTTGCAGGTGGGGCTGAGGAGCTTTTTCCTTCTTCTCCACCATCTTGTGGGCAGAAAGAAGCTTCTTCTCCCTGACTGGTGTCTGTCTCCCTGGGCATTTGAGGTAGAGTCAGATGCTTAGAAATGATACCATCCCGAACTCTCAGCCACATGTTAGGCGTTAGCCAATAGCTTCAGTAGACAGCAAAAATAATAATTAGTGGAAAGACCTTTATTAAATGTTTACTCTGCAAAACTTTGTACCCTCCTGGGCATAAAGGAGGGCCCAGTGTTCCTTAGGGTGGAGGTGAGAGCAAAGGGAGCTGGGAGGGCGGGCTCCTGCCCATCCCCGCTAGGAAGGGTCAGGAAGAGGTGGGATCATTGTCTGACCAGGAGAGAGACGTAGAGTGAGATTGATGACATTTCTCTGTTGCTTCATATTGGCGAAGGGCTTCACTGATGTTGGGCGCTGAAGGCCCCCCTGTGAAGCAGGAAAGGTACAGATATAACCACGCGCATTTTACAGAGGAGAAAACTCAGGCTGGATGATCACCCCCACCCACCCACCCTAGGATGAAGTGAATGAAATGGTCTGATTGCTGCCACAAAACCCCTGCTCCCCGATAGAGGGACGTGAGCGGATTGTGGTCAGACACAGCATTATTCAGAGGGTGAAGCTGTGTACTGTGTATCTGGCAAACATGGGACCAGACTTAGGGTTTGATTGTCAGTAATGTGACTAAAACTTGAAAGGTTCCAGATGTTTAGCAGAACATTCTCCATGAGGTCAGTGTGGCTGCATTTCCTCGAGGGAGGGTGGGACTCATGGTCTAACAGAGGGGGTATGAATTGTGGATGGGAGCTGGAAGGGGCCTCTGAGGCCGGCTGGTCCGACCCCTCATTCTACAGATGGGGAAACCGAGGCCTGTCCACAGTCACCCGGGCAGTGCAGGAAGTCGGCTGCAGGGCCAGGGTGTCTCCAGATTGAGCCCCGGCCCCTCTCTGCACCATGCTGCAGTCTCTGGCGTTCAGATATTGATGAGAAAATAGGAGTCTGTTCACATGCTGTGTTTCCTGTTTCATTTTGTGAAATACAACTGTTAGGCAGCATTTATTAAGTACCTTCTGTGTAAGAGGGTGATGACAAGCTGAAAGGCCAGGCCCTGCCCTCTAGGAGCTTAGGTTCTAATCGGCGAAGATGGCCACAAAGGGCACTGAAAAGGAGTGGACTGAGAGGGGAAGAAGAAGGTACCGGGTCCTGTGTGGATAGGGTATGCGAGCTGTCACTGCTAACTGCCTGATCTAATCCGTGATCCCAGGAGGGCACTCGCTCAGAGGTCGGCTGGGCCCCTTAGTGGGTGTGTTTGTCATGCCCCCCTCAAGGGCAGATTGTGGAATTTTGGTTTGTCAAAACAGGGCATTTTCTTCCTCGATCGAGGCCCTGCCTTTCTGGGTGGGAAAAGCCAGAGACAGTGAGCTTGCCAGCGCCGTGAGCTTGCCAGCACCCGCTCTTCTCCTCTCTGGGTGACGGGGCCCTCAGGGACAGTGAGACACCAGCTAGACCCTTGAAGGAGCACCTCTGGCTCTAAGCCACGTGCCAACTCTGGCTCCGCATTACCATTAGCTAGAATGACAGAGCTCAGCTGTGTGCGTGTGTCTGGAGGGACGTGAGATTCGGTGCCAGGCAGGATGGTCTCCCAGTCATTCTTAGAATGCTGGCCTTGGAGTCAAGGTAGATCTGAGTATGAATCCTGCCCCACACGCTCCCAAGCTGTATGAGCCAAGGGAAACACCGAGCCTTGCCGTGCCTTTGTTTCCTCGCCTGTAGAATGGGAAGAAGGGATCGAGCATTTATCCAGTGCCTTCTCTTTGCCAGTCCCTGTGCCGAGTGCTTCGGACCTCACGCAGCCCTGGCAGCGAGGTGTCAGGGGCTGCTGTAGCCCCACTTTACAATGGAGATGATGCTAGCACCTGGCGTAGTCAGCAGCCAGTGTTCATTGAATGCTTGCTGTGTGCCAGGCACTGTTCTGAGCCTTGGTCAGGCTTGGTGGAAGGATCCAGTGAGTTCCCAGAGACAAAGCCCTATAAACGTGCAGCAGTCGTGCCTGAGCGTGGTGGCGTCAGACTGAAAGAGGACCAAGTCTCTGTTGTCGTGGGCCTGGGGCTCTCCGGAGCCCTCTGCATAAATAGATTCAGGACACACAGACTCTTGGAGGGGAGTATGGGGCGGAGGTCTGGGGAGGCTGAGCTTAGAAGGGAGCCAGGGCTTCTGAGAGGACCCAGGGACGGGCAGGGAGGAAACAAGCACCTCCGTGTGCCCGTGCACCATCCCTCCCTGCTGAATAAGAATTCTGCTGGCCACGCTGAGGTTTTCGGAGTGCTTACAGATAGTAGCTCATTTTACCCTCCTAACACCCCAGGAGGTAGGTGATATTGTTCTACCCATTGCAGAGAAGAGGAGACTGAGTTGGAGAGCAGGGGCTTCAGGGTGGGATCCTCAGGTTTTCCTGAGTTCAGGTCCAGTGCTCCATCCACTACCTCACGAAGCTGACTCAGCCTGAGCAGATGTTGGTCAATCTGTTGTGGTTGGCCTAGGAGCCACATCCCTGGGCCCCGAAGGACCTGGGGGTCATCTAGGCCAACCCCCTGCCTCTTAGCACTCGGTGCCAATGATTGTATTTTGTTTTGTTTTAAATCTCTGAGGTTAGAGGTCCTGTGACTCCCTCTGAGGTCATCACAGGCTCCACATCCCCTCGGCCACGCGAAGTTCAAGTATTGGTAGATCAGAGATGAGCACTTGGCTGGCAGTTTTGTCTTCTCCTTGAGTTTTCTCGGTCACTTGTTCTCTAGACGTGCCCACGGCTTCTTTGGAGGGTGTTTGCCAAGGCCAGGAAGCCATGAGATACAGCAGGGGAAGGTCGTGCTTCTCACCACAGCCAGGGTCTGTCATAGGCAGCCGTGGGGCATTCATGTAAGACAGTGTCCTTGGTGTCAAGGTTCCCTTCATTAATCAACAGGTGGGCCCCCTCTGGCTGTGTGCCTTCTGAGATGGAAAGCAAGTTGACCAGTTAGTGGAGGCGTCTGGCATAGTCCAGTGTGTCTGTAGTTGTCCAGCTGGTTTGACCCTTCAGGACGGAGTCGTTATTGTGGGGCAGACAGAAAAGGGAATCGTGGGAGACTTGCCATCTTCAGAAAAGTGACCACTTCATCACCAGAGCCAGCCCTTCTGGGGCCCCGTCTGTCCCCCATGAGCGCAGTTACTTGTGATTGTGATTGTTGTGAGAGACAGCATTAGCTTGGAATGCTTGTCGTGGGCCCTGGACGTGGCTTCCGTCCTCTCCCCGATCACGTGGGTCACTTCAGAAAATGTCTCCATTGGTCCAGTAGAACAAACCAATTCTGTCTTTTCTTGATCTGGTTTTGTTCAGGAAAATTTCCCCTGTATCTTGTCAGGGATCTTTTAAAAGCCAAATTGAAGTAATTTCTTGCTTTTGCGATGAGGTTTTCTTCTGGAAGCCTCCATTTTTAACTTGGGCTCCGGCTCCTTAAGTCGAGGCGTCCAAGCCCTCCCCCTCAGCAGACTGTTTATATTTTTGAAGAGCCTTCTGCTTATCTGTTATTGCTCTTTCTATCCCGACGTAACCACACTGGTTTCTGCTGCTCTTTTTACATGCCTTTGCTTAACTGGGACGAGTTTCAAATGTGGTCTTGCCAAACTGTTAAATGTTTCCCTCTTTTTCTGCAATATCTTTGACATCTGTTAGTGAATTCTAGCCCGTCCCAGTCGATTGAGCTTGTTAGCCCGATACCTATCCAGAATAATCGGGGGAGGAGGGGAGCTAGCCGTGATACCTTCTGCAGCCGAGCCCCTGCCCCGACCCTGTGTTCGTGGCACCCTGTTGGCTGGTGGCAGCCAGGGCCCTTGCACACACTGACATCTCCGGCTTAGCTGCTTTCTTAGACAGATCAGCCCCAGAGTGGTGTCGCAGCCAATGCAGACCACTCATGTGGCATTTTAATTTAAAAAAGAACAGGTAGGGCCCTCCCACCTGGGGTGGGGAATATCACATCTTTCTCAGGATAGACTCGACAATGGAAGGAGCTTGAGAGGAAACCGAAGCCCAGAGAGAGTCATGGCATCATAGGTTTAGAGCTGGAAGCAGCCACAGAGACTGTCTAGTCTTTGCCTGATACAGATTTAGAGCTGGAAGAGACCCCCTTCCTTTTATAGATGAGGAAACTGAGTCTCAGGCTAGTTCAGTAATGCCTAGGGTTACACAGGTATCAAAGGCGGGATTTGAACCCACATCCTGTGACTGGACGCCCCTTCAATTTCTTTCTCCTGCACATCTCAGAGATCCAGTGACTTAGCTGGTGTCGTTTGAATGCAGAACCTTTTCTACCAAAGTCAGAGCTCTTTGCATGGAGATGCTCAGCTTGTCCTATCTTTTCCACTCAAATGTCTTTCTGCCTTGGAATCTTAATTTGATTAGAATGAAATCCTCAGTACCTGATGACCAGCTCTTAATTCATCCTTCTAAGAATGTGCCCAGAAGTCTCTTAAGTAACCAAAATCACTTGGCAGGAGGACTGGGCTTTTATTCCGTGCAGAAATGCATCCTTGCTCACCTGTGGTTGGCTTGTAGCCCCACTGTGTGCCCATCTGCCACAAGTGCTCATGAGGCTGCTGGCACGTTGGCAGCTCCTGGTAGAATTGGAGGCCCCCCTGGCATCCCCAGCTTGGTGACATTTCTGGGACCTGTGTGTAGAAGTGCCCTGAAGCCTCGCTGCCCAGGATATTGGAGATCTCAGAATTAGGGTGATTCTCAGTTATATCAACCCCATCCCCCAAAGCGTCTCTGCCGTTTTCTGTACAGGTTCATGTTTGAGTCACTGGAAAAAACAGATTCTTCTTTGATTCACCTTCTTGGGATTAAATAAATTAATTTTAACTTTTTGAGTTAAATACAACCCAAGAGGACCTGGGTTCACATCCTGCCTTTGGCTCTTATCACCTGCGTGACCTTGGGGCCTTTGGTCTGCTCAGCTATAACAGGATGAGTTTGGACTAGCTGGCCTTCGAGGCCCCCTCCAGCCCAAGATCAGGGATGCGTTGCCTCCTGTTATGTCCTGGCCCTCTCTGTCAATCTGGTGAAGTCTACGGACCCCTTCTCAGCATGGGTGTGGTGTTTTTAATGCATAAAATGACATGCTTAGGATTATAAAGGGTACAATTCAGCTGAAATAGAGTTGTCCCAGTATTAAATGAACAAGTTCCCTGGACCTCAGGTTAAGAACCCCAGCTGTAGATCCAGTCTCCTGGGAGCGTGTGGACATCCTCACAGAGGGTTAAGCATCAGTAAGATTCAGCAGGATGCTCATTCATTGACAGGCGAGAGAATAGGAGCTTCATGACTTCAGCAGGTGATGTTTTCAGCTTAATGTATTTTTGTGTGTCGGTGACACCATAAGAACTTTGTATTTCTGACATCATTGCTGTCCCTTTGTCTGGTGGGTTTAAGGGAAAAAACCTGCCCAGCGCCGCCTTCCCCCCCCCCCCCCAACGCCACCCCCTTTACCAGGCAGTCAGGACACAGCCTTCCCCCCTGCCCAGCACCACATCCCTCACCAGGCAGTGGGGGCATGGTCCTCCCCCTGCCCAGGCTGTGGGGGTGCGGTCTTCCCCCTGCTCAGGCTGTGGGGGGATGTGGTCTTCCCCCTCACTGGGGAGTGGGGGTACGGTCCTCCCCTCACCCCTATATCAGATATATTGTGATGTCCATGGGGCGCAGCGCCAGCCGATTCTCACTGTGCCCCTTGTTTCTCTTGACAGAGGGAGCTCGACGCTACAGCCACAGTATTGGCCAACCGACAAGATGAAAGTGAGCAGTCTCGGAAGAGGCTTATTGAGCAAAGTCGAGAGTTCAAGAAGAACACTCCAGAGGTGAGGCCACGCGCCGTGGTCAGGGGCGGCGTTGGGGGACGAGCTCCTGTTGCCCTGGTCTGGCTGGTGGCCTGCAGCTCCCTGTGCCCACTGCCTCATGGGTGCCTGCAGGCATTGGAGCGAGCCGCAGGCTTTGGTTTGGCCATTGGAAATAAATCCCTGGGTACTTGGATAGGAAAGGAGCGCGTGCGAATAGTGGCTCTTTGCTTCGGTGTCTGTGCTTGCTTCCCCTTCATAGTTCTAGGGTTCAGCTGTGTATTATGTTTAGGAGTCAGGCCTTAAGTCCATTAACACACCACTTGCAGCAAGGTCATGAGAACCTGCCCAAGTGCGGCAGCTGAGACAGGCGGTTCCCAGGACCTGTGTCCCTGGCCAAGTGCTGGCGGAGCCGGGGCCGATTCCTGCCTGGGTGCCCAGCTAGGCCCTCCATCCCCTCTTCAGAAGTGCACACGATCCTAGTGTTGACTCGTAAAGGAACCAGAGAGCCTTGTGGAACGGTGTTGGAGAAGGGCATCCGCGGATGTATGGGACAGAAGGACCCTGGGGGAGGCCTCCTGAGGTCCCCATCTCACTGTTCTGGGACCTCTGACCCTTTCTTTCTCTACATAGCTTAGTGAGACAGAGAGCAGAGCTGTTTATAGATTTTGTCCTGTGCGGCAGACCCAGATTGGCCTCAGATCGAGGACATGCAGCACCTCGCTTGGTTCTTCCCATGCCCGGGGGCACAGGGGATAGGGTAGGGTTCTTGTGTGCAGTCAGGAGCCTTGGTCCTGACAGGGCGGGTGGGCTCCCCTCCACAGGCAGCTTTTAGCCAGCACTTGGCATACACTAGGTACCAGGCTAAGAGGAGGAGACAAGAGCAACCCCTGCCCTCGGGGAGCTTATGGTCTGCTGGGACACACAGTAGGTCCACCTTCTTTCTTAACCTGATCGTTTAAAATGTGGTGCCGGAGGTGGTTGTGTCTGTGCTGTGTGTGCTTGTGGCTTTAACGTTCACACCCTCATCATTTCCACCCACTGCCCTTTACGCCCCCTCTCGAGCCGTCCCATGACAGAAGAGGGAGAGCAGGAGCCTTTGAGCTGGCCCCCTCCTCCCCCAAGCCTCGGGCTTCTCCAGAGCCAGCCTGGCCATCACACAGACGCATGGCGCTTTACTTTGGTCCACGTCGTGGTACTTGGCTCTTCCTCTTCTCCTTTGCACCTACTGCGTGCCAGGCACCAGGTGGGGGGGGGAGGGTTTCCATATTTCTCTGCGTTGCTCATGTTCTGTGACACTCCATGGCCTCTGCCCTTTGTCCAGCCCTCTCCGCTTCCAAATTCACTTCTTTCTGAAATTAAAAAGTACCAGGAAGCCAACTGTTTGAGCAGTTTCTAGTATGAGCCAGGCAGTTTCAGTGGTTCCCCGTTGCCTTGTGAATGCAGTCTGGTCCTCTGAGGATGGGTGGAGGGTCTGAGCAAAGCCTCAAGGGAGCTCTGAGGCTGTGTGGGGGCTCTCCTCATTCCCCAGGTCACAAGTGGCTGGGGCAGGATTCCCTCCACACTGTAGCCCCCCAGTAACCTCCTCAGGCAGCCCAGCCAGACCAGATTCCTGACCATCCTCAAGCTCGGCCTATCGTTTGCGAGTCTCCCACTGCTCACCGTGCATGGCCTACTCTGCATCAGTGGGGTTCCCCTCCCTTCTGCCTCATCCCACTCCCCATTTAGAGACCCGTGCTTGAGAAGGAAGGAGCCAGACACTGTATCTGAACTTGGCTCCCGCTGGGATCTTTTGTACTTGACTGGTGTTTGTGGCTGTGAAGACCCTCCTTTATTCTTTCACCCAGGGTGTTTCAGCCACTCTTGTCCGTGTGTGGCTTCAGCCCCATGCTGACTGTGCCCTGTTACGCTGCCCATTGCCAGGGTTTAGCTCTGTCTTAGCTTGGTGCCTGTGAGGGCTGGGATGTGTAGGTGAGACCAACGTCAGTCTGGGTGGCTGTGTGACAGCCAGAAATGACAGAGGTGCAGCCCACTCCCCATCCATGTAGAGGAGAGGCCCCTTTTGGGGAGAGCCTGTGTCTGAGCCATTTCCTGGAGGCCCCAGCTTCTGCTCAGCTGCCCGAAGCCAGGTGAAAGGAAGCACAGGTGTATGGGGAAGGAAGCATCCTTGGGAACTGACTGTGATCCGCTGCCAGCATTTAAAGAGTCCTTCTGCAGGGTTATGTGAGCATTGAGGCAGTGCTAGAAGGGACCCAAAGGGGCTTCAGTCAACCCCCTCTCCCATTTTACAAGGGAGAAAGCATTAAGGCACAGGAAAGGCAAGGACTTGTCCAAGATCTCAAGGTCAGTGAGAGCCAGAGGCAGGATCAGAACCCAGGACTTTCTGATGCCAAAGCCAGCACTCTTTACCACACCGTGATACTTCTCAGTGGAAGATCGACTTTGTATATAGGTCATGGTGTTGAATCCCACAGTTGAAGAAATGGAGCCTTGGAATTCTCATTCCTTAGCAGCCCCATAACTTGGAAAGACTTGGAGCAGGAGGAGCTTAGTTAGTAAATGCCTTTTGGGGAGACCCTTGGTTTGGCTGGTTGAAAAGGAAGCTTCTAGTGTGGAGGGGGCAGAGTGGTCCTGCAGCTGCTGCCGGCAAGCTGGGGAGCTCCGGAGGCATGGAGGCATGGGAATTAGCTTCCTCCAGCCTACTCGCTGGCAGTGCCTGCCCCTAGACCAGCCTGGGGCTCTGTAGCTGGGGCATGTGGAGCTGCTGAGGGCCCTGGGCCCAGAGCACCAAGAGGCCAGGCTCTGTCAGGAAGGATGCCTCTGTGCACCCTGAAGGCCAGAACGGGAGGGAGGGGCCGCTCCCTTCCAGTGTCCGAGGCACTCACAGTTCTCAGAGCCTGGTTAGAAGAGGCAGGGCCCAGTGTTGTGGTGTTTGGGAGAAAGTCTGGTGTGTGGGCAGGATGCCCAGTCAGAAACCCACCACAAACCTTGATTTCTTTGGGCCAGACTTGGGATTTTGTTGGTACCCCTAGGGAGGAACCTCTAACATTACCAATGCCTCCCACCACCTCAGAGTACTGCTTGGAGTTCTGCGCGGTCTCGAGGCTGAAGACACCTCCCTGACTGGCCTTGGACCCAGGTGGTCCTGTGCTGCAGCCACGTCACTCTCTCTGCTCTGCACTTCCTCTTAACTCAGGTTTAAACCATCTTTTCCTTAGGAAAATACATGCTCGTAAGATAAAATTTGGGCTACTAGACCTACCTCCAATTTCATCGATACAGGGCTCTCTCCCAATGAGGACACTTCCTTCACCAATGCAAGCTGACTTATCCTCTGAGAGGCTGGGATTGCCTGGGGCTACTGTGCCTTGAAGTGATTTTTCCTCAGGGTCACACAGCCAGGTTAGGTCACAGGCCAACTTAACCTGGGTATGCATGCTTTGAAATTAGCTTCTGCAAATCGTTAAGAAAAAGATGAGTCCCTGGCTGAGCTGGTGCTGTTTAGATGGAAGTAACAGAGACCCTGGCCCCTCTCTCATGTCTGTCGCCATGACCCTACCCCTTTCCCAGCCTTGCTGAGGTTAGTTTAGTGACCTGCCATTCAGATGGAGCTTAGGCGCTGGGCAGCTGAGGCGGAGTCCCCTCTGGTTGGTAAACAGACAGCTGCCACACCCAGCCAGGGTCCAGGCAGGTGCCATTCTTGGGCCTGGCAGCTGCCAACGGAAGGTGCAGCCAGCTCTGACGAGTCTGCTCAGGGCACTCTTCTATCTAGGCTGCCTCATTGGACCTAACTTGATTCATTGCAAGTTAATTTTTTGTTTTTTTGGCCAGGGCTAATGAAAAATAATGAAAATGGCCATTTTTAAAGAGCTAAGGAAAAAATGAAGCACTCTGTCCCATAAAATTAATACCCCAGAAAACGGGACCATAAACTGGACACTTGCTTTGAGCTCTGGTCTCTGAAATGTTGGCACTGGGGAGAGATGGGCAGTCTGAGGCTCCCAAAGCCTTTCTTCCCATGACATCCGCTCCATGCACCGAGCTGGCGAGAGCCAGGAGGATGGAGCCGGACTTTCTCTGCTTCCTGAGTACCCTGGAGTTGTGCTGTGAGCAGCTCTGTGCACCCTGGTGCCAGGCGAAGGCCGTCCATCCGTCAGACGGGCCTATTTGCTGGCTGTGGCAGAGACGGAACTTGGAGGAGCCAGGTCCTGGGCGTTTTTGTTTGGGTTCTTAGATTTCTTATTTTCAAACTCTTGACATCATCTTCATTCCCCAGTGGCTGCTGCTTGGCTTCCCTCCCCAGAGAGCCATCCCTTATAACAGAATAAAAAGAGAGCTGAGTTGTGTAAAACCACACACTGTACTTCTAATCTGCATGGCCATGGGCCCGGTGCTTCACTCATAGACCTCACCACGTCCCCGTCTGTAAAAGGCAGTGGCGTCCAGTGGCTCATGAGGTCTCATCCAGCCTGGAGCTGTGACCACAGCATCCTAAGATGCTGACCTCTTGCCTCTTGGGGCCCGTCATTTCATCTTTTTCTCAGTTGTCCCTGAAGCAGCACATTCTTGGAGCATTTCTGAAACAGAAACACCGAGCTTTAAAGGAAGATTTTTAAAAATCGCCTTAAGAGGAAGACGGCGTCTTCTCTTCCCCCGGCTTCCTTCTTCAGCATGCTGATGACTGGGTGGCTCTCTCGCTTGCTCTCAGATCCGTGCCCAGACACCCCTCTTTGCTGCAGGTCATTGAAAAAAGGCAGCCTTGCTTTGTTTGCCTTAGATCTTGCCCTCAAAGCTGGCTCTGGCTCCTACTTACTGTCCCAAATAGAGGGGACATGTGGGTTCCCCTCCAGAAGTTCATTTGCAGACATGTTGTTGTTTTGCACTCAGGACCTATGTTTCCATAGAAATAATGTCATGAATGGGGCTGAGGCAGCGAAGTCTAGCTAACCCCTGATGCTGCTGAACTATGGTTGGTGCCCCGAGAACCCAGGTCCCATTCGTCACCCTGTTTCTATGGGAACATGAAGCCTTAGTGTTGTCGGGCACGTGGGTGACATGTCACCCTGCAGAGATGCCGTCGCCAGGCCCCTGGCTGGCTTCCCCAAGTTTGGTGGAGAGAGTCTCCTGTGCTGGAAAATGAAGCAGCTGGACTATTTGGCCTCTGAGGTCCTTTCATGGCCACGGCCCCGACCTCTCCACTTTGGACACGAGTCCTGAGAGCACAGACTGGTCTGCTTTTCTCTTTGTCTCTTTTGCACACAGTAAGCACTTAATAAAGGCTTTCTTGCTCATTCTTTCTAAATACATGCACAGCTTCCTCCTTTGTCACCATCTCTGTCTCTCAGCCCCCCCTTCTCTCCCTCTCCTTGTCTTTCCCTGTCCTCCTCCTCACCTCTTTTTCCTTCCTCCTCCTTCTCCCCCTTTCTACTCTTTCCCTTCTTCTTCCTCCCCTCCCTCCTCTTCACCTTCCTCCTCCCCATCCTCCTCCTCCTTGAAGTCAGTACCCAGAATTAAACCCCATCTGCTGCCACTGGGTGTGTAAGCTGGGTCTGTCCTGTCCCATTGGCACAAGAGTCGGTACCTGCCTGTCCAGTGGAGGAGACTGGGGGTGCCTCGCTTGGCTGGGAGTCTGCTCTTGGGCTGCGGCTTGAGCATAATCATCTCCAGGCTCTTATGTCCCGTGGGTCAGAGTTCTAACAGCTCTCCCATCTCATGGTTTTTCAGGCTCACCCTCGGGCTGTGAATGCATCGATCTGTCTGTCAGGCTAATGGTCTGGATCAGTGTCTTCTCTTTCTGGTCAGTCATGCAGCCTGTTGTGTGCCGACCCTGGGCCAGCAGGCTCTGGAGGAACCAAGGCAAGCATGGATGTGCCCCTGCCCTCCGGGAGCTTCTCTTCTGTGGGGCAGCGGCAAAGCCCCATTTAGGAGACTGGGGTGGGATATGGTGTCATGGCGCAATGGCAGATCTGGTTCCCCCTCTTCCCTCCTGCTGCCAGCCAGGGCTCAGGCTGGAGGTGACATCTTTCCTGGGCAGACACCACACATGGATACTTCCATTTAGAGCCTGGAGGGGGGGGGGGTCCAGTTTTCTAGTCACTGGCTCCGCAGCCTGGGAAATAGGGCAGCACTGAGGGGGTGCCCTAGTGACCCTCCCGTACATTCATGTGGCACACACCCGCACACACACAGGGCACCTGGGATTCTGGAGGTGTCAGGGGCTCTGGATCAGGGATCCCCTTGGCATCTACTCTCAGGAAAGTTGCTTGCAGTGAGGAGAGGTCCTATTTGTGCCAGGGTCAGGCCCCCTCGTGCTGTGGGTGGCTCCAGCATCTCAGTTAGAAGGGATCAAAGGTCTTTTGGTCTGCCTTGCACCTGAACAGGAGACCCTGTGACTGCCACGCCCCCAAGGGGCAGTTCTAACCTCTGCCCCAAGAAGATACGATTCAGTTGTGCATGTGTTGACACTTGGTTCCTCAGCCTAATGGGTCAGTTAGGTGCCCAGGCAGCCAAAGGCATCCCTAAGAAAGTAAATCAAGCTTGGTCTTTGCAGGCTCATAGGAGAGGGCCTGGACCCCTGGCTCCATTGGTCCCGGGAGCTCTCTGGCCCTGCAAAGCTGCCGGAAGAGGCCTGCCCAGAGCCAAACAACGAGACAGACTCAAATCCAGGTGTTCTGGTATAGAAGCCAGCTGCCCAGTCAATGCAGCCCACTTTCTCCATGATGGACTTAAAGAGAGACAGGAGCCATGGAAAGATGAGGCATCAGAAAACGAAATGCTGGCAGGGGAGGCCTGGGTCGTGGGTGTGAGAAAACTGAACAACCAGCTGGACAGACGGATGCCAGTAACACCCGGTGGTACAGTGGCTACCCAGTTCTGTGGAGTTTAGAGCCTTGTTAACCTCCCATGTCTGGAACCAGCCGCCATCCAGGAAGAGCACACAGAGAGCTGCCTGTCATGGGGTCGTGTCTGATCATGAGCCCCCCAGCTCCTCACTCAGGGACTGTTAACTCTCCTTTCAGACACACTTTAAACAAGCTGTTTTTCTGCTTCCTAAGTCCCCAGAACATTGGAGACTAGGAGGTAGTGGGTGAGGGAGCTCTTTTCAGACAAGAAATGATCCCTGACAACATGACGTCATGGGTAGAGACAGAAAACCGTAAAGGGCAGAGTGGTGATGGGTCTGGGACCACATGGGCTAGGACCAGACTGACCATCCCGTGTGCTCCGCTGGGCCTTCTCAGCTCAGTGCAGTGTCTGATGTTGATGATGGTGACTCGGATATAGCAAGAGAAAGTTTAAACAAGTTTGCTGTTCTCTGTTTAAGAAGTCAGGGAAGTGTGGAATTTGTTTTAGAAAGCTTTCCGTCACAAATGATTAAAGAAACATTTGAAGGGGTAACCCCCGACTCCCTGCTTCAGTTTTCTGATTGGCCAAGATTTTACAGTTCCTTAGCTTATTTTTGGGATCATTCGTTTAGATCTGACAGGAATCCGAAGAGCCGAGACAGTCCATCCCCCCATTTTACAGATAAGGCGACTGAGGCCAGAAAGTGGAAGCAGCTTCCCCAAAGTCGAGAGTCGGAATTTGAACCCAGGCCCTTTGACTTCCGAGGCAGAGTTTTCTCTACTGTAACACTTCATAATTCTAGTAATGCTTATTAGTGAAGTTTCTGAATATTCACAGAATGTCCTTTGGGGAGAAAAAAATTAGCTAGGTTTTTATTTCACTTTCTCTTTAGAAGTAACCACCTAGCCGAAATGGTCCTGGGGATTTTTATTTTTGCCCTGTAAAGCATCAGATCCTAGAAAATTTGGGTGGTTCATCATCTGCCGTTAAATTATAACGTGACTTTAACTGGAAACTGTTGGAAAATTAAATGTGAACCTTTAAACTGGTGACAATTAAACTGTGAGCTTAAGTCACATCGTCAGTGAAGGAAATTATTTTCCAGTTTCGTTTGTGCCCATAGGGAGCAAGGCATGATTTTGTGGGTTATAAGTAATGGGTATAATTAAAAACCCTATGAGGAGCAAATTTGGTGCCCAATTGGTGGCCTCATTACTGGGACATCAGGAGACACGGCACCATCGATCTGGAGTTGGGAGGGCCCTCCGAGAGCTTGACTTTATAGACAGGTGGAAATTGAAGTCCAGGGTGGTTCAATCATCCCTCTCGTGTTGTAATCCAGCCTCAGGTGCTCACTGGCCACTTGTCTTCATGCCTCTCAGCCTCCGTTTTCTGATCTGTACAATGGGAATAATAGCACCTACCTGCCAGGGTTATGAGAAACAAGTAAGAAAACCCGTGTAAAGTGTTTTTAAACCCTCAAGCTCCATATAAACATGATGATGATAGGATGATGGGATTGGTTTTCAACCCAGGTCCCCCATCAGCAGGACATTGATAGCAAAGGGAAAAGAGCGTCCCAAGTGATGAGTCGTGGTGGCGATTTTGAAGATGGCGGCTGAGGACAGTGCCCAGCCCACTGACTGCATTAGTCACTGCGCACAATATGGAGTCCACAGGACTCCTTGTACCGCCGCCTCAACTTTCTTTGGAGTTTAGACATGAATGAATCTCAAGAAAATAATGATCCAGTTCCAAGGCAGGTCCCAGTTAGTGCCAAGAAGGAATCCCTTGAAGTGGTCACGCTACTTGAATTTGAACTGCCCGTTTCCATTAGCCTGCAACCAGTTATCTGTTGTCTTTTACATGACAATCACTTCAAATCTTACATAATTAAAACTTCATATGCATGGGATTCATCATTCACACTAGTCATGCAGGGGACCAGTAAAGAGACTGTGCCCAAGGGCTGAACCGTCCCATTGGAGGTGGAGGGAGTCGGCTCAGTCAGGATCCAGCCCTCTTCTATCGCATAGAATGTAAGCTCTTTGGGAGCAGACCTTGTTTCTCTTTGAAAATGTGTATTTCCAGTTCCTTGCACATTGTGGATGCTAAATAAATCCTTGTTGATGGATGGATATTCTGGGAACAGTAAAGGGCCTGCCCTGGACTCTGGCTCCGCTCACACTCGCCCTGGAGGCCTCACCCCTGCTCCTGTGTGTGCTGGCTCCCCGAGGGCAGGGACGACTTCTCCCCTGTTACTAGCACAGTGTTTAGTACGTGCCTTTTCCTTCCTTCAGACGTACTCATTCTCTAAGCTGCTTTTCCAAAGTTTCCTGTCAGGCAAGTGGTGAAGCCAGGATTAGACCTAGGACTCGTGACCCTGCCCCTCCTCACTGCCTCTGTGTAGTGTTGGCTCCAGCTGAGATCCGGGGTCAGTTGGCACCGATTGTGTATCGTCAGGCTCCCCAGTCCATGGTGGAAAGGTGTCTCCCGGGTTCAGGAGAGGTGGGGGTGTCGTCTTTTCTACTTCCACCTCTAGGACCGGACAGGCCATTAAGGGGCCTAGATTGAAGAAGGGCTATTTTAAGTGGCACTAAGTGTAGCAGACGAATGATCCCACAAATGAGTAATTGGCTAATGGAGTTAGAGGCGGATGAAGTGATCAGACGAAAATAGCCTGTGCAGATTCTACCTGCTAATAAGGGCCATTGGTGCCGGCGTGTGTTATAAGGCTGTAAGTGACAGTTTTTAGAATTTACAAAACCCCATGACTTTGTCGACACCGCTGACGCCGATGATAGACACGCGTTTCTCTTGTAAATTTGTACATGGAAGGTGGAGAACTGAGAATCGGAAGACTCACTCCTCTAAGGACTAATCCAGAAACTCAGCCGAATCTTTGTGTGCATCACTTATCAAGATCCATAAAATGAAAATGGCGGCCTCCTTGGTAAGTTGGCATAAAAAGTTTCCCGAAAGTGTCCATGATCACAGATTAGGTCAGAGTTTTCATTCTTTTTGTCCTTTCATCTCAGTGTCAGTGGGGGCGGGGGGTGGGTTTGCACCAAGAGTGTGGAATTTTGTTGGGCATTGAGAGGCAGTTTCCAGTAGTGGACACAGAACTTAGATCACTTTTGGGGGGGAGGGAGGGGAGAGTTGCAGCTTTCCTCTAACACATGCTGTCTTTGTGACCCTCGAGGAGTGACGGGTACCCCCCAGCGCCCCAGGCCACCCCCTCAGACCTTCACTGGCATGTTCACGTTCCTAGCGTATGGCACGTGGCAGGTGCCAAAGCAGTGCTTGCCGATAGATGGAGGCTGTAGCAGCTTGGTGGCATGAGAGGTCTCTTGCTTGTGTGAGAGAATGATGCTGTGCCTTAATGTCCTGGGAGGAATTGGGTCTGAGGGATGGTTCAGCTCTGCGTGGGTGGGGGCTTGCCAGTGTGGCAGACTAACCAGCCTGAAAGGACTGACGCTTAACTGGGTGGCGTTGAGGGGAGCCAGCCTGCAAGGCTTCAGGAATTCGAGTTGGGCAGAGATGAGGTAAGAGGCTCACTTGTCTCTAGTCTTGTGACAAGGCCCTCCGGGAGACACCAGTTAGATGGAGACTGGCCTTATCACATGAGAGCACGCGTGGGCCCGGGAAGCTGTGTAGATCAGGAAGGGGCTGAGATTCTTGGAAGCACGGACCCCTCATCAGAGTCCTGTTTTTACATACATATGGTGAAATGCACGGGATGCCTTGAGAGGAGGGTGAGGTAGGCCCATGGTTGCTTGTGGAAAGAGGGAGGAATTAGCAAAACAGGGAGCATTGGGTCTAAATAAGCATTTATTAAATGTCTCCTATGGTCCAGGCCCATGCTGGGGAGATGTGGCCATAAATGAAAGGACTGCCCTCAAGGGGCTGCCATTCTGTTGTAGCAGGTGTGTGTGTGTGTGTATGTGTGTGTGTATACACAAACAAGAGGGGAGAAGGCGTGAGCAGCTGGGAGTGTTATCAGCAAAGGCTTTCCTGTACAAGGAGAGAAACAAGGGATTGAAGGAAGAGGTGAGCAGGGAGTGCTCCAGGCATGAGGCACAACCAGTGCAAAGACAAAGACAAGGAGGTGGGAGATGGAGCTGTGGGAGTGAGGAAGAGCTACCAGGCCACTTTGGCTGACCCCAAGAATCCACAAAGGGGAGCCTGTTTCACAAGACTAGAAGCACAGGGTAGACCTCAAGGGCTGGGTGCCTCTTCGTGTCCTTGGCTGTGAGAGGGAAGCTTTTCCTCTTCAGCGGTCGTGGAATGATCAGCGATGAGGCAGCGTGTGAATAGGAGTGAGATGTGTAGGTCAGAGGCAGGGCAGAGCTTACTGAGTCTGGTGGCCTCGGGGATCCCATGACCCTTCCAGGGCTGAACTCTGGAGGGAGCTCTGGTGGAGCAGCCTCCCTGCTGTGCCTCAGGAGCCCCAGCTGCTATTTCAGGTGGAATTAGACTCGGATTCTAATCTAGACTCTGCCTTATCCCACATGTGGGCCATTCATTTGACATCTCTGTGCCGGGTTCCTCAAATCCGCAAGGATGGTTAAGGGACCTTTGAAGGTAGAGGATTCTGATTCGCGGTAAACCACAGGGCATTTTGTTTTGTTCTGAACTTCTGGATTTCCTAAATAAATGGCAGGAAGCCTGTGATCTCCAAAGCAGTTCGTAGCCCTCTCTCCATATTTCTTCAGGCATTGTTTTTGCAGATGCCACAGTCTAGATCTTCTTACCACAGTCATACCCTTCATTCCAACAAGGAAGGAGTTTGTATGGTGATGTGACAGTTGTGGCGAGAGAATGAGGGCTCCATCCTGGCTGGAGAGACGGGGCCGTGGTGGAGGCAGAGACAGGACCGTGAGCCTGTGAACTCGGACCTCCGGAGGTATCCGAGGGCAGGGATCCCTTTTTGTGGGGCGCCACATGCACGTTCAGAGCAGCTGGACCCTTCCCGGTGCCCCCCGATGAGTGTGCCTGGCTTCCCAGCACCCGGGTGCCCTCTGTCTTTTTCCTTCTGTTTATTTCCTTGGCGTAAGGCATTTTCATCGTGTTTTCAAGCTCGAGCTTGGACTTTGCCTTCTTCTTGCTGGGAGTCACTTTGAGTGCGTTCAGACGAGGGTTTATTGTCTGAAATTCTCCCGAAAACCTTCCCTGTCCCTTGACCGCGGCTCACGGCTCTGGATGTTTGTGCCGGCGCCTTTGTGTCTTGGTGTTCGTGTTTTCTGCAGTGACTTTGACGAAACATTTTATTTGTGCCGGAGCATCATCAGGTTGACCTGTTTTGTCTTTGCGACCTGCTCCATCCTGTGTTAAGAGCTCCCCCTCAGCCAGAGCCAGTGGGTAGGAGTCGGGGGCGTGCCTGTTAGGTGCAAAGGCGTGCCAAGGGCGTGCCTTTCTCTTCTGGGTTCTCATGGCGTGATCCTCTCTGTCCAGGGCGCCTCCCCTGTGGCGCGAGACGTGGTTCTAAGCCTCGCGGCCGCTGCGCACTGTCCTGAGTTCTCTTAAAAAGAGCCTTTCCCCGGGAGCCTCCTTGCGTTTACGGAAACGCGCCCCGTGCCCGCGGCTTCCGCGGCTTCCGTGGCTTCCGTGCCTAATTGCTCCGCTCTTCCCCTTGTCTCTTTCCAGCCATCACCAGACCGCCTTGACGACCACTCGTGTCGCCCCTCTTTTGCTCGTTTTCCTTGAGCTCCCGAACTTTTTGTTCCTCTGAATTACCCTTTTTAATTAGCTTAGTCTTGTAGGTGTAGTTTTGGGAATTTTATTGACGTTGATGTGGCGCTGAATTTGTAAGTTAATCCAGAGGGCGTTGCTTGTCTCATAGTGGCACGGCCCGACCATGGACAGCGAACATCTTTCCAGTGATGGAGCAAGCTGATGTTCTTGGAGTATGAAACATATAACCGCAGGCAGTCAGACAAAATACGGTCAGAAAATTGAAAGTGTACTCCCACCTTACTGGGCTGAACATTAGCTCTAACTAGAACCAGACTTGAGAGTGCACGTGCACACGCATATGCACACACACACACACACACACACACACACACAGGCACGCACACATGGAGGTTCTTGAAAAAGCCCCCCGATACTCAGTAATTCTCCCAACTGCATTTTTGCCTCATGGTGACAGAAGCGATTTGCTCTAGGAAGAGAAGTGCTGGCCCTGGGGGGCAGGAGGTCCTGCTGGTGACTTTGCTGCTACCCGGAGATGTGACCGTCCACAGAAAGCCCCCCCTGCCTCTCTGTATCAAGAGAAGGGGCTCAGCCGGACCAGAGAGGAGGTCACGGGGGGCTGTGAAGCTGGACATTGTGCCACACTGCCGGCTTACATGGAGGGGGCCTTGTGACCACATGTGCCCTACCACGTGTGCCCTGCCACATGTCTGTGCTGCCGTGGCTTCCCTCTCCACTGTGGCAGTCTGTGTGCCGCTTTGGTAGACCTGACCAAATTCCTGCTGAGCCACCAGTGGTCTTTTCTTAGGTCTCCTCCTGTCCCTCCCTCCTGCTCAGTAACCTTCAGGGGCTCCCATCACCTCCAGGGTCAAATATAAAATCTCCTCTGGACATTGGAGCTCCCCCACACCTGGCTCCTTCCTGCCCTTCCAGCCTTTTTGGGTGTTGCTTCCCTCCCCGAAGATTCTGAGATCCGTCACACCGGCCTGTGGTAAAGCAGGACCCTCCATCTCAGCACCAGTGTCCTCTGTGGCGGCCCCCGGGCCTGGGGTGTGCTCCCTCCTGGCCACGTCTTGACCCCCTTCGTTCTAGCCTTTTCCTCCGCTGATTAGCCCCGTTTCATCCTGCCTATTGGTCATTTGTACCTAGTTGTTGACACATTGTTTTTTCTGTTAGTGAGAGGGCCAGGCCTGTCCCTGACATTTTTTTGTGTCCCCAGTGCTGAGCACAGTGCCTGGCATGCAGTAGGTGCTTAATGAATGCTTAGTAACTGATTGAAAGCCCCGTTCTCTGTAAACTTCAGTGGGGGAGTTGTTTTGTTTTTTTTTCAATTTGGAATCTTTAATCATAGTCCGCCCTTTAAACTGTCCCCAGCTTTAGAGGATCCATCTTAAGAGGGACGCACATACTAAGTCCCAATTTCAGCTTAACCCCTTTGCCCAGT
>CM053584.1:380693975-380776540 GCA_028627135.1 Pseudochirops cupreus | reverse complement strand
GTGAATTTGAATGTGTTTATGGAACCATGTACATAAACATCCAAACCAAAAAACCATTTTTTTTGGCAATACCTTGGCTTTCATATTTCCATAAATTCTGAAGACTTCAAAGGAATGTGATATTTTGGTTCCCTGCCTGAAGGGAATCTTGAACGCAACACTTGCTAGACTTCGTGCTTCATTGTGTGGATAAAAATAGTCAGAATGGAAGGATTAATAATCTTGGTCTGAAGTCAGACATAAAAAACCTCTCTGTTATCATAGGTGCCTGTGATTAAGATCAGGAGAAGGGGTCAGCTGTTGGGCCAACTCACATTGACAGTTTCCTTCAAAAGATTAAGTGGCCCTTCATTTTTGACTCGGGTCACTAGTAGCTTAAAGCCATTACTGTCTTTGAGCTGTTTGGTTTGCCTGAAATATGGTGCTGGTCTCAGTCTGTTTCCTTGGGGTCAGGTGTGTTCACATCATCGAACTGACAATAGCCTAAATGACATGAATTGGCCCTCTCCGGGGAGACATTCTGCATGGCAAGGATGTGACAGTGTTGTTCTGGACCTCCGAGATTCCAAACACGTGGCTTCTCTCGGCCAAATGTTTTTTAAATCACTTTATCTACCTTGGTTGTATGTGGCTCAGGAATGGGCAGAAGCACCATATGTGGCTCTCTTGGCCAAGGCCATTGGGACCAAAGGAAAATGGAGGAAGGAAGAGCCTTTGTTTCTGGATGTGTTAGGAATTTCCTTTAGCCAAAAAGAAAGGAACATAACCTTTTCTACCTCCTTTTAAACTTTCTCCCTTTTTTTCTTGGTCAAAGACCAATGGGTTAGTTTTTCCTTTCTTTGTTAAAAATAGAGCTCCCCCATCCCCTCCAGGCCTTAAGCAGTCAAACAAAAGGCTTTTTCCCCCATTAAAATTGTGGTTGCCATTTCTGCCACAAATCATTTCTTTAGGAACAGTGACTAACAATAGAAACTTGTGAATATTGTAGGGTGCAGCATCAGAAAGGAGCATGGAGAGGATCACTCTGATTTCGTTCTCATTTCCAAGGCCAGAGAGATCGAGACTTGACTTTGGCACAAAAAGCGTCAGCCTTCCCGGTTTGGGTATCGCGATACCAGGCAGGTTCTGTGCTTTTTGCAGGGTGTAAAGCCTCCTCCTCCAAGCTCCAAGAGCAAATGAACAGAAAAAGAAGAAAATTTGATACATTAGAATAAATAAAAACTGGCAGGGGCCCCCGTGAGATGAAGTCTAGGTTACATGCCATTGCCCGTACCTCTGTTCAGCTGTTTCTGTTCAAAAAAGAGCGGAGGTGACTTACAAAATGTATATTCGTCTTTTCCTCCATCATCTTTTGGGAAATTCTGAGACAACAACTGTCTGTGATTTTTTTTTAATCATTTATAGCTGAAACTAGATTGGGGGAAAAAGTTTCTCTCGGTACTAATTTTTTTGGTAATACTTGTAAGAAACACGTCCCTTGGTAACCCTCTCTTTAAGTAAGCGAGCTGATTTGTGTGAGCCGAGGAGTTGAGAGTAATTTCTATTTTAAAATTCTTTCTGCATTAAGACATCTGTAGTGTTGATGAATATATGGAAAGCTGAAATTGTGCGTCTCTCCCGCCGTGTCTCCAGTATGACAATAAATCACCTTTTTTTCCTTTTAAAACGTCTGGCTTTGTAATTTATGTTTGTGTAACCCATTACTAAATTCATAGTAGGTGTTTGATTTGGCAGGCACCATTCCAGGGATTCCGAAGGCCTTTCTAAAAACTGAAAATCCCGAGCTTTTGTTGGTGTTCACAATTAAGTGGAACTTTTCCTTCTTTTTTTTACTTTCATACCAAGTTGAATTTGTTTAGAAATTGGAGTCAGTCTTCCTTCTCCAGAACATGAAGCATTAGGTTTATATCTGCAATTCATTGTACCCTAGCTCCAAGAAATAGATTTTTAAAAAATGATTAAAATTTGTGTAGGAGACAGAGGGTAATGTTGTTAAATTCATATAACCCTGTTGTTAAGGTGATAGAAATTTGTGTTTTTATACAATAGATTCCAGAGCTTTGGAAATTGTATAGTGTTGGCTTTGGAAGGAACCTCTGAAAGATTCGCGGGCCACTCTCCTCTCTTCTTCCCCCCACCCCCCCCACCCCGTTCAGTCACCGTAAATGGAACTGAGGCCGTGACCATTCACATGGCTCGTCTATACTTTGTGTATTAAAAACAGGGGCTTTTCTCTTCTGCCAGCCTATATAATCTATATGAACTATTTTAGTTATAAAGGCAGTGGGAAAGGATGATTCATAAGCTATATTTTTCCATTACTTGAATTATTTTTCAGAACTAGAAGTGAAAGACTGAGGTCAGTACAAAGACGCTTACCTCTGACACTTTTTTAAAACTACGTCTTTCAAAAATAGTGTTTTTTTCCTTGATAAAATAGCACCATTTAAAAATTATTTGAGCTGAATGATAATTACCGAATTCCATCAGTGGAAGAGCTGGTAGGATCTTTCATGAATATAGACTCATTTGGTTATCTGGACTTGTTTAAATCAATGGCTTCTGTCAATAAATTAATACATTTATTTAGTGTATAATTTTGTGGCTCTGGAGTCTGTTGAAAAATGGTTGCGTATACAATGGGACTTTGGAGAGAGACAAGCAGAGAGAAAACATTTATCCCCGGGTGTAGAAGTTGGTAGCCGAGTGAATGCTCCTGGGTTCTCTGCAGACTTTTCCAGGCCTTGGCCCCCGTCCCTCCACGAAGCCACCTCGGCCTTGGTGCTGGAGGAGGCCTGAGAAATGATGGGCGTGTCCTCGTCACTCCAGACTTGGCCTGGGCCCTGTAGCAAACTGCACACGGTGCCCTGAACCGTCAGCCCCATGTCTGAGCCGGGCTTACCCCGCGGCAGGATTACAACTTGACCGTTAGGCTGCTGATATTAATAACGTTAATAGCACTGAGGCAGGCAGAGGCCCACAGACACACAGCTACCAAGTGTCTGAGGCTAGATTTGAACTCGGGCCTCGCTGCCTCCTGGAGGCTCACAACTCCGTCCACAGTGCCTCTGTCTTGGAGGGCTCCCTGGGACAGAAGTAAGATCACTTGGCCAAGACCATTGAGCCAGTGTGTCTCACAGGTAGATCTTGAACCCAGCTCTTCTTTACTCCCTTCCCAGCACCCTGCCCTGCTCCCTCTAAGCACTAACTAATATTAGGAGTTCTCAAATTTAGCTTAGAAATCCTAATTTTTTAATGAGTTTGTTCCTTTCTGGTCATTTGCTAAAGGAGACCAACCACAGGTCCGTAGCTGTGTTTCCGTAAGAACGTTGTTCAGCCAGTCCACGAGCATGCATTAAACTTAAACTCTCGCTGTGTGCCAGGCACCGACAGAGGCAAACACAGCCGCGGCCCCAAGGAGCTCTCATACCCAGTAGGGGGGGGAGCCTGGCAGGCCCCATCCAAGGGCCTTGCCAGGGCCTTTTAGGCAGATTTAAAGGCTGCATCTTCCTGAGGCAGGTGCCCTCTGGTGGTGAGTTACCTTTATAAGGTCCCAGACGCCCCTGCCTGAGGCCCCTTCCCCAGGGCTCCACTCCACCCTGTGAAAGGGTCCTTCTGAGGATCCTGTGATGGCACGGAAGCTGGACAGATGGAGAAGGGCAGGGGAGGCGGCCCCAAGCCCTTGCCTTCTTGGGCTTCCTTGTGTTCCTGTTGGGCCTTGTGCAGGGAGAAGGACCCGAGCCCTCTCCTTGGATGAGGGCTGGAGGGAGGTCAAGAGAAGGGTGAATGATGGGTGCCAGGGCCCCTGTAGGATTCTGGGCTGGTGCAGAAGTGTTACCGAGGGCCTGGAAGGGAAGGGACTTGTCCAAAGTCACCAGGGCTCTTAGTAACTCAGGCAAGATTTGAACCCAAGGCCTCTGACTCCAGATAGTGTATTTGTTCCTACTCTCTCTTTCACTGCCATTCTTGTTCTTTAAATGAAAAGAGTCTGTCTTAATTTAATTCCCTCCTCCCTGTCCTCTGGATTCCAAGCCCTGAGCAGTCCACATCCAGCCACTTCATAACAGAGCCGTGTTTACTTTGCTTTGTCAGACCCTCTTAGTCAGATGATAAAGCTGCCACTGAGTGGAGGTCACACCCAGTGCACCAAGCGCTCCCTCACCCTGGAGGGCTGTGTTCAGGCCTTTGAGATGGAGCCCGAGGGATCACCCTGGATCCAGGCCTCTGCAGCCCAGACAGGGAAAGCACAGGGATGGGCAAGGCCGGTGGAGAGAGAGAGTGGGGGATCCAAGCTAACTCAAGCAGAGAATCTCGTTTGGAGTCAGTTAGCAAGAGTTGATCGTGCCCAGCCCTTCTATGAGGGGTACGAAAGACGTATAATTTTCCCTATTTATAATAGTGTGTTCATATCTCCGCTGTGAGAGTACCCCAGAGGAGACAGATAATGGAGGGTGGAGAGAGAGAGAGAGGAGAAGGAGAGGGAGAAAAGGGAGAGAAGGGAGGAAGGGAAAGGGGACTTTCTTGCCCTCAAGAAGCTTATGGTGTCTTGAGGAAAATCACATTTATATAAATAAATCAAGAAGCATTTAGTGGTTATTTCTCCCGATGTCCTCGAGGACTGGACCTTCGGAGTCTTTTTCCTTCCTGCACTCATCCCTTCCCTCCCTCCCAGGAGTGCTGTGCCAGTCAGCTGCGTACAAGGGATTTTAAACAGTGAACCAGATGTTTTTCTTTAGGATGCCATATCTCTGATTACTGAATTGGTGTCTGAATACGGGGTGTGCTTGCAGTGGAAGCCTAAATTACAGTGTTTTTCTTCCAGATCGGTGATCTTGGGAAACTTGCAAGATGAATTTTGATCCAGTGGCAGGAAGCGTCTTTAGTGGGAATTAGAAAGCTCTTTTGAGCAATGGTGAAAATTGAAGTCCAGGGAAGTCCAGGGAAAGCCCAGCTCCATAGAGAGAGCAAGACCCCCTGGAGTGGGAAGGGACTTCAGAGCCCCTCACTTTAGAGATGAGAACCCTGGGGCCGGCTGAGGAGAAAGGGCGTCCGAGGGCCTTGCCCAAGGTCTGGCAGGCAGCGTGTGGGGTCAGAGGTCTCTGGCGGCTCGGTCCCCTGTGACCCCTCGGCCTGCATCTTGTCAGCGCCAGGCAGGCAGGGCCTGCCTGCCAGGGCTCAGGAGTCTTTGCTCCTTAGACTTGTGGGCCCTCATGACATGGATCTGTTTGTTCTTGTCGATTTTCAGAGTCAGGAAAAGGGGGAGCCTCGAATGCTTTGTGGAAGCAGGTGACTCTCTTAGCCCTCGCCTGTTTTTGCCAGTCTGACCTCGGTTTCCATGGAAGCAAGCAGCATCCGCAGCAGCTTGTTCTGATCAATCCGAGCCTGAACTTCAGCCCTGGGGAGCCAGCGGGGTCCTAGAGCCCAGGGCTCCCCTCCGGAGGAGGGGGTGGGGGACAGGAGTTTGCAGTTCTGCTTCCCTTTTCCTTTAATTGGAAAGAGAAGGAAAGTGCTCTAGCCCTAACCTGCAGAGTACAGATGTTTGCCAGGCAGGGATGAGGGCTGCTTCCTCCCGCCCAGGCCTCAGAGGGGAGCAGCTCTCGTGGAATGGTTCCCTGTCAATCAAGAAGCCTTTATTACAGACCTACTGTGTGTCATACACACAGGCGCTGTGCTGGGCAGCCCTGACCTCGAGAAGCTTACAGTCTGCTTGGGGAAGCAGCGTGCCCACAAGTGAATTATCAGGCATTCATTACAGACCTACTGTGAGCCGGCTCGGTGCTCACCACAAGGAGAACAGAGACAGACAGGGAAACCAAGAGAAGCTGTGAATGTTTCTCCATACATCCTGCTCCCTCCCAAACGCTTCAGGAAATGAAATATTTAAATGGGGCCTACTAATTCAAATTAATTGTATTAGCAGGTTGTTTTCTTTTCTTCCTTGCTGAGCATGCAAATTGCCAATTATTCTTCTGATAATCCAGTCCAGGGGACAGATTTGTCTTCTTCCTCACCCTGTAGCTTCTCTTCCCTGGCATCCGGATCAGGGGCAGCTTCCATTCACACTGGGATCCCAGCTGGGCTGGGATGCCTTTACGATATTAACAAGTCAACAGATTATTGGGGAAAATGTTGAGTTCTTAATGACCTCACTTAAGCTCTCCGACACCTTGGGGCTGAAGGAAAAATGGGCTTAATAATAGGAGGTCATTCTGCCCTGTGAAGTCCCATCGTCAATGGGTAATCCAGGAAGACACTGAAGGAAGAAGGAATAGCTTGATCACGTATGGGCTAGAAAAACTCAGTCATCTTGCTTTGGAAAAAAGTAAAATAGAAACCCTAACCCCATAGTCCTTTTATTTAGTCGGTGTGACTAGGGTGATGGAAGCTGTCAGAAGGCGTCTTGCTTCCCTAGCACAGTTTGTTTGGACTGAAACCTGCCCGATTTTTGTTTTAGTGGGTGGAGAAAAAGGTGCTTCCAGCGGAGAGGCCCCACTCACTTGCCTTCTTAGGGGATTGCAGGTCTCATCTTTGGCTGGAGAGCTTCCAAAGCTCCATGACTCAGGGAGAAAGGACTACTCCCAAAGCTCACCTGGGTGGAGCATCATGGCAGATACGGGAAAACTCCCAGGGAGGAAAATGGGTGTCTTTCACTCAGACACCTGGGCCCGAGATGAGCTTTCTTGGAATGAGTGAAATGGAACCAAGGGTATTGAATCCTCGAGACCCAGTTCAAGCAGGTGTGTCCCAGACTCTCAGTTATTGAAGCACTGGTGAATTACATTCCCATCTCTCCCGTATGTGCTCATCATGAGGGTGAGGCCGTGTCTCCCCAGATCAAACGTGGGCTACTGGAGAGTAGAGGTTGTTCCATTTGGGGGCTATTTGTGTCCCCTAGAGCCTGGCACAGTGACCAGCAAGCACCTAGGCTCTTAATAAAGTGCTCGTTGGCTGATTGGTCAAGGCACCCAAGCAAACAGCAGGCAGGAGAATGGACTGTCTGGTGGTGATGGAATAAAGAATTCTGTCTCTGGAGTGCCTTCTTACCCGTACCTGCTGTGGGCCTCCGTTCCTTCGTCTGTAAAATGAGGGGGGTTAGACTAGGTGCCCTCTGAAGCCCCAGCCTCTCTGAATTGGTGAGCCGAGTCCCAAGTGCTGTCAGCACTGGGCCCGATTCACCTCTCTGCCTGTTAGCAGTGTGCCTTTAGAATGGTCCCACTTGTCTTACCTATAAAATGAGAAGAATGCTAATGCTTATATCACCACCTTCACAGGGTTGATGTGAAGAAAATGCTTTGTAAACCTTAAAACTCAGTATCAGGCACTCTAAGTTGACCTTAATTTTAGGGAAGATTTTTGTTTCCGATTAAGAAACATTTTTTTTCCTTCTACCTCCCAACCCAAAAGGGAAAAATGAAAAGCCAGACTTTTATAACAAGCAAGTAAAGTCAAGCAGAACTGGTTTTTCTTTAGCCGTGTCCAGCGCGTGCGTTGGGTCTGTCACGCCAGGGTTAGGAGATGGCTCTTTCCATCATCGGTGCCCCCCACGTTGCTGACGGTTCTTAAGACTTTAAAAGTTGGGGTTTTTTACAGCATTGTTGTTATGGTAGAAAATGTTTGATCCCCTGCCCCCTTCTGCAATGACAAAATTAAAATCCTTTTTGGACACTAACATATAGCCTTAGTTATCTTTAAATAGAGCCAGTTCAGTGTTTTAAGGGGCAGATAAAAGTATGTTAAAGATAAACATCGTGTTATATAGCAAGGAGGCTTGGTAAGGGTTGGTCATCGGACCGTGGAATTGGGACAAGCAGTGAACTGGAAAAATTGGGTTTACATTAATCATATAAATTCTCAGGAGGAGTTATGACTCTTAATTTCCCATATGAGTTTAAAGAAATTTTTTTATAGATGTCTTTTTTTTGTCATCTTCTTCCAATATGTCACTGCATCCCTCCTTCTCCAGAGAGTAATCCCTTGAATAAAGAATTTTAAAAGGGGGAAAAAACCCCAAAACCTTCTAGCAAAATTGTTCAAAACATCTACAGAGTCTGAGGGTGTATGTGACAGTCCACACCCCTGCACCCCCACCTCTGCAAGGAAGGGTGAGAGCTTGTTTGTACCCTTTGGTTTTATAACATTCACATGGAATTTCTGAAGATACAGTTGAAGCTGCTATAATCATACAGAGTTAGAATGGGTGTTTTTGAAGCTGTATTACACATATACTTTGATTCTGCATGGCCCAGCTCTAGTGTAGAGATAACCTGTTAAAAGTAAGCCTTTTCTGATCAGACAGCATGCAGAAAACAGGTGTCAGGGCCCTCTGCCCCCTCCCCTGTCCCCCTCAAAACTACCGTTAATAGCTCTGGTTCATGGGGTGGGGGTGGGGATAGCCACCATTGCCCAGGATCCACCTATTCCTGAGTTTGAATGTCATTCAGTGTCATTCTCTGGGGTTTAGGACTCAAGAGAATAGGAGAACCCAGTTCCAACTCTGTTGGACTCCAGACTGGGGCCTGAATCGCATCCTTTGGCTTAGAGACAGCATGGTGTGGTAGGTAAGCGACTGAATTTGGAGTCAGGGAAGCTCCGTTTCAGATCCTGCTGTAGACACTGGGTGATCCTGGGCAGCCCCTCTGTGCCTCAGTTTCCACATCTGTAAACTGGGGACGTTGAACTCCTTGACCTTGAAGGCTATTTGTAACTTAATCTCTGTGAGTTTGTGGTGCCTTTCTGTGGGCTGAGGCCTTCATGTGCCTTCCATCTTCAAGAAGAAATCTCAGTGACTCCAGCTCAGTGATTATGATTAGGGCTTAGTATTTGTAACGAGTCGAATAGGACGGAAGAACCAAAAATTGCTCAATGATTTGCTTCCCGTTTTGACTTGCTTAAGACGGATTCACTTGAAGTTTTGATAGAAGCTGGGTTCCCTGCTTTCAGAATGGCCCTTTCTTGAAACACGGTCTCCCTGTAAATCGATAAGTCCATGACTCAGGCAATTTTTTTTTAAATGGGACTTTGGAATGTCACAGTTTTTTGGTATGTTGTTTCATGGACTCATAGATTTAGAGCTGTTAGGGAACCTCTAGGTCCCTCGTCTAGCTCAGCCATTTTACAGATGAGGAAACTGAGGCCTCCATTTTCCCAAAATCACATTGATAGTAAGCACCTTATGGGAGGAAATTGAGCCTACCTCCTCCAGTTCAAAAACCCCAGAAGGGGCCTTAGAGTACATCTGTTCCAACCACCTAATTTTCACACACAGGGAAACTGAGGCCAAAGTCATACAGGATATGTGATTTGAACTCAGGTTCAACATGAACTCACCATGCTAAATGACCTGCCCGAGGTCACAGTAGGATATGGCTGAACTCAGGTCCTCGGACTCCAAATGTAATACGCTTTCTACTGTACCCTGCTTAGGAGGACAGTGGCTTTGAAGACTTTCTTAATTTTTCTCACTTGAGCTTACATTGTACAGTGATGTTCTGGATCGGAGGACCTCTCTGAGTCTGTTTCCTCAGTGTAGAGTTGGGAGGTTGCCCCTGGCTCTTCTGGCCGTGTCTGGGATCCTGAGGACCCTGTGAAGCTCTGAAGGAAGTAGAGTGCTGAATAAATCCGTAATTGTAGGTTACCAAGATTGGATGTTCCATCCATTCATTTTCAAGGAATCACCTAATTTTAGTTCTAGAAGAAGGGGAGAAAGAATCACTTTAGACAGTGGCCTCACCATGTCTGGGTATTGAAAGGGATTGCTTGGAATGGAGCCATCCTGTTGGCAAAATGGATAATGTTGTGAAAGTTGGGCAGCTTTGTGGATTTGCTGACACCATGCAGATAAACAGTGGCACTTTTTTTATGGACGTTGCTTAAGAAATTAATTAGGAATAATTCTGTTGCTCTCGATCTCCAGCCACAACGTTCCAAGGTTGCTTCATTTCCAGAAACCTGTGCTGAGTTTTATCTCTGCGTCACTGCTAAGCATTCCCACTCTGTTAACAGAGCTATAATTAACTTGCAGGACATTTGCTCGTCAGCCAGATTGGGCCAAACTCCAAGAAATCAACCCCAATTACTATATTCCCATTGTCAGCAATGCCCATTTCACAGTTTCTGCTCATTTGGAGTGTCAGGTTCTGACTTTCCATAGTAAAATCATCATTTTGGTCTGGCTCTCCTACGTGGTGATACTCATCCATAATTTTGATGTTGTGAACTTGGTCTCATAATGTTGGGCTTGAGCTTTTTCTAAATGGATTTCAGTTATGTTTCTTAAATGGAAAAACGATGTCTGCCATGATCCCTTGAACAAAGTCTTCCCTCCGAGCCCTAGAGAGACTCCTTATGGCAGACATGCTTTTGGAGAAGGATATTTAGAGAAAACTGCAAAGGGTTTTCTCAGATAAGTATTCTCCTTTTTATAGATTTTTTTTTTCGTTGAACTTACTTGTCATTAGTTTTGTGGCAATGAAAACAGCATTGACGTAGCACTGGAAAGTTGACGGAACAGGTTGTGGTAGCCCTGAGATGCCGGGACCTCAGAGGTGGTCTGATCCGTCCTCCTGGCTCTCTTATCCAGAGTAGTTCATTCTCATTATGCTTATTTTAGAGATGAGGAGGCTGCATCAGAGAGGTTAAGTGGTCTGCCAGTGGTCTCTCAGCTAGTGTGTGCTGTAACTATCACGTAGTCAGCCAACAAATGTTCATTTAAATGAGGTTTCAGTCATGTCTTTTGTTTCCCAAACTTGCCCAGAATTTCTCCCACCAGCCTCCAAGAGCCATTCCATAGAACAAATAGTAGCATTGTTAAGGAGATAAAGCATAAGCAGAACTGATCGATAGACTGAAGAAGTCTGACAGCATGCACCCTGTGCCCTACTTGTGAACCTCCCCTCTCTGCCGGGAGTGTCCGTTCCCAGCCTGCCTTTAGCCAGGGCAGAGGCACAAGTGGGAGTAGACATGCCTGGAATGAGGACGTTGTGAGGCTTGGCTTCTTTGCCCTGCCCGGCGCTAACAGTTTAAAAATTGGCTGAGGAGGCTACGGATAGGTGGTTTGGTTTTTGTCCTTTCCTTTGGGCTTGGTCCTATTTGTCCAAGCGGCATTTTACAAACCAAATTCCAGCAAGGATGTCTGTCCAGTGGTCTTGGTGTGTGGCAACAAATGTTCTTTGAGGGGAATTGGGAGGCATTTCCCAGTGCTGCCCTCTGGGCAGACCTGCAGATTAACCCTTGGGCAGGGTCATAGAGGAGACCTGATTGGGATGTTTGCTCCCTTTGGGGTCTTGTAGAATCCCTTCCTTTCGTAGTCGAGGAGAAAGTCACTTGTTGTTTAATCAGGACTTGGATTGCTTCTGTTTTCACTCTGCCTGTCCCTGGCTGAGCTGTTTCCTTAATCATTTTTGCTCAGAGGGCCTAAGATTTCCATTTTGCCTCTTGTGGGTAATGGTTTGCGCGACTGAATTGGGATGGTGAAGGACAGAAAGTGATCAGAGGGCCACAGGCACAGAAGTTTGGAACGGACCAAGGGAGCCTTGTTAGAACTTGGCAATAATCATCGAAGTCTGGTGTTGGCACCTCTCGTTTGGATGATTTCACAACCGATTAATGATTCTGGCCACGAGGAGTTGTTGAAAGAGGACTTGACTCTTAAGTTGGGCTAATGCCATTTGGGCAGACCCTGCATGGGACATGGGACAGCTCTTTGGTGTGTGACAGACCTCTGTGTGAACGGTGTTTCATTGATTAAGCACCAGCGGATTGGGGAAGTTGAGTCAGCTCTGTTGGAATTCCCATCTGCGGTTCTGGGAGTCACCCTGTCTCTCGCTTCTGAACCATTTCCTCTTCTCCCCCACTGTGACTCACTTATTGATGATGTTTGCAAGCTGTGACTCATCCTTAAGAGGAAAAATATAATATTCTTCTCCCTCCTCCTCTCCCCCCCCCCCCGCAAAAGAAAACCTCCCGTCACTTAACTTGGTGCAATGTAAAGCATTAAATACATTTCTGGTTTGATAATTGATAGTTTCCTGTAAAAAGGAATTTGTTAAAAGGAAAAAGAAATATTCGCATGTTTCCTCGGTGTTTTCTCATCCAGAAAATCATAGAGTGACTTAGTGCATGAGTTTGCCTTCTGTATTTTTAAAGGCTGTGATTAGCTTAGGCCTCACTGCAGAGAGCTCTCATCCTCTGTCAGGTGGGCATGCCAAGCTTGGTATCGCCATCTCGACAGTTCTCCGCTCAGTTCACCAGGATAGTAGGAAACAGTGACCTGCCCATCGTATGCGGAGTCAGAAAGGCCAGACTCCTTGAAATATCTTGAGTCTCACTAAGCTGAGCTGCTTGTAGTCTAGTCAGAGACAGCAAAGAGGGGCCCAGTGGGCCCACCTGGGCAAAAGCCTGGAGGTGGGAGATGAGAGTGTTGTATGTGAGGAGCCACAGAAAGGGCAACGTGGCCAGATCTTAGAGGATGAAGCAGGTTATAAGGTAAAATAAATCTCGTCTCAGTTCCCTCTTTAGAGTCAGTCCCTTAGGTGTCAATGTCAGAACTGGGACTTTTGTCGCCTCCAGCCAGCCAGCCAAGTTGTTGTTCGCCATCGTCGTCGTGGTCATCCTCAGCGTGACCAGGCCTTTCCTGGCACTCGCAGCTCCTGAGGCCTCCAGCTCAGCTCACCCCACCTCCAGTTATCTTGTATCAGTCAGCTGAAGGGATGGTTTCGTTTTTTATTTTGTGTTCCTAGTTCCCAGCATATAGTCAGAATTAACAAGCTGTTGATTGATGAACAACTTAGGGCAGATTCTCTAAGACTGGCTCATCTTGTGGCAAAGATTTTCACAGGCTCATAGCCCTGGAGCTGGAAGGGCCTCAGAGACCCCCTTGGCCACCCCTCATCCTACAGAGGAGGAAGGCTGCTTATGCCAAGAGGTCAGAGAGCGTCCGAGGAGAGGCTTTAACCCAGATCCTCTGACTCTTGGGCCCCAGTGCCCCTCTGACCAATAGCTTTCCCCCCTTTTCTCTTGCTTCACCATGCCGGAAGCTTCCTCCCACCCTCACCTTGCCCCCCCCCCCCCCAGGCTGGGTTTCCAAATGGGCTTGCAGGCAGCGCCACTCTGCATGATTGGGGCTCACTTCCCTGGCTGCCAGCAGAAGCTCTGGGGTCAGTGTCAGACTTACCTTGAGGTGAAGCTGATGCCCTGGCTCCATTATTGGCACGTGAGTGATGGAACGAAGGGAGTTGGCTGGTCTGGGAAGGGATCACCGGCATGTTTTCACTAAATCATCCTCTATCATGAAGCAATCTTAGAAGTAGAAGGTCTTGTTTCCAAGGTCAAAGAGAAGAGAGGGCGGCTGTTTCTAAGTGGAAACCCAGGCCCTTGTCTCTTCTTAGCCTCTGTGTATAGAGGCTGTGGAAGCATTCTGCATTTGATGTGGCAGAGCTGCAGTTTGGGTGCTCAGGAAACTCTCAGACTGGTGGGTCTTGGGTTCCGATTTGCTTCAACCTGTCACTTTCAGTATCAGCAGCAGGGATGTCCTTTTCCAGGATTCCCATTTCCCTTTGGTACCATCAGTACTCTCTTCTGCCTCGTGGAGAAGTGCAATTATAGAACAATTTTATTTAGTAAAAGAAAAGACGACTGACTCTGGGGTCCAAGGACCTGGATTCAAATCCTGCCTCTTATGTTTACTTTATGGCTTCGGACGAGTCACTTAATCTCCCCAAGTCTCAGTTTCTTTTTCTGTAAAATGAATGGGTTGGACTTGATAGCCTCTTTAGGATCCCTCCAGGTCAGGATCTGTGATTCTCTCATTAAACCAAATCTTCACGTGCTGCTCAGTGCCCAAGCATTCTTGAAGCATATCTTTGCCTTCCTCCTCCTCCTCCAAATGACTGGCATTTCTAGAGAGCTTTGCAAACAGCATCTCATTTGATGTTCACAACCATCTTGGGAGGGAGGTGACACAGTGAGCTTCATTTTACAGATGAGGAAGCCTGGTGACGCTTTTAATGAACTGCCCCAGGGCACACCACACAGCCTGTGAGGCCGGATCCAGGTGTGGGCACAGTGCTGGGTGCTGAGACGGAGACAGTCCCTGCTCTCAGGAAGCTTCCCTTCCATCAAGAGGCACATCTGGACGGATGTCAGCGTGTGCAGAAGAAATACAGGCAGAGCTAAATGGAGGGCACTGGCAGGCCGAAGGTTGTGTTTAAGCTCAGTCTTGAAGGAAGAGAGGATTCTTTGGGGCAAAGGTGAGGACATTTCTCTGATGAGGAACTTGCAGTGCAGAGGCTGGAGGTGGTATGGGTGCGTGTGTGCGTGTGTGTGCGTGCGTGTGTGTGTGTGTGTGTGTCTAGGAGCAAGATAATGAATTTTGTTTGGAACAAGTGGCGTTTGTTATGTTTGCAAGACATCCAGGTTAGAATATCCAGGAGGCAGTCAGACAAATAAGTCAGAGCCCGTTTCCTTGTTTGTAAAAGCAGAGTGGTTGGTTTACCTGGCCTCTGAAGGCCTCCCCTGCTCCAATTGGTGTCCCCATGTTACTGGAGAGGTAGGATATGTTTCCCTGAATTACAGTTTCCTCATTTGTAAAGTGGGGTTTATAATATTTCTACAGCCTAGCTCACAGGCTTGTCAGAACCATGCCTTCTTAAACTCACTTTAAATGTTATCCAGTGTTATTACCTGGCAAATACCCAGAAAGCACTGAAGGTGGATGAAGGAGGGGTAGTCAAGACACATATACATGATTGGTGTTTCGGAAGTTGACTCATACTTGGTTCTTTTCTGTCAGTGCCAGAACTTTCTTTCTCAAACATGGAATTAATTGATTTACTATGTAAAACAATATTACTCTCTACCCTATTTTATATAGTTTAAGAAAGAAAGGTCTTAGTTCAGTTAGCATTTCCCTTTCATTACTTCTTGCTCTGATAGCTACCCAGCAGTCACCGTTTTGATTGGGGGTGTTTGTAGAAAGATCTAGCCTGGATTGTTCTCTTTCTACCGTATTTTGGAAAAAATGTGCCCCAGACCATGTCTGCCTGGCATCCCTAATTACCTCTGCTGAAGTGGATTCTTCTGAGGGTGGAGCGCCTTGCTTTTAATTTTATTGTGTGTTGTTTTTTCAGAAGAAATGAATTCTTTCCTTTCCTGTTTGTTCCTGTGTGATTGGGCTGGGTGTGGTTTTCTTTGCCTAATTAATGGGAAAATGTCTTTCTGTTCAGAATTTCATCACACACATGTTCCGCGTCTGAACATGGTGCAACCTGTGGACCCTTTTAAGCTCTGAGACGTGACTTGCTGTTTATAGGGCTGTAACCAGATTTGTTTTGCAATGGTTTTCAGCCCACCACTGTTCTTTTAACAGAGGGAACACGTATGCTGTTTTAATAGACTTTAATGCCACCAAGACTTCTTAAATTGGTACTGTTGCTTTATTATAACAAAATCCTTTTAAACTCATTTTAAAGAGCGTTTTATGACTACCTGAGTTAGGAGCCTCTTCCACCCGAGACCTGCGTCATCGGCTCTCAGGCTCCTCTAGTCGCGTGTTTTATGGATGCCCAGAGATTTCCCGTTTCTCTCTTCTACACTCAGGCATTGTGTATTTTGTCTCCTGGTGTTTTGGGGGGTCGGGATGGTGATTGGGGTGAGAGTCTGGGCCGACAGAAAGGGGGGCTGTTTCACTCTTGTGCCTCTAGCGTCTAGATCACGGCAGGGACTCCCTAGCTGCTCTGTGGATCTCAGTTAATTGAGTTATGTCCATGGTTTCATCTGATCCCTCTGGGCCTCAGTTTCCACATTTATGAAATGGCGGGGTGCAGGCCGAAGCGGGGGGATTTTAAGATCTCATCCACGCACAAGAGTGGAGGCAGGAGCTTGTAGTTATGCAGGGTTTGCCAGGGGCTCTGCAAATACTGTCCCATTTGATCCTCACAAACAGCCGTGGAATGTTGGTTCTGTTGTCATTCCCACTTTACAGATAAGAGCACTGAGGCAGACAGTGCCCCACAGCTTCTCGCACTCAGGTCCCGTGCTCTGTGCACTGTGGCACCCCGGCTGCCCCTGTGGCCCAGAGATCCTGCGAGCCTCCCAGCAGTCAGCTGAGGCATTTGGTGCCCCCTTTCCTTGGTCAACCACGCCCACGTTGAGCTGGGCAGGTAGCTTATGGCTTATACTGAGCCTTACAGCTCTGGGGTGGCAGAGATAGGCCCCCACGATGCCCCCATTCAGTTTGCGGGTGAGGAAATGAAGGCCCAGAGACCTTCAGGAGTTTCCCCCACATCCTGTTGGAGTGATGAGTGGCTGCCAGAATTTGAATTCCAGGCCCAAGACTCCACATTCCTGGCCCCAGTTGAGGAACCTGTGCCCCCAGCCTCCCCTCCACCAAGCTGCCTCCCCTAAGGCCAGCGCTTTCATGCTGCTGAAATTGGGAACTGTTCATTTTGTTCAAGTGAACAGACTAGGGCAGCCCTGCCAGGCAGCAGGAAGGCCCAAGTTTGAATATGCCCCCAGACCCTTACTAGCTGTGGTACCCTGGGCATGTCAGCCTCTGTTTGCCTCAGTTTCCTCACCTGTAAGAGGGGGATAATAATCATTGCGCCCACCTCAGGGTTGTCGGATCCATTGAGGTAACATCTGCAAAGCACTTTGCAACCCTTAGAGAGATCTCTCCCTCCCTGCGAGGTGCAGGAGCGATTACTCACACTTGTCAAGGTAACCGAGCCCCCTCCTGGCGCAGAAAAGCAGCCCAGAGATGATTTAGCTGTCTGGAGAAGTGAAGAGACAAATGTATTCATTCCCTGTTTTAATCCCGATTACTTGCCTTTCATCCGGGGAGGGTGGAAGGGAGGCCCGGGCTGCGCAGATCCCCCACGTTCCCAGGCTCGCGGCCCTGCGCTGGGCTCCAGGATCCTCCCGGCTCCTGGGATCTGCCTGCATTTCCTGATAATCAAATTAGGCCTTGATTGAAAAAAGCAAGTCTTGACTAAAGATAGAAGGCATTAGTCCGAGGTGTCGTTTGGGTAGGTATTGTGTTTAACGTGGAGATGCTGAAGGTACCTAATTATGTCATTTGTTTTCCATTTCACCCACTTGGGTTGTTGTTTACAGTCTGCAGACACACACAGCCCATATATATTATGTTAATAGAGTCTGGTGAGTGTTCCCCTCCGTAATTGCTCCGTTTTCATGCAGGGCTATCCCGGCAAGCGGGGGGGCCAGCACGGTCTCCCCATCTTACAGCAGATATGAGGCAGACGTTATGCTTGTCTCCTAGTCAAGAGTTGTCTTCCCCAGGAGGGCAGGCAAGGAGGCTCATGGGGTCCAGTCCAGTCTCTGCTGTGTGACCTTGAGCGGGTCACTTAACCACTTAGCTGCAGCTAAGACTTAGTCACAGAGAGGGTGTAGACTGAGGAAGGGACTTCCCTACTCTCATAAAAGTCCTGGATTGAGGAAACTGAGACCAAGAGGTTGTGACTCGAACCCAGGACTCCCCACGTCTTCTTGTCGTACTGTCGTTTTCAGTCGTGTCTGGCCCTTTCTGACCCCATTTGGGGTTTTCTTGGCAGAGACACTGGGAGGTTGGCCATTTCCTCCTCCAGCTCCTTGTACAGATGAGGAAACTGAGGCAAACAGGGTGATTTGCACGGAGTCACACAGCCAGGACGTGTCTGAGGTCAGATTCGAACTCAGTCTTCCCGCTCCAGGCTGCCGTGCTACCCCATATAAAAAGTATGATTAAGTATAAATAAATGGTATAATTCTAATGTGTTATAAATTTGACCCGTCTAAAACCAATATGAATTTTTAGAAACTTTACAGTATTTGGTTATTTTGCTTGTTGCCATAGAATTGAGAAGGGCCTTGGTGGGAGGAATCGTGGGACCATGGTCTGGAGCCAAAAGCTGGCCTCACCCCTTCACTTGACCATTGAGGAAACAGAGGCTCAGAAAGTGGCTTCTAGAGAGTCACCTAGGAAGGGGTGTGCATGTGTGTGTGCGCGCATGTGTGTGTGCGTGTGTGTGTGCGTGTGCGTGTGCGTGTGCGTGTGTGTGTGTGTGTGTGTGTGTGTGTGTGTGTGTGTGATGAAAGTGGACTTTGCCTTTGTCAAGGAATGACCAGGGAAACTCAGCGGTGCTTTCTTTTCTCCTTATAAATTTCCCCACACCAAGCAGAAGCTCTCAGCTTCTTCCTGCTGCCCTCTAGCTGTGTCCCAGCATCTAAACAAGTGAAACACAGAACCAGAGGGTCCCAGAATGTGAGAGGTGGGAAAGCCTCCCCCCAATCCTAGCCCCTTGAGCTCAGTCACTGGTGCTCCAAGACCTGCAGGGAGGAAGGACCCGCATGGACTCTAGTAGAGAGGGAGCTCCGCTCCTCGGTATGGGCAGCAGTGACTAGATCACGAAAGCAGACTGACGGGAGCTCTGAACCTTTAGAAGCCTTCTGGACGTTCTTCCCTGATGAGCCCAGGATTATCCTGCCCCCTTCCCAGCCCTCTCTCTGCACTGCTGCCCCGGGAGACCTCTCAGAATCTGGGGTCTCCAAAGAATAGTTTGATGCTTGTGATTGAGAGAGGTGGAGGCCGTGTCCTTTTTATGGGTCTATTATGTAGTTTCAAGAAAGGCTGCCCCCTCTCCCTGCTCCAGTAGCATTTGTGGGGAGGGGTGCGAGATTTGAGGGCATCGAAGATGTTTGTCTTATGGTCGAAAGTGTGTCTTGGTGAAAAGGTATGAGTGCTGAGAGCTTGGGTTTTTGGTTTTCCCCCCAAGGTTCTCTTTTGTGAAATGTGTGTGGCATCGATGCATCCTGTGTGATATCACAGCTCCTTTTAGAAAGAAAAAGCCAAGACACTCCCCCCCCCCCCACTATTGAACAGAGACAGACAGTGACGCAGAATCATCCAGCATAATGACTGAACCCAGTGGCGTGTAGATATAACGTTCTCTTTTTCGTCATTGCCCACTTCCACCATGATTCATCAATCAACAGACATTTAGTAAGCACTTCTCTGTGCTAGACTAAATGCTGAGCTTACGAAAAGAGCCAGAGACAGTCACTGCCCTTGGGGAGCTTATGGTCCTAGGGAGGCAGGTTTCATGGGCGTGATTTTCAAGTTTCTTCCTTGTCTGTATGTTTTGACCTTGGAGCAGTCTGGTGACTACATTGTTGGAGTCTCTGTGCCTGGTGTTCTCTCGGGTTAGTGTATTTCTTCCAGACCTTCCCTTTCTCAGCATGCCTCCTCTCTATTCTTAGTGCACAGTAATATTCCATGGCATTCACAGAGCAACCTGTTTTCATCCGTCTTTCCAGTTGAGGAGCAGCTACTTCATTTCCCTGTCTTTGCTGCCACACAGAGAATCGCTGTAAGTGTGTGGCGTGTGTCTGCCTTGGACATCCTTGTAAGCCCACTAGTAAGTGTTAGGGACCATTTAGCGGCACTTCTTACCTAGTTCCAAATTGAAAACTGGAATAGTTGGACTAATCTATAGGCCCACCAATAGGGTGTTCATAGGCCTGTCTTTCCACAGCCCTTCCAACATTTTGTCGTCTCCCCCGTTCAGTGGGTATGAGGTAAAACTTCAGCTGTTCAAATTTTTTATTTCTCTTATTGTTATCTCCTGTTATGATCTGGTATATGTTTTCTAATGCTTTGATAGTTTTAAAAATATTATGGAAACTTAATTCCCTTGAATATTAGCTACTTATCCTTTGGGGAATAGCTTAGACCAGGGATGGGGAACCTGTGACCCTGAGGCCCTTTGGCTAAATTCAGACTTCACAGAACAAATCCTCTTAATTAAAGGCTTTGTTCTGTAAAACTTAGACTCAGTCAGAAGGCTGCACCCAAGGACCTAGAAGACCACGTGTGGCCTCGAGGCCTCAGGTTTCCCACCCCTGGCTTAGATTTATAAATCATTCCTTCTCCTAAGAGCCCTAGAAATATGTCGTCTCATGCGCACACTCTCCTTAACTGTTACAGCACTCCTTTGGTGTCCAGGTCCCCTGGGGGGAGGCGGTATGTGGTCTCATCAATTTTAGATGCAGCATGTTAAGCGCGCCTGCACAATCGGACAGGTCTGCGTGACTCCCTTGTCACAGGCGGCTCTGCCGTTCCTGCTTCCCCCTCGACAGGGCCAGTGAGGAGGGGAACAGATGGCTTGTAGCGCCTTCCTTTCTTTCCTTTCTCTCCACCTCCTGCGAGGTGACTGCAGTTCCAGCTGAAGCTGGAAAGTGGCTGAAGTGACAGTTTTCTCCCCAGTGTATTTCTGGAAGTTACTGCAGACATTGTTCCAGTTTTTACTCTCATCTGTGTGCGTGTTATTTTTCTCTCTCTCCAGTGTTATTTTTGCTTCCTTCTCTCTGTAGCCTTTTTGTCTCCATTCACAGGTGGCTATCTGACATTTTGCGTTAAGACACACATCACCAAACCAAATGCTCTCACCACCTCACGAGGGAGCAGAGCCTCCCAAAAAGAACAGACTCACCAGTCTGTGAAGGTCATATATATTTTTGTAGACCCTGACTAGGAGTGCACAAATCCAGGTATCGTTTGGTGTTTGCAAGTCTGTGTGGAGCATGGGAGACAAAGATCCAACCCCCTGAATGTTTGTTATGTAGATCTGCTAAAGCAAACCTGCCTTCTCGGATCCCAGGTCTTAGTTCTAGAGCTAATAGAGACCTGGGAGGCCACCTTGAGGTCCAGGGAGAACCACAGTTGGTCAAGGACTTGGTACCAGGCGTCAGAGCAGGATCAGACCCAGTTCCTTGGACTTCACAGTCCTTCCACTCTTTCATATGCCTGCTCATGTCATATATCCAAAAATTCAGGTTGGCTTCCAGCGAAATTATTAGATTGAAATATTTTTTTTCTTTTTAAAATAAATTTCATTGATGTTTTTTGTTTTAACATTACAAATTTTGTCATTGTAGCACATTGAGTTTGCAGTTGTTTATAACAAAGCATGAAAAAGGAGGGGAGAAAGCCTGGGTTTAGCAAACATCACAAAATCACAAAAGCATCACAAGCATCACCAGAAAGTCTAGCATTATATGCAGGGTTCCATAGTTGCGGTCCCCTCCCCTGACGCCTTCTCAGATTGCCTCTGTGGGGCCAAGGTTGGCCATTACAACTGTGTAGGTTCTGGTTTTGAACTCAAAGAGGTAGAATTGGCCCAGGATAGGTGAGCGGATCTAACACTTAGCTACATAAAGGTTGTCATCATTCCTGTGAAACCATCACTTTGGGAGGGACCTTTGGAAAGTTCCTCGAGCCCAGTCTCTTCATAGTCTAGGTCAGAGTCAAGGCCAAATGGGTGACCCAGGGCCAAACCTGGTTCACAGAAGAAGTAGCGTGACTGGTGGGCCTGTTGAGCCCTGGGCCAGTGTTCTCTTCACCGGAAGTAGCTGCCTCTGCTGTTAACACCGACCCAGCCCCAGCCCCAGCCGGATGCCCGGCGCTGCTTTCTGGGGGCCCGGGCATTGTTTGTGGTGGTGCCCTGGCTGCCAGGCATGCACTCTTGGGCCTCTCTCCTGTGCCCATCAGCCCACCTAAGTGCTTCTTAGCAAAGGGAGCAGAAGTCCTTCCCTGAAGGCCGCTTTCCACAACTTACCTACTTTGTCTTTTAGACTCTTGACCTGGATGTTGGATTCTGAGTCTGAGTTTAGGAAACTCGTCTCCTGTTTTGGTTTTGGCGCTTGGGAATGCTCCTTTTCCAGTCCAGATTGGTTCAGACCTGGTGTGTGTTTTTGGTCTGTTACCCAGCACAACCTTGCACAGTTCTTTGGATTCCAATCCCGCCCCTGATGGTTGCAGCCAGTACCATCATTTCTCTGGACCTGAGTCCCTTCTTTGTAAAAAGAGGGAGTTGGATTCTCTGACCTGGAGTCCCAGAATCCTGGATCTAGAGCTGAAAGGAGCCTCAGAGACCACCTAGTCTGGGCCCCCTTATTTTCAGTGATGCTTTGAGCCACTACGGCCTCAGATTAGCCCCACAATGACCCTGCAAGTCCGGTAATACAAATATTATTTTCCTCCTTATTTGACAGATGAGGAAGCTATAGTTTTACAGAAAGGGCTTACCCATGATCACACAGTGTCTAGGTTTAGGGACCCAGACCCAGACTCAAACTCTTATCTCCTGACTCCAAGTCAGCTGTCTCTCTTCTTTTCCTACACACATACAGAAAGACCCTCCGGGAAGGCTTCATTAAGGGGATTATTTTGCATCTTTTTTAGTTTTATACATTTATGACTAAGCCAAGCATCTTTTGCAAAGACTAACCGAGCTTTGAAAGCTCCCACAACACTACAATGAGCCTGATTGCAGCTGCCAATTTGGATTTAGTCTTCACTGGAAGAAAATCCAAGTGACAAGTTTGAGAGGCTTTTAAAAGCTCGGTTTGTTTTACTCAGGTCATTTTAGTGCAGTGTTAATAGAATACAAAGGTTCTCAGATGATGGTTTGTAACTGTTGAAGAAAAATAAGCTAGTTTGCTTTGCTGGGGCCTCTCTAAACTGCAGAGACCACAAACACATTCTATTAGCTTAATTACTTAATGAAACCACATCTGGAGATGAGCTGGGAATCCATGGAAGGGAAGAATGGGTACCACACTTTTTGAAAAGATGCATCAGGGGTCCTCAGAAGCTAACGATGTGAATTTATTCCTTCACACACAACTTCAGAATAGTTGGAGCACTTTGATTGTGTGTGCATGGTTTTGTTTGTTCTCATTCAAGGTAGTGTTACTTCAGGGCTTCGTTTAAATGGCATTCTCTGGAGATTTCACCAGGAGGGGCCAAGAAATGGGTCATAGAATCTTGGATCTAGACCCAGAAGGGACCTCAGAGGCCACGTAGTCAGGTGTGGCTTGCCCCAGCCTTACCGAGGTCTGTGTGCTGCTGTTGGCTGGCTAATGGAGCTGGGCGACTCTTTTCACCAAGCTTTCCTGCTTTCCGTGCACTGGAAAAAGGAACATTATTGTATCAATGGTAGTTTGGCAGTTTTTGTTTTGTCTTTTACTGTCTAAAGATACTACATGGAAACACAAATCAGTGCCCATAGAAGCCTTATCCATCCATCCATCCACATCCTGCAGAATGCCCCTGTGGTTCTGCCTTCTCTTACACCAATCCCTTGTCCATTAGCTCAGCCATGGGGCCCTCCTCTGTTATCGGCTCATAAAGAGTAGAAGATGGTTCTTGACCCCAAGAAATTTATCCAATGGGGGAAAAAAACAAATGCTTATGAGAATAAATCATAATGCAAGTCAGTCTCTGGGTAGCCCTGTGTGTCGTAGCCTCAGTTTCCTGGCCTGTAAGATGAGGGAGCTGAACTCCGGGGCCCTTTCTGGCTCAAGAATCTAACCCTTAATAGGTTCCTTTCCTGCCCTTGGCCTCAGTTTGCCCATCCATGAAACGAGGGTGTTGGATTCCAGGCCTCCAATAGCCCATCTAGCTATAGGTTGCAGTGGGTGGTCCAGATCATACGTGTGCTTCAGAGAGGAGAGATAGCAGTGCTGGCCGGAGTCATCAAGGATGTGTTCTAGGACCTTGACAAAACAGGATTGGATAAAGAGAGGAGGGCAAGCACTCCCAAGAAGATTTGGCAAGGGCTCCCTTTGAATGAAATGTTAACTCTGTCTTCCCTGTGACTTCTTTTTCCCTGACTCAAAACAAATCAAGTCATTAGATAACTTCTTATTTGAGATGAAAATGTTCTCAGAATTGAAATCAAATAGGCATGACCATTTTCCTGCTCCCAGCAGGGGTTTGAGGCCTTGTGAAGGAAGGGCCTTGTGCTGTGCTAGGCCCTCTGAATACAAGAGCATTGCAAAGCTTGGTCCCAGGCCTCCTGGAGGTCACAGTCTTGTTGGTGAGCTAAGCTGTGCTCATGAAATATAATTATTATGTGGAACACCATACACCCAGAAGTACTGAGGAAGTAGGGAGTCAGGGAGGCCCGCCACAGGGGTGTCTATCCAGTGGGGTGAGGCTTAAGCTTTTGGCTGGAAGTAAAGGAACCAGGAGGAACGGTACTGGGGAGAGTCAACAAAGCAAAACACGGAAGGAGGAGAGCAAGCAGGACTCGGTAGCCTGGGAGGGATGGCCAACTGTTGTGGGGGGGATTTGGATAGAAGATGAGTTTGGAGAGATGCAGTCTGCTGATGGGAGAGGTCCTTGAGCACCAGCTGGGCCAAGTCATTGAGGCCTCATCTTGTAGCCATTGGCAGACCAGAGCTGGAAGAGAAAACAGCCCACAGATAAGTTGAACCAGCTCCAAACAATCTTGCCTGGCAACCTTAAGCCTCTTCTGGACTTTATGGAAATCCCATAAAGGTTGTGTGCTGATGGGTTGGAGCACCGTACAAAGAGGAAATTGAGTGACCCGAATCTTCTCTCCCCACACGTCCCCCAAAGTGGGAAAACCATAATTTCAGTGGGCTGAAAAGCAATCCTTTAAAACCAAGTCTCATTTTTAGCATCAAATGAAGGAGGGCAGTAGCTGGCTCGAATGGTCAGGAATAAGATACAGAGCTTTTCACCTTTAGGTCACTGATTAAAACACTGTCCAGGTCAGTGGTGACAGAAAGTCATTCCAACTTGGCAATCATTTAACAGCCACCCTGAAATGAGGCGATGACTTCAATCGGCTTTTCTGGTATTACAATTGATTTGAGAAGCAGACATGAGTGTGTACCTATCTATATATCCTCACGAAGACCTTATCTACAGGCTTGCCTGCTCCCCGCGGCCTCCTCACCCTGAGCCACTGGGGCTGAAAAGAGCATCAGATGGGGTCAAGGAGATGAGAAAACACTTCCGCTGGCTTCTCAGTGGCTAGAATTTCAAATTCCATGTTTGTTCCAGACATACTGCCTTCTGATCGCAGCTCAGGGAGAATAATGTCAGCCCCCACGACAGAAAAGTCAGAGACTGAGACTGGTCACCAGCCCCCACGACAGAAAAGTCAGAGACTGAGACTGGTCACCAGCACTGCACGGATCATCAGTGGGTCACACTGATCGAGCCAGCAGTAAATGCACAAACGTGTGGGCCTGGACTTTGGTCCTCCCTCGTCTTGTCACGCCTCCAATAAGGAAAGGATATATTCTGATAGACTTGGCTGTCAGAAGATTTGTTCCAAGGATAGAAATGAGTCATTCACTGAACGTTAATAAGCCTGTTCTGTCCACTGCCCTGTGCCCTGTTTAGATCTGGACCCTGCTCTCTGGGTGGACAAGTTGGGAGGTGGGAGGAGCTTGTGGGATCACGGATCTCCACCTCATTTGGTAGGTGAGGAAGTGAAGGTCCAGAGAGTTAAGTGACTTTCCCCGGGTCACACAGCTCAGAAGCGTCAGATTTTAACTGAAGTCTGCTGATTCCAGTAGCCCTCTGAATGGCCGACTTAGAGTCAGGGAGACCTGGGTCCAGCCACCTGCAGTGTGGGGCATCTCTTGACTCCAGCCTTCTGTTCCATAACACTAAGTCTATGAGCAGATGTCACGTAGCATTTTGTGATTTGTATATGTTGTGACACTGATCGCCTCATTTGATCACAACCCTGTGAGGTGCTGCAATGATTATTCCCCATTATGGATTAGGAGACTCAGGTTCAGAAGGAGTTTGCTGTTGGTCACAGCAGTAGATGTCTGAGCAGGACTTGAACCCTTATCTCCTGACTCCAGTTTGGTTTTCCATACTATGTGCAAGACTCCCTGTTGCAACCCCTTTGGGGGTCGAACGACCCTTTCACAGGGGTCGCTTAAGACCATCAGAAAACACATATTTCCAATGGTCTTAGGAACTGAGACACTGCTCCTCTATCCATCTCCAGGCAGGTCCGCCCACATGCAGATACGCCCACATACAAGTATTAAAGGGTTGCGGCATTAGGAAGGTTGAGAACCACTGCTCTAGAATATCAGAGACCAGACAGACTGAAAGGCCTGTTTCTGGTTAACGGCTTGCCTAGGAGGAGCCAAGAACAATACCTTCCCCTTGAAAGAGAGGAAGAATGGGTGCTGGGCATGGGTCATTGCTCACTTTGGAGAGGGAACAGAATCAGGGGCACCTGGCCCCTCTCAGAACAAAAGAATTGCAGATTCACAGAGTCAAAACTCTAAGCCTGGCTTTGATACAGGTGTGCAGAGAGGCCCAAGGGGCCTGGAAGGACAGGAATTCCTAAAATCCAGGCAGTGCCGGGATTAAAAAATGTAAATAAGAACTGTATATAATAGAGTGGACTCTCTGACCCCTTCAGTCCTTCAGAACAGAGATGAGAAAGTTGGTTCTCTCAGGTGAGTGGCAGGTACCCTCCTAGGGAAGTGACAGGAGCAGAGTATCCTCCCTCATTGACTGCTGTCCCAGCAGTGGTTTATCTAAGTCCTTTGTGCCACAGGTTCTTACTTAGTTAATGAACTCTGAAGGTCCAGGGCCTTTTCTGCAACTGCTAGAATGCCTCATGTGGCCATTGGAATCTTCTGGAGAAGGACGCCGGTCTAGAGCACATGAGTTTGGAACCCACGTCCCTCTCCCTCCAAATGGAGGTGCGTTTGAAGTGACGACTGGGCAGTGAGATACCCGTCTTGGCTTCTTTTCTTCATGACATTAGTGCTGGGGCCTGACAGACGTGTAGGAGGGGTTCTCCTGGCTTGGGCAGGGTTAGCCAGTGCTTGGTTATGATTCTGTGCCTGAGAGGTGCTTGCCTGCATTAGGGATGCATATTAGCAAGGATTGCCTTTAAAGAGCATCAGATGCTACAAAAATGATGCATTCCCTAGGAAGGGACCCAGTAGAGTGTGTTTGAACCCTACGTTTTGAATGAGTTGCATGAATTTGTAACATGTCCAGAAAGGTTTGGCTTGGTTTAGTCAGATAACCACAGGCTGATTTTTAAGAGACAGGTGGCTAACCGATTCTCTAGGTGTAAATGTTGTGTGGGAAATTCAGTATCTTGGCAAAATAGAAGTTTGAAGAACCCATGAGCTTAGACTGGGGAAGGCAGATGGAGTGGAGATGCAGGTGGTATTCCAAGCAGGTGGCTGCTGGAATGGGACTACAAGCTATTCTCAAATAGAGTACTTGGTCTTTTTATATTCCTAGTGACGCACAGGTGGTGTTTGGCCATGGTCTCTAGTTGGGGGCCATGGGACTCTACCTTGGACTCTTTGGAATCAATCAACGAGTATTTGTTAAGTACCTGCTCTGAGCTAGGTACTGCTTATACAGTTGTGTATAGATGTATACACTATTCATGTATGTACAGATGTAACTGGTTATAGAGCTAAAGAATGAAATAATTCTTGTTCCTAATATCTTTATGAGTGACTTAAGTGGGAAAGAATGGATGGCATTTGTAGATCATATGAAGCTTGGAGGGATGACACCCCCAGTTGATCCAAGAGTTGAGATGGAAAAAGTCTCAGTAGGGCCTAGAGATAGTAGAACTTACCCAATAAAATGAAATAAGGAGAATTGTAAGGCCCTGCACATGGTGTCAAAAACCAGTGATGCAAATATGTATCAACTAGAAGAAAATTCATGGGGAAATGACCTGGAGGACGGGGGATAGTGGAAGTTGTGTGTGTGTGTGTGTGTGTGTGTGTGTGTGTGTGTGTGTGTGTAGGAATGTTGTTATGGCCAGTCTTGGAAGACTTTGTTGATAAGGGGCCATTTAAGTTGACTTTGAAAGTAGGAAGTCAATTGAAGAGGGAGAGTGACCAAGATAGTGAGGGGAGCAGTCATGCTATGGGAGGATCACTTGAGTTAACTGGAGACATTTGGTTGAAAGCAAAGACTTAAGGGCCAAGAAGACACTGGATAGCTGGCTTTAAGTGGTTAGAGATTAGGTGGGTTTTTTTTTTTAAATTCTTGACCCCAAAATGGGGAGAAGTGGGGGAAATGTGCAAAAATTAAAAACTTTCTAGTAGTGTTGACCATGTGCTGCTTTGGGAGATAGTGACTTGCCCATCACTGGGAGTCGTTAAGCAGAGTAGATGGTTGATATCTTGTTGGAGATACAGACGTTTTACTCGAGCGCAGGGTGGACAGCATGGCCAGTGAAGCCACTCCCAATTTTGAGGTTGCCTTTCCTGCAAAAAAAAAAAGGGAGGGCTCTTCCATAATTCAGATAGACTCATTCTCTAGAAATGCTATTATTTTATTAATTAGGATGACCTTAGATTTAATGCAATTACAAAGCTTTGGGCATTCTAGAAGCAAGGTTCTCTGGATTCCTTTATGCTTTTAAAAATCATTGAGGACTCCTCTCTCCAACAAGGGGCTTTTGTTTTTGTGGCTTATAGCTATCGATATTTGTCTTATTAGAAATTGAAACATTTAATATTATTATGAAAAGCATTTTGACCTCATGTGCTCTCTGAAAATGTGCTTCCTGCCGGGTTCCCCAGAGTACTATGAGAATCGGTCTTCCAGACCAACACCTCCTTTTTGAGTGTGTCGGAGTTGGCAGAAGAGCAGCCCAGGAAGGAGGAGGAGTCCAAATTCGGGTTCTCCTATCTCTTCTTCTTAGAGTCTGGCCAGAGAGATGCCTCCTCTTTCTTCTGGATTCTTCCTCTGCAAGATGGGGCATGTGCTATTTGTGCCTTGGACTAGAGAATGAATAGAATGTAAACTCCCCAGGGCAAGGGCAGTTTTCCTTTCTGTCTTTGTGTCTTCCAGCTCTCTGCACGCAGTAGGTGTCTAATGAAGACTCCTTGATTGATGGACCCAGCAGTTGAGCACATAGAAAATGGAGAAATCATAGTATTTTGAGGTCAGAGGGACCTAAGAGATACAGATTCCAGTCCCCTCCTTTTATAAATAGGGAAACTGAGGCCAGAGGAGAGAAGCCATTTATCTGGAATTGGTGACTTTAGTAAGGAGCAGAGTTCGGATTTGAGCCCAGGTCCTCAGACTCCACCAAGGTTCCTTGTCAGTGGTAAGGCTTTATAAGCAAGCTGCCACAGGCCTCACAGCTATAAAAAGATGTTTGCAGTGAGCTTATAGGTGGGGGGACCTTGTAGCCCCACATTTTCATTCAGTTAGAAAAATTGATCATTTTCTCCACCTGGGAAGTAGTTCATTTTGAAACCTTAAACATAGGAGCTGCAGGAGATAGAGCATCAGGCCTGGAGTCAGGAGGACTCATCTTCCTGAGTTCAAATCTGACCTCAGACACTTAATAGCTGTATGACCCAGGGCAAGTCACTTCACTCTGTTGGCCTCAGTTTCCTCAATCTGTCAAATGCGCTGGAGAAGGAGATGGCAAACCACAGTATCTCTGTCAAGAAAACCCCAGATGGGGATAAAGAGTCAGACAGGACTGACAGGACTGAATAACCTCAAAAACAATAGGGAGAGAGTGGCCCGGCCAGAGCCTGACCTCTCCAGAGGAGAGGATGGGCCCCCTCAGCCGCCCAGCCCGACGGAAGCTGCAGCCTCTGTGTCTCGCAGCTGGCTTGTCCTCCTTTTTTCCCTTTGCCTTTCGGTCTCTGCCACTGTCATTTCTGAAGTCTGCCAAGTGCCGTGATTTGCATGTTCATTTAAAACTTTCCTCGCTAAGCGCACATTACAGTTGCACGTTTTCCCAACTTCAGCAATAGCACAAAGGGGGAAAAAACCCTCCGAGTTCTTCTCATTTTATTTTCCACAGGGAAACATTGTGGGCTGGTGGGAACAGGTAGTAACTGCCATGTGCCTCACGCTTCAAAGTCTGCAAGACACTTTGCCTGCATTATCTCATTTGGGCCCGATGACAGATGACAGCCTCGTGAGCTTGGTTATAGAGGCATTCTTGTCCCCATTTCACAGGTGAGAAAACTGAGGCTCACAGAGGTTCTCCAACTAGCCCATGGTCTCGCAGCTAGTGTCAGAAGCAGGGTTTGATCTCATCTTCCTGGCTCCAGGCCTGGCATCCATAAAACAAGAGTGAACATATAGGTAGCCTGGGATTTATTATTGCCTTAGCCGTAACGTGCATTAATTACCCTCTTTGCTCTGTATTTTTGCCACCACATCGCTCTTAGAAATGCTATTGAGGGTTCGTGGGCTTGGTATTTGAAAAGCAGACAGGCAGGATATTTGAGAGTCTCCCAGGGTCGAGAATATCTCTGAGAGCCTGGGTGCCCCTTCCCTTTCCCTACTTTGTCTTCTCCATTAGTGTGGGAGCGTCTTTTTGGCTTTCTCTGCATGCCTCAAATATCTTGTCACCCAGACTCATCAATACTCATCCATTCAGTGGCCCAGTACAAATGAGAAGCTGGCAGCCATGGTCTCCTGAACCGTTAGATCAGTTGTCATAGACAGAAGGCAGCTAGTCTCACCTCCTTATTTACAGATGAGTTCACTTGAGACCCAGAGAGTTTACAGGAATTTCAAAGGAAGGAGATCTGCCCCTATGGAGCCGGAGTGAACTTTAGAAGCCATCTAGTCTTGCTTCCCCCTCACTTTACAAGTGAGGAAACTGGCCCAAGGAGGTTCATTGATTTTACCCAAGAGCACGCAGGAAGTAAGAATGTGAAGGTAGCAGTTCCCAGGGAAATACAAAGATGGCCGTCTTCTTAGAGTGGTCTCTGCCTTTGGACTGTAACCCCCTCAAGAGACGTTGGCTTCTTGATGACCTTCCTGTGAGGCAACCAAAATGAAAAATAACTGCCATTTCAGCAAATCAAAGCCTCTTAGTAAACTTCATTTACTTTGAAACAGAGTAGCATCCTTTTCTAGCACAGAACCAGAACCGGCTTGGCAGTCAGAGAGTCTGGGTTTGAATTCTGGCTCGGCCACTTAGTCATTGTATGTAATTTGGGGCGAATCATTTGATTTCTGGGCATCCTTTCTCTCTTAGTGTGAGATGAATAGGCCTTCAGTCGCTAATGTTCCATCTCTATGATTGGATGACTTTTTTTTTAAAATCACATACTCGGGTCAAATTACCCCCTGAAATAAGACTTCATGTGATGAAGTCGTTCTTGCCCCCTCCCATTAGCTAAGTGGAAAGAAATCCTCAGCTACATAGCATGATTATAATTCCATGACAGGTTATAGACGTAGAAAATAAAATTCTCCAAATGGAGAGACTAGTCAAGGACAGCGGACAAATATGATGTCTTATTTTGAGCTTGTCATGTTCAATCCATTTTTAAGTAATGGCTCTGGAAAAGGCTGAGTGTTGGCACATCCATTTGGGGGGAGTCGGTGATGCTTCCTCCACTCACCTACACATGCCTTTTAGCCATCATGGTGCTTGGGATTCCGCCAACAGAGTCACACTTGGGCCGTTGGAATTTGGCATCTTTCGGGCAGTTTCCAATTCTGGGAACAGAGATGTTGCTGAAAAGTAGCTGGAGGTCGTTGGCATCCAGCAAACCTTCTTGTCATAAAATCACTATGTTCCTAGTACAGAGTGAGTGCTATTAAAAACAAAGTGTATGAGAACAAACATATTTGAATGCGAAGGCACTACAGATAGTTTTGAAAGGCATTAAGATCATATTAATCTTAATTTTATTATATGTTAAAGTTCTTAACTTTTCCAATAATGCAGTTTTAGTTGTTTTAAAACATCTGAGAATTATAGTGCTATTTGGCGTGGCTGTCAGTAAAAGGCTAATGCTATTTATTAGGGTCCTGGTTTTATTTAATAGCCAGATGAATGGAACAGTTAATAAAAGAAATATTGCTTTATTCCCTGACATTTATGTCCTTGGTTTCCAATAAAGAATTGAAATTATGAATAGTTGATGGTTTAAATTGATGTTTTATGTTGAATGCTAGCTATAATTTGCCCTCTGAGGATTGTAATACCGAGAAACAGATGGTTTTTCATAGTAACAAATTGCTATGTGTATACAGTATATAGTGCTGGCTTTCAAATACTTTCACCTTCAGTGCAGAGCCGTCCCCGAGCCAGACCAGGGAGAAAGACAGAATGCCGAGGGGAGAGGGGCTTCTAGACTTTGGGGAAGGCGAAGATGGGAGCTTAGAAGAGGCCTCCTCTTTGGTCCAGGTGTGTGTGATAAAGGGAGGAAAGTCGCCAAGGCTTCTGTCGAAATTGACCAGGGCCAAGAAATAGACGCACTTGGATTTCCTGCCGCCTGCTCCGCTGCAGCCCGCTCGGTTTATTTTCAAGCACTTGGGTTTCAAAAGATGCCATTGCAAAGGGAGTTTGGGGAAATTTTGAGGGCTTTCTTTTTTAGAGAAGGCATCAGGACCATTCTACTCGAGCAGATCTGAAGCAATGCCAGCAGTTTTATTGTGTGGGAGCATGAGACAGCAGTGTGTGGCTGACTGAATATTCATCTTCACACTGTTCATTTGGAATCACTAAAGAGGCATAAGCACCTAGGATGGGCACAAGGAAGGGCCTGCCCAGTGAGCTGAGGACAGTGGGGATCATCCAGAGCTAGAAGGGACCTCAGAGGCTATCGAGGCCAACTCTCATTTTACAGATGGGGAAACTGAGGCCCAGGGAAGTTAAATGATTGCATGAGATTATAGCTACAGAGCTTGAAGCAACCTCAGAGCTCCCCTAGTCCAACCCCCACACTGTGCAGTTGGGGAGATGACAGGACCATAGGGAGCCAGAAGGGACCTCTGAGGCATCTAGCCCAACCCTCTCATTTTACAGATGGGGAAACTGAGTCCCAGGAACAAGTTGCCCAAGGTCACACACATGTTCTCTGTATGTTGAAACTGTATGATAAGATTGATCCTTAGGCACTTTGAATGTTTTTCCCACCTCATGAAAGATGTGGTCTTGGGGGAGTTGAGCCAAGTTATAATTATGATGACTATAGAACATGAATTTAGGTTTGAAATTCCTGACATAGATGGGAAGAATTTCATGGGGCCACAGGAGACTATATATTATAGGTTCTGTACATGTGTAACTTTCTGCACATCACAGATGATACATGCGTACATTATACACCGCATAAATGCAGATAAGAAGGATACATACCAGTAAAATCTTTTTTAAAGAAAAGATTTGAATGATTCCACCAAGTGTCTGAATATGAATTTTGCTGGGTATTTCTGTTGGAGCTATATTCTAGTTGTCTAAATGTATGCTTGTCTTTAAAACATGTAAATATATAGAAGTAGAGGCCTTGATGTTACAGGTGAGGAAACTGAGAAGGACCGAAGGAAGCAAGAAATGATTGAGGATCACAGGCTCCGAGATTAAATTGAGAAAGCCATCTAGATCAATCCCCTGCTTTTACTTGGGAAATCATACAGACCAGGAGTATCAAATGCAGTAGAAAAGGGGACCACTAAACCTGCTGTAAAGAAGAAGAGGCCACAGCCAGCTCAGAAAACCACAGGTTAACATCTTCTATGTTGTAACCTATTTTTATTAATTCCATTAAATATTTCCCCATGACATTTTAATCTGGTTCAGGAAGCAGCAGTGAGGCCCGTGCTATGTGTTTTGACACTTCTGCTCCAAACCTCCCCTCTCAGGTTACTGAGGAAATGGAAGCCTGCTCAGAGAGTTTCAGTGATGGCGAATGATGGTGCTAAAGGCGGCATTTGAACCTGGGTCGTCCAAGTCCAGAGTCAGGGAACATTCTTTGCACTCTACCAGTCTTCCTCCCTGAAGGTGTAAGCTGATGATTAGAGGGTATTTGCTAATTGGACAAAAGGAATCTTACTTTTCTAAATTATTAATGCCTGGCTTTCATGCCATAGCAAGTCCCCCTGATGTAGTTCAGGTACTGTGTTTCAGTTTATAAACAGCTCCAAAGGATCCAGGTAGACAGAGCTGCATTTGGAAAACCAGAGTTGTTGGGGAAAAACAATCCAAACACTTGTGTGTCAGTGTGATTTTCACTGATAGGCCCCTAGAGCCCCACAGAGAATTGGGGTAGAGACCGCGGGCGTGGCCAGTCTGAGGGCTGGTGTGGGGAGCTCACTGGAGAAGGGGGTGGGGGCTGGCAGTAGCACGCCCCCCATTAAGTGAGGCCTTTTTCTGAGTAGCTGGGAGATGTGTTGGAAAAGTGGGGCCTGCAGTTTCCAAAGATAGACTTCGGTACATTTAGAAGTAATGGCCGTAGGGAAGAGACCTGCCTTTCCTGTGTTTTGATATGATATGTTCTTTTAATCCTTTTTGAAAAATTACATCCCTCTATGACAAGAAGCTGTGAACTGTTGACATTGTTAGGCATTGGTTGGGGCCTCGTTCACTGGGACTCCCAAGAGCATCTCTGTGGAGTTTTTTTAGAAAACTTTAAGAAGAGCCAGGTGGCCAGCAGTAGAAAGCTGCCACTTAACCTCTCCAGAAAATCCTTTGAACTATGTAAGAGAAACCTGATTATGCTTTAAATTTTGGATTTGTCTCTTCTTCCCCTTTTCACCCTCAGCCTCAAGCTAGGGAGCTGAGCATCAAGGGGCCACTCACAGTGGCAGAGAAGGTCCTGACCTGCACTGATCCAGGGGTTTTCCTCACTGGTGAGGTCCCGCACCAATGAAATCACAGCCCCAGCGGCCCCTGGGAGCCAAGAGTGCCCGAGCCAAAGCCCTGCCTCCGACATATCCTGGCTGAGGGGCCTCTGGGAAGTCACCTCACTTGAGCTCCCTAAGACTGAGTAGCAGAGAGGGTGCTGACCTTCACTGGTAGAGGGGACTTCCTCACCTGGAATACCGTACCAGTGTGGCTCAGTCAGAAAGTGTCAGAGACAGAACCTGAACCCCACTCTCGCTGGTCCCTGTGGCCCACGACCACTTCCTGTTTGCCTGGCATTGTTTCGGTTGAGCTTTGATTGTGGCCTTGAGTCTGTTTTCCTTCCACCTTTGGCCTTTGGCTTCGTCACTCGATGCCTCTCTTACTTCATTCCTGTAAGAGTAATAACATCTGTGTTTCTTACCTCTGAGGACTATTAGAAGATCTACAGAAATCTGAGTCTTCCTCTCTGTCTAGTGACTTCAGGGATTGTGTTAGTCCAGATGCTGTTGCATTCACCTCTAGTCAGTCTGCAGACGCGCGCATGTGCGTGCGCGTGGGCGTGCGTGCAGGTGTCCTCTGTTTGTGGCTGCGACAGACAGAACAGGAGCAGCAGGAATTGTATTTCTTGTCTTTATAACGTCATCCCTCATCAGTTTATACAGATTTATCGCCGATGGGCCGAGGTCATTTCACAGAATGAGAAGCAGGACGGTGGTCACGTTGTCGTTGTGGCTGCTGCTGTTTTGGTTGTTATCATCATTATATTTTCAAGATTCGGGGCTGCCCGTGATTGGTTTTTTTTCTCCTCTTTAAAATTTTTTGATTTCACCAAATGACTGTTTCTGCCTCCAGTTTTTGTTGACTGTCTGACCACAGCCCGTGGCCTCAGGACTGAAGGCAGAGAGCCATCCCCAGCACAGGCTGTGGCTCTTTCCGTTGGACTCATTGACAGGACGTAGTGCGTTACTGCAGTTGTCTGACCCGGGATTGCTGACAAATGCACATAAAGGAGTAAATACTGGGGCTGAGTTGAGCCGTGGACAAGGGAGGCAGAGGTCAAAAGAGAAAAGGCAAAAGCTTGAGCGGTTATGTAAGCCGCTGGTCACAGACTTGTCAGCCCCGGATTATCTAAGTTGCTCCTTGCTAGCTCTGAAGGGCCATTCTCTTCTCAAACCCAAATGGGGGGGGGGGGGTGAAGGAAATTCTCAGCTTCAGATGAGTCTACGAGCTGGAGAGCCCATGCATGTGTTGCGGTGGTCAAGTGGCTGGCATTTCTGGAAGAGCCACTCCCAGAGTGGCCTTTGGGTGCTGACTCTGGGCCAAGGGAGGGAAGGCAACAGCAAAGGAGACACAGACTTGGTCCAGTGACTCAGACACATCCTTGGGCCTCAGTTTCCCCCTGTCTACAATGAGAGATTTAGACAAGACGGCCAACAGATTTCTGTCTAGCTCTGGCTCCAAGATCCTGAAGTCTCATGAAATGAAATAGCTTGGGGGGTGTGTGGGGGGGTGTTCCTGTCCAGAAATGAAACTCTTCCTCTTGGTGGTTAATGAGGCAAAGTACATTAAGACAAGCTTCTTGGGTTTCACTTCATTAAAAATAAAATAAAAAAATAATCATCTGTGTGTGCACATGCACGCACGCGCACACGTGTGTGTGTGTGTGTGTGTGTGTGTGTGTGTGTGTACACAGAAAGAAAGAAAGAGAGACAGAAAGACAGAGAGAGAAATCTGCCTAGAACCTGGGCAGCGTTCATCATAGAATGGGATACATGGTCTGTGGTGGCTGGAGGCAGTAAAGTTGAGGGTTAGCACATTGGTAGGTGGGAGTGGATCCTTAAATCTGGGAGCCAGAAGAGTTGTTCCACTTCTAATAGCAGAAAAATAGGATCGATCATTTGATAATTATCCAGTGTTTCCTTTGTGTCGGAAATTTAAGGAGAGTCCGAGGATCCCACTCACTCGTGTGACGGTGGGCCTTGTTTTGAGTAGATGGTTTCTGTGGTCCTCTGCCGCTTGGAATTCATGAGCTTGACCTCTCTCCTCCTTGGCCTCCTCCGTGCCACCACGTTACAATAAAACCTTGGTTTTTCACCCTGAGTCAGTGCTTGGAATAGGGTTACCAATGGGGAAAGGGCCTAATGTGTACCAGGCACTTGTTTTCTCATTAGATTATTGGTGCCTTACAGAAGCATTTAACCACTCTCCTAGAGAAGGGGCCAGAAGAATGCTTTTGGAAAAGGCTGGGACAGCAGTGAGCCCATCTGGTCAGACAGCTAGCCGCTCCTAAGCAGAAGCACAGGGCTGGCCCTTTCGAAGTGGCCCTGTCTGCTGTGTGGTAGTCGAGGATGCCACGTTGGCGTCTGGAGCTGTTCAGGTAGAGAGATACATGCTGGAGCCCACTGAGATGGAGAAGAGCTGATGAGAGTGTGTGTAGGTCTGCAGCCCGATGTTGATGACGAGAGGGCAGGCCTTCAGTCGGAAGGCATGGATTCAGATCCTAACCCTGCTCTTGTCAGCCGTTACATGGGGACGCCCACTCGGAGAACTGGGAGGGAGGTGCTTTAGGAAACTCCAAACTACTGGAAATCAGAGCCATGTGTATATGGACTGCCTGCCGACCTTGTGGTGATTTGTCTGCTCTGACATCTAAACATATTAAATGAAAACTTATTGGCTTCAGCTCATTGATCTGACTTGTCAGCATGTTTTTGCATCAGGAATTTGCCATTGAATTTATTAGCTTTGTGCCCCATATATAAATGGTGAATGAAGAGCACTGTGGCATAATGGATAAAGAGCTGGCACATGGCAGCCACGTGGCCCTTGTCAGATCCTTGATTTCTTGGTGCCCCCATCAGTAGTGTTGGCAAAGGGGGGAGGAAGACATAGTTGTACCGCAGTGGAATCTCAGGTCTGGAAAAGACATTGGAAAATATGGATTATGTTGTCTTTCAAGCTTCTGACAGGATTTTTTAAAAAGCCAAGGACAGAGCCCCACAGCACCCTACTAGAGACTTCTCTCCAGCTTGCCTTGGTTCTCTTAATCGACACTCCTTTTTATTTGTTCCATAAACTGGTTATAAGCCCATCTCAATTACAGCCATGGCTTGTCCACTCAGGGGTGTGCTTGAGAAGCCCCCTCTTCGTCCCTTTCCCGCCCCTCACTCCCCCGTCCAGCCTGTTCCCAAGGCCTGTTGATCCCCGTCCTCCTGGGCTCCCACTTCCATCCCTCCCTCCCCATCTACATACCCCAGCCGTCTCATCTCTTCCAAAGACGCTTCCTCGGCTTTCCCAGTTGTCACTGTTGACTGACCTTTCCAGGATTGTTGTCTTCACATCTGGTGTTCTTTGGGTTTGACCTTTTTCTCTCTGAATAACTCACACTCCAGAGTTCATTTTGATGCCTGCCCCCCCCAGTGCCACTCAGAGTTTCATTTCCCACTTTGGACACGATGGAAGGGTCATGGTATCCTTGTCGTCTTTGTCCTTTGTTCTCAGAGGACCACAGCATCAGGGAGATGATGACGTGACTTATAGTTGACTTTGATTTGAGGGAGGCAGGGCTGTACAAGGTCACCAGCCTCACTTTCTCCTCCAGGGCCATCTGGGTCTGGTGGCCAGATATTCATCAGGATGACTGGAGATGGCCCAGTATGCAATGGGAGACCCTGCCCTTTAGGCCAAGGCCTTTTCAGGTGCTCCCTTAGAGTGAGGTCACGCCCATTCTGTGAACAGGACTCTTTAACAGGCAAGTCAGGGGGTGGGCCTTTAATGATTAAAAAAGCAAAAACCAAATTGGGAGGGGAAGACCCTGAGGGCTGCTAGCCAAAGCTATTTGGGCCCCCTTTCGAACTCCTGAAACACAAGACTAGGCATACGATGTTGGCATTTGCCACTCACACGGTGGCACTGGTGTTGACCCGTGTGTTCTGTCTGCTTCTCGGCTTGGTCCGTCTGGACGTGGCTTGGAGGTGTCAGGAGGCCTGCTGGCTAACTGGCCCAGGTGCTTGGACAGAGTGGCCCCTTTGGCTGCTCTTGAACCTTCCTGTTGGGATCAGCTCAGCCTCCGGTTTCTTCTCCTGCCCAGTCTTTAGCCCCTTCAGCACACGGGCTGAAAATGGAACATCTGGGAAATGGCGGGATTCGGTGGTCCCAGAGAGGGGCCTTTGGCCCCAAGAGGTTCGCCAACTTGCCTGGAGGCACAGCCATCACGGGTCAGAGGCAAGATTGGAACCCAGATCTTGCTGTCTCTGTGTCCCACTCTGGGAAAACCCAGTGAACCAGTGCGCTGCTTGTTCTTGGCCCTGGTTGGCTTGCGGCCATTGTCCAGACAAGTTTTCAGCAGCTCTTCAAGCTGTCGGCCGATAAGTAAGCATTTATGGAGGACCTACTGTATGTCTGGTGGTAGACAGCGTGGAGCGTGCCCTCTGTGGAAAGCCCATGGGATGCTCAGAATCCACACACGTCTGTATTTTTGTATCCATTGCCTCAAGAGTCAAATGTAAACCTGCTTAGCCCTTCATAGCTTATTACGAGGTACACGAAACCAGAGGCCACTGATTACACACGACCCTAGTGAAGAGGCCAGCTTCTGCAGTCAGAAGACCTGAGTTCAAATCCCACTTCTGATGTTCGCCCCTTGTGTGCCCCAGTGCAAGTCACCTGACCAGGCTGGGTTTCTCTTGTGTGAAGGGTTGGTGTGGGACCCAGTGGCCCCTGACGTCCTTTCTTGCCCTAGACTTAGGATCCTATGACCTGGACCCATATGTCAACCCTGTATATCCCTCGTTGGAGAAGCCAAGAATTGGGGCCCTACCTCGTCCCTATATGATGTGCGTGGTCTTTGTTCTGGATGGACACTGACCTGCCCTTGAGGTGTCTTCTCCCCAAGGTCCTACCTGTTCTCTGCCTCCTGAGGGTCTGAAGGAAGAGTGTCATGAATGCCCCCTGCACGCCCAGAAGGCCTCTGGCCCCTAACTAGAGCATTAGCCACAAAGGCATCTTTGGTGACGGGGATTGCACAGACCTGGTGATGTGGCTGGGCATGCAGGCCTCAGGCGGGGCGGCCCACCCTGTCCGCCCACCATCCATCTGTCTATCCGTCCGCTGCACCTTCTTGGGGCCCAGCCAGCATTTTCCACAGGAAGTTCTGCTCGCTGCTGTCCTATGACTCCCTTCTTGGCACATGGACCCAGGCAGACTTTCTCCTTATAAATCCACACAAACTGTCCTCCACGACAGCCGACCTTGCCTCTGCTGTGAATTTCACAGTCCTTTGCCTCTCTCCTTTCACAAATTAGGGACTTTGATCACTGCTTGCTTTAAAAGAAGCAAGATAAAGCTAGCTGCCGGACTGCGATGGCATCTCCCAGGCAGGATTCCATATGCCAAGACCTCTGAGCCCCCCGGGTGTTTATAATAAACGTTGTCAGGACTTCAGCTCACAGTTTACATGGGAAGTATTTGTGGTTGGAAAGTCTAAAAATGACCTTGTAGGCTGTGGTGTTAAATTATCTTTAAAAGGTAGATGGAGGAGATTAGATCCGCTTAGGCAGAGCTAGGGATGCTGGGAGACTGGCTGTGAAATGGCCATATTTCCACAGAAAGCAGTTCGAGTGAGAAGACGGGAATGGGGACAGGCCCCGTGTGCTCATGGCTTTAGATCGGCGGTTCTCCAGCGGTCTGGTGCCAGGACCTTTTATTTATACTCTTAAATTATTGAGGACCCCAAAAAGCATTTATTTGCTAGGTTATATTTCTCAGAATTTACTATATCAGAAATTAAAATGCCTTAGTATTATTCTGAAAATAGTTGTGAGCTCATAGACCTCCTGAAACGGTTCCCTTTGAGAATTTTTAGGCAAGGGAGCTGCCTCCCCCAGTTCGGTTGGGGACAGCCCACCTCTTTAGTCTTGGGAGTTGCAGGAGGCCCAGGGGCCACCCAGCCAGCATGTGTCAGAGGGCAGGGCTTGGGACCCGCCTCTTCCAGGCTTGTCCGTGGGTCTGTTCTGCTGTGATCAAAAACTCAAGATTGGGTTGAATGAAAAGCCATTCTGATCTCACCGGAGAGATAGCCCATCTCTGGGTGGGGCTCAGATTTGGGCAGTACAAGTTTATATTAGAGAGACAGGGAAAAGGGGAGAGAGAGGAAGTGGGAAGGGGGTCAGTGGGAGGGAGGGAGCAGACCCATACGCACAAATAGCTCTATGTGGGATGAATAAGAGAGAATTGAGAGAAAGTCCTGGAATTGAGAGGCTGGAGAAGACTTCCTTAGAAGGTGGAGATGATGGACCTGGGGGAAAGCCAGAAAAAATGCCCACAGAAGTAACCCTTCACCTCGCTGCTGAGGGGTAGAGGGGAAGTTCTTGAGGGCAGGGCCTATGACTATTTTTTGTCTTCTCTTGGTAGAGTTATTACCCACGCCTTGAATGTGCTAGACCCTCAATGTGTGCTTGTTAAATTGAATTACACTGACGGGAGCTGAGGCTCAGAGGCCTGGAGGCCTAGCAGAGGTCACCCAGGGAGGTCATGGATAGAGCCACGCATTCAGACCTCTGCCCTCTGGCTCTGAGTTCAGTGTGCTGCCCACTGGGCCAGCCTAGTCTCCTCGACCTCCAGTGACAGGTTTGGGGAAGTGAGTGCGACCTCTCCACCGTGGGCGGCAGGCCTGCTGCTGTCAGCTGTCCTGCTGGAGAGCTTGTCCATCCAGAAGAGTCTGAGCATCGAGAGTCTCGGCCCACCGGGGAGCAAGAGCGGGGCCTGTCGACAGCTCCTATGGGAAGCTGTTGGCTGAGACGACTGCCCGGGACCTAGTGACTCAGGGCTGGGAATGTGTGTCTGCATCCCCTCCAGCACTGGGCAGTTTGCCCATTGTGGGCTCTCAGCCGGTGCTTGTATCCCCCTGTCACCCTAGGACCTTGACAAGGAGGCCTAGCCTGGCTTGAGGGCCTGGAATCGGTGAGTTCCGTGTGGGCCTGGCCATGACCTTCCCTTGTCCCAGCTGGAGTTTGCTCCTCTACAGAAGGAGGGGCTTGGTGGCCATGACCCCCACACAACACTGTCAGATGCCTCAGGCAGTCCAGGACAGGCATAGTAAGGACCTGCTGCGGAGGCAGAGTGTGTGGCTGGGGAACCAGCCTTGGTCACAGACTGCTTGTGTGTTGTGAGTCCCTTGAGCATTGCCCGATACTCCGTGACCCCTTTTTGGTTTTTTTAGCAAAGATATTGAAGCGGTTTGCTATCTCCTTCTCCAGCTCCTTTAACAGACGAGGACACTGAGGCAAGCAGGATGAAGTGACCAGCTAGTGTCTAAGGCTGGACTTGAACTCCCCACGATGAGCCTCCCTGTGTTATCCACTGCACCTCCCAGCTGCCCAGAGCTGTCTGTGTGACCCTGGAGAAGGTGCTACCTGCATTGCTGGGCAGTTTCCCAGCCTGGGAGGTCCCTCCACTAGTGAAATCTAAGTCCAGTTCCCATCCCTCTGTGTCAGGCACACGCTAAGTCCTGAGATGGGAGCCCCTATGTGATCCTGTCACTGCCTTCTGGGCACTTACTCTACTGGGGGACACCAGAGTCCTACCAGGGTATGCAGACAGCAGAGAGATGCAGGCTCCTGGGAGGGAGGGGGCTGCACTGATGGCTGGGAGGAGCCTCCAGCTCCAGGTGCCCCCCTCCCCCCAGTCTCCGCTCTGTTCTCCTGGGTGAACGGCTCTGACCATTATCAGCTGCCCTTGATCCACACCCTCCTCCAGCTGATAGGAAAGGGAAAACAGGGCCTTGCCCACTTGGGGGTGGGGAGATAAGCCAAGGTTTTTTCAGCTCTTGGCATTCCTGTCTTCAGAAGGAGATCTGGGCCTGGGACCCAGGCAGGCCCCCATTTCCCAGTCAGTTCTGTGGCTGTTTGGGAAGGAAGTCGATCCCAACCTTCAAGCTCAAACCTCAGGTTTTAACTCCTTCCTCTTTCCTCCCCCTCGCCCCATCTGAAGTTATGCCAAGGACAGACGCTTTTTAAATCCCTAATTTATTAGCATTGGAGCTTGTCTTTGAAGTGCGTTTCTTCCTCACGGTACCAGCGCAGGGCACCCGGGTGCTGCATTTTCCTCCTGAAGGAAGGACCTTGGAAGGCTCCCATGCGAGAGCCAGGAGCAGAGAGGAAGTCGGCGGCCAGCTGCCTCCCTTCACTGGCTTTTTTTTCCTTCTAAATCAAAGTACTTCCTGGTGCTCCAAGACAGCCCGGAAAGATCATGTTTGCCTCAGCCATATAACCAAATCCTGTTTCACACTGCGTCATGGAGCGCCTGTTGTCAGCCTGCCAGCGCCAGGCTAGGTAATGTGATAATGGCGCAAAGGGGAGGGGTAGATGTCCTCCGGGAGCACACCCAGTGTCTTAATCCATAACCTGGAAAGGCAGCCGTTCATCTCTCTTTGTTTTATGGATTTCTTTCTTCTCCACTGGCCGGACCACCTGGGTCAAGCCTCCTGCCACTCTCTAACGGGTGCTCTCTTGAACTTTATTGACCGTTCGGTTTAGAAGATTACTTGCTTAGAAATCCCAGTTCTCTGGGAACCCAAGAACTTAATTCAAATGACTTTTCTGTGATTTATGTTGGTTCTGCCCAGAGAACAGGGCTTGGAAGCTTGTCGAAGGTGCTCCTCCGTTACCCGTCGTGGCGCCCAGTGACGGATTGCCTGTGCCGGCCTGCTGACAGCCGGTGATGGCCCCGTCTTCTGCAGGGCCACTTGTTGTGCTCTTCTGAAGACCGGGCTTTGAATTCAGCCCAGCAGTTGGGTTGGTGGCAGACAGCTTTGGTGATGGCGGGAAAACCATCCAAGCAGCATAGAGTTTGCTTCAGGTCCAAACTCTTGTCCTGGAGACTGAGACCTGCTGGCTTTGCCAAGTGTTTGTTGTTGCTAGAACGTCTGCTGGTGCTGTTTGGAGAAGCAGCTGCCCAGAATCAAGACAGTGAGCCTGCTTTGTGTTGGTGGCCAGAGAACAGTCTGGTGCCTGCAGCATCTCTCCTAGTGACGTGTCAGAGGAACCATTTCAAAATGTTTTCCAAGGTTTCTTTCCCCCCTTTGCATTTTGTAAAAACCAACTATTATTTCTGCAACAATTCAGAAACAATGACATATCAGTCTAGCCGTGGAAACCCAGAATCCAACAACGTCCTTGCGTCACCTGCCCATCCCGGGACTGTGGCTGACCCCTCCAGAAACCACCAGGTTGTTATTTATCGTATGTGGGCCATGAATAACAGCCTGAAACTCACTTAGTAGCAAATGATCTCCCTGCTTGTTGTGGTTACAGTCTTCCTGTCCTGAACAGGGTCTGCGATTTTATGGGTAGGGGGAGTACTTGCTGAGGGAAGTCACCCTTATCAATGAAGATTAGTCCTGCCCTGCTCCTTACAGTCCTAGAGTTACCTGAGGTACGGAGGGTTACGTGACTTGCCCAGAGTGACAAGATGTGTCCAAGGCGTAGGACTTGAGCCTGGCTCTTTCTGCCTCCTGGGCCAGTCCCCTGTCTTCTAGGCTGCACTCCTCCTTACTCCCTGCTTATCTCTGTCTGTCTGGTGTAGTCAGTCTAGAAAACTCACTTTTTACTGGCCAGCTACCAGGCCTGTGAAGGTCTGAAAAGCATTTCTCCCCTGTTTATAAAGCTGTCCGTACACATCTTTTACTTGTAAATGGCATCCTGCTCAGGTGGGTCGGAGTGTTCTTGGTGCCCTACCCCCTGAGAGTGGCCTGTGCAAACGTATCTGTGCTCTGAAATGAGAAGCGGTTCTGAGACCACTCGGTGATGGAATGGTCGCTTAGGGGCTCGCTTCGTTGGGCACGTGCTGAGTTATAGCTGCCTGGACAGCCTTCTAGAGTCATGGGCCAGTTACATTTCTTAAGGGTTAGTGAATTGTTCTTGGCTGTTTGGCCGCAGGGACGGTGGTTGGTCTTCCCCTTCCAGGCCCCTAAGCATACTGGGCAGTTAAAGATCTGCTTCTCGTTTCCTCCTCCAGAACCCTCCAGGATTGTGTCTGTGTATTGTTTATTAACTCTGTCACAGACCCATAGAACCCCTGGACGGAAGGCTGTTTAGCCTAAAAAAGCTTTAAAAAGCTGTTGATATCTTTTGTTTTTATCTGATCTGTAGTTAAAAATAAATCCTTCCTTCTGTGAGGTTGCTCAGTGGGTAGAGCATCGGGCCTGGAGTTAAAGAGCTCTGAATTCTAGCCCAGCCTCACACGCTCACTAGGCGAGTAAATCACTTAGCGTCTGTTTGCCTCTGTTTCCTCCTCTGTAAAATGGAGATGACAGTGGTACTGCCTCCCAGGGTTGTTGTCAGGATCAAATGAGATCGTACAAGTGACGTGCTTAGCACAGCGCCTGGCAGCACATACACCAGGCATTTAATAAGTGCTCGTTTTCTTCTTCCCTCTCCTGCACAGAGAGCCATCCCATGTAACAAAAAAGGAAGGAACAAAATTAAAACAGGTCCACAGACTTAACCCAACACAGCAGCCCATGTTCTTTGCCAGTTCCACACCTCCAGAGCCCCCCCTCTGCAGAGAAGGGGATGGGGGAGGGGGGCGGGCAGGAGGGCATTTGCTCATTTCCCCTTTGAAGCCGAGCCAAACCATCTAATCATACAACATTGTTTGGGGGACTTGGGATTTTTTTTCTCCTGTCCGCTGACATTTTTGTGATCACTGGGGTTATTATTTTTTGGGTTCTGTTTACTTTGCATCAGTTCACCTAAATCTTACTAAGCTTCTCTGAATTCTGCAAACTCATTTTCATTTCTCTCTTGCCCTTCTTCCTCTTAAACATTTCCAGTAACAAGAAAGCTTATGAGGCGCCCAGTCCAGTTTTGGAAAGTTCTAATTCCAGGTATCACTGGGCTAGCTTCCTCCCTGTCCCGCTGACCCATTAGTATGATTTTTGTCCTATAGAATGTGGTGTCATTTTCACAAGTGACAAAAAAATGTCCTTGACATTGACAGGATTCGGAAAGGAGGGGAGGGGGGTTCGAATCCCACTTTGGCTCCGCATTGTGTAACCTTGGGCAAGTATGTCTTCTGACCTCTGGTCTGGGCTTTCGTTTTCTCCATGAGTTCAAGGAGGGATTGGACTGTGGACTAGCTGACCCTTTGGGTCCCTTCCAAGTCTCAATCAGTTAATTCCATGACACCCCTTCAAATTCTTCTCCCCTCAACCTTACACTACTTTTTCTTCTTTTTATGGCCCCTCCACACTTCTGTAGGGTAGGGGAACAGGGAATCTGAAACCCAAAGCATTTGGAATCGCTGCCTTTATAAATAAATTATTTAAACTGTCTTCTCTTTCTCTGTAGTTACAGTGTCAAAGGAAGAACATGTTTCAGTGACTAAACTCTCATCTCACAAATTGCTTTAGGTAAACATTATGTACAGCTAGATGCTTTGAAATTGTGTATAACACACAGAGAGTTGGTTTAATTTGTCAAGGAATTTACGATGTCTCTTAGGTGCTCGGATCAGGGGTCTTTGGTGGAAGGGAAACTCGGTGGCCGTCTTGCCCACCGCCCTCATTTTGCTGATGAAGACGCTGAAGACTAGGAATAGCAAATACTCCGGCTGCCCCAGCGTGGCCAACACCAGAGGCCTGTTCTGCACCTGCATCCCCTGGCCCACAGCCACTGCTCCTCCTTTCTGTGGGGAGTTTATCACTCAGCTCCATCTCACGGGTGGCCGTGGTCCTATCTTTGGTCACTGATTTTTTTTCCAATAGCCTAGATTTTGATCCTTGCCAGTTCATGCTTTGATTTTGTTTGTGAATATTTATAGAGGCAAGGGCTTCCCTCTTGGGCACTTTGAGCAGGTGGTATGTCCTAGGCTTCAGAGCTAAAAGGGAGCCCCTCCAATGCAGCCCTCCCGTTTTGTAGAGGAGCCGTTAAAGGCCTTGGCCTGTATCACACAGCTAGAAGGATTCAGGGCAAGTGAGCCTTGGCATCCTCCCAGGGCCCCAGGAGGGGGGAGGATGCAAACCCGGTCTTCCTGACCTCTCAAGTCCAGCACACTCTCTACTGGATCACGTGAGCCTTGATGCTCTGGGTGCCAGCAGGGCAGAGTCAGCAGAGCCTGGAATTTGAGGCAAGGACTTCCCCCTACCCCAGGTCCTGATTCTTGGATCTCTGGGGTCTCTTCTGTGGGTTGGACTCTCAGACCATCCCCAGGATCAAGCCCATTGTTTGTGAGGACATCGCCCTGTATTCCTGTGCCACTCCTAAAATGAGCCCCCTCTGAAGACTCTCAGAAAACAGCCAAGGTGTTGTTCCCAGCCGGCAGAATCTGCATTTTAAGCAGCGTTGTCGGCTTTGATGGGCCTCTGTGTGGGCTGTTCTTTCAGCCTCTTTTAGTAAAGCACTCTTGGCTGTTCCCTCCTCAGATGGAATCTGTCTCCAGAGAGCAATGGCACTGCCTTTGATACGGACTGTGACCCCAGCTGCTGTGGTCCCTAGGAGAAGGTCTGGGCCTGGACGGCACAGAGCCCGAGTCCCCACCTGGGTAACCCTGTTTGCTGACAGTTGATAACAGTGTTCAGAAGGTCTCTCCCATTAGGAGTGGGGGAGAATGAAAGCACTTGCTGTATTTATCATTTCACATCGTTGATCTAGAGCTGAAGAGAACTCATTGAGGTCATAGAATCCAGCCCTCTCATTTTACAGATGGGGAAATGGAGGCCCACATAGTTGTTAAGGGGCTTGCCTTAAAACCAGCACGTGTCTGAGGCAGGCGTCAAGCCTACATCTTCCTGGATCCAGGGCCAGCTCTCTGCCCACTACCCCACACTGTCTCTTATATGTGCCCACACATGACGTTTCTCCCATCTAGATGAGTCCAGGTGCTGAACTTTGTGTTGTCAGGGGCTATATCTTGTCTGAACCAGAGAAGAAGGTATTGAGTGTGGGCCAAGTGGTTGGATAGGGGGTCTTTGAAGGAGAAAAGCAGGGACCCGTCAAGATGTGGCCTTCCAAGGGATCTTTTCAGAACACCAGACAGGCGTAGAATCACCTGACTTACTCTGGGTCAGTGTAGGGTCAGTGAGTGCTGCCCAGAGTGCCTAGGCCCAAGGGAGGCATCGACCAAGCAACTGACTGACAACCTGAGGTGTCCAGGACAGAGCTGGGATGGCAGAAGCAAGCCCTAAAGCCCTAAAGGTCTGGGAGTAGCTAGGAGAGGCCACAAAGTCTACATGGGAAGGCTCATGCCTTTTATGACTGTGACTTTGACTTCAGCCCCAGTTACAATCAGACTTGGTAATCTGGCTTCGAAGGCCACGGCAGATCAGAAACCATGAATGAGGAGGCTGAGAAACAGCTCCTGGCATGCACACAGCCAGCCGTGAGAAGTGATCCTTCTGCAGGGTCTAAAGAATGCAGAACTGAGCTCCTCAAGCGCAGCAGCCTGGGCCGAGTCAGACCCACACAGCCTAGTCGGCCTCGCTGTGTACATCACAGCCCCAGAATGAGTGTCACAGCCTCCACAGGCCTCCATTTCCCCATCTGCATAGTGCAGGACTCGATGGCTTCTGAGGCCCAAGATACTAGGATCCTACACTCGTCATGGTTGCTCTGAGCTTTTAAGTAGATTAAATTTGTTTGGTGTCTTCTGGTTTAAAAGGTAGAGATGTAATTGCTGAAATAACTTTGGTGCTTTAATCCTTAAGGCCAACGTTTATTTAGCACTTTCAGGTTTGCTAAGCATTTTGCTGTTCTTTCCTCATTGGGTCCTCCCCACAGCCCTAGGACGGAGCTGGGAGCTGGATCCTGGTTGTGCAGATGAGGAGACAGACCGAGAGGTGATCTGACCCTGGCTCTGGGGTCCACAGCTGCTCGCACGCGCAGCTCCTGTACATGCCCCACGGTGAAATCCTCAGTTTTCTAGAAAAGTCAGCTCTCCAGTGGACACAGTGGCGAGTATAGCCAGGCTTTTTCTTATTTTTGTTACTCTGGTGATCAGCAAGGAAAGGCACTTCTTGACTGATTTTAGGTGCTCGCCAGTGTATGTCTCTACTAGCATTTCTTTCCTGAGAGGCTGTTGGGGCATCTCCTTGACTGCGCCTGGTGGAGATGTAGGCAAAGCTCTTTTGGGGTGAAGAGTGTTATATATGACTTAAATTGTTCACAAACCAGTATAGAAAAATCATAAAGAAAGCAAAATAAAGTCTCTTATGTGGTGTGAGGTTGGATGCTGGCTATGGGAGATGAGACAGGTACCACCCAGATACCTTACCTTGTATGGGCTGTCTTTACTAGGGGTGGGACCAGGCTACATGGGGCAGTAGTGTTATAGAGCCAGCCTTGGAATTAGGGCCTAGACTTGGCTTCAGGCCCCACCTCTGCCTCATGGAGAGGCGGTGTGGCCCTGGGCCACTCACTTAACCCCACCTGCCAGTGAACTCTCTCAGCCGGGTCCCTCTCCATATGAAAGGCATATATCATCTTTACAAAGGAGTCTGGGAATTGTGGGATTCCATCAAGCTTGGGGCATCTGGGAAGACTTCTTAGAAGAGAGGGGAACCCTGAGTCCGTAAAGTCTTCAAGCCTTTATTAGGCACTGTCCCAGGCTGTAGGGACACAGAGAGAGAGAGAGAGAGAGAAGGGTGTTCCTTCCCTTTGTGGAGCTTGCATTCTCTTGTGGGAACATTGAGGTATATAAAAACAAATAAGTGATTTTGTGAGGAAGACCGTTGTCTCTGGTGAGGAAAGCGCGGCAGAATGACGGGAGTCAGAGCGATGTCAGATGTAAAGATGGGGAGCCTTGCCAGGGGCTCACCTTTTTGGGCGAAAGGCTAATGACTGACCCTCCATGTTTCGGGTTCTCTGTTCGTTCAGGAAGGAAGGAGAGAAATGTCATTTGCACCTCGATGATGCATTTCCGCAGCTCAGTGCATTGGCACACAGTTCAGTGTTGTCGCCCTTTGGGTTTATCCTTTGTTTTGGGTTTGACATTTGAGGCTTCTGTTGATGACACAGTTTCTCGTGGTGAGATCAGCCCGGGCTCGGAGCATGCCATTCGCCTCGTGGGGGCTGCCCGTTCCTTAGGGTGCGGAGTTGAGGCCGAGCCCCTTGGCCTGTGTCTGCAGCCAGCCCGCTCCAGCGCTCCGCCCTCCTCTGTTCTGGGCTCATTCCCCCATGTGGGCTGGGCCTCCCTTGGGGCTCTGCCTCTCAGCCAGCCTGGAGAGCACAGGCCTGCTGTGCAGGAGGGGCTGGGGATCTGTGCATGGAGACAGAATGAAGCCCGGCTGGACGGGGTTAGTGATTAAAAAGTTTATTCCTCTATCACTTCTTCACTGGTCCATTCGAAGTTTCTCAGTTGTTCTTGGTTCTGCCCTCTGGGACCGAGTGGAACAGTCTGATCCTTCTTTCCCATGAAGCCCTTCTTCCAAAGGTTAAAGGCAGCTCTCAGTCTTTTCTTCTTCAGGCCTTTTGATCAATCCTCATGTCATACCTGAAGCTGTCAACCACCTTGTTTGCTATCCTGAACGCTCCTTTCCCCTCCCATCTGGCCAGGGCAGAGCTGTGCTATCTTCCTCCTCTTCTTGAATACTCCGGCTCCTTAGCTGCCACATCACACTTTTGTTTCATTGAGCTTGAAGGACACTAAGACCTTCAGATCTTTTCCAGACCACTTGTTATCTAACTCTGGATCCCCCATCTTATACTTTTGTGGGCTATGTTGGGTTTTTTTTTTTAACCCAAGAATGTTTCTGGGACAGTAAGAGTTCAGTTCAATGCAGATTCTTCTCAGGGAAAATCAGAGAACTCCCGAAGTCTGCAGTTTGTGGAATTGGATGAAGATAAAAGGACCCTACCCTGCTTTGCGTATTTGACTCATTCTCTTTGGAAGCTCCATTTGTTTTAAGCCAAAATGAGTTATGTATGTCAGGGTATGTTGGACTGAGACGCTGACAGCCACTGGTACTTCCTGCCTTTGTCATTAACTGTTTGTGTGCCCAAGAGCAAGTTAGTTTGTGTCTTAAAAAAGTGGAAAGACAGTCTCTTGTAAGCTTTGAGCGACACACTCCTTGTGCTTTGGACAGTTCAGGGTTCTAACCTGGTCTTTTATCCGTGATTTGTGCCAAAAGAGGTACCTCCCTTTCCCGAATGAAAGGAGACTGCCAGCAACTTCCACACTCACCTTGGGTGCATCGGACTCTGGACTTCTTTTCCTTGTCTTGGCTGAGAAGGGGGGGTCATCCTGAGGTGCCTCCACCTGCCCAGGCATTGTTATTCTAAGGTCTGGTTCATTTGGCGATATCCCCTCTGTCCTTTCCCTTCAGGTAACTCAGGAGCTCAGTGCCCTCCTTTCATTGTCAGCTGTACAGCCTTACTTAGGTGTTCATTATCCTTAATGCTGTTTTATCAAGCCAGCCAGTGCTTGTCTGTCCTGCAGGATTTTGGAATCTGTAGTTGCTTTTTATTCCGAGTCTGTTTGTGAGAGACGCGGGGTCTTAAACAGGGATTTGGGAGAGACGTCAGAAGGCATGTAATCATTTTACAGTGGAGGAAACTGAGGCCCTGGAGAGTGAAGCAGCTTTGGATTATGAAATCCCTCATCTAAGGCACCCTCTAGGCTGTTCCTCAGTCTTCCCAGCTGAGGAGATGGGCCCAGGCAGGACTCACTTACTTTAGGTATCAAAGGCAGCTTTTGAACTTGGGTCCTCTGACTCCCAAGCCAGGGCCCCTTCCTCTCCCCACCACGTGGGGGTGTGTGTGTGCATTTCGATTGTAGATCTGTGCCTTTCAGACCAATAGCAGCGTTGTTTGGTTCAGTACCAAGCAGCGAGAATCCTGAATGGAACCGATTGAGTCTGTCAGGCAGTTTGGAGGGAGGTTATTTAATGATGACAAATGACTGTTCTGAATGGAGGAGCTGAAGCTGTGCCTGTGTTGGTCTGAGGTCATGCAGCTCACCCCGGGTTCCTTTCGCTGGCTCACCTGGCTGTTCTGTGACACCAGAGAAGCTCGGCAGGTAACTCAGGATTCAGAGCAGAAAATATGAAGATGGGGCCCGAAGAGCGCGACCAGGAACGTCATTGCCCATAGTGGCAGTGAAGCGTCTCAAAGACCATCGGGCTGGGAGGGTCCACGGGGATCTGTTTGTCTGTGTGAGAACCTGGTGGCTGAGCTGGGCTTTGAACTCCTCAGGCCCTTTGTCTCCAAAGCCAGCGTGCACTTCAGACTGCCTGCACCTGCCTTTCCCCAACCATCTAACAAATGAGGAATTTCATGTTTACAGTGAGTCAACCAAGGAGCCTGGGATACTTTACCTGGGCATCCAGTACCAAGGGGATGTCAGCCTTCTCTGAGCTTTCCAATAAGAGCATCTCCAGCAAAAGGCAGATGTCCCATATATTGAAAATTGCCCTTTTTATAACTCATGAAATTTCAAGGGGAAAAAAGTCTGGTTAACAAGGAAATGAGGAGGAGCTTATAAAAATAACCATGGAAGGAAATCTTCAACATGCATGCATCAGCACGTTCAGGGGATGTGGATACAAGTGCCCAAAGAAAGTAGCTCTGCTTTCTCCTGGTGACAAATACCTCTTATTGTAACGGTTCTGACTATGGGCCAGCTCTGAATAGAGAACACACCCCTAAATGAAATGTCTTTCGGAGGAAAAATAGGTGGGTGAAAAAAACGAACAGGTGATTGGCCCCACTTAGGTTGGTGTCCGTGAGGCAGGGGGAAGCTGTGGCCTACATATGGACCGTCATGACCTAGGACAGCAAGGCAGAAGAACATGGCGCCCACAACATCTGTAGCTAGACCTCTCGTGCAGTGATCAAGGCAATGCAGTTGGCAGATCATGAACTTCAGCACGTTATGGAACAACATTGGATTTGAGGCCTGGCAAGGACCTGGGAGTCGTTGGGGTCAGGGTTTCTTTCCATAGATGAGGGAACTGAAACCCAGAGAAGGGAGGTCACTTATCCAAGGGCTCCCCAACTTGCTAGACCTGGAGGTGGGTCCAGTACTTTTTTGTCTCGGCTTTCCTGCCTCTGCCAGTGAGGGACAGTCCGTTAGAGTTTTTCCTTCCAAAGGATTTCTCTTTGAAGTGATAGGATTTCATCTGGAGGGAGAGGCAGCGTAGCTTGGTGGTGAGAGTGCCTCCCTTGCTATCAGGAAGGCCTGGGGTCAGCTCTCCTCTCTGGTAAATCCCAGCTGCGTGTGACCCTAGCCCAGGCCCTCACCTTTTTATCCCAGGGCAGTGGTGTCAAACTCACATAGAAATGGTGGCCAGCTCTATACGTAGCCCTGCAGGCCACGTGTTGACTTAGAAAACCACACATGTTTATATATTTCTCATTAATACAGCAATGCATTAAATTCACACAGAAACTGCATTTTCGTCTGGCTTGAGTGGCATTTGGGCAGGGGCTAGGCTGCGTGTTTGACACACTGATCCCCCTCGTCCCCTAAGAGTGAGTTCAGCGAGGTGGTACCCTGCAGCTTCCGGGGAAAGACTTGCCCTCCTGGGAGACCTTCACCTATTGAAATCCCAGGTGTGGTAGAACAACAGAGACATTGGGGGGCAGTGTTCGTGATTTGTAACTTTTGTTTTGATATTTTTAACACTCTTTCAGTTGGAAAGATGAATGGATTTCAGTTTAGAGGGCCTTCCATGACTGGCATGTTTCATTTAGCTTAAATTTAGCATCATGTAAAAAAATTCTTTAATATAGCCTGACTGTGTGATCATTGAAAGATATTTCAATCTCTGGTTTGAGAATTGTAGAACTTAAAAATAAATCAGTAAAAATGAACACAATCTCTCATTTAGTGGAAAGGGAGTGAAGTGTAGGCCAAAGGCAGGGAGAGGTCCACTGAGGCAGCGTGCTCTTGGGGGGTCTCCGAAGCCTGGAGGCCTCCTGTCTAGGTGGCACAGCCAGCTTGAAGTGTTCTGGTAGCATTGGGCACCTGGGCGCAGCCAGTGACACGGTGCCCAGAGTGCTGGACTTGGGGTCAGGGAGACCCTTGCTCACGGCCAGGTTCAGATTAAGTCACTTGAAGTGTCAGCCTTCGGTTCCTTATCAGTGAAATGCGGGTAATAACGGCACCTACTGCATCCCAGGATTGTGGTCAGGAACCAATGAGATAATATTTCTGGACAAAGCATGTATCAGGGCTGAATAAACTCTGGGTCCTTTCCTTTTTCAGAGAGGGCGGCGCTGAGGGCGGGTCTTTGGGCCATTCTGGCCGTCCCGCTGGGCGGGTTGCTGGACAGATGCTTGAGGAAGGAGCCAGGTGAGGCCCGTGGCTGTGGCCCGGGCGTGGTCCTGCGGTGGACCTCGGCCTGCTGGCCGCCTTCCTTTGGACACTCAGCGCTTGGTTGGTGTCTTCTCCCTCTGGGGTTGTGCTGTCTGAAGGCCGGCGGCCCACACATCTATCCCTGGGGAGTAAAATGAATGCCCACATCGTCGACATCCAGCTCTCTGGACTTAGCTGTGCCAAGAGAGTGTGGAGAACAGAGTTCAGTCTGTAGACCACAAAACCTCCGTTTACTTTTTGTGATTTTTTTGTTGATATTTTTAAAATAGCATCTTCATTTCCTAGTACCCAGTGCCCCCTCCCCCACCCAAGTAGCCTTTCCTTGGGGAAGAGAATTTTTAAAAGGGGAAACAGGCAGAGGAGCAAAAAATTAACCAGCATGTGAATCGCGTGTGATGCTGTTTGACGGTGCTGCACCCCTCCAATCCCCCACCTCTGTAAGGACCATGCCTCTCCCTCTGGCTTCTTGGTCATTGCAGCTGCATAGGATAGGATCTCGCTGCTCCAGACCTAGCCGAGGGGCTCTGGCTATACCTTTGGGTTATCAGTTTGGCAGCTGTGTGGAGGGAAGCTTGGAGAGGAGGAGGCTGGACACAGGGAGACCAGTGAGGAGGCTGAAGGTGAGGACGCCCTGAACAAAGGATACCAGAAGAAGCAGGTGGGGCTAGTGGCAGTTATCTGGGCCCAGGACAGGAAGGGGGTGGAGAGTGAGCCAGAGTGTCTGCCCTGGGGAACGTGACACTGAGGTGGTGTCCTCGGGAGAAGGAGGTCCCGGGGGAGGCGTCCGGCGGGCGGCTGTCAGTGTAGGATTGGCGCTCAGCATTGGAGTAAATGTAACCGCAGGACCTCGCACGTAGTGGGAGCTTCACAAATTTTGATTCTTTGCATTTCCAAAGTTGGCAGGAGTGCAGCAAAGGCCCAACTTTTATTGAGTAAGGAAGAATGGGATAGATGTGACTAAAGTAGCCTCTGCTCCTTGGTCTTGAATGTATATAAATGCAGGTGCCTCACTGATCAGGCAGAGCTGGGCCATGAACAGTGAGATGGGGCCGGGAATGGGCTGGGGAGCTGCCCTCCAGCAGGTGAAAGCATTCCCCTCATCATGCGGCACATGTGGTACGTGAGGGAAGCCAGCTTATTTTACAGAGAAGGCAAGAGAACCATAGAGGAGTTTGGAGACTTCTCTCCAACCACAAATGACCCTGTAAGCAGGACTGGCGCCCACGTCATTAGGCCGGGGGGGGGGGGGGGGCGTCTTTTCCTCCAGATTGCTTTCTGCAAACGCTGGTGAGAGCTGCATTCTTCTGCCGTCTTTGACCGGTTTGGGAGAAGCTCAGCGTTCTGTGATAGGACAGAATTCCCCTCCTCATCCGTGGCTCCAGGGTCCCTTGTCTCCACTTAGAATTTTCGTTATTCTAAATAAACACAAACTGTGACTGGTGAAAGATGAAATGACCAAAAGTTTAATCTTCTGAGCTTATCAATTTATTTATTTATTTATTTTGCTTTTTGGAGAAGGGAAGGCAGGGCAGTTGGGGTTAAGTGACTTGCCCAAGGTCACACAGCTAGTAAGTGTTAAGTGTCTGAGGTCAGATTTGAACTCAGATCCTCCTGACTCCAGGGCCGGTGCTCTATTCACTGCACCCTCTAGCTGCTCCCGCATATTAATTTATTAAACAATGTGTGCCAGTTGCCCAACAAATCAGGCCCAGGCTCTCTCAGCTTTGGCACTGGACCCTGCACCCCGGGGGAGACAGACTTTTATGTATTAAGAACAATCAAATCAAGCCAGTTAACTAAAAGGAAACAGTATAACATTAGGTAATCTGATTTTTGACTGGATAAAAAAAAGATTACAGACTTTCCAAATGAGGAGGGACGGAGCGAACAGGCACCATCGCCTAATTTCAGAAAAAGAGGCGTCCCACTCCCCCAGGGGTCTGAACAAGCAGAGGAGTGTGGACACAATTGATTCATACAGGGACAGTTTTCAGAGAAGACGCATGGGTTACTTGAGACGTACAATTGTGAGAAAAGTCCTTTCTTCAGTCTTGGGGTCTGACCGTGTTTCTGGTCGCCATAACCTGGGTCCTTGGTTAAGGGTCTCTAAGCAGCAGGTGGGGTCGTCCAGCTTCCCAGCCACTCAGGGTTAGGTTCAGACAATGCAGCAGAGTTCTCACGACTCCCACAAGACAGAAGTGGGACCAGGCGCATCATTGAATAGCTCCAGGACGGAGTCCGTGTGGTTCCTTCCATTCCCTCATTACAGATCTTTGGTGGATCCTCACCGGTTGGTCACCACCATTAAAATAACTTCATGAAATGGAATTCTGAGAGGCAGCGTGGCGTCTTGCCTCAGAGCCAGTAAGGCCTGGATTCCCGTTGTCTCCAGCCCTCTGACTGGCCGCGGGAAGCTGGATGAGTCGTGAGCCCACAGCTCTGTGCCGATCTGCTCTGGTAGAGAGAGGTTCCTCACCTAAAATGAGATCCTGGGCCTGGCATCATCCCGAAGGTCCCACCCCCACCCCCATACACTTTTATGAGTGATTCTCCTTGATTGTGTTTGGTTCAGAACTTGCAGCGTCCTTCCCAGCAACACTTGCTGCTTGATGTCAGCGGCTCTTTGCTTGAGCATGGCCTCCAGAAGCAGCCGGATGGGGTCCTGGTCCATTGGGTGCCTTTTCATTCTGCCCAGAGTTAGAGCATCGATGAGTCATTGGAATAGGCCCTGTTGGTGGTGTGTGGTGCCTCCTCCTTCCCAGCCCTCCTCTTTTTGTTCCGGACTCGCAGCCCCAGAGGAAAAAGCCCAGCTGCAGGTTTGATGTTTTGGTTCTCTTGAAAGGCAGCCAGCAAGCCTGTACTAAGCCCTTCCTATGTGCTAAGTGCTGGAATGCATTCTAGGTGAGGACTCAGCCCAGCAGCCAGGGATCCCGTTCTCTTCTCGGAGAGGAGGGCCCCCTCCCAGCCTGACGCTGTCCTTGGGAGAGGAGCCCAGCCACTTCTTTGCCAATTATGGAATTTCCCCTCACTTGGCCCTTTTGAAGCCTCCAGAGATGCTTTTAATACCTACCTCGTTAGGCATATACCAAGAGGAAACAGGACAGGCAACCACTGCTGAAGGCAGTCCTCAGTGCCTGATGAGATGCATGTTGGGCAGGGGAGGCTCCCGGCCGGCAGTTTCCATGGCCTTGGGGCCTTCAAGCATGTTGTGGAAGCCTTCATAGCCCCGCTGCTCTTTTGAGGAACTCTGTCCTTTGGACCCAGCCTCTTATTTCCTCGGTCTTAGGAACATCAGTGAGGAAGCTCCCTCTCCCAAGGCAAGTCAGCACAGCTTAGTCTCGAGACTAGTCTGTGGTCATCGAGAGGGAGAGATTTGCCCAGGGTCCCACAGCCAGCATGTGTCAGAAAGGGCCACCTTGAGCCCTGGCCTTCCTGACTCTGAGGCTGGCCCTCTTTCCAGGCTTTTTCTCTTTTGATCAGTTGAAGAAGCATCAATAGCTCAGCACCTTTATAGTTTTTACTTTTTGGTGAATAGCTGCCCACTGATGGTCATCTGTCCCTTTCCCAGCACCCTCTTGCCTCAGGGAGTTTTCCTGGGGGCACATGCAGGCCCAGATATCTGCCCGCAGTCACTCAGGAAGCCCTTGACTTGGCTAGCTCTGTCCACTCTGACACCACCGACTTCTTTCGAGAAAGTGCGGGAACACAAGCAGCGAGGCCCATCTTGATGTCTGTAAATGCCCGGTCCCTTGGCTCCTGCTCCCCACGCTCCTGTCATCGTTTGCTCACGGATCCTGCAGAGGGGAGCTGTTAGCAAAGACAGGAATTGAGGTAAGAAGAAATTCCAAGGCTTCGCTGGAGATGATTTGAGAGAAGTGGATCTATATTTGCCATATATGGTAATAGATGAAAAGTCTGCACCGATCCTCTCGACATTTATGGACTTCTCGGATTCATCTGTCAGAGCCAGCAGCCCCAGCCAAGAGATAGAGAATTTGTTAAACTCTCTCACTCCTAAATTGCTGCCTCAAAAGAAGGAATTTTGTGTGTTCACATGAAGAAGGCTCTAGCACTGAGGCAAAGGTCGGGGCTGGCAAGCATCTTGATAAGGCTTGCTAGTGGAATTCCAAAAGCGTGTGCCCCAGAGCTGTTTGTTTATGCTCACGTCACAAGGCTGGCCACTTGTCTGAATGCGAGTCACTTCCCATAGATCTGGAAACAGGTCTGGTTCTGGCATGGGAGCCTCCTCCCTGGAAGACCTTGAGTTTTGGGCCTCGGTTTCCCCTTCTGTACAATGAACAGGTTGAACTCCACGCCCTCTGAGTCTCCTTCCAGCTCTCGGTGCCGGCTCCTGTGACTCCTGTATATAACCTAAAAAACACCTTGTGCCGTTTGGTGTATGTGCTCATGCCGCCGATGCTCTTATGGGGAAGTGTTCCCTTTTAAGCTGTTCTTAGGTGTAATCTCTGGCTCTGATTTCGGGGACAGGCCAAAGAGTGGGCAGCCACACAGTGTTCCCTTTCCTGACTCTTCAGTCCGCTGATTTCTTCTCTTGGGCTGTCTATGTTTCATGCAGTGCATTGCACCAGCTCACATTCAGTCTTCTGAATTTGGGAATTAGTCCCAGAAGAGGCCATATATTACAGTGCTGACAGTGAGCTGCTCTTCGCAATGCTTTTAGAAGCTACATTGATGGAATCCAAAAAGCCACAGTAAAAGTGAAACAATCTGCCAGATTGTGAGGAATCCTGGCTTGGGAGGCCTTCAATTTCCCCCGTATTATTCTGACATTGGTATCAGCTGGAGCTACGGTTTCTTACCCAGATTTCACCTCAGGTGCATGCCTTAAGAAACAGGTAAATAGAATCAAAAGCCCGATTGTGACACATTTTATTCCCTTGAATTAAAAGTTTTTAGATTAATGGATCCTCCTGCCCCTTCTGAGTCTTCCTGCTCCTTCCTCTCTCCTACCCTCTCACTTCCTTTCTCTTGTAGCTAAGTTAAATCAAATCCTTGTTCCTAGCTCCCCCATAACTCCCTGCCTTTGGTGATACTGAGAGTTGTGACAGCTTTGAAAATATTTCAGCCATTTGTTCCCCCTGGGAAAATTTGCTCCACTCAGCCTATTGGAGGCCCCTTGGGGGAGTGGAAACAGCCTCGGACTTGAAGTCCAGAGGCCTGAATGTGAGCTCTGGCTTTGGTGCCTGGCCTGTCAGAGCTGCGGCTTTCCTGTCTGTAATGTGGGGTGAACTGCCTTGCAGCATTTGTGTAAAACGAGGCTGCACGAGGGCAGGCTTTTTATCCTCAGCACTATTGAAATATTCGTGGGAATAGCCTAGATCTCCCTTTAACCCTTCTGAAAAGTGGGGCTGCCCCAGTTTGGGCCTCATGGCCTTTCTTGGACTTGGTTTGCATGCTTAGGGTGCCTCTGCCATCAGTCAGTCCACAAGCAGAGGCATTCAGTGGGAACAAGTGCCCTGGCTCTGGAGTTCAAGAACCTCTGATGTGGGTTCAGAGTCTGCCTCTGGGTACAAACAGTAGGAGCTTAATAAATGTTGGATGCTTGACCCAGAAGAGTGTATGCCAAGTCAATACAAGGTCATTAGGGGATGGGGGAAGGGGCTGCCTTGGTGCTGGCCAAGGTGAGGAGGGCAGGGCAGGGCATTCCAGACAGGCCCGAAGGCCACCCTGTGCAGGGCCACACCGTGTATGGACGCTCTGTGGCGTACCTTGTTGAAGCTGCTTCACCAAAGCTGCTCTGCCACCCGTGATTTTGGAGGAATCCCATGAAGCATTTCTCTCGACAGTGTTCATGAAGCCCTTTTTTATTGCAAAGGACTTGACCGCCATCTTACTCTTTCTAATCATTGCTCAGGCCAGCCGTGTGAGACAGACCAACATTACAGATCCACAGGCCAGTCAGTACTGTCATGGCCCCTGGAAAGGCTCCCGTCTCCGTCCCTGGTGCTTTCCCAGCCAGAGCGGCTTCCCTGGTCCCTGTTCCTCCCTCAGTCTTGGCCCCCAGCACGGAAGCTCCCTGTGGCCAGGCTCGGGCTGGGCTTCTGAGTTTGAGTGCCTGGGGCTTTGGCCAGTGCTTGGCTTTTTAAAAGAGAACTTGAACATGCCTCTTTGTTCATTTACCACTAACCAATATTGAGCAATCATGAAAGTCAGAGAATTGTGTAGGTGAGGAGAATGACTGGTGTTACCTTCTCGTGTTCCTTCAGCCAAACAGAAGATGCTGGTGTCCCCCTAATCCTCAAATAAACCTGCCAGGAGGGCGGCGTGCACAGCAGAAGATGAAGTTGGCTGGTAGAACAGTGGTCCTGGGTGTGAGAGACCCAGGGAACAGACCAGGAACAGCATTTCTGCAGGCTCCATCATTTGGATCCTTGAGACCTTTTCCTCCTTGGTCAGAGTTCTGTGGGAAATGACTGATTACTTTGTGCTTCGTATGTCTCGTGGGAGTTCACTATTACCACTTTTTTTGCTTTTGGGAAGGACAAAACCTACCAGGCTCATTACATTTCTATAAGCCTTTAAAGTTTCCAAAGTTCTTCCCTCACAACCACCTTATAAGCTCTTAGTGGTACAGGTATTATCAACCACACTTTACAGGTGAGCAAAATGCGGCCCAGAGAGATTCAGTGACTTGTGTGCAATGTTAGAGCTGGGATTCCAAGCCAGTGGTTTTCCCAGCAGGCCACTACTGCCCTGTGGCTGTAGATCAATGTTAATATTGAAGAATATGACCTGACATCTATACCAGTAGAAAACAAACTGATAACTCAGCTACGTCTACCTCTTACAACTACAAGGTTTTGCTCTCTTGGGAAAAATGTCTGCACACACACACACGCACACACGCACACACACGCACGCAGAAACAAATCTATACACATATTCATATGGACATCTATATAGACACATAAATGGGAACCAATTTGGATGTCAAGTTGATTTCAGAGTTGTGGATTTTTCTCACACACACACACATGTGTGAGCGTGCACATCTGCCCACAAATGTGTGTGTGTGTGTGTGTGTGTGTGTGTGTTTTTGGTGGCTGAGTGTTTCATTCCTGGGGTTTGTGCACACTTCTGAAGTCAGGCTTGTTCTCTCTCATTAGAAGACACTCCCACAGGCTCGGCTTCTGTGCATGGTTCGGTTCCTTGGCCACTGGATCATCAAGGACAGTTTTGTGTCGCATTGGGAGCTAACATAAGCTTCTTTTCGTGGCCAGGAAACTGAGATGGCTTTTTTTTTCCCAGCCCAACTCTTCATGTGTTTACTTTAGAAAGCTCCTGTTTCTTGTTTTTGTCATTTCTTCTCTATTTTTGCTTTAAAGGGACCACGTGGCCAGATGTTGGTGGCGAGGCGGCCACCTGATGGAGCCGGCGTGGACTCGCATGGGTGTGAAGGGGGGAGGAGGCAGGACTGTTTCTGATTAGGAACTTGGGCATCTGACACAGACGTTTCAGAGCACAAAGAACAAAACCGGCGATTGTGTCTGAAACAGCGAGCTTCTGCTGTGGATGGGGGATGGGGTTTAGGTGTGCAGTAAATTTGACGGGGTAGTGACAGCATTGCCCCTTGCGTCCCCTTCTGAAGTTGTGTTTTATTGTAATTTTTCTTCTCTTGTCTGCATCTCTGTAAGTGCTCACGAACTCTGCCCCCCACCCCCATAGAGAGCCTCGTGTGACAAATAAGGCACAGCCGCATGATTGAGGCTGAGGGGACAGGCAGACCGTGAGGCTGAGCTGCAGTGCCAGGGCAGGAAGGGGTGGAAGGTGCAGGAGTCAGACTGGAGCTGCTCAGGTACACGGTGCATTCTCTGCATGTCAAGCCCTGGACCCTCTCCTTTGATGGGGTCCTCTGAGTGGGCCGCATTTCCAGGTGCCTCTGTTTGGCCTCCAGATCTGGGGGCCCAGACAAGGTCCCACAGGAAGCCTCCCTGAGGAGCCGGGAGCCTGCCTGTGTCTTCTCGTGTTCCTGAGGGCTTCCTCACTGCTTGTGCTCTGCCCAGAGCTGACGCTTCCCCTGCTGCTGTCTTGCCAAGCCTGTCCCTTGGCACTTGTGTCTTTCATTCACGAGGGCACAAGGCAGTGAGCTGGAACCTCAGAACCGGGCTCAGGTGCCCTCTCCCTGGGGTGGGGCAGGCGGGTAGGAGCTTTGTGTTCATTTTCTGCATTTTCCTGGAACCCCTTCCAGGGCAGGAGGAGCACATCCTTAGGGATCACTAATTTGATTCAAAGAGAAAGGGCTGTTCTCCCCCAGCCTGGTGTAGACACCCCCTCAGAGTGAGTGGGGAACTAAGTATTCAGACCCAGCCCTCAGGCCAGAGTCTTTACTCTTTCATTCACTGTGTCCAAACTGTCACCAGGTCCTGCCAGGTCTGCCTTCGAAGCCCCCCTCAGTTGGCATCTGCTGCCTCATTCCAAATGCTCTTGTCCTAGTCCGGGCTCCTGTCACCTTGATGCCAGGATTACTGTAACAGCTTCCAATCTGATCTTTCAGCCAGCAGCCTCCAACCCAGGATATCCTACGTGTATCCCTGCCAGGCTACACTTCCTAGGCTCCCCCTCCCCTCGCCCCTTTGCCTCCAGAACGGCGGATGAACAGGGGACCATTCTAGAGTTGCCTTCAGAAGACCTCGGTTAGAATTTCTGCAGGCCCCTGAGCTCCACCATTTGCTGGGCCTGGGAGCAAGGAGAAGTCACCTAATTTCTGAGCCTCAATTCCCCTTGGCTGTTAAATATGGATAACCATATTTACATAATGTACTTTTTATAGTGTATGTAAAGTGTTTTATCCACTTTAAATTAGCACAGAGCCCTGAACTTGGAGAGGGTTCACTGCCACCTCCGATGCTTCCCAGCTGTGGCCCCCACCCTGAGTTTCCTCATCTGTAGCATGAGAGGGTTGACCGCCATGACCACGAAGGTTCTTGTAGCTCTGAGTCCGGAATCCCATGAAAGCGCTATGTAAATGGAGCTGTTTCCATTGTTAGCATTAATGGTCTTCACAGGCTTCCTTCTCTCTACCTGGTTGGCTCTGCTCCCGGTGGCCTCCCACATCGCCATGCCATGCAGAGGCCTACCTCTGTGTGCCACCTTCATAAATGAATGAATGAATAAAGAGGGTTTATTCAGGGCTTATTATGCGCTTAGTTAGGACAGCGAGGTGGTGCAGTGAGCAGAGCGCCAGGCCTGGAAAGGGAAGACTCATCTTCCTGAGCTCAGATCTGGCCTCAGACACTTCCTGGCTGTGTCACCCTGGGCAAGTCACTTCACCCTGCTTGCCTCAGTTTCCTCATCTGTAAAATGAACTGGAGAAGGAAATGGCTGACCAAGAAAACTTCAGATGGTGTCACAGAGAGTAGGACGTGACTGAAACCACTCAACAACAATGAATGTGCCAAGCACTGGGGTCTGGATAGAAAAAGGAGATGGTTCCTTGAGCTATGGTGCTCCTGTGCCAGATCGAGGAGATGGTGCCTATAAGATGACTCGGCTTTGGGGCAGGTAGAGAGGCTTGGTGGCCCTCATACAACGCAAGGGCAGGTGACAGAGCCCTGGCGTGCCTGATGACTGTGCCTCTGGGTCTGGACGGGGAGCAGCATGGCGGACGAAAGGTGAAGTGACCGAGGAGTGAGGTTCAGGCTTCGTGGTGAGTGGTGCGTGCCCATTGCCCAATGAATCGGGACTGGTAGCCTTCCTCAGCTTTGGCTGGACCCCAAATACAGGGGGAGACAGATTGTCATACATTAAAAACAATTAACCAAGTAAGGCCAATTAATTAAAAGGAAACAGTTAACCAGGATACCACATTAGGCAATCCGCCTTTTAATTGGATGAAAGATGAAGGACTTTCCAAGCTGGGAAGGGAAGAATGAACAGGTGCAGTTCCCAAAATAAGAAAAAGAGGCACCCCACTTCCCCCGAGTGTCTGTAAACAGTCAAAGAAACAATGTCCGATTGACCAGTGTGGGGCCAGTTTTCAGATAAGACTCATGGATTGCTGGAGATGTATAATTATGAGAAAACACATCGCCTCGATCTTTGGAGCTGACCAGGCTTCTGGTCAGCGTAACCTGCATCCTTAGTGAAGAGCCTCTAAGCAGCAGGGAGGTGGCCCAGCTGAAGCAGGCGTGGTTCACTCAGCTCCCAGCACCACTTGCTGCTCCAGTCCCCTCTGTCTCCTCAGGAATCAGGCAGAGGGCCAGCTTCAGCGGGCCTTAGCAGTAATTAAGGGCAGGCCAGACCCTAGGGCTTGATGGCCGTCATCATACTGGAAGGAATGCCGTTGGTGCTTGATGCTGTGTTGAAGCAGTGTGATTGGGCCTGCCCCCAGCCCTCCGCTGTTGGGAAGGTGATTTGTGGACATGAAGGGATTCAGAACCCGTTGGGCGCCAAGGCGTCTTGCTTTCCCAGCCTGCAAAGCCCTTTGGCTTTCATTTTGTCCATCTATCCCTATCTAACCTGGCAAATACTGGCATGTCACATATGTGCCTTCTCTGTCAAAGGCCTTATCTGATCCTCACACCTCTCCCTGAGGGAGGTGCTGTCATCACCCCCATTTCACAGATGAGGAGACTGACACTGAGAAAAGCTAGGTGACTTGGTCAGAATAATGTAACTAATGGTGGCGGGAACTGGGCTCAGGACTCTGTGGTTCCCAGGTGCCATTGCTCTGTCTGCTGAACCATGTGACGTGCACCATGACATTGGAGGCTAGTCCTCTGCTGGAAAATTTCTGCCCTGTGCATTTTCAGAGATGTCGTATGGCAGTTTTTATGATGTATTACTCTGAATAATTAAAGTTGAGGGTTCTCCATAAGGCAGATGCAGGTCATTGCATCTCAGGAAGCAGAATTCATTGAGGAAAAGCAGTGTCCAGGGTGTCATCGGAGAAATGTGTGAGTGGAAAGAAAGATGAGCCATTCGTGAAAGTGGAGAGGACCAATAACCTGCTCGCGGGCCTTGTTGGGTCATGAACTGCGGTCCAGGAAGTCTGAGGAAAGCCCCAGCGTGTTGGCCCGGTCATGGAGGGACGTGGCTGAGTGAGGGTCTCCCTCTTTGGAGGGCGTGGTCTCGACAGAATGCAGAGCCGTTGGTGCATTGGAGTGTTACTCTATTGACGTTTTGTCTCTTACACCTGATAGTATGGTTTCAGGAAAACCAACTATTATAGAAAAAGAATGTTCATTCTCTTTTTTTTTTTTCTGGTGCCTCCTACATTGAAAAATAGGTCATGAGCAGTAATCTAAATTGACTACTGATAAATAATTAAAACTAATGGATTTTACCACCATCTTTGAGAAAGCCCCAAGACATTCCATTCCATTTTCTGATACCCAGAAGGAGGGTTTTTTGTCATTTGTACCAATAATGCCATTTATGGTGATTTCTAGCTCCTTCTTTCCACTCCCTCCTTGGATGAGGCCTGAACAAGCCCGTGTTAGATGGATGGTAACACTTTTGATTGTCTCATGATTAGTGATGGTGGCTTCACTTTTTCTGGAGCCTTGTTTTAAGCTCAGGCTCAGAATAGCTTGTGGAGGGTTTAACTTGTCTTGTTTGTACTTGGGGCTCAGGGCATCGGGCCCTAGAGCCGGACAGGGCTTAGTTTGTTCGTTTAGTCCAAGTCATTCTTTTTACTGCTTAGGAAACGGAGTCTTGGAGAATTTAAGGGACATCCCTGAGTGACCCGATTGATAAACATCAGGGCCAGGATTGCACCAGGGGTGCTTTGGCTGCCCCTGTCCAACCTCTGCACCGCTCCCAGCCGCAGAGATTGCTCTTGAATAGGAAAGCTGAGGGGTGACTGGCTGAAACTGTCCAAAAAAATATATCAACATTTTTTCTACCATGTTCTATTTAAATGTTCACCCTGAAATTTTGCCATCGGTCTTTGTGAGCCTGTACCAGCCCGTTACAGCCACAGAATCTGTGATTGGTCTCCAGTGAAATGCAGTGAACCCTTTAAAACAATCATCTCCAAGCCTTCCGAGGGTTCTCCACTGATCTCTTCAACCTGGCGCGTATCCTTGTGATAGACAAGGAGGTAAAATGATTTTTCTTTTTCTTTTTTTAAAGGCTGAGAGGAATCTGTGAGGTTCAGTAGGGAGAGTATTTGATTGGGAGTCAAGAAGATCGGGTCCAAATCGTGCTTCTGACATTTACTAGCTGTGTGGCCTTATACGAGTCACAGACTCTCTGGCCCCCTGAGGTCCTTTCTTGCTCTAGAGTCTAGACCCAGGATCCTGTTGGCCCTGTGATGATTGCGCAGAATACTTTCGTAGAAAAACAAAGCGGACGCAGGCTGTGGCTTGACATCAAGCCATTGGGAGCCCGCGTCTCCCCAGATAGTGTGGAGTCCCACCTCCTCCAGTTCCCCCTTCCACATCATGGGGTTTAGGGGCACAGTGCCCCATGATCTGGAAAATCCACATAAAATGTTTTGGCCCTCCCTTCATACCAGAGAAGTCTACATTTTTCCTTTTTCTTTTATGGGGGTGTTTACAGAACCTCATTGTACAATTTGGGTTAGGTATTTGGTTATAGGCTCTGTGTCATCTGTTGACCTTTGTTTGTTGTCTGTGGCTTCTGCAAAACTCCCAAAATATTCTCATTTAATTTCTTATGCCAACCCACAATCTGTCAAAACCACAGTGGGGGGAAAGTGCTGATGTGGAAGGGATAACTACATAGACATGAAAACATTTGCATTTTCTGCACTGGCCCCATCGAGGCACTGACCTGCAGCTTGGAGTGGCTGCTGGGCTTTCCCCCCATATGAGTTTCACCTCTGATGTTTTGGCCAAGCCCGGTGCCCAGAATGTCATAGTTGAATAATTCATAGGGTGTGATGGAAGGTCTAGCCAGGGGAGCATTGAAAGGTCTCTGGTTAATTTGTCAGCTGTACCACATCTTCTGCAGCCAGAATCTACCTTTTAGAGCTCAGGGCTCCGGATTAGTCATCAAAAGAAAACACAAGCCACAGACTGAATCATAATGAAATTCGAGGTACACCCCCCCAAAAAAAAAGTCCTCACACTCTCACCTCCATTTCTAGCTTCTGGATTAACTTAGAATTTCCAGGTAAAATTTGGTATCTGTAAATTTAATGGAGTTCCTCTTTTAGACTAGGAGTTCTTAAACCAGACACTTTTAACTTGCTTTAAAAAAATTTTGGTAACTATATTTTGATACAGTACATTGCTTCAGTAGTCCTTTGTTGTTTTTTTTGATGGCAATTGGGGTTTCCGTTTTAATGCATCTTTCTAAGAGGGGCTTACTGGACTTCACCAGTTTGCCCAAGGACTTGGGGGCGCAATTGTTTGTCTGCCTAGGACTCAAGCAAGATGAAGAAACTCCTCTAATTTAGTCCCTCTTGAATATATCTGGGATCCATACCTAGGGCCTTTCGCAAAGCTCTAGATGAGGAGAGGAAGCCAGCAGGTTAAGTGGGTTCATTTGGGAATCTCTGCTGGTTCCGAGTCTGTGGGCACCATCTCTCTCCTCCCTCTCCATCAATATTTCATCCATGTTTTCATTGTCATCAGGCTTCTGAGGGTTCCAACCTTCTCACTCCATCTCTTGGGTTCAGCCATATACCAGCCCCTTAGTACACATACATAAAACAAGGGTATTTAAGGGAGCTTTTTCCCCATCTTTCCATGATGAGCCAGGACTGAAATAGAATGTGGCAGCTGAGCTCCCCATGTCAGGACTGCTGGTGATCCCAGGCAGCTTCTCCTAATGATTCCTCAGGCAGCCACTGGGATGTCCCCTGGCCATTGCCACCTCCAGGTGCCGTGGCTTCAGGACAGATTCTGGAAGCCACAGACCCAGTGGGGGAAATGAGATGCCTTTGGCCAGTGCTCTTAGCAAGACCATTTACTATGGACCACTTTATCCCCCCAGGAAGATCAAAGGGCCTTTGTCACCAATCATAAGATACAGACATCTCAGAGGTGAAGTTATCATGTAATGCAGGGGGGAAGCTAGATTCAGGCGGCCTTCAGAGCAATTGCAGATGGAGGGCAGCGTGGCTCACCCCTTCATCTTGGCTCCGTGGCCCGATGCCAGAAAGCCAGTAATGAGGTACAGTGCAGACTCATTATTTTGGCTTTGATTTAGGAAGCAATGGCTCTGAATTTGGGGAAATTTGTCAGTTACTCAGTTTAAAAGCAAAAATCACTAATTTTGTGTTTTTATGTCACCTGCATTTCCTCATGTAGCTGTTCCCCTCCCAGAAACAATCATTTGTAAATGTTTTTGATGCTCAGTATTTTAAAGACAGCTTTATTACCTTTATGACTTGTAAGAGCAGCCATTTACATACAAATTGTAGATATACTAAGCTATATAGAGAGTTTTTCTTCCTCTGTATAGATTAACCAGCATCCTATAATCTTATTTACAAACTTCATTTCTTTAACAAACAACTCTTTCTAAGCTTTCAGCTCATCCCAAGAGATTCATAACACTTCTGAGTAGATGGGGTTTTACTCATTCAGTCAACAGAGCTTAAGGTAGTAGAAGGTCTTATAAAGATGGGTCCCCAGATTCATGCTTCTTTCTCATCCCTAGATTAGGCACGGACTGAAGGCTGGAGCAGGGAGGAGAGCCAGGCTGAGGATGGGTGCAGACACTGAAGGAGCCTTCGAGATTGATCATGGCCAAGCAGCCACAGAGAAACCAGGCCCCACAGGGAGTCAGAGCTACTGCTGCGCTCCCGGAAGACCGTTTAACATTGGTCTTCCTCTGTTTTCTCCCTCAGTGCAGAGGGAGGCGCATCGTGCCCATCTGGCTCAGGGTGATTTTCAGAACTAATGAAAATGGTTTATAAATGTACAGAGTTCTTTGTAAATGTTAATAAATCATGTTTTGCCCAATGCCAGGTAAGAAAAAATCCCACATTGTAATTCACAGTCCTGCTAAGACACATGGGATATCGATCACACATCGGTGTGTCTGCATCGTAGCCCTTTGGGTGTTACCAGGGAACTTGAGGGCGCTTTGGGCTAAGTGACCCATGAACAGAAAACCCCACAGGGGTTTTGACTGGTTGTATCCGACTTGATGGACCATTCCATGGCTCCAGAAACTAGCTTTTCTTAAAAAATCTTTTGTTTGTGTCCAGTCAGGCCCTCCCCTTCCCTCTGCCTTCCTTTGAAAATTTCTGGAAAATGCCTTGATGTGGGACTCACAGGTGGCTGATTCTTCAGGGCCTGATTCCTCCCCAGACGGCAAAGGGCATTACATTTTAAGATGACAATAAATCATCCAGTGTCCTTGCTAAGTGACATCAGAGATCCCCGTGGGTCAGGATGGAGTTTCTGTATTTTTGTCTCTCTGCTTTAGCACAGGGAGGGCAGAATTCTGTCTGACATGCAGATAATATTTGCAGGCAGTGTGTGATGAGGAATTTCTCAGGGTGCCAAAAATAAATTTAGCAGGAATGATTTTTAGCTGGTGACTTGAGGTCTGTGTGCAGTTTTGTTCGCCAGGCTATCTGTCCCTCCCTCCATCTCTCAGGCTTTCTTTCTGGCGTCTCAGTACCCCAGCAGGTTCTTTTTGTAAGCGGTCTCAGACAAGGTCCTGGAGTTGGGGTCAAATATCACCCCGGACACTTGGTAGCAGTTGAACCCACGGGGCAAATCATTTACTTTACGTTTCTGTGACTTAGTTTCTCATCTGTAAAATGGAAGAGGTTGGATCATAGGCCTCTAAGGTGTATGGGATCCCGTGATTAAAATCTGAATTGTGAAATGAGGTGATTTACTTCTTTTTTTAGACAAATACAGCAAATTTGTTCCAACGATTGTGAGGGGGGAGGGAGAAGGTAGGAGACATGGCAGAAGTGTTTACGTCCCACCGTTTGAAAGCCCCCATAGCCCAACAGCTTGTCGGTGGGAGGCGGGAGAACACGTAGAATGGCTTTTGTCCTGGCCTGGTCTTTTTCATTGCCGGTTGGTTGGGACCAGGCAGAGTGGGGAACTTCTGGTTACCGTGGGTCTGAAGAAGGAACCTGCACTCTGTCCATTCCTTCTTTTTTCAGAGTTTGTATCAGGGGGATTCCATTAGACCTTTAAGAGTCAGTGTTTCATTTGCAGTCACAGGACCTGGGTTCGAATCCCAGCGTTGCTGCGGGTTAGACAGGATGGCTTCTGAGGGCCCTTCCCTATCTGGAGTTATAATCCTAAATCCTATGTCTTCCTTGGCCAATTGAGGGAATATTCCATTTACCTCTTTGAGAGGACACCGTGGGAAGAGCCGTTGACGGCCTTAACATGTTCTTGGCACAAATGTTAAATACTACTTACCTCCCAAGCCAGTCATGCAGCCAGCAAACATTTATGAATCACCTGTGGTATGCCAGAAGCTGTGTTCAGCATTTGGGATACAGCAGAATGCCAAAGGACAGGCCTGCCCTAGTGCTAAGCCCCAGAATTTCAGGGGTGTTTGTGACACAGCGTTGTTTCTGGGAGGAGGGGATCATTGCCCTGATTACTGTGCCGTGTTTGAGTCCCCAGCTTCCAGTGAAACCTACGGTCACATCCTGGCTTGCCTGCCTTCCTGGGAACTCCTCAAGGGCAGAGGGTGTCTTCTTGCCCCTCTCTTCAGTGCCTGGTGCACAGGAGGTTCATCCCAGGTGCTTCCTGATTGATTTTCGGCCATCCTCGGGTATGTTTGGACTCCCCCAGTAAATTCTAAGCACTTCACAGTGTGGGGCAGTTGGAAGGGTCCTCGAAGGCCTGCGAGTCCAGCCCAGAGGTGGAAGGAACAGCCCCTCTGTCCTACCCACCAGGATCCCCAGACAACCCACAGCTGCCAGGCTCAGGAAATAAAGGCCAGTCATGGCCCCTGAAATGACTTTGTTTCAGAGACATTATTTTATCTCTAGCGGGTCCAGAGAGTGGTTCATTTTAGTCCTCAGGTGGATGCGTCCTAGGCACGAGGGCACAACCATCTTTCGACCAGTAAACCAGTTGGCAAGCTTTTATTCAGTTTCTCCTTTGTGCCAGGTGCTGGGGATGCAGACCCAAAAAGAGCCAGCCCCTCACTGGGTCACTGCAGGGGCTAGTCCATCTGGATCTCTCATTTAATTCAGCACTTGTTGGGCAGGCACCCTGCAAAGCAGTTTCCATTGAGCTCTTTGACTTACACCCTTTGGTCTCTGAGGGGCTTTAGGTTGTCATTGGGAACACTGTGGGTCCCGTTCATGCCACCACCATCCCTCTCAGTTGCTTTTTCCTGCTGCAGCTGTCGTGGCGTTCTCCATAAGCATTCCCAGTCATGACTGGGAGGGTGTTTATGTTGGAAAGCTGGGGCTTTATTCCTTATTTTGGAGCATAGTGTTTGGTGTCTAATAGCGACTTCTGCGTTCATCTCATTACAAGCACAGCACCACTTCCCGGGTGTCTTTTCTCTTCCTGCTCAGCTCTGGGCCTCGCCCATGGCCCGTCCTGGGTGTGCATGCGGCCCTCTCCAGTGGGCCGACCATCCAGCGGCACGTCAGGCTTCAGACAGTGAGCCCCTCTCCATGCTTTTGGGCCCGCCATTTTACCCAAAACGGGGTCTGTAATAAATGAGGTGACCAGTGTTTGCTTCACATTTCTTCTTGCAGTTTGTGACTGCATTGTAGTCTAGACTTTGCGTTAAGACCCTGGCTGCCCAAGGAGCCTTTCATGTTTGTTTTCTCATCCCAGCATTTCTCCACCCCCCTCAAACTGCCTCTGCCACCCCTCTTAGTCCCTCTCAGAAGAGAACCCCGCCTCCCACTGGACTGAGGAAACAGAGGCCACTCAGTGTGAACTCACCTTCTCTCTATGGCCCTTCTGGTGGCGTTTCCTCAATTCTCCGCCCTCCTCCATGTCTGATCAGTCTCCCTGTCTTGTCAGTTCTCTTACCTCCCCTCCTCGCTCTGCACTGATGTGACCACGCCACCCCACCCCTCTGCTGGGGCAGCCCCTCCAGGGCACCTTGTATTCCCCTCTCGTGGGAGCCTTCCACCGAGCTTCCCCTGGCCTCTGCCGCTTCTGCCCGATGCGTCCAGTGCCGTCCTCCGGGGCTGAACAGAACAAAACCCTCTTTACCTGGAGACCCTTGGGGGGGTCTGGTGGGGTCCTGACCACCTTCTCCCACAGATAATTTCTCTCCTGGCTCAGCATCCCCAAGGCCTTCAGTTGATCTGTGTGTGTTGGGAGCTGGGGACCTTTTTGTGTCCCGGTGACCCTCCTTTGTGACATCCTGGGGGCCAAGAACACTCCCTCAGCCTCCACAGGCCACATGTCTGTCACCCGCTCTCCAAGCCTGCCCACGCCTTTGTGGTTGTTGTGGCACAGTCAGGTCCAGGCCTCCTGAGGCTCCCCAGCCATGCCAGGCCCATCTTAGGTTATGAAGCTGATTTGTTTGAACCCAGGTGTGGACTTCACATTATCCCCATTCCCTTTTGTCTTCTCATGTCTGGCACCGTGCTCCAGCCTGTTGCCATTCCTTCATATCTTGGCCCTGCCATTCAGTATCACTGCCCACCCTACCTCGCCAAGCTTCCTGTCACTTCCTGTCATATGATAAGCATCCCATCTGTGGATACCTTTGCCCAAGTTACTGGAAAAAAATAGTCACTTATGCAGGTTTTCCTTTGAAATTGTAAGGCATCCCTAGCTCTGCAAATGAACAAATCTGCTTTGATTTAAGGATAAAAGTGCCGTCTTCACTGAAGTTAGACTCTCTGCTCTCACTGCCCAGCCCTATTTATATCCATGTTGTCTCCCCCGTTACAGGGGAAGTCCCTGCTTTGTCTCTTAACAACTAGCACTGTCTTTGGCACATAGGGAGTGAGTAAATGAGAGCAGCACCATACCTGAGCATCTTGCATCATAACTATAGACTAGGAAGGGGCCTCAGATACAGATGGGGAAACTGAGGCCAGGGAAGGGGCTTGCACAGCACCATCCTGACAGACAGAGTAACCTGCTAAGCCAGCGGTTCTCAACCTGTGGGTTATGTTCAATTTTGTAACAATGAAAATACATCCTGCATATCAGATATTTACATTACGATTCATAACAGTAGCAAAATTACAGTTATGAAGTAGCAACAAAAATAATTTTATGGTTGGGGGTCCTCACAACATGAGGAACTGTATTAAAGGGTCGCGGCATTAGGAAGGTTGAGAACCACTGTCCAGCTAAGCGAAGGCTCAAGCTGAGAACCAGTGACTCGAAATCAATCCCTTTTCCTGCCCTGCCACCCAATTAAAAATGAAGCTAGGCCTCTGAAGGTCAGGAAATCTGGCTAAAATATTGGGACACGTGTTTGCAAGTGTCAGTCACTCCTTCATCCAGAAGCAGTGTTCCCTAAGCTTTTTCAGATGGCAGGAAGCCCGTTTCCTCTTCTCCCTTTCCCTGGACTTTTTTTTAACAGCGGTTTGCTATAATCCCTTTACACTGTGTCTTCAGGAAACTTATTGGGTGAGCTCCCCCAGCTTACGCTCGTTGTTTCTGAATATCCTTTAATGGTGTTGGACGCAGCAGACTGTCCAGTGTCTGACCAGTGTATTGAATGCAGTATCTGTCCTCACCTCTGACACTTTTCCTATTGATTTTCATTATAAAATAAAAATGGTGTTCCCTCGGAAAAACGAGGTTGTTCAATAAGACATAATAACATGACACCACAGTGCTTGGCACGTAGTAGGTCTACTGACAAATGCATTAGTACATCTTTCCAGGGCACATAATTAAATTTTCCAATAGAATATTAAGTCACAAAATGGCTTTACACAGTAGCTAACAGGATTTAAAAAAAAACATACTTGCTACAGTAAAATGAAACCAAAACAAAAAGACAGTGACAGCTTCACGTCACAGAACTCACCCAAAGACCCATCTTGTCTCCTCTCTCAAACCCCCTTCCTAATCTGCTGCTGGATAAAGACATAGAATTCTCCTTCTCTGCTCATGCCCAGTTTTCAGTGCCATAATAACAACACACGTACCAAGACTCAAACGTTTAGCCAAAGGGACCTGAACAGTCTATAAAGGCTTTATATATCCAATCGATTCTCTGAGTGGTAAATTCCCCTAATAATGAATTTCTCGAGGAGGTGTATCAAAATTGGTAGTAAGGGACTCCGAAGAGAATTTTATTCCTTTGATGTTGAATATACAATAGCAGTGCATTCAGAAAAGGTTTAAAAGCCACACTTATGGCCTTAATCCGTTTCACATAGAAATAATGTTCGAACCTAAATCATAACATTTACTTCTTATTTCAAGTGAACTTATTACAGTAGACCTTATCACGTTGCTGAAGCTGACATCATGGAAGAGGGGTTTTTTTTTAATCACATTGCGTGTAAAATCAGGTGTATGCAAATAAGGACTAATTATTAGAAATGAAATGTAACCACGCTTGATTAAAATAAAATTTAGATTAAGCAAAGCCAAATTTGTCAATATACTAGAAATGAAAGGAAATGGGAGCTGTTGTATATTATTAATCGTTAACATTTTCCTCCCAGCTGTTCTAGAGCCCAGCCTAACATATTTGCTTCTCTTTCTTTTTCACATGTCTGCCTCCTGATTCATCCTTTTGTGTGCTCCAGGATTTGCGCAAGCAGGTAGCTCCTCTGTTGAAGAGTTTCCAAGGAGAGGTAAGCTTTGACATTGTTTGGTTTATACCCTGAGGTGTCTATATGTGGGAAACAGGTTTTCCTTTTATTCACATTAAATGTCTGTTACGTAACCTATGTACTCTGCTTGACCCTTAACTAGCCATATATAGATTGGTCTGATGCAGATTTTGTGTAAAATTTCATTTTCCACCAACCACACCCATTGTTATGCAAAGGTTTTATAGAAGTGCTTATGGTTTTTGTAATTGTATGTGATTGAACTTTGATGCTGGTGTTTGCTTAGGGTCTGGGGGGGGGTGGGTTCCCCATCTGTGATTTCATTAGCTTAGGGACTCCCCTGTGAGGAAATTCCTCCTCCACCCATGTAGATTGGCATTTATCCTACAGCTTTATAAAGTCTTCATTGCTTTGGGCAGTGAAAGATTAAGTGACTTGCCCGTGGCCAGGCTGCTAGTCTGTGTCAGTCTGTACTTAAACCCAGGTTTTCCTGGCTCTAAGACCACCTCTCTATCCGTGGTGTACTAAACAGAATAGAAAAGTATCCTTTAAGCCACCTGCTGTGTACTGGGCACTCGGCCAGGCTACAGAGAGGTGAAACAGCCCTGCCTTCAGAGCACTCACATTCTGATTGAGGGACATAACACATTTGGGGGAGCTCAGCTGTGACAAGGGTGGGAAGGCTCAGTAGACTTGAGAGTGAGTGCAGCAGCGTGCCAGAGGCAAGGCTCAGAGGTCTTCATGGGGCATGGTTGGGAAGGGGAGGGTCTGGTGGAATCTAGGGGGATGCTGGGGTGCCAAGCTGATGGGCTTCTGCTAGTTTGAAAAGAAAAATGCATTTGAAACAGTAGGGAAGGAGCTGCCCTTTGGCCTGTGGAGACGATAAGGTGTGGCCCAATGACCTCTGACTTCAAATGCTTTGTGGATGTGTGACCGTGAGCAAGGCTGTTGGTCTCACTGGGCCTCAGTTTATTCACATCTAAAATGACAAAAACACGGCTTGAACCAAGATGCCTCCTAGGACTTTTGTAAAGAAAGCGTCAGTGCAGGAAAGATGGCGGTTGCTCTTTCTGGTGGTCACCAGCCCCTCTGGAGTCACAAACCACAAGACTCGATAGGCCTCCCTACTTCCCCTGAGGGCTGAGCTGCCAGTGCCAGCCCCTGCATCCAGCCTGCTTGGTTCCTCAGAGTTAAGCATGCGCCCGGTTCTGTGCATCCAGAGCTGGCATCTTTCTTGTGCCAGCTGGCCTATCTTGCCAGCCTGCTTGCTCCCATGAGAAGGATGGAGGATCATAGGAGGACCTTCTGGAGGTTATTGAGAGCCAGCATAGAGTAGGGGACGTGGCCTGGGCTGAAGGCCAGGAGAGGCGTGGAGCCGCGTGCCTCCCCTGACACTCAGTGGTGATGGGGCTGCCTCTGTCATGGGATCAGGTGAGACACTGTCTGTAAAGCACTTTGCAGACACTTTTAAGCACTCCAAAAATATTCATTATAATTAGGTTAAAAATACTATAAAGCTATATTCTCTTGAACTTATTTTCACCTAAAATTATTGGATAGAATGACCTCCTGAATCAGACCCGTGGTCTCTGCAGTCCAGAATTCTGGCGTCAGTGGGTGGCCTCTGGGAGGGCATAATTGACCCCTTGGATACCAATGTACAGAGGCTAGGAAGGGGCCATGCCCGCTCCATAAGAGCCTGGGAGGGTCTCCTATCCACGGATCGTAACATTTTTTCTGCTTTCAGCCTGGACCACCAGTTAAGGTAATAAATTCCTTGTCCTTATTACCAACCCTGTGATAATAGCTCACATTTCTGTAATGCAACGAGGTTTAAAAATGTGAAGTTCTTCTTATGTGCGCTGGGCAGTGATTACGACAAATGGTCCCAGACACCCTCATCCCAGTGGCCAGGCCCCCAGGAGCCAGTGAAGCATCAGGCCTTGATTTTGTAATCCTGCCTTAGAGACCTCCCAGAGACAGGTGGTGCTGTGGGGAAAGGGCCAGATGGGGACCAAGAGGACCTGGGTTCAAATCCTGGCTCCTGTCTGTGTGGTGTAGCCCAGTGTTCTGCTCAGCAAGGTGCTGGACTCAGTTCTCCTGAGAATCCCTTACAGCAGCCCCCCGTCCCTGACGCTGGCACTGAAAAGTTCCCCTTAGCTAGCTCTGTCCTCTTGGCACTTCATACAACATTCTCCATGTAGTTCTTTACTGTGCTATTCAGGGCCCTGCCCCCTCCCCGCTGTTGGGCCTCCTCCGGGGTGTGAGCCCCACGCGCCAAACAGGCCGGCCAGTCACTGTTCCAAGAAGCGGTGCAAGTCCTGGCCTCTGAAGCTGTGACAGCCTTCATTCAAGGCCCTTATCCTCTGGAGAGCCCACCGGCCATGACCGCTCCCCTTAGGAGTCTCCCTGCCCTTGCTACTGGCAGCCCTCATTGGTCATTAAGCCTGGGTCACCTGTCCTCATCTGTCTCCCCACCTGTCGCCAGCTTCCTGGGGACAGCAGGCACACAGTAGGCGCCTTATCAGTGCTCTGCTCTGCCCCCCCTCCCCCCCAGGCCAGAGGTCATTCTGCTTAGCAGAAAAAACAGAAGCAATGTAAGAATTGAGGAGCCTGGCCAGCTTCCTGTTGTTCCTTATCACTCCCTCTTTGTTCTTCCTCTTTCCCCCAATATAACTTTAAAAAGCACGATTTATCTTTAGCCTTTGTCGTCAACTTTATTCCATTGTGAGCTTTAGGAGTCTCGGAACGGTTCTTCGAGAGGACCCTGCTCCTCTTTGATAGCCACCCCTCTTCTCGTTCCTGCCCTCACTTCCATCTCTGGCATGTTTCATTTTAAGATCCACGTTGGCCTGTGAGTTTCCTGGGCATCCACACCAGTCTCCTCAGTCACCTCTTGCTTCCCTCTTCAGTGAAATGGTTTTTCTTTGTCTCTTGAAAATCTCCTTTCTTTCCTGAAATTATATGTGTTTCTCGTTTCTGGAAACTGCTTCCTAAACCTGCCAGTAGGATTTGTGTGAAGCCAGCCTTAAATAACATACGAGTGGCTTTGTTGGAGGCCGTGACTGCCCTTCAGAGGCCGCTGGGCTGGACGCGGGTCCTTCTGGACTCGGCTAACACGGCAGGCGGGTTTCCCCACTCACCCTTTACTTTAGAATGTGAGTTCCTGGAGGGCCGGCCCGTCCTTTGTCCTTCTTTGTCTCCCTGGTGCTGAGCCTGTGCTCAGCCCCTCGCGGGCCCTGCCACTGGGCAAGGACTTATTTTCGCCGGGACATTTCAGTGTTGGCCTTAGCGAGTGTGACCACCAGACCCGCGGTCCCTTTGGTCACTTCCTCTTCTGCATCCATGTTGCCGTCAGTACCTTCTGTTGTTGAATTGTTTCAGTCGCTCTGACTCTTCATGGCCCCATTTGGAGTTTTCTGGGCAAGGATACTGGAGTGGTTTGCCAGAAGGGAACTGAGGGAAAGAGAGTGAAGTGACTTGTCCAGGGTCATGCAGCTAGGAAATGTCTGAGGCTGGATTTGAATTCAGGTCTTCCTGACTCCAGGCCTTGAATTCTATCCATTGTGCCACCTAGTTAAAAAAAAGGAAAAGATTTTAAAAAGGTCGTTTTCCTCCGCTAAAGGTCATCAGACTTGTTAGTAGTAATGGCTGTTTGTAGCACTGCTTGGTCAGGTGATAATTCTCCTCAGGCTCTATAAATGTTAGTCTCTCTATGGCCTTCCTTCCTTCCTTCCTCCCTTCCTTCTCCCTCCTTCTTCCTTCCTTCCTTCCTTCCTTCCTTCCTTCCATCCATCCATCCATCCATCTATAAATTCTTTAAAATAGTCTTTTAGGAGCGGCCAGGTGGCAGTGAATAGAGCACTGGCCTTGGAGTCAGAGGACCTGAGTTCAAATCCGGCCTCAGAAACGTAACACTAGCCATGTGACCGTAGGCACTTAATCCAAATTACCCTTCCTTCCCCCCTCCAAAAAAAAATAGTCTTTTGTAATTAAAGCACGTGATTCTTTGGAGCCCAACTGGAGGCCAGCCTGAGAATGGACTTGTGAGGCAGCTCTGAGGTCTGAGGACCCTGCTGCCTTCAGTCTTTGGTCTGTGCCTACACTTAGTTTCCTATGATGGGAGGAGCAGCACAAAATGGAAGTAGGAATTTCTGAAAATGCTGTGACCTTTTAAAATAAGCAGCTGTTTGACATGTAAATATTTTCTCTGTGTCACCGTTGAGTACCATTTCATTGCGTCTTGGAGCTGGATGGGAACTCGGGTCATGGAGCCCAAACTCTCCACCTCCCTGTATCTCTTCAGAGATGTCCCCCGCAAACCTCTGCCTACAGACCGTCAGTGATCCTCCTGAGGAAGGAAATGAACTGCCACAAAAAGTGTTGGCTGCCACTTTGGGGGGAGGCAGGATGGACCTTCCCAAACAAAGAGGGATTCCTCACCGGTGCCCCACTGTTCCAAGTCTCCTTTAGCTGGCACTCTCCTGCTCGTCACCTGGAGGCCTCCTTCATGAGATACATGATGATTCCAGACATGAGCCTGACAATCCATACAGGAGAACTTAAGTGGATGAAGCTTCCCTTGGGCCCTGTGAACCCATTAGTCCCAGCATCTTGGACACACACAACAGTGAGCTGGGCCCAGACTTCAGGAGGAGGAGGAAGAGAAGAGGAGGAGGGTGAGCTGGGTTGACTAAGGAAACTATAGGCACTTTGAGTAATTCTCAGCTGCTCCTTGCCAGCACAGCTAATCTTTCAAACACCCGTATTTTCCCAGTGATTCACTCTAGCTGTGAATCATGGAACATCATGATCTCCAGAGAATCAAAATTGAAGGTCAGTGCATGATGGAGCAGAGGATGGTGGGTGTAAGCTGCAGCACATTAACCAGCAGTGCCTTGTGGGCAAACATGGGGGAAGAAGAAAAGCTAGAGGAAACCTTCCACCATGTTCAGGAGGGGCCTCTTGTCTGTAAGCCCCTCGAGTACAGGGACTGGCTTTATTCTGGCTTTGAACCCCCCAGTTCCTGGCACAGAGACTTAGGGAATGAAGTTGAAATGAAGAAAAATTGCAGAGGATGGGAGGCCTGAAATGGTTCCAGTCTGTGCCAGTGAAGAAACGTCTACCTCCCTGAGATCAGTGATGTCAGACATGAGCCTGGGCCCAACTTTCAGCCCCTAAACCCCTCTCTCAATCCAGATTGAGCTGCCAGGCAGGCCCCTCAAACTCCTGGGGCCCTCCCACACTCACTGCTCCCAGCTGTGTCTGCCATCCAGAGCTTGTGAGGTTCATTGCTCCAACCCAAGTGTCTGCTTTCATGCTTTTCCCTGTTAAATCTCATCTTATTCCGTTCTTAGATTTGGTCTGTTGTTCCCAAGTGCTGGTTTTGTATTGAACAGATTTTCACACTCAAGGCATCTCCCTCATCTATCTCCTTTGTAGAGGGATGACCAGATGACATTTGGGGCAAAGCTCATTGTCTTCCTGGTGAAAGAACACAAACGCCTTTGTAGCTTACCAGGTGAAAGTAGTTGTGACTTAACATTCAGAGAGCTGTGACTCTCCCAAGGACACACAGCAATTAAGAAAGCTAGAAAAGAACCTAAAATAGTTTACATGCTGCTGTCCCCGGTCTAGAAAAATATTATTTTTCTGTTGTTCGTAATAACTTATACCAGGAATTCTTAACTGGGGTGATTCTTTTTTTTTGCCGGGGGAAGACAGGGTTAGACTTTGGATAAAAAATGAGATTTTTTTTTAAAAACTCACCTCTGAAATTTAGTGTTTCTTTTAAAAATCTTATTTTGAAAAGATCCCTGAGCCTCTTCAAAATGCTAGAAGGGTTCAAAAAAGGAACAAAAGAACAAGAAAAAAAGAGCAAAAGAAAATTCTTCGAATGAAAAGCCAATAGTTTGCAAAGAAACCAATTTTGATTAAAATTTTCGTTGATCTTGTCCCCCTGTGTGTCACTCCCCTGGCAAAATTAATGTAGGTAATGGCATTGTGTACCCCAAATTCCTGTTTGTTTTTAAACAAATTCCTCCCTCTCCCTCCTGGACGATTTTTCCCTGGTCGGGGACTCCCGTGGGACTTTTCGTGTGGTCTTGCAAACCTTTGGCAAAGGCATTGGTTCCGTCAGGTTGCTCTCCCCTGCAGGAGCCATCAGCGCACACCCCTGAAGCTTCAGCGTCCTTGCTAGAAGCATTTTCTAATCTTGTTGGGGTCAGAGGTGTAGTTTTCAGGAGCTTATGTATCTGAGCCTATGACCAGCCTGGGCTCCATAAAAGGGGGCACTTGCTCTCCAGTAATGATGTGGGCTGCCTCAATAGCTAATGAGCTCCCTGTCATTGAGACTGTTCGAGGGCTGAGAGTTCCTCTGCTTCTGGCATAAAATGGTGTTGGTGACTCTAGCTCCCTGCCAATTCTAGGACTCTAGGTCGGGTTAAAAGTTTGTAATGCCAGGCTTTATTTGTATATGGATTAAAATTAAATATCTCCAAGCAAAAGGCAGGCGTGGTATATTAGAGATAAGGCCTTGGACTCTGCCTGCTCTGACACACAGACTGTTTGAATGGCCTCTTGGTGCCTCCAAGATGGGGAGCAGTTGCTGGTTCCCCACATGGATTACCCATTCCAGCCTGTGCCTCTTGATCAATCAGTCTGCCTCTCAGCCATCTCGCCTATGTGTGTGTGTACATTGGCCATTCTCGTGCATTACTGAACTTGTACTGAGACTGTATTGTCAGACTCAGCTAGCATAGATACATCATATTTGGGTTCCATGAAGTATATTTATATTACATAGTCTAAGCTTATACCTAGAATGCTGGATCGCGTCAGCACAGATATCTAAGACAATTCCAGAGGATTCGTGATATAAAATGCCATCCGCCTCCAGAGAGAACTGATGGACTCTTAAGTGCAGATTGAAGCAGATTTTTCCTTAATTTTTCTTAGTTCCCCTGTCCCTGGCAATATGGAGATGTTTTGGCCTTCATATATATGATGGGTATCCTATTTTTTGCTTTCTCGGTGTGGGAAGAGGGGTTAAAGGGACAGAATTTGGACCTGAAATTACGTAGATGGATGGATGGGTGGATGGATGGATAGATACATAGATGGGTAGATATAGGGGTGTGTGTGTGTCTAAGTACAACCTTGCCCAGGCCCTGAATTGGCTCCTTCTTTCTGCATGTACAATTGTAGAGACACCAGTCTTGTAGCCTGTGGGGGAGCCAGAATCATTGTGACACGGAGCCCCCCAGCTTTTGAAATGCTTCATAGAGAGGAAATGCTTAGTGAAAGCTTTAGGAAGCCCATGTTATTTTGAAATTTCCTTTTGAGATAAAGGTCCATTTTCTACACTGCGGAACATTACAGCAACGTAGAACCCTGCAATTAGCTGAATGCAAACTACCTGTTACCTCCAGTGGTGTTTTTGCCCCCAGGAAGGAGAGTTATTCCATTTCTTTCTCCCGTTCTGTACCACATGACACAAATGTAAGAATGTGCACAAACAGAAGAGCATGGCTGGCGTTTTGTGGCTGACTGTCTTAATCAGACACAATTGCAAATAAAGACTGTTTTGGTTACCAAATAGTCAATCGCCATTAGCTACCAGGAAGTCCTCTTTCGGCAATCTGAGGGCAGAGTTTTTACTGTTCCAGAGGGGATTTAGCATAGAGTTAATTCAAAAATGTCATCCCCTCTGACAGTTATAAAGTAATTGATGAATATCATGATTTCCAAGGAAATAATTCCAACAGAAAAGAGAAGATTAGGGTTTATTTGTTTGCTATGCTATGCTTTTGGTACTAATTCTAAGTTTTAAAGCCCTCTGACACTGCTTAGTGCCTCAGTGGTTACTGAGATTGTTGTAATGTGCTTTGAGATCTCGGATGAAGTTCAGCAGTAGGCCACTTGGATGGTCCTTATGACTACACGAACATAACCTGGTAGAGCCCAGTTCATTCTCCACTGTCGTAGACCCTCAATTATGCCCATAAGACAGCTCTTCCGGGGGGCAGAGCCAAGATGGCGGCGTAGCAGCAGCAACATATCGCAGCTCTCACATAGCCACCCCAAAATACCCATAAAATAGGACTCTAAACCAATCCTGGAACTCCAAAACGCAAACAAAGATACTTCCCACTAAAGTCAGC
>CM053584.1:380608133-380693475 GCA_028627135.1 Pseudochirops cupreus | reverse complement strand
ATTTAATAAATTAAATTAAAAAAAAATAAGACAGCTCTTCCTACATAAGTCTTTGTGCCCTTGGGGGCCTTGTGCTTTTCAGATTCAGTTTTTGTCCCTCACACTGCTCTTAAAGCTTTGTGAGCATCCACTGTGATCCCTCAGAGCATTAGAATGAAAGAGGGTGGGAAAGATGAATGCCATGGAGACATCGCCCTGCCCAGGGAGCAGCCGCCCTGGAGATGCAGCTGTAACCCCTGCTCCTGGAGGTCAGGAGGAAATAAGGTTTTGTGCCTGTACCCATCGCCTCCTTCTGCCCTGTGGCTGCACCCTAAGGACTGCGGGCCTTTCCATCGGCTGTGCCGCTGCAGCCTCCCCATTCCAGTGGGAGCCCCTTTCTCTTTGTATCCCTGGCATTTGGCATGTGATAAACTGTCCATCCCGAATTTCAGTCCTACCTCAGTTGCCTATTAGTTATGTTACCCTGCTCTGGGCCTCAGTCTCCTCATCTGGAAAATAGGTGTGATAATAGCACCTGCCTCACATTGATCCATATTGGTGGAATCAGATGAGGAGTGTCTGCGCGTGTTTGTATGTGTGTACATACATACACACACACACACACATATACCCATGCATATATAAGTCATATATATGTATGCATATATACTTTACAAGCTTTACATTACATATAAAGTTTGTAAACTTTAAAGTGATATCAGCCTAGAGGAGGAGAGCGCAGCCAGAGCACCCCCACCAGGGGTTAATAAGAATGAATATTGTTATTGCTAATTCAGAGACCCAGAGTGTGGGGAGGTCCCTTAAGCCCTCCAATGCCCCAGTAGAGGCACCAGGCTCCTCGACAGTGCCCACCCCTCGCCGGGTTATCCTCCCTTGGCCTGAGTCCTGAAGGGTGCCTGCAGCCGGAGGCCGCCTGCCCCGTTTCTGATTAGCACCAGGTGTTAGGAGGACAGCTCCTTTTGTCAAGATGACTCCTGGGAAGTTTGGTTTGCCTTCTGAGCTACCCAGAGTGAGCCTAATCCTTCTTCCACCTGGCAGCCCGGCCCGTCAGATCCTTGAGAATTGTGAAGATGGCACGTGCCTTCCTCCTCTTTTCCAGACACCCCTTCGGCTCTCCCTTAAATGACCTTGTTTCTCGACTTCTCCTCGCCATGATGATCTTTCCAAGTACCTGCCTGCAGTCACTGAGTCAGCATGGCAGTATGGCTGCCAAAAATCTAATTGGATTTCAGGCAGGCAGCTCTAATCCAAGTGTCCAGATCGAGGGAGGCGGTGGTCCCAGGGAGCTCTGCTGGGCACCAGGCCCTGAGATCGTTTCTGGGCGATGGGTTTTCATGAGGACATTGGCACTCTGAACCAGAGTAAACAGGATGGCAAGGGAGGCCGTGTAACATGTGTGTCTGTGGAAGGTCCTGGAGATACCTTGCCTGGAAATGGCAACCGTGAGGATATTGGGAAGGCCACTGGAGTTACCACCAGAGGTTTGGAGCCACTGTCACAGAAAAGCAGGATGAGGTTCCAGAGAGCTGCAGCCAGTGCTAAGAAATTCTGAGGATGGAGATTATGTTTATTGGAAGGGAAACCTTGCTTCTCATCTTAGCTGGCCCTTCCTCCCCCCAGTCCTCCAGGTCTTGCCCGGACAGCCTGCACTGACTCAGAGCTGGGTCCCCAAGCCACCTTTTCACTTTGAGCCCTGAGACTGGTCGTCAGAGCAGCTGGACCATTCCTGGAAATGACAGGTCAGTCATTGGCCCCAAGGGCCTGTGCACCATCCCTGTGCCTTCCAAAGCACCCTCCCTTACATGTGCTGTTTTCTTCTGCTTCCCCTATAAGAAAGAATATCAGCTCCTCAAGAGGAGAGACTATCCTGCTTTTTCCAGGTTGTGGCGAGTCCTTTAAAAATGCTTCATTCACTCGTTCATTGTTCACAGGGGCCTCCAGACCGGCACTCCCCAGTGCCTCCTGGAAGCCGAGAGAGACCGTGCCGGGTGGCTTGTATAGGACCGGCCATGCTACCCACGAAGGCCATCTGGTTCACTTGGGGCCCTTTGCATTCTTGGTGACACTGCCTCTGCCTTTTCAGACTTTTCATAAGTGACTGACTGAAAGTTCAGTGGCAGAATTCTACCAGCAGTCAACATGGGCCCCACAAATCTTGTTTCTGGAATTCAAAGTGCAATTTACTAAATTGGAGGAAGAAGATTGTCTTCCTGGGCCCAAAGTTCACCAGCATAGACTCCTCAATAGAGGGTGTGATAACCTGGAGGAGAATTCTTAAGTCTGTATTAGCACGTTAGGTGAGTGCTGAGCCTGGAGTCAGGGAGACCCGAGTTCAAATGTGTCCTGAGGTGCTCACTGGCAGTGTGACTCTGGGCAAGTCTTCGGCCTCAGTTGTTTCAGCTGTGAAATGGGGAGAATGATAGCCCCTCCCCCCTCCCAGGACTGTTGTGAGGATCAAATGAAGGAATATTTGTAAAGCGCTCCACGCTGCCGGGACCATAGTAACTGCTGAATGAAAGCTTCTTCCTTTGCCTTCCCCTGGTAGACAGGATGAGCAACGATTTTGGAGTAACTTTCCAGGCAGATGTTCAGAGGGGTCAACAGAACTTTATCATGGGGTCTTGAATCCTGGGTCTCAGGGGCCCTCTAGCCCAGCTCTCCCTTTTTACGGGTGAGGAAGCACAGTCCCAGAGCAATGAAACGACTTGGGATCCCCGGCATCCTGGAGGGAAGGAGGGCCAGAAGGGCCTTCAGAGGCCGGCTGGTCCAACGCCATCACTCAACAGATTAGGAGAATGGGATCCAGGGAGGGTCAGTGACCCAGGATTCACAGGAAGGAAGAGGCAGAGGCAGAATTTGAGGCCAAAGCCAGCACAGTCTACTCACCCACTCTGCCACCACTGGTCCTAGAAACCTCCCAAGGGTCTTTTCCTGTGGTGCTGTAGGCCAGGTATTTTCACAGTTTAAAAACGTGCTGTCCAGGTAAAGACATCTGCCTTCCCTTTGCTCAGGAGTGGAGTATCCTCAACATGTCCAATGCCCCACCTTGTAGATAAGCGGGAGTCCTGAGGAGGGGCTGCTTGGATGAAGGGCCTGGCTCTGCCTCCAGCTCCCTGGGAGACTCTGGCTGCTTCTTGAGCCTGGACGGGTGTGTAGTAAGTGTCTCCTACGTGGTTAGTGTTTCTCCTCCTTGATGGGGCCTCACCTTACCAGTGGTGAAAACTCCTTCAAAGGCTGTGTGATAGGGAGAGGAAAGCAGGCCCTAGACTGGTCTGTCCATTTACATCCCTAGGCCTCAGTGTCTGCCTGTAAAATGAGGGCTGGCCTCACTGGTCCTAAGCTACCTTGTGGTTTAAATCTGTGATCCTGGCCTAAGAAAGGGGCAGACAGCTGTCAGTGGCCCCATGTCACGGGGGTCTTGCTTTTCCTGAGACTGTGAGTAAGCGCCATGCGTGATGGCATGGACACAGCACTCATGGCACAGAATCTCTTCTCTGCCGAGTCTTCTCCATCTTTCTGCCCCTCTTTCACAAGCACCCAGGCTGGGATTGGGGGTGTTTGCGAGTTTCTGACAGACAGTACATACCTTTTGGGAGTGGTCTCTTCTTTGTGAAACCCAGGATGGACCTGGGTGGGTGGTGGTTTTTCCAGTTGCCGGTGGGACTTTGCTTACATTCATCATCTTCCCTGCAGGCTCAACAGACTCTTTTCCTCCTTTCCTTGTTTCTGTTCATGTTTTTGGATCAAAATTAATCGCTCATCTATGTAGAAGTATTGGCAGCTTTGGGAGAAAATCCTTTTGGCATCTTTGAGTTTGCCACAGCTGACAGAGGGAATTCTAGGCTGGTCAAATCTAGGATTGTGGGTCAGGAGCTGAAGGGGACCTTTGAGGCCAACTGGTCTAATCCCTGGTTTTACAGATCAGGAAACTGAGGCAGAGAGGGTCAGTAAGCTAGGGTTGGAGGAGGGGGAGGGCGTCTAGGCCAGCTTCCTTGTGTCATGAAGGCTCAGACGTGGACAGGGTCACAGGGCTTGTCCGGGGCCATTAGATCTTAGCCCTGAAGTGGAAAGGGGCCTTAGAGGCCGTTTAGTCCTTGAGGAAACTGAGGCCCATGGAAGAGAAGAGACTTCTCTCCTAAACATAAGCCAAATGGAATCCACGCAGATTGTACAAGCACCTGGCCAGGGACTCTCCAGAGAGCTGAGGTCCTGGGAGATGGCAGGATAGGAGGCCCCTAAACAATGACCCCCCACCCAGATAAACACCAGCGGCAAGCCGGACTTTAAGACACAGCAGAGGGTGATATGAAGGGGCAGGAGCTGCATGTTCTGGAGGAGAGCATTAGTAACTAGAAGGATAAACCTCAAGTGCACTGAGGCTTGGAATTCAGCATTGGACGGGGAGAGCCGCCTGTGTGCCAGGCTCTGTCCCATGTGCTGGGGAGACACTCCCTGTCCTAGGAACTTGCATCCTGCATGGGAGAGGGAGTGGAGGGGTCATTTACACAGGGAGAAATGAGGGATCTCAGGGAGAAAGCTGGGGCAAAAAGGGACCTCGGGAAATAAGGGTTCCAAAGAAGGTGAGCAAGGAGTTAGGGTAAGCGCGCTTTAAGGTCGCCTGGTGCCTCACTTTTATTCTTTCCTTTGATTCTCGTGACAGCTTTGGGAAGTGGGTGTCATTATTATCCCCTTACACGGATGAGGGAAAGAAGGCGACCATGGAAGTGACTTGCCCAGAGTCACCCCGTGAGGGTGTGTCTGAGGCCCTCCTCTGTCTACTGCGCCACCCTGGACTGTTCTTTGGGCAAGGTTTTTCGTTTTGGCTTTTTTCTCAGATAGCAGGGAAGCTCTTTATGCCCTATTTTGGTTCTTCCTTCTCTGTCAACAAACCCCTGCTATCAAGGGTGGTGAGGCCAACATGGTTCAGATGAATTTAGACTTGAGTTGGGAAAGGGGTCTCTAGTTTCATCCAGAACCTCAGGTGGACTTGTGAACTAGGCCACGTTTGCCCCGTGGGTAGCACTGTAGGATCTCTTAATGCCTGCAGCATCAGAACCCTTGGGTCGGATCCCGATTGTGGCCTGCTGGGGTCCAGGAGGAGGAGCAGAGAGGTGACCCAAGAGCCCACGTCAAGAGAACCGACAGATTGGAATGGGTAGATATAGCTCCAAGGTGAGGCGGGAATCATGAGGCAGGAGCCAAGTCATCTGGAGACGGCAGGCAAGCTTTGAGCATGTCATACCAACGAGATTTTGTTGTTGAGACTCTTCTTGACAGCCTGCCAGGCCCTTGGGAGCAACCCTCGGTAGCCTTCTCTGGGCTCGAGGTGGGGTGGGGCATGTCATCCTGGCAGGCAGCATTGGAATCCTTCCCAAGGAGGGGGTGGGGCGGGGGTAGTCTAGACTTCCCCCAGACCTCGGGCTCTAGGGCAGGGGGCAGGAGTAGGCCAGCCCCTGAAGGCCTGGGAGATACCAGCCCACTCACCAAGGTCCCACTCACCCAGGCTAACCAGTGTTTTTGCCCTCAGCCCTAACATGATTTCCTTTAAATGAATTGTCAAGACCCAAATGAATTACATTCTAGGGAATTAAAAGGTATTTTCAGGAATCACCAGTGCAGCTCTGTCTTTGGGAATTCAAGAATGAAAGACATACTAGCAAGCCAGAGGCCCACAGATGCCCCATCCTTGGAACAGGAAGGTGTGGAGAAGGCTGGGATTTGGGAAGACAGTGTGACGAAGCCTGCCCTGTCCTATTCCTGGGTCCCTCACCGTCCTGTGCAGAGGAGAGGCGCACACCATGTCCTGCGTGCTCGGGAGACAGGATTGTTCATTGGAGCTAATTCTTGCTCCACTCGGCCTTTTCTTTTCCCTTTTCCGCTTCTGTTCTTATCACTGTGTGTCTCATCCTCTTGGCTCTGCTTTTCCTGCTCGGCATCACTTTGGACAAGCCTCGTCAGGCTTCTCCAGAATCCTCCCAATCATCATTTCTTATGGCACACTGACGGTCCACTGGGTCACTTAGCACACTTTTGTCTTCCTGTCCCTGAGTTTTGGGCACCCCCTTTGTCTCTAGTGTTGGCTACTAAAGAGTGCTGCTTTATCAGTACTTTGTCGTCAGTGAAAACCTCCCTTGCCTTCCGTAGGGTATTGGGGGACTGGCTCAGAAGGAACAAGCACTTTAATTGCTTTTCCAGTATAACATCAAGTTTGTTTCTAGAATTGTTGGCCTAATTGACAGCTTTACCAATAGCATACTTGCATGCCAGTCTTCCCACAGCCCCGCCATCATTGACTCATCATCCTTGTTTCTGGGTCTCCTTTCCTAACAAAGGACTATATTGATTCTGAGCTCTATTCTTTTCAACATTTCTATCAAATTACCATGCATGAAGATAGAGGGCATGTATTTCTCAAATTTTCAGTTGTCTCAAAGCTAGAAGGCCTATCCAATACTTTGGATGACTGAATCAGTATTTCGCTGAGGTGTTTTCAGATTATTTCCAAACAAACCAGTGTTTCGCACATACAAAGCGGTGAGCTGGAGCTAGCCAGATGAAACTCTTGGGGACAAACAAAAAGCCACTATATTACAGAATGTCGGTGGTGGGAGTAAGATCCCAGCAGATGCAGGATCTTATTCTCCAGAGGCCTAGGGTCATTGATTATAGAGCATGAAGGGAGCTTAGAGGCCAAGAATTATCCAACTGGGGAAATTGAGGACCAGAGAAACAAAGTAGCATCCAGGGTCCCTCAGGGCAGAATTTAAATTTGGATTTTTCTAGCTCCAGGCTCCCTCTCACTGCTGCTTTTAAAGCTGCCATCTGCGGGATTATAACTGAGCACCTGACATAGAACAGGTGCTGAAGACATGCCTGCTACATTAGATAGAAGTGCAGTGGGAGAATCAGGAAAGTAAAACACGTTGGTGTTTAGTTGCCGGCTAACTCAGTATTATTATAGTATAATGTGATGCAGCTCTGGAAAAATGAGCGTCAGCTCTAGAAAGGACCAGAACCAGAAGCTCCCCTCAAGGACCAAGAGCATCAACTGCCACAGAGTTTAGTGTTAATGGCGTTAATGGCAGGAGGAAAGGTGGGTAAGTAGGGTAGGGTCACTGGTCGTGTTGTATCTACTATTGGGTTCCTTTCCAAGGGTCACATTAGGAGGGAGATGGGCATCCTGGGGGATGGGGGCACTTTCAGCTAAAGAACTTTGTAACAATCAGAAGTGCCCAGAAATGCAGTGAAGTGAAGTGGAAGAAGTGAAGTGGAGAGGTCCTGTCACCTGAAATATTTTCCTCAGAGCCTGGATAACTTTCTTCTCTGATAGACTTTTGATGGGAGCTTTGTCTTAGATCATTTCTAAGAATCTCTTCTAAGAATAATATTCAATTTTTACAGGATAAAGTCCAGACTCTTTAGCTCCAAAATCTCATGGGGTCATAGGCCTGAATCTAGTCTAACCCTCTCATTTTACAGATGAGGAAACTGAGGCCCAAGGAGTTAAGTGCCCTAAGAAAGAAAATAGAATTCACAGTAAATAGATCTAAGCCCATGGCCAGGGTGTGTGTGGGAACATTGATGATATAAAGACAAAATGTCCTGAAATATGGAAGAAAGAGAGGAAATCGCCAAAGAAACTTGATGGGAAAGGAGGAGCCTGTGAGCCTGGGTGACCATGGCAGAGAGTCACAGGTGTAGACTTGGCAGGAATCTTAGAAATCACATGATCCAGCCCCCCCCCCCCCTTACCAATAGGGAAAGGGGAAGCCTGAGAGGCTGTCACTTGCCCCAGCTGTGACGCTCCTTCTGCCCTGCGCACCTCTGGCTCCCCATCTCCTGCCTTAGTGGCTGCTTCTGTTCACTTAGGTTTCCTGACCTTTCAAATATAGCTCCTGCTCCCTGTTGTCTCAGCCCCAGCCTTCGCTACCTTCCCTGCCCATCCTTGAAGCCCCCCAGTGCTTCCAGGAGTCCGCCCTCCCTCCCACAATCCCTCAGAACAGCCTTCGTCTCCAGTTTACTTGGCCACTCGCCATCACCTCCCCGGCTAAATTGAAAGCTTTCCCAGGGCAGGCATGCCACCTCAAGCTGCTTTTTTTCTTCCATGGGGCCGAGTTCTGCTTTGCACATAGGAGGCCACTAGGAAACATTTGTTTGATTCAGTTCAATAAGGGATTTGTCCCTGTGCGGCCTTGGGCACAAGACACCTGACCGCCCTGGCCTCAGTTTCCTCATCTGTGAAATGAGCTGAAGAAGGAAATAGGAAACCACTCGAGCATCTCTGCCCAAAAAACCCCCAGTGGGGTCACCAGAGTCTGACACAGCCAAAAACGACTGAATGACAGAAGCTGTTACACCAGGATGCATCTCAGGAGGCGTCCCACCAAGCTTGCCCTTTATCTCTAGGGCTTAGTACAATGCCTAGCACACAGGGAGGTGCTGAGCAAATGCGTGCTTGGTCCTTGGGTGTATCCACCTGGCTGGTGCTCCTGTTGAGTCATGGAAAGGGCAGAAGGCAGAAGAGCAGGCTGGGCAGCCCCTTCCCCAGGCCGGACCTCACTTTTGCTCCAGGCTTGGCATGAGTGAGTTTTGGGGTTCTGTTGTGTTATATAAGAGTGTGTGTGTGTGTGTGTGCGTGTGTGTGTGCGTGTGCGTGTGTGTGTCTGTGTGTCTGTGTGTGTGTGAATTTCCTTGCAGCCAATTCAAAGACCTAATTAATACAGTTTCTTACTGTAGGTTTGCTGCATGATGGCTCAATTAGGGGAGCAGTAGATGTGTGGTTCAACATGCAGGCCAGCTTCATAATTGAAAACACATTTTCTTCTCCCAAGTTGCAGCTGGTTTGGTTCTGTTCATGCAGAAAAGGATATAACCTTGCATAACAGAGGAAGTGAACGGTTGAGAGAGAAGCCAAATTCAATTTCAGTCAGATATTTGGAGGATAAGTCCATGATCTATGGAAGCTCGGCAGTGAGGAGTGTGTGCACGCGGGGAAGAGTGCATTCAGCAGTCTATTAATCACGGCCAGCCCGGGGGTGCCGCCGTGCACGGCCCTTACATGAGTGCAGCTCCTCGCCCAGGCCTGGAGAGCAGCCAAGCCCTCCAGAAGTTAACCTCTTAAAGACCCTGAGCTGCTTTCTGTTGAATAAATGTAATTTTGTGGTCAGAAATAAATGCTTGTGATGTAGCAGAAGCTTTGAAAACAACAGTGAGCCAAAGCGATTACAAATTGCTCTGTGTTTTGGAAGTCAACAGCATACATCAAAATTCCGAGCTCACACCGCATTGATTTCGGCCCAGAGCTCTGCAGCGATTCAATAAAAGGCCTATTAAACCATTGTGGGTAATGAACAGTCCAGAGCAAATCTAATATTTTCCGTAGATAATTATTTCTAACATCCTCTCGGTTACTGACAGTGGGCTTCTTGGGTGTTTGCCGCGTGAACCAAGGCATGCGAGAACACAATTTGTTTTCATTTTGCTGGCCTGTCAGAGCCCTGGTGTCAGACGCCGAGCGGCCCAGACAGGCCTCTGAAGGGCAGATTCTGTTTGCTGCCTCCAGCAGGAACGTGACCGACTCTCAGTCTGGCTTAGGAGGCTTTCTTTCCGGGTCATCCAGCTACTTACAAAAATCTGAGGGTCTGAGCCATGGGGTGGGACTTGGGACCCTGGAGCTAAAGCTGCAAAGGCCGTCAGAGGCCAGCTTGAGCAGGCCCTTGTCTTATGGAGGAGGATGCTGAGGCCCAGGGACGTCAGAGAGCGCTACTGGAGGCATTTGAGCCCTGGGCCTCAGCTGCCAGGGAGGCCCACTGCGCTCATCACCTGATGGGAGGGTGTGTCTGACCGGTGCAGAGTCCAGCCTCTGCTTATTTCCTGGATCTGTCCACATTAGGCCCCTTTGGCTCCGGCTGCTCAGGGCTACTTCCATTCTCTTCTTGATGGGATCTCCTTTCCACAAGTGACCCCCGGCCACATCCTTCCAGGGCACAAGCTGGACTCTTGGACCCCTGCAGCACAAGGCTTTAGGGTTTCCATGGGCCTGTGAGCTGAAGTCGGCCTCTCTGTGTCTGTGCCCCAGTCCTCCTGGGTCTGCCTTTGGGACCCTGCAGAACCAGGAGAATCCCTCTGCGCATGCCCACCCTTTGACAGTGGGAAAACAGCCTTCTTTCCTCCGCTGGTCCTCATCTGGTATGAACTTGAGACCGTTCCCCATCTGGGTCACCGTCCTCTGGACCCTCCTCAGATGTGTGCCCAGAGCTGAGTATCTAATAAGACTCGTAGTTCCAAGGGAGCCTGGTGACCTACACCGTCATTGTTGGTTTCACTCTAGAGACCCCCTGGCCCCCCACGCACACACATGCGTAGCTACCTATATGAATAACTTTCTGTGTGTGTGCATGTGTGTGTGTGTCTGTGATGTGTATTTCTTGGTTAATTGGTCTGTTTCTAGTTGTGAAAGCCAGATGGAAATCCTTTAAGAAATGTTTACCACTTTACATTTAATAAGTAAATGCCGTAAGCACGGCCAGGCTTGTGCTCGGTGCGTGGTTCAGGAAGGTGATGTCGAGGAGAGAGGAGAGCAGGTCACGGCCAACTAGAAGGTCAGTGAGGTGGTGCTGAGTGCCCCGGAGAGGCACGCGCAGGCCGAGGAGGGGGCAGAAGGGAAGGAGCAAAGCCGCCCTTGGAGTTTTAAGGAACTCATTTTAGGGTCACAGATAGAGGAGCTGAAAGTGACCTCGGAGGCCCTTCTGCTCCCAGGATCCCTGGTTAATAACAGGATCATTCACATTTATAGAGTGCTTCTAGCTTTACAAACTGCTTTACATCCATTTGATCCTCAAAACAACCCTGGGAGTTAGGTGCTGTTATGATCCCAACATCATAGAGGAGGAAACTGAGGCCAGAAGTGTTAAGTGACTTGCTCAGGGTCACACAGTAAGTATCTTAGGCAGGATCTGAACTCAGGTCTTCCAGACTCCATGTCCAGCACCTGGAAGGGACCTCATACGCCATCAAGACCAACCCCCTGGTTTTACAGATGAGTAAACTGAGTCCCAGAGAAGTTTGAGTGACTTGCCCAATATCTCTCAGATGGTAAGTGGTGAAGGCGGGCTTTGAACCTGCGACTGTTGGATCAAGTCACCATTCTTCTCCTGCCCCCCGACAGACCCCGGTGCTCACAGGGCGAGCCTGGATAGCTGGTGCCTTCACCAGTTCATCTGAACCGAGCATCACTGTGGTGACTGCGCTTGTGGTCCTCGCAGCTCCGTCATCATCCCTGATGGGCCCAGCCCCTTGAGCTGTGCTGGCCTCTGGTGGGCCAAGAAGCCTCAATGAAGGCAAGGACCGTTCTGGGGGAGGAAGAGCAGAAAGGGCCAGAAAGCATCTCAGCGGATTGGGAACAGTTGTCTCTAGGCCCAGGCCTCTTCCAAACCATGCAGGAAATGAGACGTGCACACAGCAGTTTAACATCTCAGGCTTAGAAACCAGGCCAAGGCCCCTTTGCTCTGTCCTCAGCCTGCCCTACTCTGCCTTTCCTTGGCCTGGTTCACACATAGTCTGAAAGTCTCATAGCAGAGGTGTCTAACGTCTTTGAGCAGGGACCCTTCCCCCAGAAGCCGTGGGCCAAAGCCCCCACACCTGCCCTGGGGCTCCTGTTTATTTGAGGATGGTGGAAGTCTCATATGCAGGTGTCGTTATAAGAGGGCCATTTCTTTCTGCAGAACTCCCTTTGCGTTGAAGAACTCAATCTCGTCGTTCATTAGGTAGTACCAATGCTCCATTAATCTAATAAAGTCATCTCAGAAGAAAAACGGGTGCCAAGGGCCACATTTTTAAAGGGAGGGTAGTGCCTATGTGCGTACGAAAGTGTTAGAGGCAGAAAGGAAGGACTGATAGAAGTTACCAGGGGACTCCCTGTTCTCAGCTAATGGCCCCTCCCGAACATAGACAGAGACCCCCCCCCCAAAAAAAAAGTCCAGTTGAATTCTCCTCCTTCCTCTCATTCCCTTATTGTGTCCCCATCCTTCCTATTCCTTTCTTGTTAGAGCCGAACCAAGCTGTGACCCTCCATTCAGTAGACCATCTGACGTCCACCATGAGTCAGTCCACAAAACAAGCATCTATTGAGTGCCTGCTGGGCTCAGTGCTGGGCTCACAAAGACCAAAGGGATACCATCCCCCATCCCTGCCTTCAGGGAATAGGTATTTTAAGGGGGAAAATTTGAACTATAACTCATTCTTCTTCTCTCCCTTGGCTCCTTTCCTCTTCCATCTCAACTGGAACTGTTGAAGGGAAGAAAAACAGAACACAAAGAAGGACGGAAGGAGAACCTCCATGGTGTAGCTCGATGATTTTTAAACTTTGGACTCCTTGCTATTCTTAAAAATTATTGAGGACCCCTTTGTACTCAGGATAGTTATTGATGATCTCAAAGAGCCTTTCTTTATGGGGGCTACAGCTGTCATTATTTACAGTATTAGAGATTGAAACTGATCATTTATTTTAAAAGTTGTAATTCATTTAAATCATATCCATGAACCCATCACATGTTAACATAAGTATCTTTGTGAAAAATGACTGTTTACTGAAACAGAAATACAATACTGAGAAGAGTAGCACTGTTAGACACATTTTTGCAGATCTCTTTAACGTCTACCTTAATAGAAGACAGCTGAATTCTTACATTAGCTTCTGCTTTCAGTCTGTTGTGATTTGTCGTAGGGATCTGGCCCATACAGGTAGGTGGCTGGAAAAAGGAAGAGTGTTTTTAATAGACAAATCCTGGTTTTTAATTTTGTTAAGAAAATAGATTTGACCTCAAATTCCCTGCAAGACTTTTGGGGACCCCTGGGTGTCTACAGACCACACTGAGAATCGCTGGAATAGTTGAAGGAGTCAGAGGACCTGGGTTCAGATCTCATTATTAATATTAACACAGTACCTAGATGACTTTAGACAAACTACTTCCAATCTCTTGGCCTCAGTTTCCTCATCTGTCAAATGAGGGGTTTGGACCAGATGGCCTCTCTGGCCTCTTGTAGCTCTCCCTGCATCATCCAGTGGTCCTTTGATCTCTGTAGACTCTGGGGGTCTGTTCATGTACATTCCTAGACAGTAGGGACTTTGCTTCCTGCACTCTCCAGATAATAACCAGTCCTGACTCTCTAGTTCTTGATAATTATTCATTATTAATCACCCCAATAGTTGATGATCCATCTAAATCAGTAGGTCACATTCTGTTCCTATGAATGGCTGCCAGTGGGCAGGTGGAGGGTGGGGTACCAATTTCCATGAGAACTGTTGCTAAATTTAAGTGCTGTGCCGCGTGGTGTGTTTAAATTGAGATACTTAATCTTGGACGCTGGCATCTGTCAATTGTACATTCAGCTCAGCTGGAGAAAAGGGATTACAGATCTTGGGAGACTGAGTAGGCTCTCCATGGCTAAAATCATCGTGGAGCCGGCTGGTTCTTTTAGTGCGAACTTTGAGCTGGGCATAAGAAGTCCCTAAAGAACAAAAAAGCAGACAGACCTTGGGAGGCAGAAGGAGGGCTCACTCCCACCCCAACCTTCCTACTGTTTCTTATTTCCCTGTGGTTCCAGTGGGCTTTGGAAGGGTCATAATATTCCACAGCCATATCAAGTTGCTGCTATCTCTTCATAACTGGAATACTCTGCCAAGAATTGTATCCATGCACTAGCTGGGAGAAATACTGGGGTTGGTCTTGCTGTTTTTGTTTTTGTCCAGAAAATATGTCTGTTCTTTTTACATGGCCATGCTCAGATAAAATTAGAACTGGGAACTTTTGGTCTGGGCTCTGATCTCAGCTGGACTTAACTCTTAGGATTCTCTGTTGACTTCTGGTATTCCGTGTGGCTCCTTAAATCAGACCCCGCAGGCCAGACGTTGACTGCAGGCAAAACGATTCCGGCCCATCGCTGTATGATTTGCTGGCCTTTATTGGCCTCTGGCCCTGGAGCACATTGATTAGAGGAGTCCCTTAATGGTTTTTACTTTTTTCTCGGTCATTAGCTGGTAGCCTCCCTGGCTGAAGGTTGGTGGGCCACTCCATAATACACTGGCAGCATTAGGAGGCTTGAAGCGATATGTATGCCATATCCATTTTTTTTGGCTTTGGTCTGGGTTTGATAACAACATAGGGAAAAAGAAGCAATGTTTCCCCCTCCCCACTGGAAATGCAACTTGTCCCATGATCGTCATTGGAAACACGAGATGGCTTACTAGTACTTAAAAATCAGAGACTTTCCCTGTGGACTAATCATGGGGAACATGGCAGGACTATATGTAGATAGAAAGTTCTTTTATCCAAATATATTCATGCCTCTTTAGGTCTGGATTTATGAATTAAGAATGATTCCAGCTCTGGTTACCACTTTTTTTTTTTTTTTGAGGAAAGTCACATTTAAAATTAACCTGTGGAATCATAAGGTCCAGATTTAACTGGAAAAAGTACTGCCCTCCCTCTCCCCCTCCCCGCCAGCTCTGAGTAAGTCAAATGATATTTTAAAGCATTTCACCCTGGATTTAGTAACAGGCCTATTTTAGTGGAGAAGGCCGCATGGTGTAGTGGGGAGAGAGCCGGTCTCAGAGTCAGAAATGTGGGTTCAGGTCTTGTCTCAGACACATACTGGCTGTGACTGGGTGAGTCTCTCTGAGCAACCCATTTAACCTCCAAGTTGCCACCTCTTCTCCCTGCCCCGGGCCCTGAGGTTGCCAGGGGCAGAGTGGGTGCTGAGCTGCATCCGGGGAAGGCTTTTACCCGTCAGGAGTTTTCTGTGCTAATGAAATTGTAGACTTGAACCACAAAAGTTTTAAGTGGTCAGCAGTAGGGACAGCACCTCAGATTTTGATGAAATGCGTCTCTGCAGACCTGGAGCTTGAAGAGGTGCCACCCATGCTAAACAGATCAGCGTGTGACCAACCCCTGGATGTCCCCTAGAGACAGTGACCTTGGGCAACCAGGCCACATAAGAAACTCGCTTTTCTCACATGTTGAATGAAGGGGCAGAGCTCTATGGCCCCTGGGTCTGCCTGACTCTAGATCCATGATTCTAAGTGATTTTACCTCACAGGGCCTTGGCTTCCTCATCTGTAAAATAGGCAGCCATGTTTGGACTAGACAGCATCCACAATCTCGTCCAGCTGTGCTCCTGTAGCCCCTCAAGACATTGAATTACAGGCCTGGGGAGAAATCCTTGCCCTTATGGCATATGACAACTTTTGTCTTGGGCCTGGTGGTCCTTGTTTCTTCTTCCTAATCTTTATCCTGCTGACGTAACCTCACTTATTGTCTGTGGGCTCTCTTGGATAGAGATGGTGTGACACTTGCCACCTCTGGTGTTGGTCGGCAGGGTGGTGTGGTGGGTAGAGCCTTTCTGAGGAGCCCAAAGGCCTGCATTCTAATTCTCCCTCTGACACCAGCCTTTCTGAGCCTCCCTCGGTGAGTGGGGGGAGTAGCGTGGTGCCGAGTGCTGGGCTTGGGCCGGCCTAGATCACCTGTCCCTTAGTGCGCTAAGCCTTCGGTTCCTTCTCCACCATATGGGAGGAGGAATGGCACCTGCCTCTTGGGGTGCTTTGAGGATCCCATGAGAAAGCAGGGTGAGCATTTTACAAACCTTAAAGGTCTAAATCTAAATCAAGGCCTCAGACTCCCCACCCCTGTTCTAAAGAAGTGTGCTCCATCAGTTTTATCATTTCTGTTAATGTTTCTTATCTGTCAGAGAAGGACAGAAATCGTGACCCACCTAAATCAGGTTGTCGTTTTGAGGGTGCTCATCTCGAGAATCTGGAGCCACAAGGGGCCCTAGAAGCCTTCGAGGCCAAACCCCTTCATTTTACAAATGGGGAAACTGAGGCCCCAAGAGACTTGCCAGCAGCCTCTCAAGTAATGGCATCAAAGATCAATGAGAAAGTTCATTTTAAAGTAGCTTTCAAACAGATGGTAAAGGCACTGCCAAGGTGAGAGACCCTCATGTCCCAGCTCCCCTTGCAGGTCTTTGTTGATAAAGGCAGAATGACACCATGCCAGCCCCAAGGACCTCCACCAATCAGAAGGCACTTGTTGAAGCATCCAGGCCTGGCTCATTTCAGGAGTGGAGCCTGTTGGGTAGCATAAAGCAAAGGAGAACCAGGGGAGCCCCTGGGCTTACCTGGGAGAAGCAGGTTGTCCCCCCAGTTACCTCTGAGGGGGCAAGGGAGAATCTATGCCACAGCCATGGGTAGATGGGGTCCAGGTGTCAACCTTGGCCTTGGCCTCTGCTCGGAGAGCCCTTGGGTCCTCGGGCTGCTGCCTGGGGCCACTTCCTGGTGCTGATTCTGTGTAGGGGTAGGAGTAAGGGAAATCTGGGGAAGAAGGACCAGGATCACCTAGCCAATAAGTGCCTGAGGCTGAATTTGAACCCAGGTCTTCCTGACTGCATACCCTGCACTCTAGGCAGTGTCTGTGGTCTCCTCCAGCTCTATCAGATCTTCTATTACTTGTGAGCCTTAGTTTCCCCATCTGTAAAACAGGTGGGTGATAATTGTGTTACCTGTCTCAAAGGATCCTGTGAGGTGGCTCATGTGACCAGCCAATCTTCAGCATTTTTAAGGGCCTAGCGTGCTGTGTGCCAGGCACTAGGGACACAGAGACAGAATCCAAGCCTCTGCTGCCCTCGGGGAGCTTACATTCTTTTGGGGGAGATGCAGACACTTTATAAATAGGGAAAGGTTAGTTTTCCTTGTCGTTTTTCTTGGGTGGTCTCCTAAGACCTGATTTTATCAACGTGGGGAGAGCCCTGAGTGAAACCTTCCCGTCGCTAATGCAGACCCAAAGCTCCCTTCCATCCAACAGTCTTGGCACACTTGGGGCCCCTGAGAGGTTAAGAAGCTGGCTCAGGGCCACTCGGCCACTCCATCTCAGAGGTAAGACTCGAACCTGGGTCTTCGTGACTGCCCGGCCAGTCTGCTTTTCATATAGATGACAAGATGTTATTAATGGACCCACCCCTTTCTACTTTACCATCAAAAGAGAAGTCCACGTGTGAGCCAGCTTTAGCAGGCTTCCTCCCTTAGAACTGCCATCTTACATCCAAAGGAAACCAGTCCATTGCCACCAAAAGCCTCAGCCAAGAGGACTTAAAGAATTCTCCCCTTGCGTTCTGGCCTGTGTGCTGTCCCCTATGGCAAATTATCAGCGGTTTCAATAGTTCTTCTGTCTCCCATTTCCAGCCCTATAAATCAGCTTTTTGCTGTGGTAGCAAATCAGACCCTTTCCGGAAGCTCTGAGTAGGTTATTTCTGTGGTCCCTCAAGGCTCTGAAATTTTATGGTTCTGTTTACTCCCTTATTTTCATAGGATCATAGATCAGAGGCTTGTAGGATCAGAGAATGTTGGAGTTAGAAAGAATGTGGGAGATTGACCACCCCGACTCCTCATCTAACACTGGAGGAAACTGAGTCCCAGAGATGGGGAAGTGTTTGTGGGTAGCAGGCAGCAGGGGCAGGATGCTTAGCCATTGCCTAAGATCGTAGACTGAGCAGTGAAAGAAACCCCAGTGCAGGCTCCTCCCCTGGAAAAAGATGACGTTAGATGTGGCTTCTTCAGGGTCACACGTAGGGTTTTGAGCCTAGGTTCTGGGACTCCACTGTCTCTTCCCTTTCCACTCTACACACTGTCTCCTCTGATTCTAAATCTAGTGGTCCTGTCTGTTATAGCTTTTTAAAAATTTAATTCAATTTGTTCAGTTAAAAAAAATATTTTTCTCTCCCTCCTCCTCTGAAGAACATTTTAAAGTTTTATTGATATCTTCTGTTTTTATATCATCTTTTCCAAATGCATCCCTTGCCCCTCTCTGGTGAGTCATTTCTTGAAATAAAAAAGAAACAGTGAGAAAAGCAGTTCTGTAAAACAGGCCAATGCATTAGCCGATACAAGTGGTGAATGCTGTGTTCCACACCCATAACCCCCCACCTCTGAACAGGGGAGGAACCACTGGCTCATCCTTCTATCCAAGTTGTAATTACTGCACTTCGTTTCTAAGAACAGATGGTTTTTGCTTTTTGGTTTGTTTTTAAGTCAGACTGGGGACGTCAGACTTCAGTAGACAACTAATGCCCCTCTTTTAGGGATGGGTTGGCTCCTAAGCCTGCCTTGAATCGTAATTGTGGAACTCTAGTCTTTGCCGGACCCTTTGTCAGCCCATCTCCTATCTGGGGCTCAGGGCTTTTGAGCTCCCACCGTCACTAATGAGAGGCAATGTGTCGTGGTGAATAGGAAAGCCACAGTAATGCTCTGCATCCTCGAGCAGCTTTGATTGTAATAAAGTTTCAAAGTAGGGGGATTGTCTCCATTGGTATAGAAAGTTTCCTCACTGGGCATTCGCCACTGCAGTGAAATTGTGGATCCAAGACTGTCCCATCCGTTAAACATTATTCCTGATTTAAGCAAATATCAATATTTCCATTTTTGTTTTTCAAAAATTCCCTTCTCTTTGGTGTCCGTTTTCTTCCTGACCCCCCGTCAACTTCCCATCTGTAACTGACTGGCTGAGCTTATCATGGTGCCAGTAGGAGGCTGAGGTGGGAAGGACTGGCCTTTGGGATTTTGCAGCAGGAGACACAGGCCACCATCCGTCGTGACTGGGTGATGTTTGCCTGCCTGAGAAAGCTTCCAAAGAGCATTTCATTTTAGAGGGAAGAGAAAGGTAGCTTTCTACATTTGCAAGTCTCATTTCAGAACGTATAAAACTAATAAGTATTGAGGAAGGAACATTTCATTTCGGTACTGATTTTTAATTAAGAAAAAGCATATTCTTCATCTTCCCAATTATGAGTACAGCCTAAATGACGTACAAACTCTTTTTAAGAAGCATATGCTAACTCATCCATCCCTCAATTTTTTGTTAGCTTGTGTCAAAGAAAGCTTTTGCTTAATTTAGCTGAATTTTGATTTTGAAGCTTCTAAAAAGATTTGATCCACAGGAAAAGGCCACATTTGGCCCTAAGGGCTCATCACGAGTTGGGGGTTGCTGCCTAAGCTCACAAATTCTCCCATTAGATAAATATATACATCCTTGCTGCTTCCCTGAAACTATTTCAAGGGTGTGAGTGGGTGGGCACGATGGGCAAAATATTCGTCTCTAATTTAAACTCCCAAATTAGGAGATCCTCCTGAAAGCCCACTCCCTGCTAGAAGTGGTGTGGTTTATTTATGCTTTTAGCCTGGACTTCCTATTCCCAGCTTCAGGACGAACCCAGAGGCCACCAGACTCTTAAAATGGGGGCTGAGGGGTGGAAGCAAACCCCCAGGTGCCAGACATGTCTGCCCGTCCTGATGGAGCTCCTTAATGGTCACTCCCTTGCCCATTGCCTTGCCTAAGAGCCCAGATGCCCAGGCTTGGAAATGGAGGAGGCCCCAGGCTTGCCGGTGTTGCTTCCCATGCTTCCCCCTTTGTGTTTTCTCTGCCACACAAAGCCGTGTTCTCTTCCTGGTCCGGAATTCCTTCTCTTCCTCCAACCCTCAGCCCAGCCGCCACTTCCTCTGGGAAGCCCTCCCTGCTTCTCCCAAGGGGAAGCTTTCTTTCCCTTCCCTTTTTTCCCATAAAGCCTTGTTTGGACCCCTCATTTGTCTCCTTTTTTATTGTTATTTGCCTGTATTTCTATCAGAATCCATGTGGTATGATGCAAAGAAGGCCAGGTATGGAGTTGACAGGAGAGATGTGAGCTGGGTTTGAATCTTGCCATGGATACTTCATATCCACGTTGCTGTGTGACTCCAAGAAAATCTCCTTACCTGTAAATGGGGAAATGCCTGCCATGTCTCTGCATGATTGGAAAGTATCCCATCTGGGGATTAAGGGCACCCAGAGTGAATTTCCTGATTCATTATTCTACGCTTTGTAAATGTAGACTGTTAAAGTGCAGGAGAGGATCAGATTTGGTCCCAAAGACATGGGTTCAAATTCCACATCGTGACACCTCTGGGCCTCAGTTCCCCATCTGTGAAATGAGAGACTTGGCTTCTGAATGTCCTTTCCTGTCTAGATGTAGGATCCAGTGGTCCTTGGGCCTGAGTCGTCCTTTCCTAGCCTTTGAAGGGTTACGCAGTGAGCTCATCGCGGGTGCTTACGTACAACTCTGACCGAGGTCTGGAGAAGAGGCACTGTAATTAAGATTTATCCTCATGCCTTTTTAATAAGGATGGAGACAAAGAGAATCATTCCATGCGTGGGGGGGGGGACGTGTGGCATGGGGGACAAAAAGAATATGTAATTTCATGTCCTTTTACTGAGCAAATGCAGGCTTCCTGCATGTAGAATCTTGCCTGCTTGGAGCGACCACATCCTGTAAAGTGCCCCACAAACTCAGCAATTTGGTGACGTAAGTCGAATAACATGACTGGCCCAGCCTGTGATCAGAGGTGCTTTGGCCATGGACGCGGGGCTCTCTGAGCTGCTTAGCCTGTTTCTTGGTTGGAGGCCTAGGGACCCACCCGAGGGGCATTTTTCCAGCAGGTCTGTGCAGCCTGAGACTTCCAGGGAGCAGGCCGTAGGGTTCTGGGAAGAGATGAGCCGAAATGTCAGGCAGTCACACGTGGTAGAGCCATCCCTCAGCTGTCACTGGCAGTGCCTTGAAACGTGTACATTCAGCCAGTGGGGAAAGGCTGCAGAGACAGGGGAGATCAATGAGGTGATCGGAAAGCTGCCCTCTCATTGATTGACGATCAGTCATGGGATGTGCCCAATAATGGGGATGCCAGTCAGTTCCTTGCCTGTCTACCCCTGTCGTGTGTGTGTGTGTGTGTGTGTGTGAGTGAGTGTGACTGATGGTGTCTAGCTCTGCTCTTATTGCTGACCTCACAATGTTGTGAATATGGTGATTGGCAAAGCAGGGCGCCAGATACATTGAAAGTGTTTACCTCCTTGGTGATAAACTTGGCTTATGCAAACTCCCATTGTGGGTCAAAATCGGGAAGTTTGAAGAGATCAGGAAGCTGAAATGTTAATAGCTGAGATGCTGACAGTGACACAGACACCCACAAATTGTGTTCGAGTCCAAAGCCCCAAACACGGAAGAAACGTTGTGTTATCATACAGTGGTGACCTGTGATTTGGCTTTACTTACAGAAATCCCAAAAAACTCATGTGGAATGTTGCCAGACACACACATACACACACACACACACACACACACACACACACACACACACACACACACACACACACACACACACACACAGGCTTTGGTTCTGGCAAAATTACACGAGCATTTCCAAGCAAAACAATGGGTTTTAAAACAATTCTTGGTTGTTGTAAATGGAGATGGAGTGAGCTGTCGCACATTTCATGGGACGAGCTTCCTCCATCCATCATTGTGGTCTAAGGCTATAAACTCTTTTCGAAGAATTAGAATATGTCAGCAATCAAAGGAAAGATCGGTCCAAATCACTAACAAGAAGAGATAGTAACAACTCAAGGTTTCCGCTCAGAGCCAACCAGCGGGCAGAGATCAGCCAAGGCGAAGGGAAGGGAATAAACGTTGATGGAGTGCCTGCTGCGTGCCTGGCCCTGTGCTAAGCACTCTGTAAGACCTTATCTCAGTGCGACCTGCCAGCAACCCTGCAAGGCAGATGCTATTATTATTTCCATTTTACAGTTGAGGAAACTGAGGCAGGCTGCACTTAAGTGACTGGACAGACACACAGCTATTCAGAGTCTAAGGCCAGATTTGCCCTTAGGTCTTTCTGACTCCAGGCCCAGCACTTTGTTCACTGAGCCACCAGTTGTCTCCATGGGCAGTGTTGGAGGGTGTGGGGAAGACAAGAACACTGATAGACTGTTGTTGGAACTGTAAGGTGAGAATGTTGACTATAACACGGCCTCTGATCCAGAGGGCACCTCGGGGAGGAGACCCTGAGAAGCTTAGTCTGACAGGTACCATAGGCACAGAAAGCCCCTTCCGGGGCAGCAAGAAACTTCAGAGAATCACGTGAAGACTTGAATGAACTGATACAGGACAAAATAAGCAGAACCACGGCAGCCGTACAGACTGTATCTAGAACCACAGACAGGAAGAAGCTGAGTTGAAAAGCAGTTGAGGGTGTCAAGTAGTCATGACCAGTCTGGCCCCACACTGGACATGGAATATTCATGCCTCCTTCCTTACCTTGGGGAGGCGGAGGACTGTGGGGGTGGAATGGTGGGTCTGCTGTCCACTTTCCTTAACTGTTATTTTGCTTTGTTTTGTTTTGTTTTTTGCTAGCTGGGAGGGCTTTTTCCTGAGCCTTGACTGGAAACGCCCCAGGCTGTATACCTTGTTTGATCCTTATAGGTGTAGGTGGGAGGGGAACTGTGTTTGTGGTGTTTGCTCTCCCTGCTAAGCCAGGAGTGGAGGGAAGCCCACATTGTACATGTTGCTATGCTTTGCTTTACCCTTCTCATAATCTAATTAAGGTTCATGCTGTACAGAAAGGAAGGTTCGCTGGCGGGTGGGTGAGTGTGTACACACAGATGAGGGTCTTCTATCCAGAAACTACTGCAATAGAAAAACAAAATCACTCAACCAACCAACAAGTATTTACTAAGTGCCAAAAGCATAAGTAAAAAACTCTTTTAAGGAATCTAATATTGTTCTCAAATCTGAATCATTTGATAGCAAAAAATCAAATCCTCCTCACTAAATACATTAGAGCACTATTAGTTATGCTATTTTCAGATAAAATTAGTCTGAATTTCTGAGTCAGTATTATATCATTCTATACCATTAATAGTAGATTTTAAAGTATCTTTTAAAATTTTTCGCTGCCTTTAAGTTTCATTTAAAGGGGAGAATTCTACTGTACTGCTATTAAAAAAAAGAATTGAGAACCACTACTTTCAGAACAACTCAGCTACCTTGGCACTCGGCATATGAAAAGTAGCCTGTCCAAAGTCACTAGAGAAAGGGATTGTTTCGGTTTCTCATCCCTGTTTTACTGTTGAGGTTGAATATAACATGAGAGGAGTCAGTGTGCCCTCTGCCTCAGTTTCCTGTGGTTGTGGAACCAGAAAACTTCCTCTGACGCTTACTATTTGACCTTGGGTAGGCCATTTCCCTTCTGAATGAGGGGGCTGAACTAGATGGTCTATGAGACCCCTTCTAGCTGTGGAACTGGGCCCCACTTATCGGTGTAAAAGGAGACAGTGGCCAGGTAGCCTCTGGGCCCCTTCCAGCTCTGTGGGCCCTGAGGGAGTTGAAATGATGACCCAGGAGTCATGGAGATTTATAGCTGGAAGGATCCTTCAAGATGATGGAATCCAAAAGAGAAGGAGAAAAAGACAAGGCCTAGGCCAGAAGAGAAGCCTGGTCCCTGGGAAGGCCTTTGTGGCGCCCATTCATAGGATCACAGCTTTTAAAGCTGGGGGGTCGTTAGAGTCTGTAGCTCTCATTTTACTGATGAAGCCGCTGAGGCCCAGAGAAGGGAAGCCCCTTCCCAGGGTCTCCCAGGTGCGGAGGCGGCATCTGAAACCTTGTCTTCCGACTCCAGGGTCAGTGTGCGGTCCTCTCCACACACGGCCTTCTGCTCGCAGCCAGCCTGCAGCTGAGGCACTGAACTGGCCGCAGCATCAGACTGCTCCCGCACCCTCACTCGCCTGCCTCCCAGATGTACTTTAAACCAGTGGACACGAAGGCCCTCTTGAAATTTTGTTTGCCTGTAGATGTTGTAGCAGCTGTGTGGTGCAGTGTGTAGAACAAGGATCCTGGACTGAGGAAGACGCGAGTTCAAATTTTGCCTCAGATACTAGCTTAGCTGAATGACTCTGGACAAGTCACTTGACCTCTGCCTCAGTTCCTTTGTCTCTGAAATGGAGTAAGAACAGCACCTTCCTCCCTGGGTTATGGGGGGGGGGATCAAAAGATAGAACAGTTGTAAAAGTGTTTAACCCAGTGCCTGGCACATAGTAGTCATTATGTAACTGTTAGCTAGGTGGCACAGTCCTAGAGTCAGGAAGACCTGAATTCAAATCCAGAATCAGACACTAGCTGTGTGATCCTGGACAAGTCACTTCACCTTGTAGGCCTCAGTTTCCTCATCTGTAAAATGGGCTGGAGAAGGAAATGCAAACCACTCCAGTGTCTTTGCCAAGAAAACCCCCAAAATGGGGTCGCAAAGAGTCAGACATGACTGAACAGCATCTGCCTTATTCTTATTACCAATATGGGTATTATTATTATTATCCCTGTAAGGAGGTTTGTAGCGGCTGTGACCACATGGGGGCCCTGGTGCTGTTTGATTTGTGAATCGTGGCCTTGTGATTTTTTTTTGGTGACTCCCTGCAGACATCTGAACTGTTTGTCTTTGCCCCCTTTAGATTGATGCACTGAGTAAAAGAAGCAAAGAAGCGGAGGCCGCCTTCTTGAATGTCTATAAGAGATTAATTGATGTCCCAGGTAAGCCAGTGGGCTTGATTGGAAAGAGCCCGTGGGAAAGAGCCCCCTCTGTTGCATCTGTTTCTTGGGGGTTTTCTTCCTGGCCAACTGCAGGAAACAGTGCAGTTCACTCTTGACATTGCAGGCAGTGGGGGAGGAGCAAAAGCCTAGGTGGACTCTCCCAGACTCAGCATCTGGCAGAGGAGGCAGGATGGGACGCTCATCACCTTCATTTACAAAAATACTCGTCTAAGCCAAAAACTTGGCCCAGTTCCCCTCCATCCTTGTAGTATAGAAGGAAATATAGCAAGTTGTGGTCTAACTCATCATCCCCTTGACCTCTCCCAACCAAGATTCCAACACTAGTCACCACTCCCCTATATGAATTCTCTCCCTCTGTCAGAATGTAAGCTCCTTGAGGGCAGGGATTGTCATTCTTTGTAATGGCAGGGCCTGGCACAGAATGATTGATAAATGCTTATTTATTCATTCATTTAATAAGCTTGTAAGAGAATGAATGCATTCTTGTTGACCCCTATCATGCATTGATTAATGCCTCTCTCCATCAAGGCTTACAGGTCCCCCACTTTCCCCAAACTAACTGTGGCCAGTTCAGGTTATGTGCCAAGCACTGGGCGAGCTACTGAGGGAGCCCCCTGCCTTGGAATCCCATGCCATTGGGATGGAAACTCCTTGGGGATGGGACTCTGCGCACACTAGGTACATAATCAGCTGATTTGAGGATAAGACCCATGCAGAGAACTATAATACAAGGTAAACTGTGATGAGTGGGGGAAGGAAACAGAGTCCAGTTGCCTTGTTGTTGGAGTGCCATGTAGACGCTGCCATCGCTGTGGGGACCGTGATTCTCAGTGGGGGTGTCCCCGGTTGTAAGGAACTGACCCTTGTCAATGCCTATGAGAACACACCCCTCCAGACCGGATTCTTCTGTGCCATGAACAGAAAACTTCTAAGAACCACCATTCCAGGAGGTTCCGTTATTGATGAAAACTGAGAATAAACCACAGAGAAGGGGACATGAGTGGGGGAGCAAGGAGCCTGTTGAGAATTAAGCCTGTTCACCTCCTAGTATTTTTCTCTTCATTTTAGAGACAGGTATAAAGGAGGCTTTGGATTGTCCTGAGGTAACTCCAGACAACGCTTCTCTCTCTACACCTGCCTCTTTGCCCAATTAGCAAAGCAAACAGTTCCTTAAAAAATGTCTGTTTCTCATAGTGGATAGTGTGTGGGACTGGGGTTCAGCCAGACCTGGGTCCAGATCCCATCTCTGACACCGGGTAGCTGTGTGGCCATGGGCCAGTGGCTTCACATCTCTGAGCTTCCGATTCCACATCTGTAAAATGAAGGGATTGGGTTTAGTCAACTTCTGAGGTTTCTTCCAGTCTGAAACGAATGATCCTGGCATCAATGAAGATGCCTCTTTGGTCTTCTAAGAAATGAATTCAGTTTGTGGGGGGAGATTATTTACCTTTGGAAACACAAAGACAAGCCTTGCACTTTCTACTTGTGAAAAACCAAAAAGGATGGGAGAGGGACTTGATTCTCTTCCCTCAAGGTCACACTGCCCTCCTGAGTAGGGGATGATGCTGCTGCTGCTGGGCAGGTTCTTGCTTTGAGGACCAGCTGTAGAGGAGCTGGCTAGGCCAGGGGGTGTTTAAGACGTCTTGCAGGTGGTGAACAAGGAAGCCTAATTAGCATTACTATGCCCGAGCTGTCCCATTAGAATTATACATGCATGCCAGCCACTTGTTATTTCCCACACAAACATCTTAGTCATGACTGAAGCAAGTTCAGTAAGACAAAAACAAAGCCCAGCTGCCTGTGCAGTGTGTCCACCAGCGCTCACTCTCTAGGCCAGGCCAGACTCCAGGTCTTGTGGCCTCCTTAGCATCGGGTTTGCCCCTTGCCACCTGCAGTTTTGTCCATCTGGGGTGGGTACAAATCCCCCTCGGAGGTGAGGGAGGTCAGAGGGAAGTAGCTGCTGTCCCTGCCTGGTTTGGCTAGATTGCTTTCCATTCTCAGAATCATCTGTTTTTCTTGGACATCTTTGGATGTACATTTGGCTTTTTGTATTGCCATGTTGCTTTTCCAAATTTCTCCAGCCTTTTGCATGATGCTTGGGTCTTTCGTCTTATCTCTGTCTGCAGTCAGAGCCTTAGTGTTGGCAACCAAGGTTATATTAGTGTCCATACTTCTCCAATCCATTATTTTGTTCCCACCTGATACCTGTTGCAAAATCGGTTTCATTGCCCTTGAGTGGATAAAGCACTGGGCTCAGTGTTGGGAAGATCTGCTTAAATCTCAGCCCTGTACCTCCTCTTCAGTTTCCTCATCTCTAAAGGGAAGAGATTAGAGTTGCTGGCCCTGGAATTCCTAAAAAAAAGCTCAGTCTCGGATCCTGAGAAAAAGATTCTGTTTTTCTTGAGGGAAATGTACCTAGCCCCCCAGTTTGAAATTTCTCTCTAAAATGCATTCAGTCCCACCTGCATTCATTCCTGCATCATGCAGAGACTGAGGAGTTTCTCTCTGAAGCCCAGGCTGTGCCTGCTCTGACTCAGGTAGAGAGAATTTGCAGGAAAAGGCCAATCGAGGTGGACAGATTAGCTTTGATAAGTATAGCTCCTGGCAACTTTCTGTTTGGAAAGGTTGCTGTGTTCCTTTGATTCGCTATTTTTGTTTTGCTATTAAAGGATGCTCTGGGGCCATGTTAGGGCTCAAAAGGTCCTATTGTAAAGGAGAAAGAAGCCAGGCGAATATGCGTCATTCTGTAATGTGTATATTTTATGGAGGTGTGTGTGTGTGTGTGGTGTGTGTGTGTGTGTGTTTTAACTCTTTTTTGGAAAGGTTAGCTTGTTTGGGGGTTTCTGAGGCTGAGGCCATTAGCAGTTGTTTTTCCAAACATCTCACGCCCCCTTTTCAAATATGTAATTGAGTTTTATACACACATTTTCCCCAGTGCAGTTTCTGAATTGAGCTGTCATTTAAAAGGGGGCTATTTTCCTTCAGCTGCTTGTGGGATTTTTTTTTTCCTGCAGGGAGTAATCATTTTTGTCCCTCCTTTTTTATCCACAAAAAAAGGAGAAGTATTTTCAGAAAGATTCCTCGTTTCTTCGGAAGATTTGGACTGCCCCCTAGTTTACAAAGCCATACAGCATCATTCCATAAGCTGGTGGTCGCCATACAGGCCAGACACCTCCTTCATGGTCCCTGAAAAGATATGGGGGGTTTACCCTGGAAAGTGCTCAGGCTTTCTTTAGACAAGCTAGAGGTGAAGCCAGCAATGCTGACTCACAAGGCTGAGTTAAACAGCTGAGCTCCTGGTCCAGGAGCCTGGGTTCAGTGGAACGCTACAAGCCTGGGCCACGTCGGGCCTTCTGCTAACGGGGGCGAATGTGTGCTCTCTTTCACTTACTGCTCTCTCATCTCTGTTATCTTCTCATCTGTAGAAGGCTTGTCTGCCTCATGCATATATGATGAGGCTCCAAGATTTCACGTGTATGAGGGATTTTGAGAGTTTGGGTGGTTCCAGCCTTGCTGACGTCAGAGCACAGGAGGACAGGTCAGCCATCTGCTCCAGAGAGGGACCTGAGGGGCCTTTTGTTTAAAGAAGTTGGAGAAGAGGAAAATGCAGCTTGAGGTTTATCTCATGTTTGTCCGCAATATCCATTTTTGGTATTCCAGTGGAACCCAGCCAGAAGGACATTCATGCAGAACGTTGTCTCCTCTCTCAGATCTGGAAAGTAGAATTAAATACATTACTTATTGAAGACCAAAACATTGTGAATTTCATGTTATTGATGGGAAAGGAAAATAGGAATGGGAGACCAGGTCATAGAATTAGAGCGAGAAGGAGCCTCCTCGTCATTTTTTTAAAAATCCAATCTAATTGGTAGGTTTTGTTTTCTATCACTTACATTTCCCAATGTGTCTCTCCCCCATCTCTCCTGGAATGCCATCCCTTGTGACAGAGAATAAAAGAGACTGGGGGTAGGGGGGGAGCGTTCAGCAAAGCTAACCCACATATTGAAAAAAATCTAACATTATATGTGGCAGTCCACTTGCACAGCCCCCCGCCTTTGCAAATGTGGGAAGAGAATCTTCTCATCTCTCTTCTGCGGTATTCCCCTTATGGTATCCATGAGGAACCTGAGGTCCAGGATGGCTGTGACTCACCAAGGATCCCACGAGTTGTAAGCAATAATCCTTCGGCCGTGTAAGGCTTCCAGTGTGGGTGGACATTGTTCTAGAAAACAGGGTAATTTCTACGGTCACTGGTGACACCCTCATTTTATAGATACTCATAGCAGTTAACATTTCCATAGCGCTGGAAAGCTGGCATAGCATCTTACATTTGTGACCTCATTTGGCCCTCAAGACAGTCCTACTGTTACCCGCATTCTACAGATGAGCACACTGAGACTGATAGTGATTTGCCCAGAGTCATACAGTTAGTGTCCAAGGTAGGATTTGCACTCAGGTTTCCAGATGCCAAGTTCAGCACCACATCCCTAATGATTATGAGGCTGGTAATAGTCACTATAGTAATAGCCAACATGTAGATACCATGTTTAGATCTTTCAAAGTGCTTTTCACATAATATCTCCTCTGACCCTTGTGGCAGCCCTTTGAACTAAATTTAATCTCGTGATTATCCCCTTTGTCCAGAAAAGCAAGCTCAGAGCCAAATAGCTAGGGAGTGTCTGAGGCAGGATTTGAACTTGGGTCTTCCTAAGTCCAAATCCGCTGTTCTAAGCACTATTCCAAGGTGAGGAAACTGAGACACAAAGTGGCTTGCCCAGGATCACCCAACTTTAACTAGGACTTGAATTCAGATCTTCTGCCTCCACAGAATCGGAGTTAATGTCCCTAGGTTTTATATAGTACAAGGAAAGATAATCTCACATGGAGCTCCTAGAATTAAAAAGCTTCTACAAGGGACTTTGTGATCCCGTCCTTCACTCTTCTTCTAGAATGTTCATTTCACAGGGTTCGGGGAGAAGGAGGAGGAGGGAGATTCCAAAGCAGACAATACAAGCTCTGCCCTCAAAGAGCTGGTGACTCTAGTGGGGGAGAAGAGACAGACATGAAACACAGAGAAATGTGTGAGTAAGGTGATGGATGGCATATGGTACAGACGATCTGCATTCTGGAGAAATCCAGAGGAAAGAGGAAGGATTTAGCCAGCCTGCATCAGTCGAGGGTGTTTGCCCAGCAGAGAGAAGTCTTGAATCCAGCCCCTTCTTCTTTTCCATAGCCCAAAGGTAGCAAGCTGGACACTGAACCCACCCTGGGAAAGGGGCCATTGGGTAGCGTTGCTGTTTTCTCATCATCCCTAGCTCATTATAGGCTCTGTGCCTCGAGGTGGTCAGATCTGACAGGAGAGAGTGGACCCCTCTGCATAGGCCCCAGAGCAGGGGTCCAGCTGAACTTATCAAAAGAGACCAGTGGCTAAATACCAGGGAATATCAGGCAGCTGAATGAACACATACAGGGCAGTGAAAGGGACCAGCCAAGGGGGCAGTGAGAACATTATCAGAGTCAGATAATGGAGGGGACAATGAAGGGGCCCCGGGGGCTCAGAAATAAGTGGATCTGATGGGGCCTGGAGCCTCTCAGGCAGAGGGGAGCTTGGGGATGTGGGAGCAGGCCATTCTAGACAATCGTTGCAAGGGGAGGCTGGAATCTAGTTCAGCCTCAATGCGTAATTACAAGAATAGCTAGTTTTCGAGTTCACCGGAAAAGATGTCTCTTAGCTGCTGGGAAGCGGAACCAGCAGATGAGAAAGGGATCCCTAGCACCTTTTGTGACAAGGCAGCGTCTCACTTTTGTAATAGGAGAGATAGCTGGAGGGAGAGAGAGTGGACCTATGAGCTTATTGGGAGAACTCCCAGGTGAAGAAAGTCCCTCTACCAGTACATGTCAGTACCATCTCTGCAGCTCATGGTCTAAGAGCAGGGGGTCTTAACTTTTTTGGGGTCATAGACCCCTTGGGCAGTTTAGTTATGCCTAATAGTGCCAGACCTCGGGTTAAGAGTCCCTGCCTTAGAAAGTTTCCCAGGGCCCAGAGAGGCGAGCTGGTTGGTCAGTATGTGTCAGAAGTGGGACATGACCCTAAGTCTCATTGGCTCTTAGGGTAGCTCTCTGTTACACCCCAGGCTGCCATCCATTAGGACCCAGCTGAAATGGAATTATAAATTAAGGCTCTGTGGAGCAGCAGGAGGGCTGCGTCTCGAAGTCAGAGGACTTGGGTTCATATCCTGCCCCTGACACCACCCCAGTGACCAGGAACAAGACACCCAGGCTCCCAGAGCCTTCATTTCTCCAGCCATAGAGGGATGGTGGGACCAGATGACCTCTGAGGGCCTTCCCCCTTCTAGGTCATGAAAGACTTTTCAGTGGTATAGTATAGCCTAACTCTCCTCAGAGTTCTCTCAGTGCTGAGTTCAGCCCATTTCTTTGGCCTCAAGAGGGTCAGCTTCCGAACAATGGAGTAGCCTAAAATCCTGAACCAAGAGACTTGAGAATGAGGGGGTTAAGCTCAGGTGTGCAGTGCCTAGATTATGAAGTCAGGTGGTTTGTTCAGATGAAGTCACTGTGTAGCTCAGCTTTATGGGAAAATTCCTGGTCAATATCTGAGCATTTACTGAAAACTGCCCAAGGCTATTCTTGTGTGAGAAGCCAAGGTACCTTGACCATGACCTACCCACCCACCATTGTAGGAATCTGGCTTGGTCAGCCAGAGGACAGGTGGTGTTTCTGCTCGTTGGGGTAAATGTTTGGAAATGGGAACTGGCGAGAGCCACTGTGGGAGATGGCTTTCCTCTAGATGGTTTATTTTGTTTTGGGGACAGCAAGTGCCCAAGCTGAGCCAGGCTTGACGAGATTGACATTCTCCCCACTGACTGAGGGAGAAGCCTAGAGATCATTCTGGCCAAGTTGAGTGACCAAGGAGCAGGGTTGGCTTTGGCATCCCTTTTATCAGGATTTACGTGGCTGTGCAGACGTTTCACATACATCCGATTGTGCCAAGTCCTGGGAGCCACACGTGTGCCGAGCTAGCTCCATTTTTGTGGGCAGTGGGGAAACAGCTTAGATGAGGGTCGAGGCGGGGGGAAGGGAAGAAGCATGCTGGAAGAGGATTCTGTGGATTTCTCTGCGCAACTGGGAAAGCACCTTGCTTTGCCTCTTTAGGACTCGATTTTCTCTTTTGTAAAAGGGGAGGATTAGCCTAGATAATCTTGACTGATGATTGTAGGAGTCTCTAGAATCCATTTGTAGAAGTGGTTACGTGTACAATGGCGAACCTAACGCAACTAAGTAGAAAAAAAATGTTTATGGCTGTTTGTCTTTCTCTGACAAAAGCCAAAAATGAAAAATTAGGACAGTTACCCCTCTATTCACCATCCTCCAAGAGTGGCACCCCATGGCTGGCTTCATTCTTCGAGATCACAAAGTTGGGACTTAGGGTCTGCAAGACAGACACACACACATGATATACACGTGCTAATTAATGCAGGTGTGTATGTTATGTGATGTGTGCTCTATGTGTATATGTACGTAGAGAGCTATCTCAATGTCATTGGTTTCCTATCTATCCTCTTATACATTTAAAATTGTTATTCTGAGAAGGACATCCATTGGTTTCACCAGGCTATCAAAGGAGTCCATGATCTATAGGAATGAAAGGATTTCTTCCTTTCCCTTTTCTTCTCCACTCTCTTTCTTCCCTTCTTTTTCTCCCTCTTCTCTCTCCATCTCCTCTTCTCATTTCCCCACTTCCCTCCCCCTTCTTGTTTCTGATCTTTCCCCGCTTTCTTTTTCCCCTCTCTCTGTTTCACCTCCTCTCTAGTTTTTTCTTCTTATTTCTCTCTATGTACCCAACCTCTTTGAAATTCTTTCTTCACATTTCTTAATATTTTGTTGATGACGGAGGAGGCAGGTTGAGTGAAGTCTGTACTGCTCATGCCCTACCCTTTTGGATGGCTTTTGAATGAATGAGTCATAGACAAGCAGTATGTAGCCAAGTTCTGGGCTGCCTTTGATGCTGCAGTGGAGTGGAAGTGGGAGGCGAGCGAGGGAGCCAGTGATACTTGAGCTCGCTAAGTTAGCCCAAGGGGTGGGGAGCCTGGCCTCTGGCTTCGTTCTGGCCTTTTGGAAGACCAAAGGTATGTGAGTCTTGGATGCTCACTGGGCTCCGAATAAAAGTGGACTGCTCTGAGGTGGGCTTCAGAGCATCAAAAGAGCCTGAAGAACAGAGAAGACATTTCCCACTTGAAAAAAACTGTAGAAGTGAGCCAGTATCTGATTTCAACCCAGCAGAAACTCTCCCTCCCTCCCAGGGAATCGGAGAGATTGAAGGAGTCACGGTCTTCCAGGTTCCTTGATGGCAGCTCCAGGGAGAGGCACTGCCCAGCTCTATGGGTTTGGCTGTTCTTAGGGCCCACCTGCAGCCCACCCCTGACCACCAGGCTCCGAATGTCACTTACCTCGCTGCAAGCCTCCCCTCGGCTCCCAGGGACAGGTAGTTACCCTCCCTGGTATTGCGTGGCAGCCATTCCAAACACGGGTATCAGGACTCTGGAAAACCACGTGTTTATAATAACTGTATTTCAGTATTGCTTATATATCATTGCTGGTTTAGGTGTTCTTGTTCTTTCCTCCCTGCACCCCCCAGTTCTGCTCCCCCACTCTCTCATCCCCCCAATTCTCTTCTCCCCCTCTTACCTCCTCTCTCTCTCCCCTCCTTTTACTGTGTCTCTCTCCTTCTCTCCCCTCCTTCAGTCTCCATACCACTTTCTCCTCTCCTCTCTCTCTCTGTCTCTGTCTTTGTCTCTGTCTCTCTCTCTCTCTGTCTCTCTCTCTGTCTGTCTGTCTGTCTCTCTCTCCCTGTCTCTCTCTCTCTCCCCCTCCCCTCCCTCCCTCCCCCTCCCCTCCCTCCCTCCATCTTCTCTCCCCTTCTCTCCCTCCCTCACTTTACCATTTCTGCCCCTTTCTGTGTCTCCCTCCCCCCTTCTTTCAATATCCATACCTCTTTCTCCTCCTCTTCTCTCCCTCCCCCCTTTCTTTCCTTCTCCCTGTCTTTTTCCCTCTCTCTCTCCCATCCCTTTACTGTTTCTGTCTCTTTCTGTCTCCTTCCTTCTCTCTCCCTTTCTTGCTTCTGAGACTGGATCACCTTTCTTTAGCCCTGTTTTGCCATTTCCTCCTGTGATAAAGTCTCTGATTCACAGCTTCTGACTGATTGCTAGTATCTTCTCCATGTTTTCAAAGGCAGATGTGGACCTGCAATTTTAAATGAGAAGAAACCATATTGTTTGCTGTTCAGAGGAGGGGAGGGGAAGGCTTTATAATTGGAGTAGTTTTTACTTAGTGAGGAAATTGTTCACTTTTCATTGCTCCTTATCTGCCTACAGTAAATTGAATGTTTATTGTGCATATTGGCAGCAAGGCCTGCAAGAGAGAGAGCGGGCCTCTGAGTTGGGGAGCTCTGGCTTCACAACCTGCCTCTGCTTCATAGTCATAGAGAGTGAGTCAGAAGGAACTCAGGGCCTTCTGGTTCATCTCCTTCTTTTCACATGGGGGAAGTGATGCCATGTGGACCATTATGTGACATACCACTGTGACAAAGTCATGCAGGATTTAAATCCAGACATTCTAATTTCAAAGGCCTAACTTTTCCCACTCTATCATGTTGCCTCCCTTCCCTGAGCTTCAGACACTCAAGGCAGCAGGTGATAGAGCAGGGACTGACTTTCAAGAAGAGAGAAAAGTTCCTCACTGAGTTCCCTAGATTCATTACAGAAAGAGCCCTGAAAACACTGGGAATACAGTAGGAGCCTTTTGCAGATTTTATATTTAAAACCTATTCTCATCTAAATCATAGATTTTTTTATGTTTCTCCTAAGACATTGTCTCATTTAGAAAGCTACTTGCCAAGATGGTGGAGAGAAACCACGAAGTTGCCTGAGCTCTGCCCAATTTCCCTCAGAAACGATGTTAAATTAAGCCTTTAAAAGAATTCTAGAGTGACAGAATCCACAGAAAGATAGAGTAAAACAATTTTCCAGCCCAAGATAACTTAGAAGGACTTCAGGAAAGGTCTGTCTTACATGGGTAAAAGGCGAGCATAACCCAGTACAGGTGGTGTCTGGGCAAACCAGCAGGAGGCTTTTAGCCACAGCACAGATCAGCACCCATGGTAATGAGGCTGTGGCTCAGCAGGCAGTGCTATAGCAAACCAGCTGTGAGGCCTCTCCAGCCCCAGCACGGCAGGCAAACTGCCAGCCCTGGAACCCAGGGCACAATAGGCATGACTAGGCTGGGCCACCCTAGCCCAGTGGGCAACCCACCAGTCCCACAAGCCCTATCACAGAAAACTAGTGACCAGGCCCCTGCACCCAGTACAAGAAGCTTGGGACATGTTTCCATACCCAGGAGCAGGGCTCAACTTTTTAAAATGAGCAAAAACCAAAAAAGAGCCTTGACCATAGAAAGTTACTATGGTGATGGGGAAGATCAAAGCACAAACACAGACGAGGGCAATAGTGTCAAAATGCCTACATGGGAAGCCTCAAAGGGAAAGATGAATTGGTTTCAAGCCCAAAAAGTCCTCTTAGAAGAGCTCAAAAAGGATTTTAAAAATAAAGTAAGAGCGGTAGGAGAAAAATTGGGAAAAGAAATGAGAGTTATGCAAGAGGATTATGAAAAAAGAGGCAGTAGCTTGGAAAACAAAACACAAAAATTGGCTGAAGAAAACAACTTCTTAAAAAGTAGAATTGGCCAAATGGGGAGAGAAAAATCTACTGAAGAAAACAACTCCTTTAAAAGTAGAATTAGCCAAATGGAAAAGGAGGTACAAAAGCTAACTGAAGAAAATAATTCCATAAAAATTAGAATTGAGGAAGTGGAAGCTAATGACTCTGTGAGACATCAAACAGTCAATCAAATAAAATCAAAAGAATAGGAAAAAAAAGAAAATGTAAAATGCCTCACTGGAAAAACAAGTGACATGGAAAATAGATCCAAGAGAGATAATTTAAGAATTATTGGGCTACCTGAAAGCCATGATCAAAAAAAGAGCCTGGGCAGCTACCTTTCAAGAAATCGTCAAGGAAAACTGCCCTGATAGCCTAGAACTAGAGGGTGAAATAATCACTGAAAGAATCCACCAATCACCTCCTGAAAAAGATCCAAAAATGAAAACTCCAAGGAATATTGTAGCCAAATGCCAGAACTGTTGGGTCAAGGAGAAATTACCGCATGCAGTGAGAAGGAAATAATTCAGATACCAAGGAGTCACGGTCAGGATTACACAGAATTTAGCAACTTCAGCATTAAAGGATCAGAGGGTTGGAATATGATATTTCAGAAGGCAAAGAAACTTAGATTACAACCAAGAATCAACCACCCAGCAAAATTGAGCATAATCTTTCAGGTGCAAAGATGGGCATTCAGTGAAATAGGGAACTTTCAGACTTTTCCTGATGAAAAGACCAGAGCTGAACAGAAAATTTCGTCTTCAAATACAAGACTCAAGAGAAGCATAAAAAGGTAAACAGGAAAGAAAAAAAAACCAACATATTATTCAGTAAAGTTAAACTGTTTACATCCCTACACAGGAAGATAATACTTGTAACTCTTAAGAATTTTGTCACTAATAAGGCAGCTAGGAGTACACTTAGAGAGTGTGGGTATAAGTTGACTTTGATGTGATTATAAAAAAATTAAAGAGTGGAAAAAAAAGGGAAAAGAGGAAAGGGGGAGGCAGAATGGGGTAAATTTGTATCACATGAAGAGACATAAAAGATCTATTAACAGTAGAGGGAAAAAAGGGAAGGGTGAGCATTGTTCGAACCTTACTTTGATCAAATTTGGCTCAGAGAGGGAATAACGTACACACTCAGTTGGGTAAAGAAATCTGTCTTGCCCTATAAGGAACTAGGAGGAGAAAGACGAAAGAAAAGGGAAGGGGGAGGCTGATAGAAGGGAGGGCAGATTGCAGGAGGCATTGGTCAGAAGCAAAACACTGGTGAGGAGGGAAATGCTGAAAGGAGAAAGAGAGAAAAGTAGATATGGGGAGAATAGGATGGAGGGAAATATACGGTAATCATAACTGTTAATATGAAGAGAATGAACTCTTTCATAAAATGAAAGCAGATATTAGAGCAGATTAAAAACCAGAGTCCTACACTATGTTATTTGCAAGAGATACATTTGAAGCAGAGAGATACACACATAGCAAAGGTAAAAGGCTGGAGCAGAATATATTATGCTTCAAGTGAAGTAAAAAAAAAAAAGGCAGGTGTAGCAATTCTGATCTCAAATAATGCAAAAACAAAATAGATCTAATTAAAACAGAATAAAAAGAACTATATTTTGCTATAAGGTACCATAGACAGTGAAGTAATGTCAGTACTAAACATGTATGCACCAAGTGCTGTAGCATCCAGATTCTTAGAGGAGAAGTTAAGTTTACAGGAAAAATAGAAAAACTCTACTAGTGGGGGACCTCAACATCCCACTCTCAGAACTAATTAAATATAATCACAAAATAAATAAGAAAGAAGTTGAGGAGATTAATAGAATTTTAGAAAAATTAGATATGATAGACCTCTGGAGGAAATTGAATGGGGATAGAAAGGAATATACCTTTTTCTCAGTAGTATATGGCACTACACAAAAATTGACCATATACTAGGGCATAAAAATCTCAAATGCAGAAAGACAGAAATATTAAATGCATCCTTTTCAGATCATGATGCAATAAAAATTATATATAATAAAGGGCCATGGAAAGAGAGATTAAAAATTCATTGGAAACTAAATACTCTAATCCTAAAGAATGAGTGAGTCAAACAACAAATCACTGAAACAAACAATAATTTAATCAAAGAGAATGACAATAATGAGACAGTATAACAAAATTTATGGGATGCAGCCAGAGCAGTACTTACGGGAAATTTTTTATCTCTAAATGCTTACATGAATAAAATAGAGAAAGAACATATTGATGAATTGGGCATGCAATTAAAAAAGCTAGAAAAAGAACAAATTAAAAATCCCCAATTTAACACCAAATTAGAAATTCTAAAAACCAAAGGAGAGATTAATAAAATTGAAATTAAGAAAACTATTGAACTAATAAATACAACTAAGAGCTGGTTTTATTGGGGGGGGGGGGGAAGGAGAAACACCAATATAATAGATAAACCTTTGGTTAATTTGATTTTTAAAAAGAAAGAAGGAAACCAAATTGGCAGTATCCAAAGTGAAAAGGGTGAATTCACCACCAATTAAAGCAATAATTAGGAGCTCTTTTGCCCAACTTTTTGCAAATAAATCTGCCAATCTAAGTTAAATGGATGAATATTTACAAAAATATATATTGCCCAGATTAACAGAAGGGGAAATAAAATACTTAATCCCATTTTAGAAAAAAGAAATTGAACAAGCTATCAATGAATTCCCTAAGAAAAAATCTCCAGGACCAGATGGATTTACAAGTGAATTCTACCAAACATTTAAAGAACAATTTCAGTACTATATAAACTATTTGAAAAAATAGGCAAAGGAGTCCTACCAAATTCTTTTTATGACACAGATATGGTGCTGATACTTAAACCAGGAAGAGTCAAAACAAAGAAGGAAAATTATAGAACAGTTTCCCTAATGCAAAATTTTTAAATAAAACATCAGCAAGATTACAGCAGTTTATCACCAGGACAGTATATTAGGACCAGGTGGGGTTTATACCAGGAATTCAGGGCTAGTTCAATATTAGGAAAATTATTAGCATAATTGGATATATCATAATTGACCAGCAGAAATCATATTATTATCTCAATAGATGCAAAAAAAGTTTTTGAAAAAATACAGCACCTGTTCTATTAAAAACTCTAGAAAGCATAGGAATAGATGGGGCTTTCCTTAAAATGATAAGTACTATCTATCTAAGGCAATCAGCAAGCACTATCTATAATGGGAATAAGCTGGAAGCCTTTCCACTAAGATCAGAGGTGAAACAAGGAAGCCCATCATCACCACTATTGTTCAGTATTGTACAAGAAATGTTAGATTTAGCAATAAGAGAAGAAGAAATTGGCAGTGAGGAACAAAACTTATCTTTTCAGATGATATGACAGTATTCTTGAAGAATCTACCAAAAAAACTAGTTGAAATAATTAACAACTTTAGCAAAGTTGCAGGATGTAAAATAAGCCCACGTAAATCATGAGTATTTCTATATGTTACCAACATTGCTCAGAAGCAAGAGATAGAAGAAGAAATTGCATTCACAATGACTATAGACAATATTTGGGAGTCTCCTTGCCAAGACAAACCCAGGAACTATATGAGCACAAATACAAAACACTGTTCACACAAATAAAGTCAGATCTAAACTATTGGAAAACTATCAGTTATTCATGGGTCGACTGAACTAACATAAAAATGATAATCCTACATAAATTAATTTACTTATTCAGTACAATATCAAACTACCAAAAAATATTTTTTAGAATTAGAAAAAATGCTAACAAAATTCATCTGGAAGAGCAAAAGGTCAAGAACATCAAGAGAATTAATGGGGGAAAAATGAAAGGAAGGTGGCCTAGCTGTACCAGATGTAAAACTATAGTATAAAGCAGCAGTCATCAGAACTATTTGTTACTGGCTGAGAAATAGAGTGGCGGGTCAGTGGGATAGATTAGATGCACAAGACACAGTAGTAAATGACTACAGTAATAATAATTGTTTGATAAACCAAAGACTCCCGCTTCTGGAATAAGAACTCACCGTATGACAGAGACTGCTGGGAAGACTGGAAAATAGTGCTGCAGAAACTAGGTATAGACCAGTATCTCACACCATATCCGAAGATGAGGTCAAAACGGGTACCTGATTTGTACATACCACAAGCAAATTAGGAGAGCAAGGAATAGTTTCTACCTTTCAGATCTATGGAGAAGGGAAGAATTTGTGACCAAGCAAGAGATAGAGAACATTGTGAAATGCAGAATAATGGCTAATTAAAGAGCTTTTGCACAAACAAAACCAATACAACCAAGATTAGAAGGGAAGCAGAAAGATGGGAAACAATTTTTACAGTCGGTGTTTCTGATAAAGGCCTCATTTCTCAAATAGACAGAGAATTAAGTCAAATTTATAAGAATCCAAGTCATTCCCCAATTGATGTGGTCAAAGGATGTGAACAGGCAGTTTTCGGGTGAAGAAATTAAAGCTATCTATAGCCATATGAAAAAATGCTCCAACTAGGGATTAGAGAAATGCACATTAAAACAACTCCGAGGTACCCCCCTCAAACCTGTCAGATTGGCTAGCATGACAGAAAAGGAAAATGACAAATGTTGGGGAAGATGTGGGAAAATTGGGACACTAAGGCATTGTTGGTGAATTGTAAATTGATCCCACCTTTCTGGAGAGCAGTTTGAAACACTGTCCAATGGACAATCAAAATGTATATAACATTTATCCAGCAATACCACTGCTAGTTCTGTATTCCAAAGAGATCATAAGAAAGGGGAAAGACCTATATGTACAAAAATATTTATAGCAGCTCTTTTGATGGTGGCAAAGATTGAAAATTGAGGGGATGCCCATCAGCTGAAGAATGGCTGAACAAGTTGTGTCATATACGTGTAATGGAATATTATTATGCTATAAGAAGTGAGTGGGCAGATTTCAGAAGAACCTGGAAGGACTTGTATGAATTGATGCTGAGTGAAGTGAACAGAACCAGGAGAACATTGTATGCAGTAACAGCAGCATTGTAAGATGACCCATTTTGATAGACTTAGCTCTTCTCATCAATACAGTGATCCAAGACAACTCCAAAAGACTCATGACGGAAAATACTATCTACATCTGGAGAAAGAACTATGGCGTCTGAATGCAGATCGCAGAACACTATTTTCACTTCATTTTTTGTGGCTTTTCCCTTTTGCTCTTTCTTCTTTCACAACATGACTAATGTGGAAATGTGTTTACACGATCACACATGTATGACCTACATCAGATTGCTCTCTCTCAGGGAGAGGAGTGGAAGGGAGGGAGAAAAAATGTGGAACTCAAAATATTATTTTAAAATGGGGGCAGTTAGGTGGCACAGTGAACGGAGCACCAGCCCTGGAATCAGGAGGACCTGAGTTCAAATCCGGCCTCAGACACTTAACACTAAAAACTAGCCTGTGACCTTGGGCAAGTCACTTAACCCCAATTGCCCTGCTTTCCCCCCTCCAAAAAGAAAAAAAAATCTTACTAAGAATGAATTTTGAAAACTATCTTAACAGGTAATTGGAAAAAATAAAATAGTGTAACATACCCTCTGCCCCCCAAAAAGAAAGTTACTGCTCACATGGAAGCTTTTTAAGAGAGTTTTACTCAGTGGAATGAGCACAGGATGTGAAATCAGAAGACCGGGGCTCACACCTCACTTTTGCTGCCTATTGCTTCAGTGACCTTGGGTAAGTCACTTCTCCTGCTTGGGGCCTCAGTATTCTCTTGTCGAGCTAGATGTCCTCCGAAGTCCCCTTCAGCTCTAGACTTCTGACCTCAAGGCTCTCAGCCCTCACACCTTGTGCCTCAGTTTCCTCACCTGTAAAATGAAGGGGTTGGGCCGGACGGCCCCCCCAGGTCCGGCACCAGAGCATGCCCGCCGAGCTGAGGCCGCCCGCTCGTCCGTTGGCTGGATGTGTGCGGACTTCCGAAAGTTTGGATTTCGTTTTAGACGCCGCCTTGAGTCTGGTTACAGAGCGCGGAGCCCGTTGTTGTTTCTAAGAATGGGAATGTCGCCAGCTTGACGGGAGCTCTAGCTCAGCTTCCACTGAGTGATTTGAGTGACTGCAGAGTGGCCTGAGTTTCTTGCTTTCCGCCCTGTTGTACTTGTTTATTTTTTATTTTTAGAAGGTTTGTGACTAATATTGGTAAAGACCTTCATGGCATGACAAACGCTGCGAGGCACCAAGGCTGCCCAGCAGCTGGCATGCTGCCCTTTTCTGTCTCAGCTTCCTGATCTCCCCCTCCCTGCTGGGCTTCCCCTTGCCTCTCCCAGCAGATGACCTTGCTTCCTTCTCCCCTTCCGTGTGCGTCTGCTGGCAGAGGATGGGGGGCTCTGACCCTTGCCCTGTCCCCAGAAAGCTCTCCTGCTACCTTGTGGCACCCCTGCCTGTTTTCTGCGGGTTCCCTGCCTTTCCTCGACCTCCCCTCCCCATCTTTCGTAGCACTTCCCTGTCCTCGCCTTGTCTCCATCTCTGCCAGAGTTCATTTCTGCTAGTTGTGGGGTGGAGGCCTGTTTTCTAATTCGTGTATCTAGAAAGTTGAGGGCTCAGCCACCATTCAGTGAGCAGGCTCATAAGAAGGTCTCTCAAAAGAGAGACTTGACCTCGGCTCATCAGAGCGCAGCTCTGGAGCTGGGAGGTGCCTTAGACACCGTCTAATCTAACCTGCTCATTTTACAGACTAGGAAACTGAGCTCATCAGAGGAGGGATTTGAACCATGTCCTCTGGCTCCCTTTCCACCATACCTCATTGCCTCCTTCCATATCTTCCTGTTAAATTCCTCATCTTGCTGCAGGACCCAGCTCAGGGCTCCCTTCTTCTGTGAGGCTCTGTCCAGCCTTGCCCATCCCCATCTCATCCCCCCTTAGTTCTGTGCCTCCATCGTGTCCTCCTCAGCTGGGCTCAGATGTCCCCTTCTGTGGGAAACCTTCCTGGCGTCCCCCAGAGCTAGTGCTTCCTCCTGCCCATCTCCCCATTAGAGATCTTACGGTCTCCCAGGCTAGACTGTGAGCCCTGTGCAGACAGTGCTGAGCCCACTGATTATTTGTCAACATCTCCGTTATTTCTATGCATGTCTTACTTCCCCTACTAGATTGTAAGACCCTTGAGGGCAGAGGCTTTTGTGTGTTTCATCTTTATATCTCCAGCCTCTTTGCCCCTTGCAGCAGAAGGGCTTAATACATGATTGCTGAAGAAAATTAAATTGGTTGAATAGAGAAAAACAACGTGTGACTAAGGAAACATAAATTGATGCAACTATTGGGGTCCTGTGCCCTTTCTCGTAGTAACAGCTGTAAATGTGTTTGGTCACCTCTGGGTTCTTATAAGAAGGTAAACAGGTTGGAGACCATTGGAGAGAACCATTCTGGCCTCCCCTGCCCCAAAGCTCCTGCTGTCCAGCTACCCGGCTCTCAGCCCTGACATTTGTACTAGGTTGGGCCCCATCTTTCTTTCCTATTTGATTTTTGTTAGAAATGTGGTGGCAGCTTAGTTTATGGTGAAAGTGGATACTGTGGCCCCATCACTAGTCCAGCCTCTTACAATCTCATTGATAAATTCAGTGGCCTTGGAACTGACCATTCAGTTTCTAGCCCTTCTACCTCCTGCTTACCAAGTAAACAGGAAGTAGCATCTGGTCAGCTACGCTCCTTGCCTCCAGTCAGACAGCAGGAGATGTAGTAGATGGATGAATGGACAGACAGATGGACAGATGGATAGATGGAGCGTTATTAAGAATTTACTATGTGCCAGGTCCTGGGCTAAGGGATAGAGGTCTAAAATAAAAGAAAAATGGACCTCAAGGGACTGCTACATCTTCACCCACTCTTTTCCCTGCATGTCTAAAGACATCTATCTCTAAGTCAATCACCAAGCATTCACTAAGCATCTTCTGTGTGCCAGGCACTGTGCTGGGTGCTCGGGGTGCCAAGGCAAAAATGAAGCAGTCCCTGCCCTCAAGGAGCTTCCAGCCTGCCAGAAGATAAAGGTGGAAGGGCTGAGCCACAGCGTGTAGGCAGAGAAATGGGGACAAACAAAATTATTCAGTGATTTCAGTGAGCGTGGACAGCCTTGAGAACTGGGCCAACCAAGAAAGGCCTCCAAAAGGTGGGCGACCCATGGATGGCACCCAGAGAGGAAGTGGGGTCTCCAGGAGGTTAGAAGTGAGGAGGGAGGGCATTCTAGGCACGGAGCACAGCCCAGGCAAAGGCATAGTGGCAAGAGAGGGGAAAGGAGGAAGCCATTTGGGCTGGAGTGTAGAATGTGGAGGGGTAATTGTGTGTAATCACTCTGGTGAGAAAGGGTGTTTTCTTTAATTCGGCAAGCATTTATTAAATGCCTGTGTTATACCGAGCACTTTATCAAAGTACTAGAGCTATGAAGACAAAAAGTATACATTTGATTGGGAAAATAAAATGTACGTACAAAATAGGAACAAAGCGGTTTGGATAAAGGAAAGGGCCAAGGCAGCCTTGGGATTGGGCCCCCCCAGCCTTCCCCCTGCGCTGAGCCTCGAGGGCAGTCTCATGATTATGTGGGAAGGACTGGGAATGCTACAGCCTGGTCTCTGTCTTTTCCCTGGAAACCACAGGAAGTCTCCTGCTCCAGGGGTCTAGCTTGTGCTTTAGGAGCAGCAGTGTGGCAGGTGTCTGGAGGGTGGTTGGGTTAGAGAGAGGAGACACGAGGTGGTTTCATCCATTTGTTGGTCCAGGCGGGACATGACGAGAGCCTGAATGAAGTCGGGTGCTGTTTGAGTGAAGAGAAAGGCCCTGTGGATCTGGAGTGACAGCGAGGGAGGAGGTGAGGCCTGCCTGAGTGGCAGACCTGGGGCCTGGAGAGAAAGGAGGAAGCGAGGAGCCAGCTTTGGGTTCCCAGGAAAGGAGGCTGGCTTGGGAGTCAGCCCACCCGGGTTTCATTTCTCGTTCCAGCACTCCCTGACCTTGAGCAGAAATGTGGCTGGGGAGTCTGCACCTCCCGAACCTCCCAAGGCCGTTTGGTGTTTCCTTTCCGTCCCTGTCCTCAGTGTCCAGCACACTGTAGGCCCTTAACAAACGCTGTTTGTTGTGTTGATAAGCTCTACAGCACCACATAAATGGCACCCGTGAGTTCTTATAACAACAGTTGCTAGCCTTTACTTAGCACTTACTTTTACAATTATTATCTCATTTGATTCTCACAATAGCCCTGGGAGCTTGGTACTTTTACTGTCCTCATTTCTTACAGATGAGGAAACCAAGGCAGATCCGGGTGAGTGACTTGCCCAGGGTCACACAGCGAGTGTCTGAGATCTGATTTGAACTCAGGTCCTCTTGATTCCAGGCCCAGCTCTCTGTCCACTGTGTGCCATTTAGCTGAGGAGAGAATGAATACCTGGGGAAAGGCCTGGGGGTGGGGGTCAGACACTGAGTAACCAAGCTGTGAGGAAGGAACCAGTTGTCCAATAGTCTTGGCAAAGTGGCTGGATGTGTGTGCCCAGGGAGGCCCCGGTGGGCCCTGGGCCGCTCCTGGGGACCGGGGTGAGGGTGGGGGAGGGGGACTTGATGGCAGCAGGCGCTTCTGGCATTCCGGTGTAGCTAAGCTGTTTTCAAGGAAGGACATCCCTTATTTGTTTATACGATTCTGTTATGTTTGGGCTAAAGAAAAGGCCAATTCTAAAGTACGAAAATTAGTATCCTGTTTTTAATTTTATTGTCAACTCTAATAAAATGTATCAGAAGCAGCCTTCCACCTTCATTATGCTCATTAGTGACTGTAAATAAAACTCGAATGCAATATCATTCGCAGCAGATTGGAGTTTACCCTTGGCCTTCGAGATTTCTTGGTCAGTCATTTCAGTCGTGTCCGACTCTCCATGACCCTGTTTGGGGTTTTCTTGGCAAAGATACTGAAGAGGGTTTGCCATGTCCTTCTCCAGCTCATTTGACAGAGGAGGAAACAGAGGCAAACAGGGTTAAGTGACTTGCCCAGGGTCACACAGCTAGTGAGTGTCTGAGGCTGGATTTGAACTCGGGAAGATGAGTCTTCCTGACTCAAGGCCGGGCCCTGTAGCCACTGCACCACCCAGCTGCTGGACTTTTGAGATGCTCCACCAATAATTTTTCATTGGTTCATTTGCTGTTTTCTTATCCCTATACTTTTCATCAGTGATTGTCCTTCACACTGGAATCATAAGCTAGGACTCTTTCATGCACTCACTCAGTCACTCTCATCATGGCTTTGGGGTTACAGGAGAAGTGCCAGCCAGTGCACAAGGGAAGATAGAGCAGCCAGTTCCTGAGCAGCTCTTTTGTAAGAGTTCTCCATGCATCAAGCTGCTGTCATGAGTGTTTCTGTATGGATGTGCTAACAAAAGACAGCCTCCCTGGTGGGAACGGCCTGGGCCTACGATTTCCCAAACTACCTAAGAGTCCTCTCCTAGTGAAAGTTGGCAGCGCCACCACAACCTAGATCAGTGGTTCTCAACCTTCCTAATGCCGTGACCTTTTAATACTTGTATGTGGGCATATCTGCATGTGGGCGGACCTACCTGGAGATGGATAGAGGAGCGGTGTCTTGGTTCCTAAGACCATCAGAAATATGTGTTTTCCGGTGGTCTTAGGCAACCTCTGTGAAAGGGTCATTCGACCCCCAAAGGGGTCGTGACCCACAGGTTGAGAACCACTGGCCTAGATCACAAAGGAGGTTAGACATTTGCCCCAGGTCGTATACCACATGTGTATCTGAAGTAGGACTTAGACCCTGGCTCTAAGGCCTTTTCTCTGTCACTACACCAAGATGGGAGATGAGATGTATGCCAGTGATGAAATTCAGACCTACTTAAGAAATGAAAAAATAATTTCATTCATTAGTGGTCAATAGTTTGAAAATAAGGCCCAGTAGATAAACCAGAAGTTAAACTGTTTTATAGATTTACAAATTGTTTGCCCCCTAGAGAAAACAGTTAGCAAATTCATTAATGACCCTTTCAGACCAGTATTTAACAAATCTGTCAACACTTAGTAACTGACTATTCTTTGGTTTTTGAGCAGATGATGAATGAACTTTCACATTCTTTCCCCCAGGGCTGTCAGGCAGCATTCATATTTGGGAGCCCACCGTTTCAGTCATATGGGGGAAGCAGTGGGGCCTGTGTATATAGTCCTCTGTTGTCCTGTTGTGTGTTTAGCTCAGCTGATGCCCTCTAAGGCGAAGACGCCTCTCACTTTGATTCCTGCTCACACCAGATAAGCGCCTCTCAGTACTGAGAGATACTCCCCCCCCAAAAAATTAAAGGCATTATTTGGAGTGTGTAAGAATCAGTCATTCAACAGACACTTAATAAGTGCCTACTACATGCTCAGCACTGGAGATAAACAGAACTGATAAATGCACTGCTTGCTCTCCATTTGTAGCATTATGGATAAGAAGACAAGAGTCCCTGCCCTCAAGGAACTTCCATTCTTCTGAGAGAGCCTGCATGTGCCAGCACAGGCATAGCCAAGGCACACAGAGGTTACCTTGGATGGGAGAACACAGGCCAGGCCTCCTGAAGAGGAAATAGAGTAGTTCAGAACCCCATGGAGCAAAAGCTACATGCCCCTTCTGCCTCTGGGCCAGGCATTCTGCCCCCATGTTTTAGACATAATAAAGGGAATCAAAGCGGGGCTGTGAACTTTACATGTGCTGGTCTTGGAGAGCCCACATCACCGGCCATCAGCCTCCCTTCCTCTCAGAATCTTTGCAAACTCCTGCGAGACCCGATTCCACCTGACATTTGTTGAGAGTCCAGTATGAGTAGAGCACCACTAGGTGCCGACAGCTCAGACCTTCAGCAAGTTGGGCAAATTGTGAGTTCCTACACAAGAAACATTTTTCTAGTTTAAAAATCAAATCCCTTGGGGCAGCTAGGAGGTGCAATGAATAGAGCATCAGCCCTGGAGTCAGGGGTACCTGAGTTTAAATCCGGCCTCAGACACTTAAAACACACACGCAAAAAAAAAAAAAAAACCTAGCTGTGTGACCTTGGGCAAGTCGCTTAACCCCAGTTGCCCTCCAAAAAGCAAAAACAAAACAAAAATCAAATCCCAGCATGCACTTTGAGAGTCCCAGGGCCAGAGGAGCACCTGTTTTTAAGGAGGGATATGCCCCATCACAAACAATTCCAGTTAATTGATTTCTTGTTGAGGGGTTTCAGTCAAGCCCAGCTGTCCATGACCCCATCTGAGGTTTTCTTGGCAGAGATACTGGAATGGTTTGCCATTTCCTTCTCTAGCCCATTTTACAGATGAAGAAAATGAGGCAGACAGGACAAAGTAACTTGGCCAGGGTCACACGGCTAGTAAATGTCTGAGGCTGGATTTACGAGGTTGCTACCCACAACTAACAGTAAAATGGGAGGAATAGCCCTCACTGGGAGCCCAGGCTTCCTGAAGGTTGAGGCTTCAGGAGTGACCCCAGCCCTGACATTAGCAGTGATGAGAGAAGCAGGCCCAGAATCCATCAGTGAGGGAGTGCGAGTGGGCAGCAGGGCGATTGCAGTGGGAAACAGGCAAAGTTAGCAGTCAAAAGCCCTAGCTTCGTATTCCGACCCTGCTACTGACCATGGGGGAATGACTTCCCACTCTCCATGTGTGAGCACTGGGATGGCACAAAGACCCACCTCTCAGAGAGCTCACCTTCTAATCTAGTATAGATGCAGCAAGTAGAGAAAGAACAAATACAAGACAGCTACAGGCATCCAAAAAGCTTCATGTGGAAGGCAGCTCTTCTCAGGGCTTGTCTCTCTGCCACATGGGGAGGGTGAGACGGGGGTATCTCGTGAGTTTCGGAATGGGACTAAAGCTGTGTAGCACCAATGCAATATTTACAGCACCTACGATCACGATAAAGACCGTGACTATAAGTATCTCATGACATTCGATCCCAAAATATACCAGATTCTCCATATAGAGGACAGAACTGAAGCATTTATTCAGACACCAGAAAACCCAATCCCAAAACCAGTAAGCCGATTCCATCTTAGTACCGAAGATATTCAGAAGCCATAATAACTCTGAGAGGCACAGCATCCTTTAGCCTTCCCACAAACCAAGACAAGATCAATATTTGCTCACAAACCTCTCTAGCTCCTTGCCTGAGCGTCCTCTCTCCCCCACCATCTCATTAGCTCTGACAGCTTCTTTTGAGCTCTCCTTCCCTTCAGCAAACTCCTCCCACCACAGGCTCCATGTGACTATATTCAGCCTATCAGGGGGCAGAGTTTATCTTCACAGCAGGGAAGCTTCCTGTGGACTGTGCTCCAAATTCCCTCAGTCACAGGCTCCATGTGATTGCATTCAGCCTATCAGGAGGCAGAGTTTACTTTCTCAGCAGGGGAGGTCTTCAAACTCCCCCCCTAGGTCTTTTAAGGGGCAGGGAAGATCTTCCAATTCCCATTACAAACTGATCCCCCGAGCTATCCAAGAAGGGGTGAAGCAGCCCTGATGGGGGGGAAATGCAGCGGGTGGAAGCTTCCATACTGATCAGTCTGAAGGAGAAGAAGCAGGAGGAAGGGGAGGAAAGATGGTGATAGTGATGATGGTGGTGGTGGTGGTGGTGGTGGTGATGATGGTGTTGGTGATGATGATGGTGGTGGTGATGAAGAAGGTGATGATGGTGGTGATGAAGATGATGGTGGTGGTGGTGATGACGGGCTGGTGGTGATGAAGATGATGACGGTGGTGATGATGAAGATGATGGTGATGATGATGGTGGTGATGATGGTGATGAAGATGATGATGATGGTGGTGATGAAGATGATGGTGGTAGTGATGAAGATGGTGGTGGTGGTGATGATGGGGTGGTGGTGATGAAGATGGTGGTGGTGATGATGATGGTGGTGATGATGATGGTGATGGTGGTGATGATGATGGTGGTGGTGATGAAGATGATGGTGATGAAGATGATGGTGGTGATGAAGATGATGGTGGTGATGATGATGGTGGTGATGAAGATGATGGTGGTGGTGATGGTGGTGATCATGGTGGTGATGATGGTGGTGATGGTGATGATGGTAGTGATGAAGATGGTGGTGGTGGTGATGAAGATGATGGTGATGAAGATGGTGGTGATGATGGTGATGAAGATGATGATGTTGGCGATGATGATGGTGGTGGTGGTGATGATTGTGTGGGATAGAGACCACTACCAGAGTTTTAAAATTGGAGTGTGAGATCAGAACGCAGAAAGAGACCTTTATCCTTTCTTTTGAGAAAGGGCACAGCCTCTCACTCAAGCAGCATCAACCAGGGAATGCAAATTGCGGAAGCCCGCAGGCTTCTGTCATCCTAATCTTCACCCAGCCCACTCCCCTCTCCGGTCTCATCATTGGTCACTGAGGTGGGCTCACAATCTCTTCAAGAGGAACTAGCTAATCGGTGCAGAGCAATCGCAATCCTTCAGAAGGATGATGTTTTCCAGTCCCTCATTATGCACCAAATTTGGAGACAGCCAAGTTACAGTTGACAATCCTTTATTATCATAATTATTCATTTGACTCTTCTACCCAGTCAGAAGGAAACATCCTTCAATCCCTTACTTATGCATATCTACACACCAAATTTGGGGGCATCCAATGAGAAGAAGACTAATGTTGTTTCCTTCCTTACCTCATTCCGGGGCCTGTGGAAACTTAACCCTTTGCTATCTCTCACATGATAGTGGTGATGACAGTGATGATGGTGATGGTGTTGATAGAAGAGAAGAATACTATGAGGAAGAAATGAGGAGGGGAAGCATTCCACACATGGGGGATGGCAAATGCAAAGGCACTGAGGTGGTAGATGTAATCCTATGTGTGAAGAACAGAGAGAAGACCAGTTTGGCTGGTTCAAAGATCAGAAGGGGGAAATTAATGTACAGAGTGGCAGAAAAAAGATATTGGGACAATATAGATTGGGACTGGGCTATGTAGAATGACTTATCCCCTATGGTTTCTGGTATAGGAAATTTTTTTAAAACTTTGTACTCTGTGTTATAGACACAAGCCTTCCAGAGACTAATTTATTGAATAAATTATTCTAAACATCTCTCTGCGTAGATCAAGAGAAAATCCAGAGGGACAGAAATTCCTCCTGTTTTTGAAAATCTCTTACACAAACTACTTCCATTCAAAGTCAGTCAACAAACATCGTGAGTGCTTGCCCTGCGTGGGCCAGTTCTAAGCTCTGGGCATGCAAGGAAAGGCAAAGTTAGCCCTTTTCCTGGAGGGAGCTCACATGCTCAGGGAATTCTGCTGTTCCCAGCACTAGACAAAGTTCCTGGTTAAGATGAAGCCCGGTTTACAGAATTCTGTAATGGTTTTGATTCATCAAACAGAATCATAGCAGAGCTGGGGAGGATCATTTCTCTGAAAGCATTCAGTTTCTCTTTAAAATCTCTCTCATGATTCTGCTTTCTGCCTGGTCAGAGGTGAACCCAAGAGATACTTGTACTCATCGGATTAATTAAATTCTCCCTTCCCTTGGTCTGATCAGTGTCAGGAAGGGCTCTTCCAGAGCTGCTCTAGTCTCTCCTCTGGAACCTGGTGAGACCCACCATATGAATGGTGTAAAAAACATTTCAGAGCAGGATTTGTTTTAGAAGTGATCGTTAAAGAGTAATAACCTTTCTCATTCAGATTAGAGCAAGGCCTTAGGGCCTAACATTGGTCCTAATATTGTTTTGCAATAGGTAGCCTGACCAGAAGGGGGTGGGGGTGGGGGTGGGAGCGTTGCTATTCCTCCCCCTTGCATAGCTGAGTTTTCACTGTCCTGAAAGCGTAAAGATTTTATCGTGTGTGATAGGCCCAAAAACAACCCCAACTTTGTAAATTTATTTTTTAAAACACCTCCCAGAAGTCATATACTTTGAGAACGTGGACAGGCAGGCCATCCAGCTTACTATTTCTTTCGTATGGGCAGATTAGGATCTAACATAGTTAGGAATTTTTCCATCCAAGGGGCATCTTGCTAATGATAAAAACTAGGCCTAGGCCAAAGGGCTTCAGCCACCTTCATCCTCAGCAGCTCTCTGGCTATGTCCCTCCGGTGGGGCAACTCCCTGTATTAAGACACTGTATGTGAACAACAGGATGGGGGGTGAGTGTGCGCTCGAGATCTGTCTCTCTCTCCCTCGCCGTGTCTCTATCTATCTCTCTCTCCCCCCATATCTGTCTCTCTCTCTCTGTCCCTCTCTCTCTTCTTTTCTTCTCTCTTTCTCATTTCTGTTCTCTCATTTTCTGTTTCTCTGTCCCTTTCTTTTCTCTCTCTCTGTTTAGGTTTAGGCACCATAGATAAGTCCCTTCAGAAAAAAGTGGAGGGCCCAGAATGGTTTTCCTTTAAGATCCAAACCTTGGGAAGCCCATTATCAGTCATATAAAATATTCATTACCAGCGGATGTCTCATCAGGGTTTCAAACTTATTTCTCCCACTTTTTTTGGACAGAGTTCCAGACTTGTAATTGTAGAAAATTGAGGTATTAATGCTCTAGAATTGGTTTAAAGCAGGGGTTCTTAGCTGGGGGGTGTCATCTGAGACCCCATGAATGAATTTCAGGGTGGGGAACAAACCTGGATGTGCAAACAATGACATTTTAACCTTCACCAGCCTTTAAACTGAAATGACCATTCCCTTCAATTCTGAACATGGGCCATAAACATTATTCTGGGAAGGGGTCCATCGACCGCCCTAGGCTGCCAGAGAGATCCCGGACACAAAAAAGGCAAAGAGCCCCTGGTTTAAAGGCACTTTCTTTAGATATTCACTCCATTGGTGGTTTAGTGACCTCTCGGAGGGCACCATGCCATGAGCTGTTCTCATGTTAGAATCCTCAGACTAGGGCCTGTGGTAGTGTGGCCCAGTGGAAGGAACACTGAACGTGGAGTCAGGAACTGGCATTTGTGGGAATCCTGGCTCTGCCACTTCCTGCCTCTGTGGCGTCACTTCACTTGTCATCTCTAAGGCCTAGAGCTATAATCCCCGGACTGTGGGCAACCCCCTGCCCTTCCCTGTGCCTCAATTACCTCATCTGTAAAATGGGGGGGGGGAGTGGTTTGGACCAGGTGACCTCCAAGATCACTTCCAGGCATAGAGATGTATTCCCAGGGTTTTCTGCATCAAGAAGTGAGGGGGAACATCATCATTTCTTGAGGAGCCTGTGTATTGTGTTTGCCCAGAGATGCCAGATTTCACCAACTCAGTCATTTGTGCACATTGCCCTAGTTTCCACTCAGCTCAGATAATATATTATTGGTTAAAATTAGAAAATATGACTCCCTTCCCTCCCTGCTCTACCCCCAGCTCCAGGGCCCAGGAATGAAGCCACTGGAGGAGGTAATGAAATCTTTGGATTCAACCAGAGGCATTCCTTAATTTTAACGACCTAGGTTTTAAGCAATGATTAATCTTGGAATATTGCTCTTGATCACAGCCCTTCTGCGAAGGCTGAGATGGATTTTATAGCCTCTCTGGAGTACTGGCCCAATCTTGCTGAACCAGCGCCAATCCATAGATTTTGGTTCTCCCTCTCTCATATTGGCACATCAGCCAGGGAACCCTGTTGCTGATTCTGGGGGGTATTTTTTTTGCTTGTATAGTGTGTAATTAGCAAGGTCCCATTTTCCACATTTTCACTTTACTTTAAAGTGAAAATGAATAAAAAGTAGTTTATGATAGTTTTCAAATAAAATATTTTAAACTCTGGGGAACAAAGGTGCGCTACCGACATTATAGACAATACGTCCTAGTGGGGCCGTGGTCATGGAAATTTCCTGGGCTACTGAGGCACCATCTTTTCTCACCTTTCTGGTCCAGGGCTTGGACTCCAGTGTCTCTAAGAGTAAGATCTCTAGAGTGCTTAAAAAAAATTAATAATAGAAAGGAAAGTTCTGTGTTGGCCAGTATCACGTGAATTGTAATTTAAACAAGGAGGCTGTCTTTTTCCACCTTCCTTGACAAGATTTACCTAACAGGGCTGGCTTTTTATTGGCCTGTATGGTTTGTATACAGTGTGTTTGCATGAGTTTGTGTGCTGAGGGATTCTTTTAAACAGAAGAAAGGCATACAACGAGGTAGTGATTGCCTCTTACTTCCCAAATTTTGCCTGTCGAATTGATCTTAGCCATTCCCCAAACCAAAAATAAGGTAGTGAGAAAATTGTGGAAGCATTAACTTGGGGCCATTCAGTTTGCTGCTCTTGAATTAAGATTGTGTGTGTGTGTGTGTGTGTGTGTATGTGTTTTGTATTTTCCTCCCCTTTAAAATAACTAGGGTGGTCCTGGCATACTCAGTATCTAGACAGCTTTTCATCAGTCGCTCATCAGCATGCTAATTGCTGTATAACTAATTATGCCCTGAATTCCAGTTGATTTTCTTAATGAGACAGCTGGGTTAATTATGTAATCGTATGATTACATTAGCCTAGAGTGCCCTGGCAAAAAGTAATGCATCCAGTAATGTGATGTCATTGCATGAGCGTATTCACAAGGGCCGTATTCATCGTCGGTCTAATGACAAGGGCAGACAGCATTACCCACAGTGCTCTCTGTGTCAACAGTGACATCAAATGTATTAAAATCGGCCTTTTCTGCTTATAGGCCATGTGGAGAACCGTCTAATGGCAAACCCCAGAGTTTGAATCCTCCCCAGAAATAAAGCTCCTCCTTTCCTCGCCGGGAAGAGAGAGGGGGTGGCTGGCTGCGCCATCTTGTTGGTTTCTCAAGCTTATGGCAGCTATTACCCGGTTGCTGGGCGAGAGCAGAGTGTTTTCTTTGGGTCAGCCTCTAATTCTCTTTTAGGACGCCATATAAACTCTTCTGGAGTTTAGCAAAGACATGCTTCCTTCTTTGGAGAATGCTTTTATAGGTTGTTGGACACCACCACTGTTTGGTTTTCATTGAGGCACGCCAAAGCTCATTCATAACAAGCTCTGGATCCCAAAACGAGCGCTAAACAGTTATTGCCAGTTGCTCCAAATTAAAATGATGCACATTTAGACGATTTTATATGAGGACAGTTGGCAGGAAGTCAGACACCTAATTTGGACCCAGCATTACTTGGCAGCTGCCCCAGGGCTGTGCCTCACCTTACCTATCCGTCAAATGCCATCATCAGGTAGATCATAGGCATCAGTGCTTGCCAGCCAACAGCAGTACTCATCCGTGCCCACTGGTGGCATTACCTGCAGAACGGCTGAGCCACTGGAGGCGACAGCAGGGACCATTTGCTGGGTTACCATTAGGTTCTTGCGGTCACGTGGTGCATTATTAGGTGGAGTTTTCCTTCAAGGTTCAGTGGCTATTTCCCCTTGCCCAATTAATTTTGCATCAGTTTGGCGGATATATCTGCACCATCCAATCATTTTCTAGTCATGGCCAACTCTTCGTGACCCCATGTGAGGTTTTCTTGGCAGAGATACTGGTGTGGTTCACCATTGCTTTCTCCAGTTCGTTTTACCGATGAGGAAACTGAGGCAAATAGAGTCAAGTGACTTCCCCGGGGTCACACAGCTAGGAAGTGTCTGAGACTAGATTTGAACTTGGGAAGATGCGTCTTTGCGCCCTGTGTACTATGGCACCCCCTAGCGGCCACACCTGTGCATCTGCCCATGCTAAAGTGTAAGCACCTTGAGGGCAGTGGTCATTTTGCTTTTTATCTTTGTGCCCCAGCACTGAGTGCAGTGCCTTCCCTGGCACATAATAGGTGCTCAGTAAATGTTTATTAATCAAATTATCCAATGGCTGTAAAAGTCTTTGCAAGTTGTGAGGGTCCTGTGAGTGGTAACTGGGAACCACATCCTTCTCATTGGCATGGCCTAGAAAAGTGGCATGTACAGGATTTTGCTCGCCATGGTTTTTTGGAGAGGGGTGTTATGTTACCTCCCTAAGATCACTGAGTAAATAAGACTGCTGAGATCTAAGGACGGTAAAATTTGGAATGAGACAGAGCAATCCTTGTGTGGGGTTTAAATGGCATTGGAAATCATGAACGAGACAAAAAGCTGCGATTTCCCAAGATTAGCATGCAGGTTGGGGTTTGGCGTGCAGAAATTCATTGTTTTGTTCTCCAGCCCAAACATGCTAGAGTCATTATATTGTCATGGGGTAATTAGCTGTTCCTCTAATACAAGTAATAAAAATTAAGCCTAAGATGTGTTCGAGCACCGCCTTTTACATATCCCCAAACAATATTCCACTGCTCTGATCGCTTAGTCACCGGCCGCCTGCACTGTCAAGAGCATGGAGGGGATGGAATGTTCACTTCATTCTTCAGCCCAGGACGAGTTTTGCTACTTAAGCATTAACCTTTAATAGAGCTGATTTAAATATACACGTCATGATGAATAATTACGAGATTGCAGGCATTTTCACGTACCATAGAATGCTTCTTAGAGATTGAAAATTGGACGCAAGGTCTAGTTCCTGCTCACTCTGTGGCCTTCCTCTTATTTCTATATGTCGCTCCATTCCTTGTGGATTTGAGCTTGGGAGACCATTGTTTATTTGAAGCAGACACAGTGTCTTCTGGGGATCTTGGCCTTTAAAAATGAATGGACGGGAAAACTTGTTGATAGAAATTTTAGGGGTAGAGGGCACTATACAAGCTCATTCTTTTTATAAATACAATTTATACTGGCAATTGCCATTCGAGAGCAGAACTTAATAGGATTTTGTACAAGAGCAGCAGGTCGGATTCTGGCCTCTTTTTCCTCGCCCTTTCTTTCAAGCTTCAATTGCCACCCTCCGTGAAAGAGGCTGAGGATGCTCCAGCCTGTTCAGCGGGCTCCTTACCCAGCCTCAGAGCTGGGTGCTGCAACAAGACTGAAATGAGACATCCTGAGAGCGTGCTCCTTCCACTTTGGACATCTAGAGGACGGCTTTCCTTATCTCCCCACTGCTCATGGGCTCTCCCTAAAGTCTCCTTCTGGCTCTCTTCTGTGTCCTGCAGTCTGCCTGCGTATGTTCATGCTTCTTCACCGGAGAGACTGGAAGGGCCTCGAGGGCAAGGGACCGAGTCACACTCATCACTGTGTGTTCACAGTGCTTGGCGCATCATCAACATTTAATGATTGCTCATTGGTTGATGGCCAAAAGGCCTTGAGACCAGGTCTTGAGGATGGGTGAACATAAGAATTACTGAGAGAGTGGCCATGTGGGTGGAGAATAAGGAACAGAGTGGGGGAGGGGATGTTATATGTTATAGGTCGGGGTTAGATGGCCACGGATACTTCCTGATGCTTAGGACTATCCAAAAGTGGGGTGGCGTTCCCCAGTGGGTAGTGGATTTGCCTTTCCTAGAGGTCTCTTGTTGGGTACCTACATTACAGCAAAGAGTCCTTCAGGTGTGGGTTGGACAAGATGTCCTCTGAGGTCCTTTGCAGCCCCTAGATTCTGTGGTTCCTTAGCCCCCACTAGGAACCCTCTGAGGACGCACCTTGTAGAAAGCTCCATGAAAAGGCTTGAAAAATATGATTTAATATAAATATTTAGATGCAGATTAAAATAATAAGGAAAAGCCATAAATAAAAAGGTGACATCGTTATAAACTGTGTCCAGAGAGGCTGAAGATTTTGCGTTACAGAGAATAAATGCTGTGCCCTGAGTTGTGGGTGGATTCGCTAGTTACAAGCTGCAGCCCCCTTCTTCTGACTGGCTCAGCATCGCCCAGCAGCATTCTGCTGTAAACTCTCAGAGGCACTGGCATATTGAAGAACACATGGGCTTGTGGTTAATGTGTTAACCGAGGTACAATAGACTTATTATTTGCTTCCAGGAACCAAGGGTGGTCTGAAAAATTAATGACTACAGTGTTTGAAAATTAAGTGAACTCCCTAATATATGGTCTTGTTGATCCACTGAGTTGGGTGTTTAGCATTCCTCAACAGGAGACTGAATCTTTGCCGTCATTTCCCCAGTGACGCTGGCGCCCATACGAGAAATGTATTCAATAATCTTTTATAAGCCCGGTGGGCTCCAGCATTCTCCAGCTCAGACTGAGGCTGAGAATTCCAAAGGAAACACCCCATCGGTGCCCAGCAGGTGGACTGTAATTGCCTTTTAGGCAGCCGAAGACAAACGATCGACTAGAGACGCAAGGAGAACATTTAAAGGGTTTCTAATTTGTGCTGAATTAATGGTAAAGGCAAAAACCCAAGATTAAGTGCTGAAAAATCTATGGATCTTGGTTCTCATTTCATTTTAAAATTTTGTTTTCTGTAAGTAAATCTGATTGTAGGTGCCACATAGGATTTGCATCAAAAGCTAGCGTCCCCAGCTCTTTTTATTTTGATAGAGGCCCAGTCCAAACCCTGTAATTGTGCTCATTTGGGCCATTTTCGACTGTTAGTGTGATAATTGGTCACAGCTGCCAAAGGTCCCCTGACCTAGGGTGACCTATTAGGGGCTCGTGGCTTAACTCAAGCTAGACCAACGAGTGGCTTCTGCGGCGGGCTGAGTAATTGATCCAATGACCAAAAGGGGCATTTTCTCTCTAATTTGTAAAAACTACTCAATTCCTCACCTCTCTGAGGGTTAGCAGCCTTGTCAGAGGCCGAGCCCCCCAGTAGCTCACAGTTTGACTTAATACTCTTTCTTCTTCATTAATGAAGCAGGCGGGATGGAAAGATTAGGCTGATTCCCTCATAATCGAGGTCTTTGTAAAGCCACAGTATTTTCCATCATTTAGAGCAAGTTTTCTCTTCAGCATCTTCTCAAAATCTTTGGCAAGTTGAGGTGTGGCCTGGAGGGGATTCCCACTTCCACCCCCACCTTGGGACTCAGGATGGATTAGCATTTCTCTGCTGCTTTTACTGCGGCTGCCATCAGGTGTATTTGTCTTTTAATCAGCATCCAAGAATGGAAATCCTGCTATTAAATTGTCAGATGATAAGAGTTTTGCTGCAAACCCTTTAGCTCAGCCCTGAAGGGAGACATTTGTGTGTCCGCCATGGCCTCATGGGATTGTCCAGCAGCAGCCTTTCAAGCTGTCACCTGAATGTATGTGACTTCTCATAAAATAAATACCTTTGCACCATGGAGCAGAACTGTCTGGCACTAAGAGTACATGCATTTATTTATTTTTGAGTGATAGGAGAGTGCCCCATTGTGTGCGGAGGCCTGAGGCTGCCACCCACCTCTCCCTGAGCTCCCCAAAGGAAGCCCTGACTGTGAGGCCCTCCATTAGAATGGTGGTGCAGAGCCATCCCTCCTTCCCTGGCCCTTTGTCCAGCCAAGCAAGGCCATCTCCCATGGCTCCACACCGTGTTTCTGACCTCCAGAGGGAGGTCTCTTCCATGGGGACGGCTCCCCAAGCAGGGCAGGGTGTCCCTAGCATCTCTAGCTCCTCTCCCAATGGTGGCCACAGAGGGCTCGATGGTCCAAGCCAATCCTTCTTGTTGCTTCCCCCTGTCCTACAGATCCGGTCCCAGCCCTGGACCTCGGGCAGCAGCTCCAGCTCAAGGTCCAGCGCATGCACGATATTGAAACCGAAAACCAGAAGCTAAGGGAGACGCTGGAGGAATACAACAAAGAATTTGCTGAAGTGAAAAATCAAGGTAGGCTGGAACCTGACTACTCTTCTTGGGCCCTGTTTGGGTCTTTAATTGCCCTTCTGGGACTGTTGAGACTAGCCTTAATTGCATTTCATGAAGTCCAGGTGGGGCAGAAATCGCAGCCACCAATAAAGGGAGGTAATGGTGCCACTCGGCATTTCACAGTTGCTCCTTTACCACTTAGAAGGGAACTGTTTTCATCTGTCCTGGGAGCTGTGTGCGACTTTATGGCCTCCTGACTGGATAGATCAGGAGTCCTTTCAGATGCTTCCTCTATCATGGGGTGATAAGATCTGCCTTGAAAAAAACCACTGTTGCCTTGGCCTCAAGGCAGGCACCACCTGTCAGAGCGCCAGCCTCTGATCAAAGGATTCCAGCCAGTAAGTCATTGAATAATTACTGCAGATACATTAAGGCTTTGGACTCATCCTCAGTCTGTCTGTGTTTAAGCACTCCCGGTTCCTTGTTCATGTTGCTGGCTCATGATTAATTCAGCAGAAGCGTCTTCTTGGTGCAGCTGCCCAACCATCAACAAGTCCAGAAGGAGCAAACCTTCTTCCCTGGACAGAATTGCTTTAGGTTTTTCTTCCTCAACTTTCCTGCAACGGAAAGCAAAATGGAAGCACCTTAAAAACCAGTGACCCCATTTTTTCAGATGGCTTGTTGTAAAAATGGCAGCCCTCTATAAGATGGGCCAAAAGGTTTGTGTGGTGGTGCTGCTGGTTTTGGTCTTTGGGTTGGGTTTTTTTTCAGCCAGCTCAGAGCAGAAGCTCTGTGGGTTAGAAAGAGGCTGGGAAGAAGGGCTGAAGGAAATTAGACTCTTCAGCACAGTGTTTTACATTTGTTTAGCATAGATTGACTACCATTAGCACCCTTTAAAAGTATCTTTAAAAATCTTTTAAGAAAAACTGATAAAACTGTATCTCTTAGATTTCAGATTTTAGATTCTAGGGATGTGTGTTACCCCGAATACCAAGAGAGGTGGTCCTTTCTTCCCCACCCCCACTTTGTATTTCTCCTGCTGCTAGGACAGTCTTGTAAAGCACATCTAGTTAAGGTACTTTGCTTCCCTCCTCAAGAGCCTTCAGCGGCTCCCCTGTTTTCCTTATCTTGACATTTAAAGCCTTTCACAGTCTGACACTAGCCTAGCCTTCCAGATTTATTTTGTATCAGCTCGTGGTGCAGTGGACAGAGCTCTAGGCCTGGAGTGAGGAAGACCTGAGTTCCAAGGTGACCTCAGACATTCACCAGACGTCTGACCTGGGCGACTTGCTTCCCCGCCACCTGCCTCAGTTTCCTCATCTGTAAAAAGGCGTGACGGTCCAGTGGGGCAATGCCTGGCATGTGGGAAGGGTGTAGAAACGGTAGCTGTTATTATCGTTAAATTCTTTCCCCTTGACACGTGACACATTCCTGCCCACCCATTCTGTTTGCTGTTCTAGGAACATATTACTCCTTGAATACCTTCTCTCTTTGCCTCCACCCTTAGAATTCCTTGTCTCCTCCATGCTTCTGTTCATGGGCCACCACTGGTGGGGACCCTTTAGCACTCCCTGCTTCCTTATTATACTGTATGTGTTTATCTTAGGCTGCGAGATGTAGAGAGCCAGCCTCAGGCAGGAAGACTTCTGCTCAGGGCATAGCCTGGGCAGCAGGAGGAAGGCACTTAATCTTGTCATCTCAGGCAGCTTTCTAAAACCGAAGTACAGATGTGTCAGATCTACCTCAATAGGTTCCACTGGTTTCCTCCAGTGAAGTCCCAAGTCCGTAAATCAAAATTGGAGGTGATGCCAATGGGGCCCCCAAAGGCGGTAGTGACAGGGGCACCTGTGCAAGTGTAGGGCCCATTGTGTAGAAGGTGGGCGTGGCCCACTCCCCTCGAGGAGCTCATAGGGCTACCTCTGTCACAGACATGTCAGAACCAGGATGGCAATCTTCTCAAAGAAGGTCCTCCTTGGGAGATGTTGCCAGTGCCCAGCCTTCCAGTATGCCTCCACGGGCCGGAAATACCCATCTCCCATTTTTTTCCCCCAGAAATTCTCAGATGTTTTTTCCTGTAAGTAAAACTTGACCCTCTCTTTTGGCCAAGAAAGGCCATAGCTTTTATCAGTGAAGAGCTATGACTATTAATTGTGTAGTCAATTGGCTTAAAATATTGATGTCCCATGGACTGGTTACTTGAACAGCTTAAACGGGCCACTTTTACACATCTGAGGGAAGTCAGTAGAAGGTTCCTATTTAGAACCCAGACCCAGCTTTAACCTTGGAGTTAACCTCTGTCTACAGATATGAGATCTGTGAGATCACAGATCTCACCCTTGGATCGTCCTGTGGGGGGGAGCAAGGTGGCAGGACAAATGATGTCTAGGCTTGTTGTCAGGAGGGGCTGAGTTCAAATCCCACCTCAAACACGTAGTGGTTGGACGACCTTGGGAAAGTCACAGGAGCTCTCTGGGCCTCAGTTTTCTCACCTGTAAAATGAGGGAGTTAACCTCTATGGCTGCTAAGGTCTTTCTCAGCTTCAGTCTCTGATCTGAGGATCCTGCCTGTGAGATTCTGGGCAAGCCACTCCCACTTTTCCAGACCCCAGTTTCCTCACCTGTCAGAGGGGTGACCTCCGAGGTCCCTTCCAGCTCCCAATCTATGATTGCTGGATCAACTTTCTGGGTTCGTGGGCTGAGCTTGAATTGCTTGTCAAGTCCATGTTCCAAATTGCCCTAATGGAAGGCATAAATGTGGAATCGCTGGTGCTACCTTTCCCATCCTGGGAGGGCCCACTCTGTGGGCCAGCCACACTAGACCTTCCTGACCAGCTCTCTGGCCCGGGGGAAGTGGAGTTCGCTGGTTTTTCTCCTTCCAGCCATAGTTTGCGCTTTCTCCAGCTTCTCTTACGAGGCACTTCCTGTTTCTGTTCCCTGGTGCCGGCCCTGCCTACCTTGAGTCTTCTGATGCCGCCATGCTCACTGTCCCTGGGGAGCTCGGGGGAACCTGGCCACACCTCCACGTGTCGCCCAAGCCTGGATGCTTTCTTCTCGAGCATAAAATTAGGACCCAGCTGGGCAGAGGGTGAAGCCCCAGCTCGGACTCTATTAATCTTCCCTCCAGAGGGGGCTAATTTAAGACTCATGGATGGGATGAGATTATATTTTACCATTGATTTTTTTCCTCTGCTTGTGGTAGAGAAACCTTCTTTCTGCTTCCCAGCAAAATCCATTGATCCTGTTCAACCTAAACGCTTAAAGTTCAATTTAACATTGAGGGAGTAAAAGGTCTCCAAAGGGACTCATAGCCATTGATTTTGTGTCAGAGTCAGAGAAGGAGGGCTTCAAGTGCAGCAAGCAGGCCGGGCCGCCAGCCTCCGGCTAGCTCTAGAGCCTGCGGAGCTGCAGGATAGCAACCACTGAGTCTCTGACCAGAGCTTTCCCCTCCCCTTTCTAGAGGTCACGATCAAAGCACTTAAAGAGAAAATCCGGGAATATGAGCAGACCCTGAAGAACCAAGCAGAGAACATAGCTCATGAAAAGGAACAGAAGTTACAAAATGACTTTGCAGAGAAGGAGAGGTGAGTGTGTGTGCACAAGGGTGTCAGTGTGTACGCGTGCTCAGTGGAGTGTGTCAGCATGTGTGTGTGCACAGGGGCATGCGTCAGCATGTGTGTGCATGCACCTAAGAGAGGAGGGGGCCTGGCCTCCTACCTGCCGTTACCAACAGTCTCCTTCTTGGGCCGGGGAGGGGAGCTGCCCAGCCATTAGCTCTCTCCAGTTTTTGGTACAGAGTCATTTGCCAGCCAACTTTGACACTCAGCAAGATGGCTATGAAAGTGAGTCTGGAGAAACCATACCAGGTGGTGAATGAAAATCCTGCAAGAGCTTCCAAGGCCTCCCCTTGCCTCCTTTTCTTCTTTTGGGGGGGGCCTACAAAGCATGGTACCAATAGTCTTTTCCCCTTTGCCAATGAGGTAATCCAGTCTCCTGGGCCTGAAGGGCATGGGTCTTGGCCACATTTTCCCACAATTCCACTATAAATTGAAATAACTGTCCAAGGAAATTGGGAGAATAGCAGTTTCCTGGCAGTTAATTCATTGTAGTAAGCTCTGGGACTGAGGCTGCCCTCTGAATTTTGATGACATTCCCCTTCCAGTAAATCAGAGCACAGTTCACCCCCGTGTGCCCCACTCGGAACAAGCTAGGACCCTCTTGTGGTTTGTGCCTGTTTGCATTAATGCTAGGCCTTTCCGGCATCTAATAGAGTTAGTTCTGGGCCTGGGGTGAGTGAGTCACTTAAGTTGATGGAGGTGGGGGAAGGGGAATGTGTCTCTGGTGGGGGGTGGGGAGGGTCTTGCTTGTATTCCACGTGTTGAGTGTGACCCATGTTTGCCCACCCACTCACAGATGAAAGGAGGAAGGGGAAATTGTTTTTAAAAGTAATTATTTTTCAGGGTTCCTAGCCTAGGGGTGTCCTCAATGAACTTATTAGATACCTGCTTTCAATGTAATTGTATTCCTTTGTGATCTGTTATAATTCTGAGGAGGGGATCCATAGGCCTCCCCAGTGCCTAAGGGGGCTATGCTGTGATGCAGAAATGTCTAAGAACCCCTGATTTAATGGAATGGATATTTATAGTTCCACAGAGCAAAAGAGCTCAATTGTAGAAGCTGCAGAAAGTTATGTAAATTTGCATTTTTTTAAAACCCTCACACAAACCCAAAACTGCCCTTAATTCAATTGAATGATATAAAATATTTTTAACTACTTGATTAAAAAGAAAATATATAATTTGATTGAGACTGACACCCAGCCCATTATAGGGAACTGCACATATATGTGTGTTGCAGAAGCCAGAGTTCAGCTCCCCAAGAAAATGCAGTGATTCTCCTGGAAGTCCAGATCGAAGGGTCCATTTCCCATTGAGTCTGTTCCCTAGAAACCTAAATTACAACCAGGAGGCAAGGGGATACTTTGGCCAGATCACAGTTTTTCTTGGACCTTGTTCCACATGAAGGTATTTGGAATTCTGTGTCCTTGGGACATCATCTGTTGTGAAGGCCAGAAGCATGTTGTGGAGATAGGAACACCAGAAGTTTCCCATGCCAGTGGAAATACAGGTCTAGACCTCTTTCCACAAAAAGGAAGGAAGGAAGGAAGGAAGGATTGAGGGAAGAGAGGAGGGAGGGAAGGAAGGAAGAAAGAAAGAAGGAAGAGAAAGAAGGAAAGAGAACTCAAGGGGGTTGGAGTAAGTGTCTCCTAAAAAGAAAGAAGGAAAGAGAACTCAAGGGGGTTGGAGTAAGTGTCTCCTAAAAAGAAAGAAGGAAAGAAAACTCAAGGGGGTTGGAGTAAGTGTCTCCTAATGGTCCCCTCCCTTGCTCTGACACTGGGTCCACACATATGTCAGTGAAAGACTGTCTAGGGGACAGCCTGATGAGAGAACTCTTATTTTTAAACAAACTGTTGTAAATGTTTTGTTCTTATGCCACCTATACTTCCCAGTGTATCCCTGCCTCCACATTGCCAAAGAACCATACATTGTTTTAAAAAAAGAAGAAATAACAATAAAAAGGGGGGAGGAGCCAGTTCAGCCACAGACCTGTCTGAAAAGTGTGACATTGTATGGTTACCTACCTGTGGCCCCCCACCTCTCCAAAGAAGAGAGGGGAGCTTTAAGTCATTAATAGAAAATGCAGTTCAAAACAGCTCTCCACTTTATCCCTAGGAAATCAGCAAAGGTGATGATATATAAAAATGGGCAGACTGCAGGTTAAAAGTTCTGGGGAGCCCTGGGCTGGAAACATGAGGACTTGAGTTAGACTTCTGCCCCTGCCTCGTCTCCCTCCTCTATAAAATGGGGGGCTTGGTCCCAGTGACCCCCAACCCTCCTGGCCCTTCCACCACTGGGTCTCTGCTCCCTCCGTCACAATTACAGGGCCCAGAATGTTTTGGAGCACTCACCCCAGATGTGGAAGGAGGAGTACTAAGATGGGGGAGGGGGGGTGGATTATGAAAATCCCCCCAGGTCTTGGCTCAGGAGTCAGATAAGCAATCCTGTTAAGGAGCCATTTCACCGGTGATGGAGCAGCCGCCTCCTCCATCCAGGGCAGGCCCGCGGCCCCAGCTTCCTTCCCTGGGTCACTCTCGTTCATTCTCCTGTTGCCTGCTTGAGATGACAATGGGCACAGTAGCACGTTTTTAAATCTAGGCCTGGTTTGGTTTGGGCCAAACTCATATCCCAGTAGCTCCCTACATAGTTAAATTGCCTCGTGCCTTGGCTGGCACAGTTGGCGTCACAGAGCACATGCGTTGTTAAAATAATTAATGAGCAGGCCTCCCGATAGAAGAGACGCTAGGAGGGTTTGCTGATTTCCTGCGGGTTTCTCGTTGCCAGCTGCATGATTGCAGTTGAGATAACTGATCACTGTCTCTCACAAGTACACCATGTATTCACCTTGGTAAACTCGATCACCAATTTGGCATCATTCTCTTCCTTTTTTCAGAAAGTTGCAAGAAACACAGATGTCTACCGCCTCCAAGCTGGAGGAAGCAGAGCTTAAAGTCCAAACTTTGCAAACAGGTTTGCTCTTTTATTTCACTTGCACTTAGATTGGTGCTCTGGTGGGGGATCTGGGAGAAGAGTAGAAGTGATGGCCTCTCCCCATCCTCCATTAAGAGTCTGAAGTCTCTCCTGCTGGTGAGAGGCCTCAGCGTTAATCCTCCCCTTCACCCCAACTTCGGGGAGTTGCCATGAAAAGTCAGATGGAAAGTTCATGGCCCATGTCCCTTGGCAGGATGGGTGTGCCCACTCCCCCTTGGCATTTGTGTGGTAGGAACTGATCAGAGACCTGCTGTGGCCCCTCTTTGGTCCCTCAGTGAAGTCACTGCCTTCCGCTGTGGCCGTGGCCAGTGCTGCAGCTGGGGCCCATCCTTCCTCTCAGCATTCTTGGGACGTGCCCGGCTGCTTGATCGCATGCTGTATCTGCTATGGGGACTGTCAGCTCCTTGCAGGAAGGGACTGCCCCTCTGTGCCTGGCACATTGCACATCGGAGAAGCTTCACATGTGTCTGTCGAATGGAATTGCAGGCATTTCAAGTAAAGGTCCAGTTGAGCTGTTAATACAGAGGTGGGGCAGCCCCTCCTCCCCCAGGAGCAATTTGATCCCCTCTACCCTTATTCCACTGACTCTGTGGCTAAATCCCTGAAGAGGCTGCTGCTAAGGGACCTCTAGTAGAGGGAGCAGATGTGGTGACATCAGGAAGACCTGGGTTCAGATCCTGACTCCTACTCGATTGGTTTTTATGCCACGGACAAGTCCTCCGGCCTCTCTGAGCCTCAGTCTTCTTGTGTGTAAAAGGGGACAGTAATACCTGTAAATGGTCACCTCACAGACTGGTTCTGAGAAGCCAGAGAGACAGCTCGTGCAGAGCCTCTGCGGCCCAGCAGGCGGGACGGGAATGGATTAGGCAAAGCTCAGCGTCACCCCCATAAAGCCTGTACAAAGGCTTGGCCCCAACAGAGGGGCAAACCCTGAATGGGAGCTGTGACCGCCGCTGTGCTGCCCACAGCATGCTGGGGGCTCAAGCGAGGGACGGTCTATTCAGGCCTGCACTGCCACCGCCTCGTGGTTCATTGGCCACCCGTCACCTTGTTGTCCATATTCACAGATCCAGAACCATTCTCTGGGCCAGTCCTTGCTTATCCTGGCCCCCTTCTGCATCGCTTCATAGCGTGTCTTTCCATACTGATCAGAGCTTCTTATAGTTGTCACCTCATGCAGCGTAACAGTGTTCATTCCATAACATCCATCCAGGCCCATTTGGTAGAGCCTTTCCCCTGTCGTTAGCTACGTGATCCATTTCCAGTTTTTGCCTTTTCAAGTGAGCTACTGTCAGTATTTTTATGTAGATAATCCTCTCTCTCTCTCTCTCTCTCTCTCTCTCTCTCTCTCTCTCTCTCTCTCTCTCTCTTTCTCTCTCTCTTTCTCTTTCTCTTACTCACTTTTTCTCTCTTTCTCCCTCTCTCTGTCTTTCTCTTTCTCTCTCTTTCTCTCTCTTTCTCTCTCAATCTCTTTGTCCCCCTCCCTCCTTTCTTCCCCCCCATTTCCTTGGCATATAAACTCAGTCAGGAGTGGGGTCACCAAATGAAAGAGTATGAATCATTTTGTGCATTTTCATGAATTGTTCCAAATTATCTTCCCAAATGATTTGATAATGTGTTACCTGTAGCAACCGAACTCCTGTTGCTATGAATTAGATTTCAAGAAACCACTCATAGCAAGCCTCTAACAGTCTGAAGAAGTTCTCTCCAAATTTTTTTTCATAGTTTATTTTTAAAATATGATAGATGATGAATTGTATACTGTGCCGATACAACTAGACTTGCTTTGTAACTATATCTAAGTTAAGTGAATTTCAGTTCATTAAATCTCTGACTTCCATCACCCCTTCTAAGGCTCCATCAGGATTCCTAGTCCCTTCTTCATCAATTTTCCTCAAAAATGGAAAGCCGAATTAATTAGATGTTCAAGGATAAGTAGGATTATGTAGTCAAAGGGACAGTACTCCCTAAATGTACGTATTTGATACAATGTCAGGCAAAATACCAAGAGTTTTCTCTGTAGTGCTGGCTAAAATCATAATTTCCTTGGGAAAAAAAATAGGCAAGACTATTAAGGGATAGACTTGGGGGGAAAAAGCTAATGAAGGTAACTGTGCGTGACTAGACTTGAAAATATATTACAAAGCATTTCTTACCAATATTATCTGATACTAGGGGAAAACAGAGAAATAACTCAATATAAGAGAACAAATTCTTTAGACATTCAAATATATATTCGGAATTAGTGGCTGATCAAGTTAAATAATGTGAGAAGTAGGTTCATTAAAATGAGATTCATTATTGAACAAATGTACTTGGGAAATTTGATTTGCAATCTGGTGGGAAATGTGTTTTGATGTCTATTTCACACCACGTAACTCAGTAGATCCCAGCTGGACAGTAGACTTCAGTATAAGATAAGAACCATCAGAAGTATGGAAGGGAATGGAATAACGTACTTATGTTAATTATGAGGAAGGATAGCTTTTTCTGTTCCTCATATGGAAGGAGTTATTCAAGACAAGATAAATGTGCTTATTTACATTAAAAGGTAAATCCTATACAACAAAAACATGCAATTTTTAAAAGAAAAAGTAATTGCAAATATAGATAACGCCTTCACATCAAAAATATATTAATTTTTTTTTAATTTATAAAGGTAGCTCCTAGTCTGTGGCAGATAAATTATCAGAGGATACGTGCAGTTTTCAGGAAAGGAAACACAAGTTATTAATAAGTATTTGAAAAATGATCATTATTAAAGAAATGCAAAGGATCCTGGAGACATTGCCTCACCTGTCAGCTTAGTGGAAATAAAGAGTTGTGAGAGCTCAGTGCTGGCAGAGCTGTGGTCAGACAGGCACACTCACTATTCCTTGAGTTTTTTAGAGTCTGATGTGACAGAGAAGCAAAAGTTATGGACGTAATCATACCTTCCCACCCGAGAATGAATTCTGTTTTTATGGGTTTGCCCTGAAAGAGGGGGATTGTCAAAAATAAAAGGCTCCCTGTCTTTTCAAAGATTTTCACAAGAGCATTTTGTGTAGTTTATGAAAAGCTGGAAGCAAGCTCTCAATATCTAACCTCTAGGGATGACTAATGCGTTGTGATACGTGGATGTAATGGAATACCATGATGCCTTTATGGTCAAAAAGTATGGAGACTGTCAAGCAATCTGGAAAGACCTGTATGAAACCATGCAAAACTTCCCACTGCCACCCAGCCCCTCCAAGAAAAAGCACCCCAGAAACGTCATGGATTAACAAAACAGCAAAGTCCTGTGTGTTACTTGGCAGGTGGAACACCCAGTGAAGGGGAAAGAGGAGTTTGTATTTGAACTGACAAGTTGAGAAGCCACTATTCTAGACTTTATCTGTTTGTGTTCTGCCTTTTAGCCCTGGAAAAAACTCGAACAGAATTATTTGACCTGAAGACCAAATATGATGAAGAAACTACTGCAAAGTAAGTTTTTACCTCTGCTTTCTCGTGCACGTTTCCTGTTACAATTGCTAAGCCTCGTGCCCACGGCTGGCTCTCCTCTCCTGCCTTGGGTCACGTACTTGCTCTGTTGGGCTTGAAGAGTGGGAGCATCGCCTGGGCGAGGAGGCTCTTGGCTGGTGATGCCAAGATGACCCAGCCTGCCTGTTACGGCCAGGAATGTTCGTGAAAGTCCCTCAATCCCATGGTAGTTGAGTGGATGGTCCTTGTCCAGTCTGACCATTCCAGGAAAGGGTCAGACTCTGAAAGTTGCCTATGACATGTTCAGATGTGGCTTGTTTTATTCAGCAGAGAGCACATGAGGTCCAGAGCTGGAAGGGACCTCACACGACAGACAGCTTCATCTTACAGATGAGGAAGGTGGAGGGCTTTCTCTGAGGGCACCCACGTGGTCAGTGTCAGAGGCAGGACTGTAGTAGCTCTTTTTCTCTGCCTCCAGCACTGCGCTACTCCTGAGAAAGCCTCCGTTCTTTATAAGAACATGGAGGGGGGAGGGGGGTGCTCAGTGGCCTCTGAGGGTCCCCTTCCAGCTCTAAATCTAGGCCACAGTGATCCTGAGTTTGAGTCGATTAGGTTTTTGTCAGTTGTTTCCTGCCGTGGACCTCTCTGCTCAGGAGAAAGAATCCTTCTGTGATTCCATCCAAGGAAAGATGCCTTAGAATGACAATAGTCATCCTTTCTGTGCATACAGTGGCCTGTCCACACCCGGGGGCATGAGGATCTGAGTCAGAGCCCCCTCACTTGGGGGTATTTTATATTTATCAATTTGTCTGCCTCCATATCATTTCACCTCAGTTGGATGTAAACTCAGGCATTGGGAGTGTGTTCATCTTTGTCTTTGCATGCCCCGGGCAGAGCATAGCAGCTGACGCTTAAGACACACACCCTTCAGCTCTCACAACCCATAGCTCATCTCGCCCCATCGGCCTCATGCTCTCAGGCCAACAGCCACCTCTGGTTTAGGCCTGGCCACCTCATCAGGCTGCTGCAGAAGCCTCCAATGTTCTTCTGCCTCCAGGCTCTTGCCTTCTCACGCCACCCTCCACACAGGTGCCAGCTTGACATTGCTAAAGCATGGCTCTGGCCAGGTCACTCTCCTCCTCAGGAGGCCTTAGTGGCTCCCTGTTGCCTTAAGGATCCAACAGAAAGGTCACTCTTCTGCTGGCAAGCCCCTTCACAGTCTGGCTCTAGCCAGACAACTTTCTCCTTCCGCCCTGAGGGACCCGCTGTTCTCACCTGACAGAACCATCTCTTGCCCTGGCCTTTCCTGGTGCATCCAGGCGTTGGCACTCCCTTCTGCTCAGATGGCTTGGATGTCTTTCTTCCTTCTGTGTCTGCATTGTCTCCAGGGCCTGGCAGGCACCCAACACCTGGAAGAGATGGTTGTGACATGCTCCTTGAGTGGAATTCCATTGTTCCACCATCACTTCCCAAGTGCCTGCTGTGGGCCAGGCCTGTTGGCTAGTCTCTAGGGATGTGAAGGCTGACCAAGCAGTCCTTGCCCTTGGGGAGAGACAATCTCAATAAAACAGAGACCAAGTAATTTCACAAAGTTAGGGCATCTGCAGCTGGGAGAATCAGGAAAGGCCTGACATAGATAGAAGTATTTGAAGTGAGCTTTGAAGAAGGGTTCTAAGGGGCAGAGATTTAAAAGGAAGGGCATGCTAGGCAGGGGGCACAGCTGGGGCAAAGGCCCAGAGGTGGGAGAGGGGATTGTGACTGGCCTGGGAGCAGGTAAGTAACAAGGTCCCCCAGCTGAACTGAGTCCCCTGGGCAGAGGTGTCACGTCTGCATTTTTGTGTGCACGTTTCCCAGTCAGATGGTTTCGATCTCATCCCGGCAGCCACCATCAGATTGCCTGCATGAGTTGTGCTTTTTTTATTCTCACAGAAGCATAACCTACAGTTATGCTCAGATTATTTGTACTTAATTTTTAGAAATTAGATGAATCTGGTGGCACATCATTTGAATGTTGGCTTCGCTGGTTAATTAAGCACATTATATAGAATCAATGAGTCAGAGAATTGGAGGGCTAGAATAGACAATAAAAATCAGGGAACCAAACCCCCTTGGATTCCTTCAAGAACCGGCTAAAATCCCGCCTGCCCCAGGAAGCCCTCCCTGGTTCTCTGGCGTGCTCAGGCTTCCCTCTGGGGGTCACTCCCTTTTGTCAGATGGACACTCATCTGTACGGAGTTGTTTGTCTGTTGTCTCCCCTGTTGGACAGGGAGCTCCTCGAGGGCACACAGTCGCTCTGTGTATCTGTATCCTCAGGGCCTAGCACACAGCAGGTGTCTAATAGATGTGCATGGACTGACTCACTAACAGTTAGCCAGTAAGTTAGGGCCAGGACTAGAATGAAAATCAGTTTTGTCTTCAGGCACTTACTGAGTGCCTGTTCTATAACAAGGGGCAGCACGCTGTAGTGGATAGAGAGCTGGCCTAGAAGGAATAAATGAAAATTTCTTAAGCACTTAATATCTGCCAAGTACTGCACCAAGGAAGACCTGAGTTCAAGGCCTGCCTGACACATACTGTCTGTGTGACCCCAGACAAGTCACTTAACCTCTCAATGCTCTGGACCACTCTCAGAGGCTTATGTGTTATAGAGAAGGTGGCCACCTGTGCTGGTAGAGGGAATTTCCTCCCCTGGGAGTTCTCTATACCATTGAACACATGTTCAGTCACTATCCCTATCACATGCTTCTTCAAGTGATGATTATGTAAGGAAGGGAGAGAGGAAGGAAGGAATGGAGGGAGGGAGGAGGGAGGGAGAAAGATTGCTTTGCTCGAGGGAGCTTACACTCCCCTGAAGGAGAACCGTATTTGAGGAGTCCCAGGGCACTATCCCCCTTCCTGGACCATGAGTCTTCTCTGATCAGTTCTTAGAGTAAAAATCTTACAGCTTTTCTGTGTGTCCGTAATACTTTGAAAAAATAATGGATTTTCCATAAGGTGTGTCCAATTAGTGATCACTTTTAAATTAGATTTTACTGTTTTTCGAAGAACAAACATCTGCTTTCCCTCCTTCCCACGCACCCCCACCCACGCTGAGTGTGTTGGGGGTGGGGGGTTGTATCAGACATCCTTGGTCAAGTAAAAACAACTCTGGCGTTGGCCACACCCCAGAATGGAGGCCTCCTCTGCCTCTCAACTCCCCTTGTCCTGGGATCGGCGGTGGTTGGCCATTGCATCAGGCAGAATCCTCCCGTCTCCTCCAGTGGCTTGGCTCGTCCTGTTGTCCCGTCTCCCTCGGTGATGCTCCTCGCTTGGCTCGGGTCAGCGTGCCCATTATCGCATGCTTCCCTTCAAGTTCCCTGTTTTCTAGATTTCTTTTATCTCTTCTGCCTGAGCAGCTGACAAAACCCCAGGGTTTTATGTCCTGGGTTTTTTCTCTCTCTGTTTAATCTTTATTCTTGTAACTGTGGGACAGCTATCTTAGAGAGCTTTGTTGACTTTTTGTAAAAAAAATCAATCCTTTGTTCTTTTATCAGAATATCTGATGCCTGAGTTTTTTCACCGCTCCTATGTTATTTAGAAATAAACTCATCAGGCTTTTCACAAGTTCCGTTTGTGCAGGTGCTTGAGATTTGCAAAGCATTTTTCTTTAACAAAACCTTGAACTATTTGCATTTGATACTTATATTTAGATAAAAATAAAATGTAAGAAGAACAGCAATAACTTGTTTCCATTCAGCAAACATTTAAGTGCCTGCTGTGCGGAAGACATCGATACAAGGTTATGAAGCCGGCAGCAGACCTTTCTCTGCCCCAGAGAGCCTGTTTAGTGTCAGACAAGCAGCACCTGTTAATTACCAATTGTGCGTCAAGTGACTGTGCCAGGGAAACCGGACTGCCCTCAGAAGGCTTGTCATCTCATGGGGGAGCTGACATTCACACCTATAAACATATAGAGTGGTAACGGGGAGCTTGGGAGGGGCGACAGTAGGAGCTGACCCCTCACCCTGAACCATTGACCCCTAGCCTGCCTCTTGACCCAGGGGCGGAGCTCAGCTACCTGGTTTTTTTGTTTGTTTTTTTGTTTTGTCTTAATAAATCAGTAAGCAAGAAAGGTCTTTGACATTTTTAAATAGAGTAAGACTCTTTTGCAAAATGCAAAAGCCATTCTTAACCTTGCTGCCCTACTTTGACCCCTGCCCTTAACCCATTGGAGCCCTGACCTTCTGGCTTCCCAGTTGTTTCTGTCGGTCTCCTCTGAAAGTGTTGTCATTTTATTTTCGTGATATAGTTAGGCAGTGACCACATAGCATCTTCCAGACACCAGACCAAACCTTGGGAAAATTTAACATCCCTCAGTCTCCTTTAAATGGGAGTAATAAAGGGACCTGTTTCCCAGAGTTGTGAGGGTCAAGCAAGATAATGTGTGTGAAGCTCTTTGCTCCCCTTAAAGCCCTGAGTGAACATGAGCCGTTCCAATCATTGTTCTCTCTTCCCAGTGCAGCCCTGTGCACGTCTCAGCACATTTCTCTGTATTTATTATGTTGGTTGTTTTAACCTATCATGAGATTATTCCATTTCACCAATATATCAACATCTCTTCAGCATTCCCTCATCACTGGCCATATAATGTATTTTCATCTTTTCGCTTTAAAAAATTAAGCAGCTGTAAAGACTTTGTACAATCAGGTCTTTCCCCCCTTTCAATCACTTCCCTTGGGTCTGGTCCTAGTGTGATCCATTGGGTCCGAGGGACCAGTGGTTTGTTAACTCTTTCTCTATCTTGCTGGATGGTCTTAGAAAAAAGGTGGCATCTTTTAGCTCAGTGTCTAGCACACAGTAAGCCCCTAATCAGTATCTACCCATTGATGAATTGCTTTCCAGTGTACTCAGCAAGCATAGTGATGTTCCTGTTTCCCCCAGGCATGGCCCTGCCAGCGCTGAAGCTTGTGATGGACCTATTTGCTAATTTAGTAGATATGAGGTGGCTCGAGTCAGGAAGACCTGGGTTCGAGCCCTGCTTCTGACCTACCCTAGCCATGCGGCCCTGGACAAGACCCTGCCCTGTCAGGGCCCCGAGCAGCCCTCCGAGACTCTGAGGCCAGAAATCCCAGGTCTGCGCTGGCCCAAGGAGTGTCCTCCCCGGGGAGCCTGATCCAGTTCGAGGCCGAGGAAGAGAAGAGGAGATTGTCCCTTAAAGCTGCTGCAATTGGTATTTCCCTGAGTCAGAGCAATTTTCAAACAATTAATCATTTTAATGGACATGTATGCACATCTACACACACACACACACACACACACACACCCATACATATATACACAGATGTGTGTGACTGTGCACACACATACATTTTACGTGTGTGTTAAACGTCTGTATCTCTATCTCCATCCTGTTCAATGGTAAATCGCTAGAACAGGCCTATCAGATCACCTACCATTTTTACAAAAGCGCAGGTAACAGATTTTTACTTCTAAGGTACGCCCGGGTGGTCATCCGCCTTACTCACTTAATCTTCTGGTCTCCTGGTATTCTGACAAGTATCTGACAGTATCCCCTCAAGACCGTCACAGAAGTCTGCCGCTGGCCATGTTTTTAAATTGCCCTCCCCGCTACCCACACCTTGAAATACTCGAGTATTCCTCCTTGTACACTTTTTCATCCACTTTTCATCCACCTAACATAATACAAGGAGATTAGAAGATTAGGTGCCAAGAATTTATTGTCAGTATCCTCTAACCTTCTGTCCTCAAACGACGCTTACCATGTAACTGGTGCGTTACCTTTACACGCGTGTTCCTCTCTGTCATGCCGACCCTTTTTTAATCAGACTGTTGGGGGGGAAAGCAGGAGGGAAGAGTTTCCATGTCTGCTGCAGCGGAGGTGATGCTCCTCGCACCGCTTGGTTGTGTGCCCTCTTTTTGGCCCCTGCGTTCTCTGAGCAGGGCCGGAGGCAGCTGAAGCAGGAGCAGCGTGGCGGGAAGGGCCTTTGCGCTTTCCTTTGCTTGTTCATTTACCCCACCCTGGATCTTGCTTTCTCCTGCCCCGTTGTCCCTGTACTTTCATAGCCTGTAAGTGAGGGAGCCATCCTGCTTGGACCACTGCTCTGACCTTTAACAGATCCCCTGCTCTCCTCTTGGGTCAGCGCTGGGGCTGCCTCAGGTGACCTCTGAGGTCCCTTCCACCTCCTCTAAAGTCCCCCTTTCCTGGGCCCCAGTTTCTTCATCTGTAGAAGGAAGAGGTGGCATTTGATGGCCTCAGAAGCCCCCCCACCTCTAGTTTGGGGATCCTTTGCTCCTTGTCTCTTTATCAGAGCTCCATTAAGAGCTGCCAGCCCACTGGTGGGTGCCCAAAGCTCCGCTAGAACCCGCCTAGCAGCAAGCATTTATTAGGCACCTGCTGTATACCAGGTGCATTGTGAAACTGTGCTCTATATTTTCATTTTAGAGAGCTGCCCTAGCGTTTGTTTGCTCCCCATCTTTCCCCACGTGGCCAGAGTGACTTTTACCTCATTCTCTTTGGGAGGGCATCCTATCATCAAAGTCCTGGCCTGGCCTGGCGACCAAGGAGGCAGAGAAAATGCAGGGAGGCCAGGCCTCTGCCAAGAGTGTACGTGAGCGGGGCCCCTGTGAGCTCTCGGGTCTTGAGGACAGTCAGAATGCTGCCATTTCTAGGTTAGGCCCTCCCCAGGGCATCAGGGCACCTTTGCACGTCACCAAGCCAGACTCAGACTGTGGAGCGGCCTGGTTGTGTTACTGGTGTTAGGAGTGTTGTTGTCCTGGCCCGGCCGTGCACGAGGCCACGGGAACTTCCAGTGATGCCATCTCTCCAGCTAGGGGAGGCTCTGTGACTGGTTTTTAAAGTGACTTTTTAAAGGTCTTATGCAGTTGCTGTGAGATGGCATGTGGAATTTAATGGACACATCCATTTGTGCTGTACCTAGAAGAAGATCACTTAAGGAGATGGAGCAGTCTTTTTTTTTCTAATTCAGCACACTCTCTGCCATCTCCACTCATGGAAAGTAGGTGGCGTTCCTGGAGTTCCCACCTCTAGGTGCGTGCATCACCTTCCTCTTTGGGAATGCAGCACGTGCATGTTTTTGGCAGCAGAATCCCCTTCTTAGTGTGCAGTGGTTGGCCAGTTTTAAAAAGACTTTGATTTCCCAGCTCATAAACGTTCTAAGTGAGAGGCACCATGGTATAGGGGAGAGAGACCTGGCCTTGGAGTCAGAAGGAGGACCTGAATTTAAATCTTGTCTCCGGCACATGCTGTCTGTGACCCTGGGGACGTCCCCAGTGACTCTGGGCCACATGACTCTTCAGTTCCGTAAGTTATGAGGAGCCAAGGAATGGCCTGGCTACATTGGTAGAAGGACTTTGCATACCAAGAATCCCTCCCCCCCTTCCCAGAAGTGAAATTCTAAATCAGGCCTCTGCCATCCAAAAAAGAAACCACAGCAAAGGTGCTGTGGGACAGACAGGTTGACCTGCTGGTAAAATTGTTTGCAGAGAGGTCTTCTGTGAAAAAAAACTCAGGTTTGGAGGGTTTATTTTCTTGGTTTGGTTTTGGTCAAAGACTATTGCTTGAGAGAGCATAGCTCAGTGGAAAGAGTCCAGGGCCCCGAATTCAAATCCTTATTGCCTGGGTGCTGGCCCTGGACCTTGGTGGTTTCTGAGGCCTCTGCCAGCGCTTTGTCCACACACATCTGGCCTCTCCCTCCTGCATCTGCTCTGGCCCTTCCTCCCTCCCAGCTCATCATTAGATTAAGCAGGCTTTGGTGAGCTCCATGGTTCTCTCAAACTCTCTACCTCCTGAGGCAGGCCTTTTCACAGGCTGTCTTAAAGCATTTCAGGCTGACATTGAAGGTTTCAAAAAGTATTTCTTCATCCTCCTTCTTTTGGTAATTTCTGAAGTCGTCTGCTCTCAGGTGGAAAGCTTGGACGCCTGCTTATGTAACAGAGTTTGCTAAGCATTTCTGAAATCCGTGGACAGCCGTGGGGATTAACCCTAGAAGCCCCACAGCCCACAAGGACGGCCCTTCCTGAGAAGGAGAAGGCGGGGGCTGCCTTTGGGGTGACCATCCTGGGCCACCGTTACTCAACAGAGGGCCCCTGTCGAAGGCATCGAAGCTGTTAACAGCCCCCAAGCCCATTGTACAGCACCGTCGCTGTTTGTCAGCTTGTCTATCGGGAGCTGAATGTGACAAGATGGAAACAGTAAAGTTTTCCATGTGTAGGCTTGAAGTAAAATGTAATTAGCCTTTATGCACAGAACAAGGACCCATTGATGAATACAGCTGGTCTTTGTTTGGGGCTGTCATTGAGAGTGGGAGGGAGAAGTGTTCTTCTTCATGTTTATTAATGCTTAGAGATTCCTTAGACAAATGGCGAGCACAGTTTCATATTTGTTGGAACTTCGGGGGCTTTGCCAGAGCAGTTGTTGTGTAAGAGGATTTCTGGGTTTCAGATGATCAGTGTGGCTGGGGTAGAGGCATGGCCCTGCCTTCTCCGCTTAAAGACGCCCCTCCTGCTTGGAGGGTCATCCTGCTTCCAGGCTTGCCATGTGCTCCTAGAGGAGGCACAGCTAATTAGCTTGATTGGGAGAGCCCATCAAAGGCATGGTAGTCGCACAACATGTAAGAACACAACATTTCTCTCCCAAAATGAAGCCCTGAGCAGCCTTGACCACCATTCCCCCCGAACGATGTACCTTTCTGCTCTGGCTGCTGCAATGGGCCCTTGAGCTTTCCGGCCAAGTTCATCAGGCTCCCACAAGGACCCTGCTTCAGCAGGGCTCCTGAGCCACCTCTTTGCTCTATCCCAGAAAGTAGCAGCTAGCTAAGGGACACCGGCTTAACACATACAGCAGGCTGCTGACATTACTGTTAACATGTGGGCTGAATTTCTGAGCCTCTGATGAAAGAAAATATTGAATCACACCAAAATACTACATGCTTCCCAGAGAACATTAGCCTGGGGAGAATTTTTTCCTCCCAGATTTTCCCTGGAAGAAAACCCATTTCCCCCCTAAACAGCCACCAGGCTAACCTTCCCAGGTTGAAAGTTGCCATTGTCCTCGCCTGTCGGGCTTTTTTTCCCCGCAAGAATTGAATCTGTAAGAGACATTGATAAAGAAATAATCTGCAGATGGTTTGAGTATATTTTCTGTGTGCCATGAATAATAACCTTGTGTTATGTGACAGAGTCTGTGTTTGGTCACAAAATATAACCCCCCCGTTTGCTTCTCTCCTTCCCTCCCCCCTCCCCATACACAAGTGCCCCTAAGCAAGGCAGGCTCTCTTTCCCCCTCACACAAAGATTAATACTATGGAAAGGAATGCAAGTCCAGTCCAGAAGGCTGGGCCTGGGAGATGGTGATCTCAGTGACCCCAGGTAGCCCAGATGAAAGAGGCCAGTGGGAAATGGGTAGAACCAGCCTGCTAGATGCAGTTAATGAATGGTGAACAGATTTTGTGCTTTCAGATGTAGGTATTGGGCAGTCAGGATATAGTATGCTACTTATCATGTTTTCTTAGATTTATTCATTAAGTGCTTCTAATAATTACAATGTCCAAAAAAGCTCCAGATTCCAATTTATAGTATGTAATTGTAAACTATGAAATTCTATTCTACCTATAATTATGAAAACTCTAAATACAAAATTAGAAAAATAAATCAAATGTGGAGATCTGCTGGCATCCCTTTAGAACGACACCTGAGACAAGGGCCTACCTTGATTCAGGGCCGTTTTCTGTCACGCTTTTGGCGTGGGTCATTTTGCCATGAATGGCTTAACTAGCACCTTATCCGAATTTACGCCAAATACACTTCATTTTATTTTCACATATTCATTCACAATTTCTTTTCATGTAAAAAAAAGAGAAATTAATGTCTTTATGTCACCTTCCTGCCTCTATTTCATGCCCTGCCCCTCACCCAGAAAGCCATCGAGAAAAAAGAAACCTAGAAGAAGCAGTCTATAAAACTAACACATCCGCCAAGTCCGGCAGCGTCTGCTGTGTTCCGTGCCCACGATTCCCACCAAATACACTGGATTTATCGATGAATTTACCATTATGACATTTTTTGGCTAAACTGTCCTCTGAAACTTTAATCAAGACACATAATTATGGTGATAATTCATTTATAGTAGGTTTCAAATCGCTTTCACAACGTGGGCCCCAAGTGTTTACTTGGGGGGGGGCTCTTATTTGTCACTTAGGGGGAGGGCAGAAAAATTATCATCATTTTAAAATCCTTCCCCGCGGTGTGCTGACTTCTCTTTCATTTTGTACTTTTCCATCCGGGGGACTCTGGGGACCTTGGCTACAAAGAACTTGGAATTTTGGCGGGGCCTAAGCATCCTATAATTGTTTTGCTATACATACCATGCTTAAGTATGGCTTCCCCCAGTCAGATATGAAAGGAGGCTTGTGTGCCATGAAGCCACATCTATTTGCTGTACCTTTAAGGACATAAAGTTTCCTATTTCCTGTCCTTCTGATGACTCATCACTTCCAGTACACGTTTCTATAATTATTTTCCTAGTTAAAATAATTTCCCTAAAAATAGCAGAGAAAGCAGCCTTTGATGGCTGGGGCAGGGAAAGGACTTGAAGAAAGAGCCCCCTGCCCCTGTTTCTCCAGAGCCTCAGGAAGGACAATATTGAGGGACTTCTTTGTTATTGTTGTTCTAAAAGTTCTTATCTCCAGAATAGCTTAACTGTGCATTTTGGGAAACTGGAAGTGGTGTTTTCAGCCCCTGTGAGCTGTTTGATGGCACACCTACGGGCTTGGGATGGGAGGCCCCTCAAGGGCGCTGTTTTTGGCTCCCACCCTGAGAAGGGGCTGTTTGAGCCTCCCCAGAGGTGCAGCATTTCACTGGCGCTTGCACAAGACCAGGCTTCCTTACCGCCGGGAGCTGGGCAGGAAGAGGAGAAAAAGACATTTTTAAAAAAGCTCCATTTCTTCCCTTCCCACTGGAAATCCCTTTGAGTGCCCAAGATTCCTGTCCGGCTGCATCTGACCCTTGGCAGGCCTGAGAAAAGCTCCCCTTCACCCCGCTCTAGAGATAAATGCCTTTTACCCACCTGACCCCACTGAGCTCTCCCACACAGAGCGTGAAGGCCGAGCTCCCTGTGCCTTCCAGAAGGCACAGCCCCAGCTTCCTGGGGGATGGACCCCAGGGGCCGCCGGCACACGTGTTCCTCCTGCTCCACACTGCTCAGGCTGCTTGGGATTTGTCTGTTTGTATAGTCGAGAATTTGAAATATTTGCTTCCAACTAATAGACAGTTTTGACTTGTGGTACTTGAGTTTCAGATAGTCTCTGATGGGCAAGGTTTACTTTGGTTTTACATGGATAAATATGTTTAATGAGAGAGAGAGAGAGAAATGGAGAGAAAGAAGGGAGAGGGAGAGAGAGAGAGAGAGAGAGAGATACAGGGTGTCCCAGAAGTCTTAGTGCGCTTTGAGCTCTGAATGCTCACTACGCTAGGCCGTTTGGGACACCCTGGATCTACTTCCTGTCTTTGCTTTGCTGTTTTTTGTTTTTTAACACATCTTCTGTGCACTTACTCACACTAGAAAGAAAGTTCTCTGAGGGCAGGGACGGGCTCCCTTTTGTCTTTGTGCCCTTTTAAAAAGGCCGTGGGTGACTTATTCCTGTCTTCTCTATAGTTGCTGTTCATATAACTTTGAGGTTGAGTTCTGTTTATTCCTTCATTTGGTATTTTTTTAAGAAGAAAAAGGAAAGGTGGAGGTAGCGAATTTGGCACAGAGGTCTTTGCTGGCGGGGGAGATGCATGGGAAGAGAAGCAGGCTAGATTCGAACTCATAGCCGTGGAGGAAGAAGGTGGTATTGGCAGGCCCTTCTGCTCTGAGATGCACCTGTGACTTGCCAAGCTGGCAGCCTGGGCCTTGGGAGGAGACTGACACGGGCTGGGGCAGGACCGGAGGCCCGGACTCTGGGGCCTGGCCGGTTGGTCAGGCTCTGGCTTGGAATGAAGTGAGACTCTCATAAACACTTTAATATTTAACAAGAAGCTGATTGAACAGTAGCATGGAAAGGCCAGTCAGTCCATCAGGAAACACTTCTACACACCTACGCTGCTAGGCACCGTGCCGTGCGGGGTCGGGAGTCAGGACCCTGGGCCAAATCCTTGTCCCCTTACGTAGCCCTGTGACTCAGGACAAATCCCTTCCCCTCTGTGGGCCTCAGTTTCTCTGTAAAAGCAGAGGTTGATCAGATGGCCTCCCAGTGCCATCCAGTGCTAGGTTGGCCAGGGTGCTGCCTGCTTCCTCACTCAGTCTACTCTCTGTCGGGCCTGAGGGGCCCTTGACTCCTCGGCCTTATGCTTAAGTGAGCGGAAAGCCCTAATCCAGGGCTGGAGAATCTGTAGCCTCGAGGCCACATGGGACCTTTAGGTCCTCAGGTGTGGCCTTTAGACTGAGTTCAGGTTTTACAGGACAGATCCTTTGATTGAAGGGATTTGTTCCATGAAGTTTGGATTTGGTCAAAGGGCCATGCTTGAGGACCTAGAGGGCCCTATGTGGCCTTGAGGCCACAGGTTCTCCAGCCCCGCAGGCCTAAGGAGAGGGATGGAGGCCGACCTGTGATGTCATGACTATAGGGAACTCCCGAAGGAGAAAACTCCCTCTGGCCCCCCAGGTCTGTATGAGACACAAGAGGCCAGGAAGGCCAGAGGACCCTCCCAGCTGGGGACGGTCAGCAAACCCTCGCTGTACACTGTGGGCCTAGCACTCACAGTCAGTGGGGGGGGGGGGCTGGTTTTTCTGAACTGCTTCCTCCCCCACTTCATCCCCCTTCCTACTTCTATCCTTTGTTATGAGGGATGGCTATCAGGGCAGGGTATGTTTGGAAACAGGAGAGGAAAAGCAAAGAGAGGGGCAGAATTTTTGGAAAAGGCAGAGACCATGACAAGAGTCAGCAGAGAGGAGTCAAGCTCTCTCCACAGACACCCGGACACCCGGCTGGCTTGTCTAAGGTGGCCTCCTTCTTAGGAGGATGGCCACCCTCCATCCCCTCGGGGCAGAAGAGGGAGGCTCATGCGCAGGTGTGTCTATCCCAGCTCCTCCTACCTTCCATGGCTTCAGTGACGGGGATGCCTTAAAGGGACTTTCCCTGGGTGACCATTACTCCACAGAGTTGAGGAATATGAAAATCTCCTGGCACTCGCACTTGGCGGTGCGGACAGAAAACGTGGGTTACTTTGCCCAGTCTTCGAGACATCGATAGCCTTTTCTGAACAATTTTGACCAAGGCGAGACTCTTTTCTGTTTACGTTTTGAGGATACTGGATTAGGACATTCCCTCCTCAAAGAATTCTCCTTAGTGACAAGAGCCTTAACTCCTAATTAGTGTCCATGCATTTCAGGACCGCATACTCCTAGCTCCAACTATTCCACAGTAATTAATGTTTCGATAAACATATCCTTAAAAAATCAATTGAAATTTAATAACCGTAGAATGACTGGCTTCTAGATTCTAAATCCGGTGTTTCTGGGAGCTGTAGCTTTTGAGGAGGAGCCAATTGTGCAATGTGCTATCTGCCCCCCAGGGGGCTTGTGACCAGCATAAGGCATTCTGGGGTCTCTGTGTGGCATGGCTGCAGATGGCCCAGGAGAGAGGTTCCGATGGCATTTCAGTGGCTGACCCTGGACCAGTTGGGCCTGGCAGTGCCAAGCGACTGGACTCCCAACAAGAACAGGCAGTGTTCTTGTTCTCAGCCACCATTAAAGGGTCTCTTGGAGCAGCCCTAAGAATGAAACATTTCCTATAGGAAAGCAAGGGGGAGAGAGAGATAATTGAACTCATTGATTTCTTTCACGGTTTGTTTGCCCTTTCATTCTCTTCCTGAGGTGCTGTTTGTTGAGGAGTATCTCCAATTGCCAGGAAGACCATGGGGTGTCTCATCTTCCCCCGCCAGCTCCCCTCATAGCCAGAGCCAGGACGGTGGCAAGGCTGCGAGATGAATTTTTAATGGAGACCGTTACAGCATCGCCCTTGCTGCCCGTGTGCACAGCTCTCTGGGGCTTTCAGATTTAATGCTCTGATGAACAGAGTACAGACTTGGGGCATTCTGTAGCAGCCAGGATTAACCCCTCAACCACCATGGCCAGCGCTGTTCATTTCCCTGAAGTTGAACACAGGGAATGTGGGAGGAAATTGGCCAGTTAGCCCAGGATTCAAAAGCAGATCAGCCCACTTGGACCTCAGTTGGCATGCTTAGAGTTTTGCCTCCCCTCCCCCTTCTTTAAAAAATCCTTTTTTTTTTAACCTTTTTTTAATATGTGACCATGAAGTCACATATTATCGGACAGATAAAAATCTCATTCTGATTTTCTCGATGTAGCCTCAGTCAGTCAGCTCTCATTTCTTAGGTGCCTGCTCCGACTCACCTGCTGAGCTGGGCATTTGAAATGTGCCAGGCTCACCCTCCCCCTCACTGCCTTCCATCACATTCAGTTCTGGTATGTATATCTCGTTGGGAGCGGGGCTGGGCCCATTCATTGTCTCTGTGCCTAGCAGCAGCAGCGCCAGCAGCAGCACCAACAGCAGCAGCAGGGATAATAGCCCCCATTTATATGTGTCTCAAGGTTTGCAAAGCACTTCACACACTTGATCAACACAGCGACCCCAATGTTGTTGTTATCCCTGCATTACAGATGAGAAAACGGAGGCAGAGAAAGATGAAGGGACCTCCCCAGAGTCACACAGAATGGACAGCTGGAACAGCCTTTGAGCCTGGGACTCCCACACTCCCCATTCAGTTTGAATTCTTGGCTGTGTGACCCTGCTGGGCAGCACATTGAACCTCCCTGGGCCTCAAGCTGCTTATCTCTAAAGTGGGGAGGCAGTGATAGCACCTGATGAGGCCTGAGAGAGCTGAGATCTGCAGAGTACTTTACAAACCTTAAAGGGCTGCGTAAGTGCCGGCTGTTGTCTCTGTCCTTGTTGTTATTTATTAAAAAACAGATAAATACTACCTGGCAAATAAAAAGCTACCTTGGGAGGAGAGCAGGGAACCCGGGTGTGAATCCTGTTCCCCTCGCGTGCTGATCTAGGCCAGTCACACAGTCTCTCCAACTTTCATTTCCTCTGTCAGATGAGGGCGTTGGACCACATGGCTTTCCAGGGTTCCTGCCGGGTCTGAGTACGGGATCCGAAAAGGCTGTCATTGGCAGAAAGTAGACATTTTCCCTTATCTTCCCATTTCTAGAGAGCAGCTCAACGTGGCTTCAAGTTCAGAATTTTCTGATGATGGGAAAAGAACGTGATACCTTTTAAATGTGCTAGGTTGGGTGTGACTCACAGAAAGGTAGGAAGGAAGGATGTTGACACTGGTCAGTCAGCACGCACAGATGCACAGCGACTCCAGCTGTCGGGGGGCTTGCGTCCTGATGCCATCTGGACCCTGGCAGAATCTCCTGCAGGTTATTGTCTGTGGACGTCTTTGTCATCTGATCTGCTCTTGTGTCCCTCGTCCAGTGAAGACGAGTGTAAGGGACTGGGCAAGGTCGTTCCTCACGTGGTCAGGAGGGAGTTTGTCTTCTCTGTTGCTGAAAGATTTAGAAACTCTCTGAACTCAGCTATTAAAAAAGAAGCCCAAAGCAGGCTGAAATAGCTGTGCTTGATACAAAAGGACAGTTGGCACTGTCCTCCTATCCAGTGGACATACGGTGGCTCTTTTAAAAACTATAATAAGAAATTACTTCTAAATAATATTACACTAATTATAACTTCACACTCTAGGCTTGGTTCACATTTCAAAAACCATGATAGCAATCTGCAGTAATGTTATACCATGCAGATGACTGATAATAATATAACAACCCACATTTCTAGTGTGCTTTGAGGTTTACAGAATGTTTCCTTCTCAACACTGTAGCTGAGATAATTGACCTTAGCTCTCTGTCTGTGATCCTATGAGGGCAGGAGTTGTGATCCCCACATTAAAGGGGAGGAAACTGAGCCTCTGAGAGTTTCTGTGTCTTTGCCCAGAGTCAGACAGCCAGTAAGTGTCAGAGCTGGGGTTCTCCTGACTCCAGGTTCAGGGCTCCTGCCCCAACGGCCCCGTCTGCTCAGTGCCTGCCTTTGTTACATTAACACCACTAGCAGAAAGCTGGTTCTCATCCATCTAGTGGCCCAGACAACTTAGCTTTAACTGAGTGGCCACTATTGTATGGCAGGTGGTACGGGACCTGTGCTTGCTTTCACTAGGTTAAGGAAACTCTACCAATCTCCATGGAGAGATTAAAGGACTTGTCCATGGTGCTGGAAAGGTCTTGAACCCAGACCTTCCCTGCTTCAGGCCTGGCTACATTTGACTACGCAATCTCTTTTGTGCTCAGTAAGAAATAACCTTCCCATTCCAATGGTGGAGTTGTGTATTGTGGAGAGCTATCCGCAGAAATGGATTTCCCAGCACAGAAATGTAATGCATACACTTCTGCCTGTTTCACAAACCAAATTGAGTCATGAGGAATTTGTTTAGGGCATAAATGTACATTTCAGGAT
>CM053584.1:380561613-380607633 GCA_028627135.1 Pseudochirops cupreus | reverse complement strand
ACAGGAAAATGACAAATGCTGGAGAGGATGTGGAAAAATTGGAACACTAATGCATTGTTGGGGGAGCTGTGAACTGATACAGCCATTCTGGAGAGCAATCTGGAACTATGCCCAAAGGGCTATAAATAATTGCATACCCTTTCACCCAGCAAGACCACTTTTGGGGTTATATCCCAAAGAGTTCACAGAAGTGGGAAAAGGACCCATTTGTACAAAAATATTTATTGCAGCTCTCTTTGTGGTGGCTAAAAACTGGAAATTAAGGGGATGCCCATCAATTGGGGAATGGCTGAACAAGTTGTGGTATATGAATGTAATGGAATACTACTGTGCTTATAAGAAATGGGGAGGAGACGGTTTTCATATTCTCCTGGAGAGGCTTATACGAACTGATGCTAAGTGAGAAGAGCAGAACCAGGAAAAACTTGTACACAATCACAGATACATCGTATGTGTGATGACCAACTTTGATGAACTGGACTCTTCTCAGCAACGCACAGCTATGAGACAACTCTACGAGTCTCAGGATGGAAGGAGATGTCTACATTCAGAGAAAGATCTAGAAAGACCAGAGTTTAAGTGGAGACTGAAGCAGTCTACATGCTAGCGTTCTTCTCCATGTTTGGTTCTCTTTCTTTTTCCCCTTGTTCACTCCATTGGTTACAACCCTGCTATACGACCAGACTGATGTCCAATGTGAAAGTATTTGCAGATCCTGTACATGACTGCACGCCGCCATGGGGGGGAGGCGGCAGAGGGAGGGGAGAAAATTTGAAACTCAGGGGACTCTGGAACTGAATCTTGTAAACTAAAAGTAAACAAACAAATCAAATGTTAAAGAAAAAAAAAGAGAGAGAACTGCTCCCCTACAGGGATAGAATCCCCACCGTTGTTCACTTTTGTCTGGGGCTTTACAGGAGGTTAGGGGTCAGAAGGAAGGTCATGGTCTTCTTCAATAGATTTCAGTTGGGAAATATGTATTAAGAAAAGGAGGAAAGCTTCACACTATTCAGAACTGAAGAGATACTAGGCTCTGGAGTCAAAGGGCCTGGGTTCAGATCCTGTCTCTAATGTTTACGACCTCAGTGACTTTAAGCAGGATCCTTCCCTTCCCTGGGGGTCAGTTCCCTTATCTGTAAAATGGAGGCACTGGACTATGTGGCCTCTGAGGTGCCTTTTACATCTAAACTTGTGACCCTCTGATGGCATTTGGCCCATCATTTAACAGAGGGACTTGAGGCCTAGGGTCAATAAATGAATAAGGTTTTATGCACCTACTGTGTGCCAGCCACAGTCCTAGGCCCTAGAGACTCAAATACAAAAGTTAGATTGTCCCTGCACTTGAGGAACTTCCCTTCTAGTCTGGAGTGGGAAGAGCAGGTACCAGAGGAAAGTGGCTGAGGCCTCTGCTGCCTAAAGTTGTCCTCCTTGAATGTGGCTTCTGACACAGGGAGCTAGTGGCTCCTCAGGATGAGTGTGGTGTGAATTCACCCCTGGCACTTCCACCATTCACTTGCCAGGCGCAAGTCTTAAACAGAACACATAATGCCCACCTCTGTCATACATCCAGTAATTTTAAAAAGACAAAGAAGGAATGTCAAGAGAAGGTGAAATTCAAATGTTAGGTTCCTTTTATTGCAAAAGCTGGCCCGGGGAAGCAGGCTCAGGCTCAGCTCTGAAAGCTCTTTGGCTTGTCTCGCTTGCTTCTCAGCATCAGAATTAACTGTGTTTGGCAGCCAAGTGGATTGATGTTGTGGTAGGGGAAAAGCTGATTGTGTCCCACCACAGACACCATAAACATAATACACAAAGGGGATTTAAACAAGCCACACTGAAAATGGAACGACGGCCCGGAAAGATTTGTGTCCAGTCTTGATAATGAGGGGAAGTGTTAAGTGCATTTTCAGTCATAGCTAAGAAAGCTGACCCTGTCACTCTCTGATAGAGCATGGGAAACAGAGGCAAAAGGGCCTGGCTGCTCTGGATTGGGGAGCGGCCATTCAGGCTTCTGGTGAGTATTCTAGAGCTGAATCTACCCATGGATGTTTCATCTTATTAGCTAATCGTTTGACTTCGTCAGTGTCAGTCAGGCTGTTTGCTATAAACTTTTTCAAAGTCAACAATAGCGAAATCTCAGATTTTTGTGTGGCATTTTAAATGGTAACCAAGCATTTTTATATCTCCCATTCGGTCGTCTTGGGCAATTCGTGTCGCCCTTTTGGAGACAGGATAGAGATGCAGACGCCCCAGAACTAACACGGTCCTCTGGTGCCAGAACTCGGATTAAAACCCAGCCTGGGACGCTTCTCACTACACTCTATTTTTCAACATTAACTCAGAAATATTTATTAAATCACTACTGTGTTAGGCACTAGAAAAGATATAAAAATAAATAATGCGCAGCACGTGGCCCTCAGAGAGCCTAGTCTAGAATGCATGACGTGTTCCATATGTACACATGAATGTATGTAATACCAGTTAGGAGTACCACTTGTGGCACAGTGCAGTAGTCTCCAGGTCAGGGCTGGGGCACCACTGGGGGACAGTGACTGGACTCTGAGGGGTATGTGATCAGCTCATACTCCACCCTCCCTAGTCACATGTCTTGCTTCCACTCCAGCCACAGCCTAATGTTTCACTTTCCCCATTCCTCCCCGTCCCAAGCCTTGCCATCGTGAGCTAGTGCCCTCTGTGCCATTCTAACCTAAACCCAACCCAACATAACAGCATCCATCACAGCAGCTGCTCGAGCACAGTGCATCCCCATGGGGGGGGAAATGCTGTTAGACATGCTCAAGTTCAAGCTCGGAGTCCTCTGGTGCCATCGCTAGAGGGGCCTCAGACCAGGGCGCAGGTCTTGCTCTGGTCCCCCATTGGCTTGGTCACTTTGGGCACTATCACTGCCCTGAAGTTGCATTGTAGGACAGTCAGTCTTCTGCTGTGCGGATGTTCTTCTACACTGGTAGAAAGATTTTCCTCACTGATACAGGGAGTGCTCGTAGCAGTGAAATCACATCCTTAGATTAAAAATAATACAAATTATAATGCAGATGCCTAAGAGGCAAGAGCTGTGATACGAGAGCAGACGAGAGTGGGACCGTGTCTTTCGGCCAAGGAATGGGGGTACCATCAGGAAGGCACTTAATGAGGAGATGGCACTTAATGAATATAATGTGGGTAAGCTGAGATGGGAGGACGGCATTCCAGCCATAGGGAACATTTGGAGGAAGGATATCAGGTCAGGGAAAAGGACGGAACCTGAGATCTCTTGGGTATGTGGGTATTCCCGATGCGGAAAGGCACCTCCACCTCTGTGTGCCTTGAGTTGCCGAGGGCACTCTTGTCAGAGGCGGGACTAGAATTCTGGTCTTTGGGATTCCAAGCCTTACTCCATCACTCCAGAGAAAGGTTATGGAGTTGGGACCCATGGAGTGTGCTCAAGGAACAACAGACAGCCTCTTGACACTGGACCACAGCAGTCGGCTGGAACCTGAAGCCAGGCTAAAGAATTTGGACTTTAATTATTAGGCAGCTGGGAGCCATTGAAGCTGTCGGAGCGGGAGTGGCAGGACCAAGGCAATTCAGTAGGAAGGTTGTCCTGACAGGGATCTGTGGTAGAGGTCAGAAGGAGAGTGGAGGCTGCATCATGCCGTGGAGCTGAAAGCTCTCTCTTCCTGGCCCTACAAAAAGAGCGGCATCGCCGTGGGCAGGCTATGAGTCCTGTCTCCATCATAGTATGTAGAGCTAGAAGAGACCTTAGCACTGTCTGCCTCGGCCCTGACATCATGCAGATGGAAAAACAGATTGAACCAAGGCCATAAAGGTAAGTAATCAGTAAATCAAGCATTTATTAAGCCCCTGCTGTGCGCCAGGCACTACCCTGGACACACAAAGAAAAAGAAAAACCAGCCCCTGCTTTCTAGAGGATCATAATGTGGCCAGGGGAAACGCCGCATCTCTTCGTGCATCAGAGCAGAGTAGAGGGGGGGAAGGGGTCAGGAGGGGCCTTGTGTATGGGGAAGGTGGCACGTAGAGCAAGCCTTAAAGGAAGGCCAGATCCATGATTCTTTCGACTCTGCCATTGTTAATGCTTAGACTTGACAGAAACACCTGAATATTCCTGAGCTGAATTTAATTCTGACATCCCCTCCTCATGTGGCTAAGCGTGGTCTTGTTATAGCAGGAAGCCTTCACATACACGTTTATTTTCTAAGCCCCTATTTTAAGCCGCATGAAGAAATCTGGCCTCTTTTCAAATCTTCCACATTTTAACCTGCCAAGAGGAGCACAGCTGCCGTGCTTCCCAAAACGCCACCTAGGCAGCAGCGCCTGCTTGGGGGAGGGGGGGGGAGGCTTCAATTTTTTCCCCCATTCCTTGAACAAAAAGTGGACATCAAGTGTGTGTCTGTTTCCTTTTTAAAATGTGTTTCTGTAAGATCTTCTAGCAAACCCTTCTTCGGACTGATCTTTTCTTCCCCTGTTTTCTCCTTTCCTGGAATGACCTTAGAGATTCCTTTGTGACCCAATGGTGCTTGGAGTTGAGGTTAAGCTTTCCTCTGTATGATCCCCCATCACCTGCAGGAATGGACACGTTGTCCCTGGGCCTGGAGGCCACCTCCGTGACCACGTTCCTTGTAGCCCTGTTACATAACAGCTCTTTTCTTAGGATGGACATGCCTTTTAGGCCTTTTAGTTTAGAGTTCACAGAATACAAATAAACCTCTCTCCTTATTTGATAATCACTTTATAATGCTTGACCTGGTTCAGTACGGCCTTTATATCACAGTTGACAGTTGGAGCTTTAAAAAAAAAAGGCCCTTTCTTTGGGATCAGCATTTCTCTAACAGTTTGGCTTTTTTTTCCTTTTCCTTTTTTTCTTGTTTTTCCATGTAATGATGAAGTCAGTGTTTGCTCCATTTCCAAGAGGTTGTTTAGAGAGCCCAACACACAGTAGGCAGCTGATACGTATTTGTCAATGTAATTGAATGAGTTATTCATATACTGTTCAAAATCAAAAGCCATTCGGAGTACCAACAGACCCAGACAATAAGAGGGATGTTTGGGGATTTAGAGACTTAGGGCTGGAAGGGACCTTTCAGGTCAAGTCCAACCCCTACATTTTACAAATGAGGAAACTTAAGGCCAGAGGGTATGAGGGATTTGCTCTGGGTCCCACAGCTAGTAAGCGACTGAGGTAGGATTGGAATCTGGGTCTTGCATACTCCAAATCTGGCACTCTGATATTGTGATGCCACTCTGTCTTTCCCACCCAGAGCAGAGCCTCCTCCTGGACAGTGTGGCCAATGGAGCCAGGCCTGAGCAGACAGAGCGTTGCCGTAACTCTTCCCTCTGTCCATGGCTGTGACCAAGTCTTGTTCATCTGGAGCGCTTTTTCCACCAGAGGTAGAGCCCAGCCCTGGTGGTGCAGAGGCAGCCACAGGGGCCGAGGCCGGGCCTTTGGACGCGCGGTTGTTCTCTTCCCGTGTTCTGTGGGCAGCCCCCAAACGCTGCTTCAGCTCTGTGTCCCGCTGGAATCCAGGGGCCTCCTTTCAGTCCTGCAAATCACAGAGCACCCCGGCTCGTAATCCCCTCATCGGTAAATCCTGGGGGTGGGTCCTTCCCGCTCCTAGATTTGTGACCCGGCGACCTCTGCAGAGCCAGGAATATACTTTGTTTGTTTTGGGGTTTTGCTTTTATATTTATAATTAATTTATTTTAGCATTCTTTTTTTTTATTCTGAGTTCTAGTTCTTTCCCTCCCACTCCTCCACCATCCACTGAGAAGGCAAGCAATATGATATCAATTATATATGTAAAATCATGCAAAATATTTCCATATATCCATGTTGCCAAAAAAAAACGCAAGAAAAATAAAGTGAGAAATTGTACTTGAGTGCACTCAAAGTTCATGAGCTCTCTCTGGAGGTGGGCAGGGTTCTTCCTTGTGGGCCCTTTGAAATTGTCTTGTACCTTTGTCTTGATCAGAATAACTACGTCTTTCACAGGCGATCATTATTACGGTGTAGTTGTGTCCAATGATCTGCTGGTTCTGCTCGTTTCATTTTGCATCAGTTCATGTAAGTCTTCCCAGGTTTTTCTGAAACCATCCTGCTCATCATTTCTTATAGTACAGTTGTATTCCATCACAGTTACATACCGCATCTTGTTTAGCCATTCCCCTTGGATGGGCATCCCCCCAATTTCCAATTCTTTGCCACCACAAGAAGAGCTGCTATAAATATTTTCATACAAATAGGCCCTTTTCACTTTTCTCTGATCTCTTTGGGATACTGTCCCTAGTAGTGGGCATTGCTGGGTCAAAGGGTGATCTTAGTTTTATAGGCCCTTTGGGCATGGTTCCACATTGTTTTCCAGAATGGTTGAATCAGTTCACAACTCCACCAACAGTGCATTAGTTCCCCAATTTTCCCAGACCCCTCCAGCATCTGTCATTTCTTTTTCTGTCATATTAGCCAATCTGATAGGTGTGAAGTGGTGCCTCAGAGTTATTTCAATTTGCGTTTCTTTAATCAGTAGTGATTTAGAACATATTTTCATATGACTATAGATAGCTGTGCTTTCTTCTTCTGAAACTGCCTATTCATATACCTTGATATCCCTAATTATCTATTGGGGAATGAAAGCCAGGGATATATTGAAAGGGCTCAGCAATTCAATCTGAGCCTGATTTCCTGGAGAGAGGTAGAGTAGAGTCATACGTAGAGAGGTTGCCCCTGATGCAGGACAGCCTGCTCCTATACCTGGCTCACCCCATGCTCCTCAGGGCCCTCTTTGTCCTGGACAGCACAGTAGGTGCTGTTCTGCATTGCTCCAGAGCTGGACAGAATCTTAAGTCCTCTCCAAAAAAAAAAATGTTTACTGATATAAGCCTGACAGGTTTGACTGCCACACAGGGGGCATCCCCAAAGACTTAATATAAAGCCTCACCAAGACTTTTGGGGACAGCTTTTGCAGGTGTCTGAGTCATGCTGATTCAGGACTCTAGTTTGGGTGTGGGCAAAGGAACCTTTGCGTAAAGTGTATAGAGAGGGGGCAAGGACTCAGAGAGCCCCAAGACTCCTGATTCCCTGTAAAGGGAATGCTCACTTCATCCTCCCTGCCTCATCCCCACGTAGGCTCTCTTCTGTCATGGGCCTCATGTAGGCCCCGACACCCGCTGCCTTGCACCCCACTCTTCCTGCTTCCTGGGACTCTAGGGGCCTAAGCTTCTTTCAGGATAGAATCTACATCCAAAACCACTAAAGTCATTCCATTCTGGGCAGCTTGTGATTCCACTCAACTTTCATTGACACATTAATTTGTCTTCTTTTCAAAGCCTTGTGTTTCCACTTATGGTGGCCATTCAGGCTGCCCTTTGTACAGGGTATTAGAAAATGAAGCTCCTGTTAAGTTGTGTCTCTGATTACTGACTCAATTGTAGGACCCTCCAAGGCTCCTAGAACGCCCTGTTTGGTTTTTTCTTAATTTTCTTTTTTTCTTATAAGCTTAAAAATCACAAACAAACATGACCGTGTCCCAGAACTGCGTTGTCCTCATCTGTATGTAAAGTGAGGAGTTTGGCCTAGATTGTGTCTGAGGGCCCTTCTGGGACTAAATCTGTGAGCCTGTCATCCTGTGACTTCTAGATCCATCAGTCAACAGGTATTGGCTAGGCATAGACCGTGGGCCAGCATACAGAGAAAAAGCACAAAGTGTCCTTGTGGGCAGTTTTTTGTGCATATGTTAAACTGAATTTGGTTGTAACAAAATCGTCCCATCCTCACCCCCTTCTGGACTCTTATGGGGAAGCTGTTATTGCTGGGTTTTTGATACTCATTTTTCAGCCATTTTTCCTTTATATGGCATTTTAAAGGGCACAGTTCCTCCTCAAAGGCCCTTCCCGTGGTCCTAGGAATGGTACGATCAGTCAGGCCCCACTGAAGCACAAAGACCTGGAGTCTTCTATGACCTAGGCCTTGATGGCTCGGCCAGACACAGTCCAAGTGAAGCATTTTATAGGGGGAATCTCCCTGAGAACATGGACGGTATCTGAACTCCCCTGGAACCTGACTCAGCACTTCCCTTGCTGAGCTGAAGGGGAGCCCACTGGACATTTTACTTTGAACCTTCTTGGACAAACTTTAGCAGTAGACAGCTCCCTGCCTCCCCTTGGCTTCCTACCTAGGAGATGGATGGTTCTGCAGGGGGCTCACCTCTATCACAGCATGGTGTGGAATGAACTTAGCTTGAGCCGGTCACTGTCAGGTTACACGGCCAGCGGGTCCAGTTCCATGCCACAGTGCAGGAGCTTGACTGTATCTGCTTCTCTTCTGTTGTGATATTGGCAGCTTTATTTCACCTCTTGGCAGAGAGAGACCTTGTGCTGCTATCAAATGCTAAGGGCATTGGGCTTTTGTGATGTGAGGGGTTGTTGGTCCTGCCAGTACAAGTTAGAAAGAAATCTGTAACGTGATGTTGTCAATGAGAGTCAGGAAAACCTGGGTCCCAGGCCTGCTCTGACAGACGCTAGCTGTGTGGCCCTGGGTCAGTGCCTCAGGAAGCTCTCTAAGATGTAGGGAAGGTTCTCATTTACGTTGCTGGAGAGGAGCCCTCTCCATGAGAGCCCCACATCAATGGCAGTCACGGATGGGGGGGGCGGTGGCCTGGAGAGTGATAAGTGTTTGTTCAATAATCCCACGCACATAGGCCGTACTACACGTGCCCATTTCTCAGATGTTCAGAGTGATAATAATAGGTGGAAGAATCTAACTGTAGGTTTTGTGCTGCTCAGCCATTCTGTTTTCACCCTATGTCTAATATACCAAGACCTTCCTTTCCATTCTTTCACGAGTAATACAAGCTACATGTCCTTCTTTTAAGTGCAGAAACCTAAAGGCAGTGTTGTCTAGTAGATAGAGAGCCAGCTTTGGCCTCTGGAAGCCCAAGTTCAAGGCCTTCCTCTGATGCATGGGATCCTGGGCAAAGCCCTGAGCTGCCCAAGGCCTCCAGGCACGGCTCAGACTAGAAACTGATCTTCTGAATTGGTGGAGGGAGTTTTCCCACTGAGAGTTCCCATTCGAATGGAAAGAAAGCCAGAGCGCAGAAGTCAACTTTTGTTGTCCAAACTAAAGGCAGGAAGACATCGTAAGGGCATCAATGTACGCCACTCCAGGGGCCAGCAAGTCTGGCCCTTCCATAGTGTTTGTATAACACTCTACAAACAGAGCTAGAATAGCCGAATTATTAATTCGCAAGTTGTCCTCAAAAAAGACACTTATACTGTGGAAACCCAGACTTTTGGTGCCAATGAGAAGAGAAGGACAGGACTGTTTGCCTCATGAATTGTCCTGCCACATCACTTTTATCGTTACGAGCCGTTCCTTTGCCCAAGTATAGTAGGATGGTGGACGCCACCAGTCATCTTGAAATATCCTAAGTACATTGTAATTGGAGACGAGGAGAGCATAGCTAAGTAAAATCAGTCATTAACTAAAGCCATAGATCAGCCCAGCCCAGCATGAAGACAGAATGGGACAGGGCAGGCCAGGCTTGCTCAGTCACATGAGGCCCGAGTGGGGCAGGGGCAGGGGCACCCAGTACATGTAAAAATGACTCGTCAGTTATTGGTTTCTGCATCTAGGAGGCCCAGGAAACCCACCCGGGCTAGGGGGGTAGGAAGGGGATCTTGCCAAGTGTTTTAATTTTTAAATTTTAAATTTTCTCTCACCAGACCTTTTCCTGAAAATTGCTCGTATCAAAATGAACAGACATTAATTAAGCTTCGCCTCCTTTCTTTCCCTTCCCTTTCCTCCTAAAGAACAGTGAAGTGACCACAAGACACATGATTCAGGGGAACAAGAGGTTTAAGAGATGCCCTGTGCACTCCCCAGTCCCTCTGCCCACCCGGGGTCCCCTGAGCTTGTCTTTGAAGAAGCCATTATCTGGAAGGAGCATGTCTGCTTCCCATTTTAAAAAAGAAATCATCAGGGCGGCTAGGTGGCGCAGTCAATAGAGCACCGGCCCTGGAGTCAGAAGGACCTGAGTTCAAATCCGGACTCAGACCCTTAATACTTACTAGCCGTGTAACCCTGGGCAAGTCACCTAACCCCAATTGCCCTGGCCTCCTCCTCCAAAAATAAATAAATGAGAATGCAGTCATCGGTCATCAATTACAAACTGCCCTTCCATCTCATTGTGGTTGGCGTGGTGGTCAGTCATTGCAGCCACGCCCAGGTCTTCGTGGCCCCGTTTGGCAGAGGTAGCGGAGTGATCTGCCATTCTCTCTTCCGCTTCATTTTACGAATGAAGAAACTGAGGCACATAGAGTGAATTGCCTTGCCTGGGGTCACGCAGCTCCCCTCAGAAGAATGAGCGGGCGAGGCCTGGGACAAGGGGTGGCGGGTGCTGCTGCATTTAATATCTAACTGAGAAACAGAATAACTCCACACGGAGAGCGGAGCCTCCATCTGCTCAGCTGTTAGAGGATGACAAGGACCGGAACTGGTTCACGAAGATCGGCGTCTGTGGAATCACCAGATGGTGAGGTGGCGGCCCCAGAGGGAGGGGCCGCAGAGGTTCTCAAGGCCAGCTCCCTCATTTGGCAGATGGAGGAAACTGAGGCTCAGGGAATGGAAATGACTTTCCCAAAGTCATTCAGGTAGCAAACAGCAGGGCTGGGTTTGACCCTGGGTCAGATTAGGCAAGCCAGATATTTTCAGGGCATATTTCCAGGCCCATCTTGTGCTAAAGGTGAAGAGGAATGATGCCTCTGTGTCCATCCATAACAGCCCCCTCTGCGTGCTTTTCGCATCGCACCCTGAAGCCCAGAGGGAAGGGGGGGCAGGCTCAGGAGCCCCTCTCTCCTAAGTGAGCAGAGCAGGGGCTGATCCCGGACCCGGTTGGCAGAGCTTTCTCCCCCAGCCCCATGTCAGGCTCTCCTTTCTTGTGTCTGATCTGTGACCCGGGCTGGATCGAATTGTTTTCTGTCCCTTCAGAGATCAATCAGGGCCTCTATTTCTCTTCAGCCAAAACATCTCTGCTATTTTCTTTGTGAAAGGGAGTTGTACATGTGGAAGTCCTCCGGTTTCTTGTAGACCTTGGCCTGTCAGCCTTCCCTTCCTCCCATCTCTCCAGCTTCTCCCTGTGCCACCGAAAGTCATCATCCAGGCTTGGGCCAGGTTAAGAACCCTGAGCCTTGGAGCGTCTCTGTGTTTCTCATCAGCACAGGTCCAACCAAGCCTTGTTTTCCCCTTCTTGTACCAGCTTCAAGCCCAGACCACCTCCTGGCCAGGAGGTGAGACCTCCTGAGGCTCCCCAGCTGGGGAAACTGCTGAGAAAGTCGGCCCGCCTGCTTGTCTTTTCTCTCCCGTGTCCATGGGCACCCACTGGGGGGCTGCCCAGTTCTAGCTAGAGTCTGGAGCTCAGTGAGTTAATTAGTCCACAAGAGAGCCAGTGTTCTTTGGGGATATGGAGTGAAGAGGGGATTGTGTTACACCTGGATGTATTTTTTGTCCAGACCTGTGGTTTCATTAAATTAAAGAAACTCCCTCCACCAATGCAGGGCGGGGTGTGCCTGCTCTGGGACCTGAGGCACTGCCAGGTGGAGGGACCCGCCTGGGGTTAGATCAGAGGGACTTTCTGATTGCAGCTACCACTGCACAATATTATCTTCCCGATTTCCAGCCGTCAGGACATAGTCAGCAAGTCAGGCCCAAGGCTGGGGCTAGAACAGAAGATTCTGAGTGGGGGAGTACTCCTGCGCCCCAGCATCCAGCTCTTCGAATGAGCTATAGCAAACCCCTGGCTCCTTGATTGAAGGGCAAAAATGAGGCATCTCCTCTGAAGCAGCAATGAGTTGGGGGCGTAGATCACTGGGAACATCATGGAGATAAGCAGCCAAGGAAGGAGTAAGCCAGTGTGTTTGTCACCAGAGCCTGAAAATGGCTTCAGTAGCAAGAGCAGGCTGAATTATGCAACACATAACTTAATTCCCGGGGCCCCAGCTGTTTCATTTTTCCTGCCTGGCGACGATGGAACCTTGAATGACAGATGTAGGCAGAAGGGCTGATTGCGCCATCGGCCACATGCTGGAGAGTGACCTGATTCTAACAGCGGCTTCCAGCATGCTGGCGGGCCGTGTCGGGCTGCCCAAGGCCAGGGCCAGAGCAGTCCCGCCCATCAGGTATGCTTTGGCTTCCAAATGAGAGTTTCTGTATTTTAAATGTGACTGAGAAGAATTCTGTTCAGTTGTGGGGGAAGGGGGGAGAAGCTTAGGCACTCTTCATTTGGGATTCAAAACATGAGCTTTAATTAAATTGCTTTTAATTGTTAGTGCCATAAGATAAATCTAATATCGTGATGATAGAGAGAAATCAATTGTGGTTAATATCTGAGCAAGCAGAGGTGCTATCCAGGACCCACTTGGCTGTCTCAGGATAGTATTTCACTTCCAGTCAGGATAATGTGTTAGGCCCTGCGTTCTTTTCTGGGTGGGGTTGGAGGAGGTGGCTGCATTGAGGAGGTGACAGACAGATGCATAGATGGGAGTTGGAGGTGTGGAAGATCACGCCTTCCTTGAGATGTGAGTGTTAGAAGGGTCAGGAGTGTGGTTGTGCCTGTCCCTACAAGGGAGAACACCACCGTAATGGGATCTGGAGAAACAATTGAATATGGAAACATAGGTTGGCAGGACTCAGTTCTCACCCAAATTAAGAGCATATAAAGGAGCTCTTGGTCTCTCTAGGATTCCATCTCCTTCACTCTGCTCATATTGTGTCTTACTTTGTGTTTCAGAGTTCTGAAAAGTAGAGACCAAGCTGCCTTAGGAGAGGTGGGAGAGCGAGTGAGGAATAGAAACTAGGGAAGACTCGAGTTTGAATTAGACTTCAGATATGCATTAGCAGTGAGACCCTGGGCAAGTCCTTAACCTCTCTAGCCATGGGGGGGGGGGGTGTTTGTGGTTCTAAATGCTCTCCCTCCCTCCCTCCTTCCATCCCCTTGCCCACCCATTGAGAAGGCTAGAAATGTGATGCCCATTATCCATGTAAAGTCATGCAGAGTATGTTCCATGTTTAGCCATATTGCAAAAAAAAAGAAAAATGAAGTGCAAAAAAAATTCTTCATTCTGTGCTCAGAGGTCATCAGTTCTCTCCCTCCCTCCCTCCCCCTTTCTCTCTCTCTTTCTCCCTCTCTCTCTCTCTCCCTCCCTCCCTCCCTCCCTCTCTCTCTCTCTCCCTCCCTCCCTCCCTCCCTCTCCCTCCCCCTTTCCTTCTCTTCTCTCTCCCATCTCTCCACCCCCCTCAGCATTTTTCATCATGAGCCCTTCAGAATCATCTTGGATCACTGTGTTGATCAGAGTAGCCAAGGCTTCCACAGTTGACCCGTTACAATTCTGCTTTTCTGTATACCATGTTCTCCTGGTTCTGCTCCCCTCATTTGTCGGCCTCAGTTTCCTTGCCTGTAAAATTAGAATGATCATAGCACTCACCTCAGAGGGACATTGGAAGAACCAAACGTGTTAATATATGGGAAGGGCTTTGCAAAGAGCCCCTTAGCCCAAGACCCCGGGTCCTTCCAGCCATATTTTCACCGCTCTGCCCTGTTGTGTCCCAGCCAGATCTGCAGCTGCATTGTGTGTGATTTTCAGGGCAGAAATGAATCATGTGCAGGGGAGAGACAGGCCTGCACAATGCCTTTCACCAGCCCAGTACACAGTTGTACAGTCAATCACCATATTTTACATCTGAACCCTTGCTTGTAATGGAGAAACCCTTGAAATGATTAAGCTGTGGGAGAATATCTGAGCAGGATATCTTGGCCAAAGAGGGTTTGAAAATGAGGAGGGCGAGAAAAAATGAACTTGGAGCCTCCTGGTCTTGCTGAGGAAGCTGCCAATTGTCTTGGCCGGTTTCTTTTGGAAGACTAGTGGTATGTGATGAAATGGCCTCTTAAATCTCCCTGGAAAGGTCTGACTGGCCTCCAGGTCAGTTCCAGTGACCCAGTAGGCAGGGCCCTGGGAGCTGCATGTTCTTTGAGCTCCTGAGGTAAGCCCTCCTGGGTTCCACTGAAACTGAGGAGGCATGTTTTGTCACTTAGATTATGGTCTAGAAACATTTAGTGCTTTTTCTGCTCGAAAGTGAGCAGCTTTCTGAATCTTTGAACAAACAAAGGTCTTAGACTGTATGAGGGAGTGGGGAAGGACCGAGCATTTATTAAGCACCTGCTACATACAGCCACTGTGCTGAGCACTTGGTAAGTAGCATTTTATTTGAGCCTTACGACAACCCTGGGAAGTGGTTACTATTAGATCCTCATTATACGATTACTGTGCATAAAGTCTCACGTGAGATTCTTTTATGGGGCTAAGTTTACTTAAGATTATGAGAAACAGCCTCGTCTGTTGGGAGGATCATTGGACTTGGAGTGAGGCAAGAACTGGGGGGTTTTAATGGAGCGAGGTCAGGCTTGGTGAGGAGAAGAGTCTGGGTCAGAGAGGGTGTTGGCAAGAGTAGAAGAGGGCAGAGGGAAGGATGAGAACAGGAGACAGAGACGTGCATTTTGACTTGGAATCCTGCGTCTCACGTGGAGTCAGGATGTCGGTCTGCAAGCATTTATTAAGCGCCATGGTGGACCAGGCTCTGTGTTAAGGGCAGGGGCGAGTGAAAGACAGTCCCTGCCCTCAAGGGGCAGATCTGATGGAGCAGACGACGTATCAACAGCTATGTACAAGCGCTAGACAGGATAAATTGGAGAGAATCGGCAGCGGGAAGGCTCCAGTGGCCGAGGAGACCAGCTGAGGAGGCATGTGACCCTGAGCAAATGATGTCCCCCGTGTGAGCTGGATGCTGCGGTGCTAGTAGGCTTTGAAAACAAGAAGGCAAAATAAAAGGAACGAGAAACATGAGGAATTTGCCGTGGTGATTATTCTCACCGTCGTTGTCCTACATATGATTGCCGTGGAGGAAGATTCATGAGAACTTGGAGACTCTGTTGAAATTTTCCTTCATTTCAGCCAGTGACAGTGGAGTGATAGGAAATGGAGCCCCAGGCCCATATTCCCATTTGCCCCTTGGAAGTCCGGAATCCTGAACTTGACATGTCTATCATTGCCCTCACCTTCCCCCTTTGATTTGCCCCTTTTCATCTCTCTCTCTCCCACCCCCCCGACACACCATGGTGCCACCATCTTCTCAGTCAGCCAGGCTCTTCCCCTTAGGGTCTCACCCTTTGAGTCAGTTCCCATGTCCTGCTGCCACAGGACGGCTCGCATCTGCATCCCGGCCCTCCCCTCTCCTCCCACAGCAGGCACCCTAATAGCCATCTGCCTAGCTTCCTTTCTGTTGGAGGGGCTGTCTGCTACGACTCTGCCTGAGAAGTTATGCCCCTCTTTTTGCCACAGATCTTTAGTGACTCCTCATATCTCTGTCTCCTGTTCTCATTCTTCCCTTCTCCGTCTTCTGCTCTCACCAGCTCCCTCTGTCTGACATGGACTCTTCTCACCAAGCCTAATCTCACTGTTAAACTCCCCCCGGTTCAGATGCTACATCCTTCCCTACAGCTGTCCCTCTGCAGATTCCTCTCCATGGCACACTTTGCCTGGACCTCACCTTTACGTTGGCCTGCTCCTCATAACTCTTCCTCTTCCCACCATTAGATTATTCTGTGATTGCTTAAGAAGAGGGCTTGGCTTGTAGCTGTCTCTGTTGCCTGTGGTGTCGTGTACACAGTGGATTAGGAGCTCACAGCACTGGGTTTGGCTCTAACTAGGTGTATGGCCTTGGCCAAGTCATTAACCATCACTTCTCTGGGTCTCAAGTTTCCCCAGCTGTTTAAAAACACAAAAAAGGGACCTGGGCCCTCACTGAGCTCCAGAGTTCCTTCTTGCTCTGGGATTCCAGCTGTTCCATTTTTTTCTTTTCTCAGCCATTAGAGCTTTGGGAAGTCGATGCTGCCACCCCAGCCAGCTTTGTAGGATCCATGGGCCAGAGAAGGGGTGACGTGCCCTGCATCCCTGCTGGCACAGAGCAGGGCTGTTGATAGAACCCCAAGTTGTCAGCCCGTGGGCCAGTTATATCCACCAGACCAGACCAGAATCACGGCTGTAATTAAATATTGCTGGAGAGATATACATACACAGGTGATAGGATCTTTCTTGTCCGAGGTTCTCCATCTACAAGACTAGGAATCACACCAAAGATCCTAGGATCAGAGGTCATCTGATCCAAGCTCGTTTTACAGAGAAGTAAACTGAGGCCAAGGTGGCTTAAAGCTAGCAGCCATCTAATGGAACTCTCTCATTCTACAGAAGAGACTAAGGGAAGTCACATGAGACCAGAGATTCAGAGCTGGGAAGAACCTCGGAGACCATTCAGGCCAAGTCTCAGGAAAGCCCCACAAGATTATAGATGTAGAGCCAGAGGGGCCCTTAGTGGTCACTAAGTCAGAGCCTCTTATATCTTACAGATGAGGAAACTGAGTCCCAGAGGGGGAACTTAGATTCCAGGATCGTTCAGGTGGGATTGACGCCCAGGTCCTCCTGACAGCAAGGCCAGCGCTGACCGCTCCACCATTTTTCTCCTGGGGAAGTTTTCCATTCTTGTCCAGGGAAAGGTTTACTCATCAGGTCAGTAGTTGACAGCAAGGTTGGAAGAGCCACCTTTGACCTTCTCATGAGAATCCACAGGTTTTGAGGACTTGAGCACATTGCCAGTGTGAATAGCAGTGGGTTCTCCCTCTGATTGAAGGGGGCCCAGCCCTGGCAGGGCATCTCCTCGGAAACGCTTCCCTAATGCTTAGTTCCCATTACTGGGAATGTTTGAAAATTACAAAACTACATTTCTTTAGTTTATGTAATTTAGGCTTTTCCCCCATTGCAATTATGCTTATTTGGGAGAGTTCAAGTGCCTATAATGGCTTGAGATTGACAAGAAGAGTGGCGCTGTGAGAAATCCTGGGTGCTTTGCACCATTTTAAGGCATTCATTTTGAAGTCACCTTTATTTTACAAATGTAACTGCAGCTTTTCAACTTTTCACCCTTGCTACCAAGTACGCCATGTTCCGAACATACCAACATGGTTAGAAGTCATAATACGCCTTCTGGGCTCCCCCCACCACTTTCTGTGCTTTACTGGGTTTGGGAGAGATTCACACACGACAAATGTTTCAGCTACTGACACAAATTAATGACTTTCTCCTATATCCAAATGCCATTTAGTTAAACAGATAAATTCTTTTCAGAAGTGAATCTCCCATGGGGAAGAAGGTAATTGTTTTTGCCAAACTGAAATCTCACTTTATCCAGCTATCAGGTTTCTAAGCTACCTCCTCGCATTTGTTTCCGGGGCCTTTGTGTGTGTCGAAGGATTCTGCCTCCTGTAATTTATTTTTCACGTTTGTGATTCAACTGAACTTAGCAAATGTTCACAGTGTGCTTGTTGTGTACGAGGCTCTCTGCTGGCACTCATGTGAATAAAACTCAATGGGCATGTAACTGTCCAGTAACCATGTGCCGAGAGTCATCAGAAGTGTCTTGGAGATTCCGGGTGTTCTTGAAAGACACATGCAAAGGCTTCGTGGAGTAAATGGCCTTTGAGTTGCATGTCCACCCCCCATCAGTAAAACTGACAATGACAAGCTGAGATTTTGGAGAAGAGGGGCAAGTATTTTGACCAGTTGAGCCAGAGTATGAGAGATGTAGAAAATTATGCTGGAAAGGTAGGTCAAGATCTAATCTTCGACTGCCTGGAACACCAGACTGAGAAGTGTGTACTTTCTCTGGGGGGTACTAGAGAACCATTGAAGATTTTTTTTTTTAAGCAGGAAAGTGAGCTGTGTAGGAAAATTAACCTGGCATCAAGCATACAGACCTGTGAAGGTGTTGGCCTCAGTGAGGGCAATTGGTATCTGTGGTAATCAAAAGGAAGACAGAGAACATGACAGAGGGAGAATCCAGAGATTAAGTGAATTAGGGTGGGAGGGGTTAGAAGTAGTAATCAAAGATGGAGTTGGGAAGTTTTGAACCCGGGACACTGGGAGGATGATATTGAGGAGGTTGAGCAATAGGTGGCCCAGCCGGGCATTAGAACCCAGGGCACTAACTACTTTACCACAAAACACTAAGACCTTGGTCTCGTCCAATGCTGTGTCTACGATTAATCCTGCCAGAGCTATGCTCTTGTATACCAACATAGAATAAATGTGTATATACATAAGTGTGTATGTGTGTATGCACATGTGTGTATATACACATGCATACATACGTAAACATCCATATATCCATACAGTCTGCAGTATTCTGTAGACATTCTATAGAAGGGATGCAAATCCTAAGGGGAAAATGTATATCTCTAAACACTTACATCAACAAGAGAGAGAAAGAACGGATCAATGAATTAGGCATGCAACTTAAAAAAAACAAACAGAATGAGGAAAAGTAATCTCTTTGGGTTTTGAAAAGCACACACACACACACACACACACACACACACACACACACACGCAGACATACACATGTGTGCACACTCACACACAGACACAGCCGCATACACACACACACACACACGCAGACACACAGACACATGTGCACGTGCACACACATGCTCTCACATACACGCACACGCTCTCACACACACTCACATGCTCACACACACTCAACACACACACACACAGCATTCTAGACAAAGTGCCCCCTGCAGAATAAAGGCCCTTTATTCTCACCTCTGCAAAGTGGCCTCGCCTTCTGGCATCCAGCCTTGTTTCTCTTGCCCCAGGAACCCCAGGTTTGCTGCCAAAAGTCCCTTTCTTGAAAACAGCAGAAGACGTGGCACTCCTTCACCATCTTCCATGCTTCCCCTCCCTTCAAGTGGGTGTCATTTCACATCTCCCATCGCCGTGCCTTCGCAGACTCCGTGCCAAGAATGCCTTCCCTCCTCCCTGCTGCCTCCGCTCAGCTCGAGCGTGACGTGCGGCTGCAGACCCCTTCGCGGCTCCTGACGACTACACGGCCGTGTATCCGTATTATCTCCCCCCCATCAGATGGTAGCTCCTTGAGGCCAGGGACTGTTTCATTTGTACTGTTATAACCCCAGTGCCTGGTTCTCCTTAAATGCCTTTTGATTGATTAGTTGCCTCTCCCCATGCCCCGCCATCCTCTCCTGGCAAAGAGAACTCGAGTAGCATAGACGGATGGGGGCCAGATAGTACAGGACAGGTCAGCGTGATTTACTTCTCTGCTAGGTTTGATGACAGAATTGTGTGTCTGCTGGTGTTATTTACTGTTATTAAATATGCTGTGTGATGGCTGTTTATTAACCAGAGATTCAGTACTTGGAACATGAGGTCTTAACCTAATGGCGATGGCCTTGTTTGAGAGAGAGAGAAAGCAACTGTGCCATGTAATGACAGTGGTCTTCTTTTGTAGGCTCATATATTTTATTTAATGCATGTAAAAACCTGATGCTGAAGAGTCCATCAGCTTCCCCAGATGGCCCAGTGGGGCCAGGACCCAGAAAAGGCTCCAGCTCCTGCCTTAGAGGCGTCTCTCTTTGATCCCAGGAGATCTCTCCTCTCTGGTGTTGAGATCAATGACTTCAGACTTGTATCTAAAAGGACTTGGTGAGCCTGAAAACACGTCCTTTCCATGTTCCCCTCTGTCTCGAAGACGTACTTTGTGCTAACAATCCTCAGTCTGTCTCATGGAAGGGACAGATTTCCATGAGCCGTAGTGGAGGATCCCAGAATGCTGTGTCAGAGTCAATACCCAGCTTTTAAGATGAATATGTTTTCAGTCCTCTCGACCTTGACCATGTATAAAGTTTATGTGTTAACCCAGAGAACGCTCTGAAATGATGTGTGTGGCCCCGATTGAAAGAGCTCCACACCCTAGGCCAAGCTAGCATTAGCTGCTGCCTTGAAGTCAGAGCTGAGGGTAGATGCATCCAAGGTTAATAGTTCGATGTTTTGTCAGCTCATAAAAAGGTGAGAGAACAAAATTTTGATAATAAATAATTTGCCTGAGCAAACATTGTATGCCGCGGTTGTGGACTTTTGAAAATAAGTGAATTTAAACTAATGTTGAATGTCAGTGGCTGATGGAGTAGTTGAGCTTTGAAAACGGAGGAAGGAGGCCTTAGGAAGACTCTTTGGAATTCTGTTGACATTTGCTCTGAAAAAGCACACAATTTAATTCATTACTGCGCTTTTAAGACAACATTTATAGTTGTGGTATTAACCTCTGTGTGTTTTATTTCGATATTGAGGGTAATTTTATGGAAGGATTAGATTTTTTTTCCTTTTTATTTGGTGAAAGGGGAAGGGGGGAGGATTAGAAAGTCTTCATAGAGAAAACGTTCTGACGTGACCAGTGCCGGCATTGACAGACTTACTTTTTCAGAAGTATTGTTGTCTAATTAGTTTTGTCATAACCACAGACTTGGATCTGAAGGGGCCTTAGAGGCCATCGGGGCCAGCCCATTCATTTTACAGATGAGGAAAGGGGCCCAGAGAGAGGAGGTGGCTCGAGTGATTGCGTCACCTTGTTCTCATCTCTGTCCACGAGGCAGAGCTGGGAAGGACCCTGCAGGAGATCCGTGGTTCTGCTGTTCTTCTTCCTGTTTGATGTTCTGTTAAGAGGTCGGTTCAGGAACCATTTTTTCTTGGACCTGGAGTTTGAGGATATATGCTCATCCTCCGATAGTATCGTTGGTTTGAGTGTGGGATTCCATTGGTGTGGAGATGTCCCTCCACTGGTGCAGCTGGGCCCCTCTTCTGCCCTGCAGAATCCTTGATTGCTGCCTGGGGGCCTGCCAGGGGAAGGGCCTTGCAGCCGTTGGGCTTCAGAAGAGGCTTGAACCTGGGGCTTTCTGAGTCTGTGGCAGGCTCCCTCTCCATCATGCCTCCCGGCTTGTCAGGCCATGTGGAATGTCTTTGAGCTTTCCTTGCACACTTCAGTCCTTCCCAAGATCTTGGCAGCCTGGCTCCAACTTCGCCTCTCAATCAGTAAACATTTACCATCTGCCAGACAGTGTCCTGAATGCTGGAAGTACAGACGGCCCCTGCCCACGGGAAGTGTCCTGCCTGATGGAGGAACATCGTTCATTGGAGGAAGCGGAAGAGGGTGCATACCCTGGCAGGGGGATGGCATGAAGGAAATTGAGGTGATTAGCTGGAAACTTCTGAGCCCGGTAGGAAGGAGGGCTCTTGCTCTGGCCAAGGGGACCAAGGAGGTGTTGAGGGCTGAGGCCGTGATGGTGAGAGTTCAGGTGATGAGCTTGTCCAGGGGAGTCACAGCAGCTCAGGGAAGACAGCCCTCTGGGCACAGTCTGAATCCCAGCCAGACGGTGCCTCCCACCTCCACATCCTCCCTGCCCCCTTCCTTCTCACCCCACTTTCTTGGACCTTGCCTGCATGCACATTCCCGTGTGTTTCCTCTCTGTGCCTTTTCCAGATGGCGTGGTGGAGCTGAGCATCTCCATTGCCCAACCCTGTGTCTTGTGCATAATAGACCCTCTAAGTGGAGGGAGTGTGGTACAGGATCCTGGGAAAGTAACTCTTCCTCCCTGGGCCTCAGTTTCCCTCCCTGTGAGTTGAGGACATCAGAACAGAGTGGTGGGCTTCAGCTCATGTGAGGTCCCCTGACATTCCCAGGGCTACTTAGTTGGAGAGTTAGGATTCTGGGACATCACTGATTTCAACTCCCTCATTTGACATAATCCAGGAAGTAGCTTGTCCAGTGTCACACTGGTTTAATTACATACCTCAGGCAGGATTGAGTCCAGCTCTTCCAGACCCCAGGCCCAGCATTCCGTCCGATGCCACCATGCCCTGCTTTCCTCATCTGTGAAATAAAAATCTGGACTCAACGGTGACTGAGGTCATTAAAATAAAGTTCTTTTATTTCTCCCCATCGGCTTCAGGATCAAATAGAAAATGCTGCGTTTGGTGTTCAAAGCCTTTCATAACCAGGCCCCCTCCTGCCTCTCCAGCCTTCTTACACCCCGTCCTGGGACGCTGGCCTGGTGGTCGTCCCACAGACTAGACGCTCCATCTTTCAGCGCCAGGCATTTTCTTCCCAGGCCTGGAATGCTCTCCCTCCTCTACTCCTTCCTTTAAATCCCACCTTCTATACGCAGCCTTCCCAACCCTTCTCAATTCCAGTGCCTCCCTCTGTTAATTATTTCCTCTTTATCCTGTAGAGAGCTTGCTCTGTGTAAATTTACTGGAATGCTGTCTCTCCCCCCATCCTGCAAGCTCCTTGAGGGCAGGATCCAGGTTTGCCTCTTTTTGGATCACCAGCATGTAGCCCAGTGCCTGCCAAACAGTAGGTGCTTAATAAATGTTTGTTGCTTGGTTTGGCCCTTTAAAAATCACCCCTCTTTGGCGTGGGAGTGAAGAGCACTGGATCTGCACTCAGAAGCCAGGCTTCGCCACCTGTTCCCTGGGCAGCCTCATGAAGGTTTGGGCTCCTTGTCTATAAAATGGTAATATTCTGTGTAGTAGCAGCCTTGCAGATCCATCGGGCAAATGGCTGAGATGATGAGAGAGAGGCCACAGGGACAGTGGACAGAGCCCTGGGTTCAGATCCTGACTCTCTCCCTAGCTCTCTATGTAAAAGGGGGAGGTGGACTGGAGGGCACTAAGGTCCTTGCTTGCCCCCAGTTGCCTCCCTGACCCTTGATCTCCTCTTCTGTCCAGTGAGGGAGAGAGAGGGTTGGGCCAGAATCCAGTCCAGGGCAGGGAACCTTGGGCCTTGAGGCCGCATGTGGCCCTCCAGGTCCTTGTGTGCAGCCTTTCGACTGAGAGGATTTGGATTCAGTCAGAGGGCCGCTCTTGAGGACCTAGAGGACGGCATGTGACCTCGGGGCCACAGGTTCCCCAGCCCTGGGCTGGATGATCTCTGAGGCTCCTTACAGCGCGGAGTCTGTTGTCCTAAATAAGTGAAGACTCCCCCCACCCCCCAACCCCCAGGACAGTGCTTTAATGTTGAATTAATCATTTAAGAAAGTGTCCCCTCTTGCCAGAATTACCAGCTTGTCAACAGACTCTAAAACAATGCTCCCAAGTGTTTTGCCAAGCCCAGCTGGCTTCCTTCCATTGGGTGTTTCTAGAACAGAGACCGTAATCGCCTCTGTGGGTCCTGCTGTCATCTTGACACCTATCATTAGAATCTGCTGGATGATAGAGCAGAGGGAATCATTCGTGCTGGAAATACAGATCTTGTCCAGCCAGGGCAAGGTAAGCGCCATGGGTTTCGGAGCAGGCGGCCGGTCAGGTTCACAGTTGCTTGGTAACAAATGTTAAACTGATAAGAAGACAGAAAACTGATATTCCAGCTAACTTGAAATGCATTTCAGTGATTGTGTCCAACTCAAGATAGTAGCTCCCTGGGGGGGAATGGATCTGGTTCTTTATAATTGATTCCGAAACCTTAGGGGGGCATGTGTCATTCTTGGCATGTCAGACAGAATGGGGGGAATCTTATTCTTTATGGGAAATGCTCCTGGAAGAATTTTTGCAGTCTGTCTTGTGCATCGGTGCCCACAAAGTCACCTGCGCTCCGTGGGCAGAATGTCAGGGTTGAAGGGAATCATCTGTAGTCAAACATTTTACAAATAAGGAACTCCCAGATTCATTAAGGCTTGCCCAGCTTGACAGGCTACATAGGGGCACAACTGGCGTGAGAGACTTGGTCTCCTGACTCCGTCTAGTTCCTGATCTCGCGGCTCTTCCCAAACTGGCAGGTGGTAGAGAGGAAGATAACACATTTTGGTTCCTCTCTGGTGTCTGGGTCATCTGCTGCCCTGCCTCTTTTTCGGCTCTTGGCCTCCATTCTTTGCTTTAAATTTTTAACTAGAAGAAGGACCCTTCCATTCTTTCAAACAAATATTTACATAATCTCCATCCTTTCCAGAGGGAGTTGGAAGGGTGAATAATGGGTGAATAACTCCACATATACTGACTCAGGGAGAGAGTTTCTCCTCCCCCCCTTTTTTTTTTCTTTGCTGTAAGAGATGGGGGAGAAGCAGAGAGGAGGGGGGAATGCTGTATATTGGAAATGTAGCTGATGTAAAAGCCACTTGTATCAGCAAAAAAAAGGGGGAAATATTTGCATAGATAACCTTTGTTTCTGAATTCACTAAAAGAATGTCTGTAGGGAGAGAAGCCCACAAACCCAGTTCCCTTCCACCTGTCCTATTCTGGCCTAGTTCCGTGTTTTCACCCCACTGGTCCCTGTTCCCAGAGCAGCTTGTTTCTCTGCATCCAGAATCCTGGGTTCTGACACCATCGAATCCAAAGCACGCTCTCCAACACAGCTTACCATCATGGTCCTCCCCTGCCTTTGCGGGAAGAAGCCCTCTCCCTTCTCAGGCAGCCAGCTGTGAGGACGTTGCCTTTTAAATAATATATTCTTTTTAAACTCATTTCTTTAGCATTCTGCCCATTTCTGCTACTACTGCTCTCTTTGGCAGAGCAGATTAAGTCTAAACATTCTTGCGTATGTCCACACCGAAGATATTTGAAGACTGTAATGATATCATACCCCCATATTATCTTCGACAAGCTAAAGATCTCGCCAGTTCCTTCTTCTAGTCCCTGTACTTCACGGTCTCCAGGCTCCCCTCAGTCTCCCAGCCTGGGCGTTGTCTTCCTGACCATCTGCTGCTCTGCCAATATCCTTCCTTGAGTGTGGCACCCACGATGGACTATGTAGGGCAGATGCGGCGTGTCCCTGGCAGCATACGGCCAGCTCTCACGTCCCTCATGTCCCTCATCGTCCGTCATGACAGCAACATTCAGCAGTGTTGTGCCCTTCTTAATAGCCCCCAAGAGGGCGTCAGCTTTCCTGGCAGGGCCTGTGCGGCACCAGGTCCTTGGTTTGCACTGGCGGACTCAGGGCTCGCATTCACACCTGTAGCCGAGCTCTTGCTTTCCCGGTTTGCTCTCGCCCTTGCTCGGTCCAGGTTTCACCATCCTGGCTGCCTGCTGCCAGGCTCTCCTGTCTCTGCTTGACGGCTCATCCCCTGGGGGCAAGGCCTGTGTCTTTTCTGTTCTGTTCACTCATCCCATAGCACCTAGCTCACTGCCAGGAACCTTGTGGGTGCCCAGTAAATTTTAATTGAGTGATTTATTGAATGAAATCATTAATAACACTGCAGTTGACTGACTTGTCTTAGCAGCAACTTACATTTCCCAAAAGCACTGTCACAGGGTGGTGCCCTTCAGCTTGACAAATACAGATTTCAGTTGAATGCATCATGGAGCCAGTGGTTGGAGGCTCCTTGAAACAACTATTTGATTCAAGTTGAAAACTTCGCTGGCAAGTTGTTTAGCTGACCTTAAGAAAAATAGCAAGCCTTCCCTAGCTGGCGTCTGCATGCTCCTGTGCCTTCGCCATCACCACACCGTCACCACGCCATCACTATGGCAGCTCCCATCTTTCTTTTATGTTATGTTGAAGACCCCTAGCATACTTGAGTGATTTTTGCCCTTTAGAGTTAGGAGAATAGCTTTTCTATGGCATTGTGGCTTCTCTTTAAGAGCCTGAAAGTTTAGTTTTGTGATGACGCTGCCCTGTGGTTAGTCATTTGAGGGGCTCCCCACTTCACCTCCCCAACTTCTACTTTCATGGTCGATGTTCAGGGTAGTCATTTGAACATTTTACTGCTTATCTGACCAAGAGACACCATGGAATTAGGAAATCATCCCCAAAATAGCTTCATTTCACTGGGCGGTTTTACAAGTTGAAATGGCCTTTGCAGCCCAGTCTAAAAAGCAATATTCGGTTTCAAGGCATGTCTAATGAGGAGGAAAGGAAGGAGAATCAAGCATGGGCCAGGCACTATGCTAACCCTTTTACAAATATCTCATTTGATCCTCACAATAACCCTAAGAAGTAGGTACTCTTATTCCCATTTGATAGTTGGAGAAACCGAGGCAGGCAGAAGTTAAGTGACCTGTCAGGATCACAGAGCTAGTGAGTGTCAGGGTCCAGATTTGAACTCGGGCCTTCCTGACTCCAGATTCAGTGTTTACTTGACCTGCAATGGACAGCAGAGGGGATTGGTTAGGGAGAGTCAGGGCACAGTTTTTCCCAATTATGTACAATTGTGAAAGGTTGGAGAGCAGAGGTGCTGCTATCAGACCCACCCATCTTGTTGCTGAGACAGCTAGGAGGTGCCATAATTCACGGGGTGCTGGTACTAGAGTCAGGAAGATCGGAGTTCAAATCCAGCCACAGATGCATACCAACTGTGCAGCCTTGGACAAGTCACCGAACCCCTGCTTGTCTCAGTTTCCCCATCTCCGAAATGGGAATAAGGGTAGCACCTACCTCCCAGGGCTCTTGTGAAGTTCAGATGAGATGATGCTTGTGAAGGGCTTTGCCGACCTTTATGTTTTCTGTTCCCTACACGCTTCGTTATTTCATCACATCAGGCATCTCAGGAGTGTGGCTGATTTTTCCACTAATGCAGATTGCAGCCCCTCCAGGGCTTTGAAAAAATGATCAGTCCAGAAGGAGAAGCTTCTGTGACACTCTCCAGATTAGTTTCCGTCAGGAGTCTGTATCTTCCAACTTTTTAACCTTCCCTTGTGGTAATATCCATTTGACTGACTGACAGATCCCCGAAACCCATGCTGACTATGCAGTTGGAATTATATCTGAGATTGTTTACTTAACATCAAGGCAGCAATCATTTACCGAGCACCCGGGTCTGGTGCTAAATGCTGTGGAGAAGAGCGTCATGTGGAAACAAGAACACCGTTCCTGCCTCCCCAGCAGTAGAATCTGAGACTTGGGTGTAGAAGAGATAAGATAACAGTGTGAGACAGCAGATGTGGTTCAGACCCTAGGGGTCCCAGGAGCTTAGAGGAGACATCAGTCAATCAGCAAGCACTGATTAAGCTCTGACTGTACCAGACACTGCTGTACACAGACCACCTGAGGATATAGAACAATAAAAAAATGACCTGTGCCCTAGAGAAGCCCACTTTCTGTAGACCAAACTATTTAGACTGGCATTCAAACTCCTGCCTAATTCAGCTCCACCTGCTTTGAGGAAGTGGTCACTCTGTAAGGAATCTAGGAAGTCTGGTCTAATTCTGTGATCCTGGGACTCCCAGCTTCATCATCCAACCCAAGCCCACCCTCCTCCAAGAAGCCTTCCCTGGCCTTGTCAGTGCACACTGACTTCTCCCTTCTTTGAAGACCTATTTAGCTCCGGTGGTCCTTGCTCTCTTATTTCATGGGGGAGAGATTTTCACCCCAAAGCAGAGCCCCTTATCTTCGATGGATGGAATGGGTAGATGGATGGATGGATGGATGGATGGATGGATGGATGGATGGATGGATAGATGGATGGATGGATGGGTGGGTGGGTGAGTGGGTGTATGGATAGGTGTCTGAGTAAGCAGGTGAATGGATGAGTGCCAAACATTGCGCTAGAATAGGGGCCCAAGATACAGACACAAATAGGAAGGAAGGATGTATGCACTTCTGATAGCTTTCTTAAAGCTTATGGAGGCTCACACTTCCCTAAGACTTTGGAGACCCCCAAATAGGTATGTACAAGACCCATCCAGAGTGACGAATGAGCGGTCCAGGCAGGGCCTCATGTAGACAGAAGGCCTGGGTCTCCTAGTAAAGAGCACTGAACTAGAGAGACAGGACACCTGGGAAGAGTTCTTACTCTCCCCAGGCCTTGGTTTCCTTGTCTGAGAAATGAAAGTCGGATGAAACAACCTACCAGGTCTCCACTACTTCTTGTGAGCCTTTGACCTCAAGGTGGCCTAGAGCTTTACCAACATTTTCTCATCCGTTCTTCCTGCCCTCCCTGTGAGATAGGAGCTGTAGAACTGTAATTCTCCTCAAACTGAGTCCCAGAAACTTTCGGTATCAGATCACCTTGAGAGAAGGGTGAAGGTGCCCAACAGTCACGCCCCCACCATCACTTCCTCCCCACCAGTGTGCTCAGGCACATGGGCACACTTCTTCATACATGTTGCTCCAATGCCTCATAATTCTCCCCTGGCTACAACCCCTGCATCCCTTTTCCCTAATTTGACTGTCCTCACAAGGGATGGGGGGCCTCCCTGGATCAGCCTGCCAGAGAGGCTGGGGCCTGGCCTGGCAAGTCACAGCCACACAGTGACTGGACCATCTCAGATACATGCTGCCCCTTCTTTCTTTGTCTCTGTGTCCAGAGGCAAGGGCGCCAAATGCCTCCACTTCCTTCACCGGGCTGCTCAGACCCCTACAGACCTTCCCAGCAGGGGATGTCAGCCAAGATTGTCTGTTCAGAGACGCCAAAGTTTCATTTTAGAGGACCAGTGAAGCTTTTTTCCATGGTTCTCCCCAAATCTAGAGTTTTGTTTTCTCTCAGTGACCCAAAATTAGGGTGTCCTACCAATTCCTTTGTGGTTTGAGCATTCCTCACTCACTTTCACTGGGCAGTGTATGTCTGTCTCTGCCTCTTTCTGCCTGCCCCCCTTCTCTCTCTCTTTCTCTCTGTCTTTCTCTCTCCCTCCCCTCCTTCTTTCCCTTTCTCCCCCTCCCTCTCTCCCTCTCTCACTCCCTCTTTCTCTTTCTCCCTCTCTCTCTTCTTCCTCCCCTCCCTCCCCCTCTCTGTATCTCTCCTCCTCCCTTGCTGGGGGTCTCTGTGCCTATCATGTCATACATCTGCCCTAAAGTGTTGGAACAGGGTACTTTACAAATAAAAGAGAATTTGGGAGTGGTGGCCCATGGCCAGGACAGGTGAGAGCCTTTGTCTCGGGCTGTTTCCAGTGCAGATGGTGGAAGCCCCAGCAGGGCAGAGCTTGCCACCCCAGCACAGCCCCAGCCCACATTGCCTCCTGTGTAACCACAGCTGTGGTGAAGGTTTCACTTAGCAGTTTTGACTCTCGCTTCAGACTCTGTGAATCCAGGCTTTTGCACATGGCTGCATCATTATCAGAAGGCTTGAACCTCAGGCAGCGACGAGGCCTAGTGTGACTGCTCACTAAAGTGTTTCCCCTCTCTCCCTAGGGCCGACGAAATTGAGATGATCATGACCGACCTTGAAAGAGCAAATCAGGTAAGACTTTTAATGGGTTTGGGGAGAACAGGCTCAGCGCCTCCTCTTTGGGCGGTGGGGGAGAGGACTCAGTGGCGCCTTGGGTGTGTTGCTCTCTCTCCAAGGTGAAGGGGTGGTCACTCTGGGCTCTTGTGTCCAACAACCCTGACACTTGGCACACCTTCTGATGTTCCAAGTATAAAACTACATGAAAATCCAGAGAATTTTTCTTCCCCCAACAAAGCCCTTTGTCTGCTCCCAGCAGTGCTAGCCTCCAGGAGCGAATCTTACCTCCAAAAAGGCTGCTGCCATAGCCCACATAGTCATAGCCACAGGCTCGCGATGTCGAGCATGCCGTCATCTGTGCAGGATCCAGTGTTGCGTCCTGGAGGCCAGTGGGAAATCTGGCACTCTGATTGGATGGAGGATGTTTGTTCCTGGGCCAGCTGGACCCATCACACTCTGTCCAGCTGTGAAGTACCCCACAACTAATGACCACTCTAGTCCATACACCCAGCCTCTGTCCACTCATTCAGGCCCATACCTGAGCTGGACCTCTGCTATCTGGAAACGCAGAGGGTGTCTAAGCAGCCAGAAGGCTGCACCAAGTCGAGTTCGCTGAATTTGACCTACAGCTTTTAACCAGTGGCATTAATGAGGAGCTTGGGTTGGCCCAGGTGGGTGTGAATAAGTGGAACGCCGTCCTCAGTCAGGCCGTCAGCTAACATTTTTAAGTGTTTGCTGTGTTCCAGGCACCACACTAGGGGCTGGGAATACAGAGACAAAAATGAACTGGTCCCTACCCTCAGAGAGCTTTCATTCTCTTCCTGAGATCTCCCGTACATTCGTGATGATGGAGATGGTGATGATAGAATTAACATCTCTGAGGCACTTCAGGGTTTGCACAGAACATGACACACATTTCATTTGAGCCTCATGGGGACCTTCTGAGGTCGATGCTACTGTTACCCCCACTTTACAGATGGGGGAATTGAGGTAGGCAGAGATTGACTTTCCCAGGGTCGCAAAGCTAAGAGTCTGAGCTGGGATTTGAATGAGGGTCTTCTTGTTCCCAGGTCCAGCGCTCTGTCCCCCAAAATAGACACTCGGTGAATCCAAGATCAGCTGGGAGTGACGAAGGCACTGACAGCTGGGGATTGGGAATGTTCGTCTGTGTGGAGGGAAGAGGGGAAAGACAAGTCCCCCAATACTTATCCCTTAATACTTATCAACTCTGACTTTGTGTACAGTGTTAACGGGCTTATGAAAGTCAGAATAAATTGGGGGAGTCAAGCTGCCTTGTTGCAGGAGAGCAGGGAAGGGGGGCAGCTGTCAGCTGGCTACAAGTCAGGGGAGAGTGGGAGCAGCCAGATGGGGCCATAAAGAGAGGTCTGAACTTGGGTGCAAATCCTGCCTCAGACACTCAGTAGCTGTGTGGCCCTGTCCAAGGCACCAGACCTCTCTGGGCTTCCATTTCCGCCTCTGTAAAATGAGAGGGTTGCACTTAGTGGCCTCAGTTCTCAGTCTGATCCTGTGAGATTAAAGAATTATGAAAAGCAGAAAAATGAATATAAAAGACATATTGTTAAGGGGAAAGTTGGCCCAGGACACACATCCTGCATATCAGTGGGTACTGAGACATGATGTGTTAGAGTGTGTGTGTGTGTGTGTGTGTGTGTGTGTGTGTGTGTACACACATATACATATACATATGTTTGCATTTCTATATGCACATATACATATATTTGTATACACACGCACGCACCCAAGTGTATACACATTGTAAATGTTATGTGTGTTATTTATACTATCAAGATACAGTCTATAGCATTATTAACTATTGAATATTCATAATGATGGCAGGTTCATCAGGAAGACATTCAATTATAATCTATATCCTTTGATTAAGAAGGAAAAAATTATAATAATTTTTCAAAGATTTTCATCTAAAATCTTTTTAAAATTTTCCCTGAAGTCCCAGAGAACTAGAGTTTTGTTACAAACCCCCTAAGGTAGACATCCTTGCTTCCATTTGCGTCATGAGCCTGTAGATGACCCTGGAGTCCTGGTTTTAAATGTGTAAAATTAAATACGGAGGATTACAAAGCAAACCAATTATGTTGACATATAGTTAACAAAATACATACATATATATATATATATTTTTAAACAAGTCCTTGGGCCCCAGACTTTATGTCTTCATGCTTCTGGGGGATCACAAAATTTCAGAATTGGAAGGGCCCAAACCCTACCCACATCATGAGTCTTGGGTAGCCCATGGCTGCCCGATGGCCCCCCAGCCTCTGCTTGGGCACCTCCTAACTCCTGGCGCCTCCTGTCCCTTTGTCGTTGGCTGTCGAGTAAGGAGGCCCCCTCCCCGTGGAGTGAACTCCACCCCCCTGTATCACCTAGCTTCTGGTCCTGGTTTCTGCCCCTTGACCCTCCAGCCTCGACCATGGTCATGTCCCCAACCCAAGTCCCAAAGTCCTTCCGAGTTTCTCTTGGAGACCTCCACCCAGGCTTGGCTTTACCTCTAGCTAATGCAGCTGTTTAAAAATCAGAATTGGCACCAACTCTTTCTTGTGCCCTTTTTGAGGTAAGAGGCACCCAAGGTTGTAATGAGCGTGTTTGCCCATGAAAGCTGAGTTCCAGTATTACATGGGCTGCTGCCTCCCTCCACCCAGTTTTACAGCTGGGTGGCCTCCCCTCCATCCCAGGGAGGATGAATGATTTGCCCGGACTTGCGCTGACCTGGGTGCTGTTAAAATCCATCCTTTAGCGCCCAGATCACTGCTCTGGGCTGTGGCCCCTCAGTATGACCCCCTCAGCAACCGCTCAGAGCCTTGAGTGTGTGTGTCCTCTATGACACGGGGGCCAAGAAAGTAAGAAAGGAAATGGAATTCAAGCATTACAATACTCGTTATCTGCTTGACTTTTGTTCATTGGGGAGAGGGAAAAGAAATAGGTCGGGAGGACCTGGTGGTGAAATTTTGGCCAGTACCTCTCCACGAGAAAGTCTTACTAATTGCTTATCCATTCATTTGTTGACCACCAGTAATGATTTTCAGGGCTTTGGCTGTTCAGATATGGTAGGAGAAAAATCTTTTTATGTTTCCTTTCTTTCAAGAATGGTAATGTAGTGCTTTAATTCCTGTTAAGTAATTATACGGGAATCTTGGTCTCCTTAACCACAGATCTAAATCCTTGGCACGTGGGTTGGATGTGCTTAAATCATGGGTAGCCTGGGTCTCCCAAAAGCATTTACCCATCAGTGAATCAATCAGGAGGCACCTACTGTGTGCCAAGCATGGGATGCAACAGCCAGAATGAAACGACCCTGTCCTCAGGAAGCTCATCTTCTCTCCTGTTGGGCAGGCCTTTTAATTTACAGCATCTCTTCATTCACTTGGTGCGTGGTGCTCTCTATAAGAGGACCTCAGGCTGTGCCTTCACAACCACATGGCTCTATGGGGACAGAGACGCCTGACCTGGGCCTTGTGAGCTTGTATTGTTTTAATAACTATTGCAGTAACGGGGTTTCCTTTGTAATCTCTGTATTTTGTGCCTTGAACCCTTAGTCTGAGAAGGGACTCATAGGCTTCACCAGATTGCCCAGGGAACCCATAGCACAAAGGAGGAGGGGGAACCCTGGAGAGAGAACAGAAGCCTCTTAAGGGCAGGAACGAGGGTCGTTTTTTCTACCTCTGCTCCTGACACATAGGCCACAATAAATATTTGTTGAATTAAATTAAATGTTTAAAAAAGAAGCCCATTTGCTTTGTAGGCGAGAGTTCTTGCCAGTTGAATTATAGGGTCAAACGACATGGGATTTTGTAACACCAGCCCAGCTTTCCAGCTCATTTTGATGACTCTTCGGAATAAGCTGGCGTTGCCTTGACCATTTTATATACAGTGAGGCCACCACCCTGGGCACCGTGCCATGCTTTAGCCCCAAGCATGTTCCAAAAGGTAACTGAGCCGTCTGAAGTCACCTGCAGCCTTCCCAGAAGATGGCACCAGATGGGGAGTTCACAGGTGATGTCAGGGAACATGCTGGTTGATCTGAAATGACATTGCTCATCATGTGAAGACTTGAGAAAGGAATTTATAAGACAGACAAAAGTCCTGACTAGTCGGAAGAGTAATTGAGGGGGAGAAGACCCAGGGGATTGTAGAGACATGACCAAAGCGCAGCTGGGAGCCCATTTGAGGCCCTTTACTCCTTCATGAAGCCTACGTGACCCAAGCCGCCATTTCTGCTGAGCCTTTGGTCCCACAGGAGACCCCAGACACAGGAGGGGGTGATATCGGGAGAGAAGAGCCAGCCAGCCCAAGGAGCCGTACTGTCCATGCGCCTACATTGTTTTCTCCATCAGAAGAAACCCCAGAAGAAGCAATTTAATAGTTCATTGGCATATTGCGTTATTTTGCATGAGACGCATAGTCAGAATGTCCTTCCGAGACCCATAGCTGCATTTTATCACCAGCACGGTGCTGCTTCCATTGTGGGATAACAGAGGACTTGTCAGCAGCATCAATTAAGTGCATGTCTCATTTACACCTGTTTGTTAAACCAGAGAGTTCCTGCTTTAATACCCACCATTTTAATTGGGAGCAATAAAGATTCTGAACTTTCAAGTCATTGTGATAAATAAGGAAAAACAACTTTGTGCTTTAAAATCATATCAAGTCCTGCCTTGGGACTCATGGAGCTCGTTAATATTTGAAGTTAGTGTTGGCTTCTGCTCGAGGGGACTGAGCTCTGAGCACTCTCACTCGGGGTTAGCTTTCCTTGTGTCATCTCCACCCTCCCCCACCTCAACAATTCCCTGGGATGTGTCCCCAGCCCTCAGAGGAGGGGGCTGAGGAGGGCCTGAGAGCACAGAGCCACCAAGAGGGCTCAGAAGAAGGCTCAGTTTTGTTGTGTGTTGGAGATCGTCAGGACTACCTGGAGAGATTAGGGCGGAGACCTTATTTCAGAGTAAGTAAAGCTGAGCAAAGCCAGCCTGGGGGGCCTCAGGTAAGCTCATGGAAGGCAGCACCAGGAGCCAAGGCTTGCAAAGCCCTGGATCCTCCCAGCAACCCTGGGAGGGCTTTGCCATTTATCCACATTTTAGAGATGACAGGAGGAGTGACTGGCCAGGGTCATACAATGCCTGATGTCAGAAGAGGGACCTGAACTCAAGTTTTCCTGATTCTAGGCCCAGCATTCTATGCTCAGCACCAGCTCCCTGCCCTCTTCTCAGGCAGCTTTCTGTCTCATTAATCTGCATATGGGTAACACTGAGGCAGCCTGCTGTAGCAACCTGAGAGCCAGCCTCAGAGTCCAAAAGACTTAGGTTCTGTTTCTCCCTCTGAGACATAGAGGCCCAGTGACCTTGGGCAGGTCACTTCACCTCAGGCACCCTGGCATATCCCTGAGGCTGTAAGGTGCAGAGCAGGTCCCCATCTATTTTGGTGGAGGGAGTTTCCAAACAGAGAGTTCCATAACCCAATGAAATAATAGATCAGGTACTGTGAGCAGGAACTTAATCATGCACTGTGGTAAGGACTGTGCAGGGGATTATTTTCAGGGAATTTAAGTGAATGAAAAAGTTCTTAGTCCAAGGCAAGCCTTTACTAGGGAAAGAGAAGGGAATTGGGGGACACCATGCTGAGGACTCTACAATTGTGATTTCATTTGGTTCCCCCAGCAGCTCTGGAAGGGAGGTTAGCCCTATCTTACAGATGAGGAAATTGAGGCAGAGATAACATGCCTTCTCCAGGATCATGCAGCAAGAATGTGCCTGAGGCCAAGTGGACAAGCTCTGGCGACTGTCTCATCTGACCAGATTCAAAACACAAGGCAAAGAAAGTCTTTTGCCCTAAACAAGGAATTTAGGTTCTTGTGGAGGGGGCTGCACTTTTGGAGGGGCAGCGGCCAGGGCTGGGTGTTTTGTTTCAGAAAGTTAGACGTTTAACCAGGTGGTCAGGAATGGTGACAGAGCAGTAGTGACTTATCTGGGACTATGGAAACCACCTCATCCCCAAGAATCCGTGGTGAAGCTGCTCTGTAAAGTCACTGAAGGTAGCGGGGCTCATGGGCCTCCCTCTTCCCAGGAGAGTGATTTCTATTAACAGTTGGTATTTTAGGGGTGGCTAGGTGGCACAATGAATAGAGCACCAGTCCTAGAGTCAGGAGAACCTGAGTTCAAATCCAACCTCAGACACTAATGCTAGCCGTGTGACCTCAGGCAAGTCACTTAACCCCAATTGCCCTGCCTTTCCCTCACCAAAAAGCAAAAAAAAAAAAAAAAGAGTTGATATTTTGGGGGACAGGCTGGGGAGGTGGCATCTGTATAAAGAATTTCCAGTGTGGGATGTCCATCCATCTCAACACATCAACCATTCTCATTTCATGGGAGTCGTTAGGGCCACTTCCACTCAAACCACTTCACTGTCCTTAGCTGCCTGCCCCTATTCTCTCTCCAAGAAATCAGTGGCTGTCCCAACAGGGAAGCACCATGGTGGAGAACTTTCCTTCTCCCTCAAACCAGCTCTCCTTAGATCAGAGGATCCATGAACCTGATTCCTTAATATTTTGATAACTGTCTTTCAAGATACACTTGAATGTAGCAGAGAGAATGTGGAGCTTTCGCTGAAAGGCGAGGGGAGCAAGGCGTGGCACGTATGGCCCTGTACAGTGAATTAGCACAGACAAGCAGCAAGCTGGAAACACTGTGGCCTAACACAAGGGAGGGTTCTAGACCACAGAAGTAGAGCACTGGATTCAGGGAGGCCCACGTTCAAATACCGCTTCAGACAGTGAGTGACCAGGGGACCCTGGGCAAGTCACTTAACCTCTCAAGAGCAAGAGTTGCCCGTACTATTTGACCCATGCCCCACTATGAAGATTCCAACCTAAGGATCAGTTGGGTTTTTTTCTAATATTAAATCCTATCTCTATAAGAAAGATTCATCACTCATTTATTTGTACTAGTAAAAAGAGGTGAGGGGGACGCCACATATACAATGATTAAGAAGTGTCTGAGAAAAACAGGACATGTCTGTATATTGCAATGCCATTGAAATTACAGATGTGTAAATAAATGGAATAATGCGAATGATAGAACTGAAGAGGAAGAATAGCACGGATACATAATAACGTATAAATATGACAGAAACAAGATTTAGCACCATGAGCGGAAGGGCAGAGAACTACCAGAAAGGAGCATAAAACTGATGCATTATTAGTAGTAACAGTGGCTCATTAAAGTCTGTTTTTATTGTAGATGTTTCCAATTATGTGATCATATTGAGGGTGGGTTTTTTTACTTTGTTTTTGTTGAGGTTGTTAACTTTATAATAAAGAATATTAATTTTTAAAGGAAGACACCTACAGTGTCTGTCCAGCAAGATCCATGCTACCTCTTTTCCAAGGTTCCAAAATCTAAAATCATCCCAGGGTTCAAAGGGGTTTAGCTGGACTGTCACTCTGCCACATGAGATTCTCACTCTAGACAAATTCCATGTCATTGTTGAACTGTTGACATCAAAAAGTTGAGGGAGTTTTGGAGCAAGTTACATTGGAATAACAGTCCAATCAAATGTGATAAAAAGATATGGCTGCCAAAGAAGAGCCTCCTTGGAGCAGAGGAGCATGAAGTTGATTGTTCTCTGCCCATCGTGGAGCCAGCCCTCCATGAATCCAACATGGTGGCCACGTTGTTACTGCTGTAACATAACGGAATGTTTTTTTTTTTTACAGGAAAAGTCAATGCCATGGTTAAAACCTATTGGCTGGTTCCATGACGGTTTCTTTTCTGGGCAGGATAATATTTTCGTAGTCAATGAAAGAGCTAATGTCAAAATACTCATTTTCATGGCAGCATTGAGAGATTTTGCGCCAAAGGATTTAGCTAAATCAGAAGGGTAAATTTTTCTGAGTGATGAAGTGATTATCAAAACCATTTTGAATGCTGAATCAGAAAGAAACTTGGAATAATGTTTCACAATAAATAAGAGATTTTGCAGGGTTAATAATTTAGGAATTGACATCAGTGAGAGAGAATTCAGCCTGCCCAGGTGTGCTACTCACTAGCCTTCTTTGTGGGTGTTTTGTTGGAACCCCACTTTCCACCCTAAGCCATCCTCTTCAGTGTCTGTTTAGCCTTCTCCATGGCAAGGCGTACTGTGAAATTGAGTTTAATATTATTCACGAGATGACAACAGATGTGTGAAATCGGCTAGGGAAAATATGCGAGGAGGAAGGGCAGCTGACAGCGTACAGTCTGTGCAGATGTAACATCTATTAGAAATATCTTCTGTGGTTTGTTTGCATGCAAAGTGAATAGAATCTCAAAACAATACTGCTCTGAATGGAAGCCATCAGCAAAATTGCTTAAGGCTGCAAAACCCATTACTTATCCCACACTGGATGCAACAGAAAGTATCACGGCATACTAACTTTTTTGTTCTGTCTTTCCTTGAGGACTTAAAATTATTGGCTAAATGTTTTTATACAGATGAAGAAAAAATAATAAATATCCTAGTTAGTTTAAGCATACTTCTTCCTTGTGAATATTTTCTAGGAGCTAAAAGCGAGTCTAAATAAACCTGATCTAGGGAGGAACATTCTCGGTGAAGCTCTGGACAGCTTTATGCTCCACATTCTGCTCAGTACACTTCCAGGAGCCATTGTAAAATGGAGGCTAAGAACTCAGTAGTTGGGAAATGACTACAGGGGAGTTTGCTGAATGTTAGACTAGGAAATTAGAGCAGCCAGACATTGTTGTCCCCTCTAGTGACTGGCAAAAGTGCATGGCTCTGTTTTTCTTTTGTGGGCCTCAAATAGGAATTGTTGGTTGGATGGGGAGATACGGAATCTCTTGTTTGCTTCCTTTCTGCCTTTTCTCAGAACATCTCTCGTCCTTCCCGCCTTGTCTCTCCCCAAAGTCTATGTTCCTTCTCTTCCTCCTCCCCTGCCCCAGTTCCCTTTGTAAACTGGCCCAAGACTAGCACATTTTTAGCTGTCCAATGCTGGGAATCAGTGTGAGGCGAAGGGTTAACCGTGTCGGACAAACCCTCGCTCTCGCAGGAGAAGCCGCATTTACGCCCTTCGCGTTTATGGAAGTACTTTCTGAAGAAAAACAAGACCAACATTGTGCGTGTTTTTTGGGGGAGAATGGCCAAAGTGTCTTTAATTCACTGTTTACCCGTGAGAATTACTCCCAAGAGTAAGCCTGCAATAAAATCTCCTTGGTCTATGAGAAGAGAAAGAAATTGAATCAAAGGACTCCATTTCCACTTGTATTTATTCAGTCTGGGAAATTCAGTGGGCCGCGGCATTAGTATCAGCAGGGGATTCCTTGCTCCTAGCGTTAAATTACTGTCATAATCGCTCAATTATTTCTTCCTTGTACTGTTTAAAATAAAAATCCATCACATTCTGTGTTTTTTTCTAGCATTTATTAGGTTGAGTGTTTAGGAAAATCAATTATAGTCAGTCAGGCATGAATTGATGAATGTTCCTGTAATAATTGTCAGTTGTTAAACTGAACGTACTTTCTTTTTTCAACCCTTTTCATTTCCTTCAGAGGGCAGAGGTGGCTCAGAGAGAGGCAGAGACCTTAAGGGAGCAACTCTCGTCAGCCAACAAATCTCTCCAGCTCGCCACACAGATCCAGAAGGCACCCGATGTGGTGAGAGAATAGCATGTTTACTGGCTCTTACAGGTTTCCGACATTCGTGGGATCTGATGTCTGCAATTTATATTTGGGGCTGGGCTGGGGGGTGGGGTGCCATCTTTCCCTCCCCCGATTCTTATTTTGGAATTGATGTTTTAAACTAAAACCAATTTACATTTTCAGGGAACATGATTTTAACCAGTTGACATTATACGGGGCTGCTTATTGAATCAGAAGGTCACACCCAAAGGAAAGAAATTTGTTGAGTAGGCAAACATTTATCTTCCCAGTCCAGAGAGACAGTAGAAATACAGGATAGTATCTTGGTTATAGAAACAGTAAAAGAAGAGAAATAATAGAAACCAGCATTTAGATCTGACCTGTTTTAGTGAGACAGTAATGTTTGTTTCAGCAAGTCCGTGAGATGGAGACCGTGGTGCTGAGGCCTTGTAATCGTCCTTAGAGGACTGCTGTCTTCTGTAGCTGTGGGGGTGGGATGTTTTTAATCAAACCAGCAAAATTTGGTCGTCCTTGTTTATTTTCTCACACCGAATGTGCCCATCCCCACTGAGAAATAGCTCCTCGTTTGCTAGGCAAACCAGAGATAATAAATGACAGCCTTCCCTTGTTTTCTCTTGTGGTTTGAGCTGAAGCTGATATATACAGCTTCTTCAGAAGTGGAATGTAAATCTTGGACCCTCCACTTCATCCGTTTATCAATTTCCTGATTTTTCTAGGATTTCTAAAAATTTCTAAAATAAGCTCTTACCTAGAAATCTGGTTCATTTGGGTCTTGACCAAGTTGACTTCAGAGGGTTGGTTTCCCAAATACATGAGTTTGTGTAGACCCTCACACTTGTAGGGTCTTAATTTTGACTAATTCTCTTTCCTCCAAACCACCCAGCCTTGCAAAAAAAAGAAATAAGGAAATTAGCTTTTGCACTAAAACAGAAATCAGACAAGAGGTCAAGATCGAGTGAGTCCATGCAGTGGAAAAATCACAAGTTCAAGACCCAGGTCTGCATCCTGGGACAAGGCCTTGTGCCTGCTCTGCCTCAGTCTCCTACTCTGTAACAGCGTATGAATGAAAAGATGGCTAAAGCCTCTTCTAGCTCTCAAATTATGTAATGAGATTGGGATGAGTTGGAGTGGCCGAATGGGCAAAGTGCTCAACTTAGAATCGGAGAGACCTGGGCTCCAGGCCCAGCTCAGGTGACCCAGAACAAGTGATATGACCTCTCTGGGCCTCCGTTTCTTCATGTGCAAAATGAGGAGAGTCAAGCCAGATGGTTGTTGAGGTCCCTTCCAGACCAAGGTCGGTGATCCTGTGAAAAAGGCTTTATTTCTTGTTTAATAACGATAGAAATAGTTATTTATAATTGTATATCTTAGATCATATATAATTTTGTATATAATAAAACTAATTAAATATTAATTAACGACAGGGAAATTTGTAACTAATGTGAGTAGAATGAATAATAGCAATAATAACAAGCCCACTAAGAGCTGGAGGGCGTGTAATTCTTTGCAGGGGACTTCGTGCTGTCTCATTTGACACCCTCAGCAACCCTGCAAGTTTGTGCCCATTTTGCAGAGAAGGAAGCAGAGTAAGACGGGTCTAGAGACTTCAGTACAGTCATGTTGCTATGTGGGAGCCCGCCTTGCCCACCCCCCCAGTTGTGTGACCCAGGGCGAGTCCCTTTTAACCACTCGGCTCTGTTGTGTGGAAGATGAGGAGAATCCCTGCACCTGCCTCTCAGTCTCAGCCATCACTGTTGTTCTCGGAGTCATAATTCGAGCTTGGATCTTCCCAGTACTTTCTGCACTCCACTGTAATGTCAGCCTGTATCCTAGAAGTTAGATGTCTTTGGATATAGAATATTTTGTAGAACAAGATATTTCTGTGGTTACATCATACCTAGAAAAGTATATTTAATATCCCCCTGGGGCATAATTTTAACTGAAATTTGACTCTGTGGCACCAAAAGGGATGGGAATAAAGACTAAGGTACATGTTGATGGGATATCATACTGGGTGGGGGGAAGCTTTCCGAGGTTTATAGTTAACTTAATTATTCTAAACTCACTGTTCTGTTGCCAACTGCATCTCCTTCCAAAGAAAGAGTAGAGGCCTTCAATATCAGGTGACCCCTTGTTTCTCTGTGTCCCTCTGTGACACAAGTGTTCCGAATTTTCCCAGAAGACCCTTCCTGAATCCACTGAGATACCCCTTGGTATTTGGGAGATGCCCATCACTCACCCTGTGTGGGGCCAATGTCTTAAATGCTTTGATCCAGAACTCTTTCTTGCTCCAGTCCCCAGCATTGCATCAAACATTTTGAGAAGGGGATTCTGTGAACAGGCTAAGTTGTGGGTGCTGGGGGATCCTGATCACTTAGAGGGTCGCCTAAGTGGTGTTTACATTATGTCAGTTAGGTGGAGGAGGAGGTGGGAGCCCTCACAGGACTCTGCCTGGCTTTCCCACAAGCAAACCTTTCAGTTACTTCAAAGCCCTGCCACTCAGAAGCCAGCCAGGACTTCGGGAGGGGGAAATGAACAGATCATAGCTTGGCCAAGAAAGAGCAGGGTCAGTAGATTTCATCACAGCGTCAACAAGGATCATTTGGGGCATTTGTAAAATGGGGGGGGGGGGAAGCAGAGTGGCCTCAGATTTACTTTCCAAGCCTAGCTCTGTGCTCCTAAAACCCTGATCGACCTGATTGTTCCCATTCCTTTTATTTCCCAGACATTTGGGGAGCCTGCATAATTCTGTAACAATAATTAAGACCCCATGTTTGTGTAGCGCTACCAAGTCTTTAAAAAGTGCTGCATGTCTGTTTTCTCCTTTGATCTTCACAGCTCTGTGATGCAGGCTGAGCAGGGGTTTTATCCTCATTTTGCAGATGGGGAAGTTGAGGCCCAGAGGCATATGACTGGCAAGGAGCTAGACCTCAGGCCTTGTGCTCCTGCCAGCACATGACTGTCTCTAAAGCTAAAGGAGCCCAACCATCGTAAAACTCTGTGACATCCCACCCGTCATCATTGTTCCTGTCATCCTCTTGTCCGTTCCCTTGGAGAGAGCGCTGGAGTTATCTTACTTTTCATGTCTCCAGTGTTTTGCCTGTAGAAAGCACTTAGTAGATGCCTTCTCAGTGGAAGGTACGCAGTAAGTGCTTAATAAATGCTTGTCGGTGGATTGGTAGTTGAATGGAATTCATGATAAAGAGGTGAAGAGCAAAGAGTTAAATAGAGGAGGAGAAGCTAGTCTGACGTTAAACAAAGAGGGAAGAGTTGAATCAAGGCTCCCATTCTTGGATGCTTTCGATGGCTGTCTTTAAAGTTTAACCCTCACCATTTATTTTCAGTTACTTGACTCATCTGACTCTATCCAGTCTTATTGTAAAACTGGGTTTTCTCTTGATTTTTGATAGCCCTTCACATCTCCTTCCTCTTGGAGAGGAAAAAGGGCAGAGGGTGGCCCATCCATAGAGCCTCTCTGGCGGGCCTAGAGATGTGGCCGACACCAAGGAGAGCCTGCCTGTGTCCACACAGACGGAGGCCGCTCTCTTAAAGATGTCCTAGGGATGAGAATGTGTGCGCACACTGTCAGTCAGTCACTGGGGTGTCCTTAATGCCACCTGTGTTTTTCTCCACCCTTTAAGAACTCTCCCCTCTTTGAGGCATTGGAAACCTGACCCCGGGATGCCTCCAGAGCCAGTCAGTTATGCCCATGTTTAGCTGGGCACAGTCACTCCTTCCACCTTCATCTTTTTAAGGGGTGTTTCCATGGCCTATTCTCACATGCTGGGTTTTTGTTTTGTTTTGTTTTGTTTTGTTTTTTGGAAGGGGGAAGTCAAGGCGATTGGGGTTAAGTGACTTGCCCAAGGTCACACGGTTAGTCAGTGTTAAGTGTCTGAGGCTGGATTTGAACTCAGGTCCCCCAGACTCCAGGGCCGGTGCTCTATTCCCTGCACCCCCTAGCCGCCCCCCCCCGCCCCCGTTCTCACTTGTTGGGAGCCGGGGCGTTAGCGGCCCGTGGCTGTTCCCGCTCTCTGTGGGTCTCTCGCTCAGTGCTGCTCTCTCTGGTTCTGTGAGGCAGTGGACGCTGACTGAGGCTTCGAGGCATGCGAGGCCCTGCTTCGGACCCTCGGCCTCTCTAGCAGCTGGTTACCCTCAGAGCTGGTGATAATCAGAGTGGCCGTCTGTGCTCCCACCCCCTCTTCCCTCGCCATCCCCAGCATTTTGTTGCAGTAGGTTTCTTTGCCGGCCTCCCCCAGCCTCTCTGCTCTTCCCCGCTCAGGCCAGCACACGCTCTTTCGTACCTTTGTTCCTGCAGTTCCCTGGCCTAAATTGCTGGTTTCTAAATATTCCCCATTTTCCGAGGCCTAGTTTAGGCTCCCAACTCTTAAATTAACCTTTCTCTGACTGTTCCTGCCCACACTGTTCTCGTCCTTCTCAGAGCTCCTACTTCCCTCGGTTACTACCACACAGTTTATCCTCTGATTGTTCATTTGTTCCCTAATGGTTGTAGAATTACGTCACTTAAGTTAGACTTGTGTCTGTAAGGGGACTCTAATTCCATTGAGAGCAGCGACAACGTCTCGTACCCGCCAGTCTTCGTGATGCTTAGAACGGTGCTACGTCTATAGTGGACTCTCGGCAAATCCTTCTTATTGGATCTGGATAGCGGCTGAACACTTGGACTCTGAGCGAATGTATAAAGCGTATTTCAGCAGTGTTCCTCACCAAAGAGAAAGTCGGTTTTGATGACTGAGTGTAGGAAACCAAGAGAGAGATCTCACTAAGAATCCCAGGGCCATTTTTTATCCTCTAGAACCCTGGAGGAAACAGATTGTATCATGTTATACAAATAAATAAGTATATATAGCACAGGGAGCCTCAGATACAACTTTGTAAATCCAGGGGGAAAAAAATCCTGAAATTCTCAAGGGAAACACATCATGAAGAGTTTCTCTGGTCAACCACCACCCACGACCAAGCTAAAAACATGGTGGCTGCCTAATTAGCATATGACCTTTCCTGCCCGCCTCCCTCCCTTTCCACGCCAAAGTGAAGCTGACTTGGAGAAGGCAGCATTCTCTCTTCCTACTGGCTGGTCCTGCAGAGAAGGTTAACTCCCAGGGGTGAACTTTTGGGACTGCATAAGCCAGCCTCCACACTGCCATTTCCATACCCTGGTGACAGGCCCAACTGCCTCCTGACCGGTTACTATTCTTTGAGTGTTTTCTATAAATACTTTTCACATGTTTTGGTAGTGGTGATGGTGTTCATTTTTTAAACATCTGTTTGTCTGGCTTTTAAAAAAAATTACTATGTCACTTTATGTGAGAAGCACCTTGAGTCTGCCCCTATGCAGGAACCTCTGATCTTTAAGCAAATTTTGGCTCTGATCATATGCAACTGTGTAGGCTTCATTAGCTTACAAATAGTTCATTTAGAAATAGATCTGGAGGAGTCATTTTGACCCCTTTGAAAGGGCCTTGGAGTGCATTCTGATGTGACAGGCAGCTAGGCCTGCTGAAATACTGGCGCTAGACTTCCTATATGACGTGAGGCCGGTCACCTCCCCCAATCCATTGTTTTCACTGGAAAATGAGGAGAATGGACTAGATGGAATTAAGTGCCTGCTAGGGGCCCTGTGCTAAGGGCCGGGGATGCAAAGAAAGGCAAAAAGACTGTCCCTGGCCTCCAGGATCAAACACTCGGTCCCTAAGGATCCATTAAGTAGCTCACTGGCACTACAGAGAATGCAGTTATCCCTCCTCACAAGGATCTTCCATTCTGTTGAGTAATAGCTAAGATCTCTTCCAGCCTAAAAACTCACCCTCCTGTTTCAGATCTGAGATATTTAGTCAGTAAAAGGCTGAATCTGTTTTCGCCTGTCTCTGGATCCCTCAGCTTGACTGTCTGCTGTGGTAGCATGGCGGCTTTGTATCAGTGGTTTTCCCCCATGACCAACGCTTGATTCTCCTTCCCAGTTAACCCAACCCCTTGACCAGACTCATTGCCGTTTTCATCATCTGCTTTATTCTTGCTAGGAGCAGGCGATAGAGGTACTGACCCGTTCCAGCTTAGAAGTTGAACTGGCCGCCAAAGAGCGAGAGATCGCCCAACTCGTAGAAGATGTTCAGCGACTCCAGGCCAGCCTGACGAAGCTGCGAGAGAATTCGGCCAGCCAGATATCCCAGCTCGAGCAGCAGCTGAGTGCCAAGAACAGCACACTCAAGGTAAGGGCCCCTCGTGCACTTCACACCATCCTCATCCGAGGGGATCAGGACAATGGCTGCAGCCAGATGGGCTGCCATAATGCTGAGGCGCAGTCAGGCTGGCCCCGGAGCCAATGGGTACAACCACTTGTGGACACAGTAGATCTAGACCACGCAGCGCATGCTCCTTTGGGAAAAGTTGGTGGTAAATTAATGCAGTTAGTTATTGGAAGACTTTGACTTTGCCATTAACTTGTTGAACAATCTGAAAAAGGGCTCTTGGGGTCTTCACTGAAGGTGGGAGAAAAAAAAAGAAAACTCCAAATCCTGTTTGTTCAGGGCCCAAATTGGTCTTGCTGGGAGATCATCAGAAGGCTCCGTCTTAACTCCCCTTATCTGGAAAGGCAGGAGTTAAATTTCACTCCGGTTTTAAAGGCTCGTGTATGAACTGGGCTTCATTGTTCTCGGTTGGAGTTTCAGCCTCACCATGCCTCTGAGAAGATGAACAGATTGAACGCTACAAAGGGTGCCACTCCCGGAAGGAGCCAGGGCATCTGTCGTTCAGAGGCATCCTGGTCACCCCTCCCCAGAAGCTTCTTGTCGACAGAATCGACAGGAGCTCACATGCAGGCGTGTGTGTGTGTGTGTGTGTGTGTTTGTGTGTGTGTGTGTGTGTATGTGTATGCATGTGCATATGTGCGTGTGTGTGTTGGGATTGGGAGGAGTTCCTTTTGGGAGGCCATATATTTTTGGTGAGAGGACATTACGTTGAGAAGGGAGCATGGCTGGCCCGGACCTTCTGCAGACTAGCCAGACCCAAAGGGGTGTGTCCCAGTCCAGCAGGGGACGACCCTGTTTGCTTGTTGGGTTTTTCCTTCTTTGAAGCTTATTCCATATGTTTACAATCTGTCTCCCTGCCTGAAAACCATGGCCTGGCCTGAGTCTAAATCTCTTTTCTCCAATACCCATATGCTGTGTTGTTTTACCATATAGAACCAAAGAGGGCCCTAGGCCTCTGGGGCATCGTTGGGAAAGTTTACTTTCCTGGAGCATGGTGGGAGAAGTGAGATGTGCGGGGGGGGG
>CM053584.1:380497941-380561113 GCA_028627135.1 Pseudochirops cupreus | reverse complement strand
TTGCTTCGGCTTTGGGCTCATTTCTTTATTGTTTCATCATTTTATTTATTTTAATAAACCCAATTTTAATTTCATTTACTTTAATTTTTATCATAATCAGTAATAATAACTGGCCTTACTTTAGCATCCTGAGGTTTTCAGAGTGCTTTGACGGACCTCATTGGGCATTGTCATTCCCTTACGACAGACAAGGAAACCACACTTGATATGTAGCGAGGGTCAGAGATGGGGCCTGGACGCATTTGCCTTTGTTGGTATGAGGAAGGCAGTGTGGTATAAGAAATGGAAATCAGGAGGACCTGGGTTCAAATGCCACTCACTAATTGTAGGACCCCTGAGGCTTGGTTTTCCTGTCTGCAGAATGGGGTGCCTCCTGCATCAGTCTGCAAGGAGTGGGTGGGCTCCTCTTCCTTTCCCTCAAGTCTGCTTCATCGCATACTGTGAATGGTCCCTCTCCACACTGAATGGCAGTGCTGCCTCAAAACAAGCTTAGAGAGGAGGGACGCCTCGCCCGTACGAAGTCTGAGAAGGAGCCGCGTACGGAGCAGTGTGTTCTGCGGCCACCTCTGTGTTTGTGCCCAGTGAAATGGGCCGCATGGCCACGGAGAGTGTGCGATGTTGTGTCCTCCAGGCAGTGCCAAGCTCCAAGGACACAGGTCCTGCCCTCGAGGAGCTGAGAGTCCAGTGGGGGACACAACACTCAAACCACCGGACAAAGAAGACGGGCCTCACTTTATATGATATGTTTATTCCGTGTGTGATGCTCGCTCCCTGAGCCTCAGTCTCCCCCCCTGTAAAATGGAGGGCTCAGTCCAGACGATCTGAGTCACCTGCAGCAGCAGACGGAGGACTTGGTCCCGAGTTCCATTTTACAGGCGTCCAGCGAGCTCATTCTTCACACAGTGTCCATGGAGCGTCTCTTTGGGAAGAGAAGACTCAGCCCAGGCTCGATTTGGCCTTTTCATAAACAGGCCGGTTCCAGCGTGACTGGAAACCCATGTGACTCACAAGCACTTTGGCGAAATTGAAGTGATTCCATCAGTCCCATCAGCTATGGGCTCCCTCCAGGTCAAGGAGGCTCTTGTGGGCCCACTGGGACCCGGTCGTTATTCAGAACACTCCTTCTGTAGGGAACAGAGCCGTTCACCAGCCAGCCGAGGCACCTTGAGTAGCTTTTGCTTCTTCTCTCTTCACTTACTGCTCTCTGTTCCTCTTTCCCTTTTTCTGATTGTTTTTCCTTCCACTTTAACGTGTAGCCTTCTCCTCGCCAACACAGGCCAGAAAGAGCCACAGGGAACCCAACGGCTTGGGACGTGTGCGTGAAGTGCCGCATGGCCCCTCCTCGGGGGTCACCGATGCTTTCTCATTTGCTCCATTGTTCACAAGGCAGAGGCCTGTCCAGGGGGAGCTTCCTGGCCTCCTGTTCTCCCATTCTTGACGAGCACTTCCCCTCTCTGGGGATTGGGGTCACAGAGTTGGCTTTCTGTTGCTTACAGCTTGGTCCATTTTAATTTCACCGGTCAGGCTACAAAACTCCGTATTTCATGAGACAGCAGGTTGGCATCGTGGGTAGAGTGTTAGTTTGGGAATCAGAAAGCCCTGAGTTTGAATCCTGCCTGGGCAAGTCCTTTTATTTCACTGAACCTCAGTATCCTCAACTGTAAAATGATGGTGTGAGATTTAATCGCTTCTGTGGTCCTCTGAGCGCGTGAGGGGGCAGTATGTCATGGGCCCAGCTGGCCTTGGAGCCCACAGGCTGGGATTCGAGATCAGAATCTGACCTGGCCTGGTCGAGTCTCTGAACCTGTCAGTGCCCCTCTCCAGGAAGGGGGAGACCCCATGTCCAGCCCCTGGCCCTTTTTTAGGACCTAGTATAAACAGAAATCCATTGCCTTCTGAATACTTACATTTTCTTCCTCCAAACTAATGATTTAATATTTATAAAGTTATAGACTCCTGTCTGCTAAAGGTTAGCAGAATTGCTAAGGTGCATCTCTTGAATGGAGATGTCATAAATTCTGTGTTAAGGCTATGGGCCCCCCAGGCCACAAAAGCAGCAGCCTTCTGCTTGCCCCTCAGCAGTGCCCAATCTGGGCATTGCTTAGCCATAGATGAGTTAGGTCATCCAAGACTTCCAAGGAGGATTTTAGATTCTCCTGAAAGCCAGTTTCCAGTTTCTCTTCTCTGATCACACCCCTTTCCTCAAATACACACATGTGCTGTATGACTGTGGGCAAGTCTCTTAACCTCCGTCTGCCTCTGTTTCCTCATCTGGGGATGATGATGGGGATAATGACAGCACCTTCCAAGATTGAGAAGATCAAATGAGATCATGTTTGTGAAGCGTTCTTTAAATCTTAAAGCTCTATATAAATGATCACTATTGTTCGAATTGGGTGCCCAGCGCGGTAGGAACTTAACAGCCCTTGGCCATCGTCATTCCTCTGATGGTCTTAGACCAGCCTGTTTTATCCTCCTCCTCCAATGTCCCGCCCCCCTGAGCCCCAGAATCTCAAGCCCATCCCAGTAACTGTGGGTAACCCAGCCTCTTAGCCCTCCCCACTCTTGGAGGCCCCAGGGAAAGGCCAAAATAATCACTTTTTTATGAACACCTTCTGTGAAGCTTTTGTAGGCTAATGAATCCTTGCTCTATTTAATTATAACTGAAATCAGCATTGTCATCTATACATTTGGCAGGAAGGGTTTAAAAGGAACTAGAATAGAGCAACTTCATGCAAAAAGAAATGAGCAGTGAACTACAGGAACAGCCCATTTCATAAGTGGCCTCAGCGTGTTCAGCTTCAGAACGGCCAGAGGAGATTAGAGCGGCTGGGATGTTAGGACTCGGCCATGGTGGGCCTGGTGGATTAGGGGCTCCTTTCCTCCTCAGTGGGAACCACTTAGGGAGGAACCAGAAGGACCCTGGAAGTTCTACCAGTGGAAACAACTTAAGATGTTCAGAAATGCAACCCCAAGGACGCCTTGTATTGGCTTGTGTAGGGCAGCCTCCTGAGTCTGGCAGAAAGAGCCAGAGGCCCTGCAGATAAATCTTGCCTCTGCCACTTACTAGCCATGGCTGGCCCAAACGTTTGGCCTCTCTGGCCTCAGTTTCCTCAACTGGAAAATTAAAGGCTTGGACTCAGTGACCCCTAAGGGGCCCCTTCCAGCCCTATTCTGTCTTAGAATTCTCTGCGTGGGAGGAGTATAAAAGGACATGAAGGCTTTTTAATGAGAATCCTGGTGAAGAATGTGGTGTGTTTTGTTGATAGATCTGGAGTCAGAGACATTGACTCTGGCTGAGAGGGAACTGGCCTAGATTCCTGACCACAGTTTGTGTGGCAGCTTGGAAGGATTGAAGTGTCCCGAGTGCCACCTTCCCTCTCTCTTCTTCCTGGTTAGCAGCTCAGTGGCCCATCTGTAGAGCCTGTCCCAAACGTGGGTAACAATGGACCAGCCAGTGGATTGGCTATTCACCGGTATGTTAGACCTGGCAGGTAGAGGGAGGGAAGGAAAGAAGGGCTCACTTCAGATTTAGTGGCCCTAAACTTAAGTCAGAAGGCCCCTCCAGCGAAGCCTGATCATACCAGTTCCGTCTGAGCCAAAACAAAATGTCACTGTTGTGTCCACTCCCAGGAGAGAATGACCTATATCCACTTGTACACAGACAGATGGCATCGGGAGGGAGTAGCATGAGAGAAGACTGAAGAGAGAGGTGGCAGCCAGAATGTAAAGGGTTTCAAGACTGGTGGAGGAGTTTCTACTTGACCCTTGGGGTTGGGAGCCCCTGGGGGTTCACTGGGCCCCTAGGGCTGTGATGTGGTCTTATGTGCTCTTCAAGAAAAATCGCTTGGGCAGCTTTGCCTCTCCATGTGTGGTCTGCAGCCTTCAGGGGTCCCCAAGACTCCCAAAGAGTCTGAGATCAAAACCTTCCCCCACCACTGTCTCTTGTATTTTCCTCCACTTTTACCAGCAGCCCCTTCACACAGGCTCCCATCACCTGATGCCTGGACTGTTACAGTCCCCGCTCCACTCAAACTAACCTTCCCCTCATCCCCCTGCTCAGACTCCAGGGGCATCCTGTGGCCTGTAGGATCAGTCATGTCGTTTCATCTCATTGTTTTCAAAATACTGATATTTTGTGCAGATGTTATAATGCAGATGATTGTTAATACAGTCATGCTTTGTGTAATTTATGAAGAAATAGATGTATACTGGGGGTACAGGCTCAGATTTGTACTGACAGGGGTGCCCTGTCAAGAAAGTCTGGAGACCACGGATGTAGAGGATGCCTTTGAACCCCCTCATTATGGAGGCCCCAGCCGCACTTACTTTGCCCTTGTTCCATTTGCTGGTTGGGCCAGGCCCCCGTCTCATCCTGCCTTCTCCCCACTGTGCACTGGCAGAGACTGTCGGAATCTGGCCTGTCCCCTTGGGCACCACATCCTTCGTGAGGCCTTCCCCAGCTGGCGGCACCTGCCCATCTCCCTCTCTCCCACCTTCTGAGCTTGGCTGCGTACCAAACTCACTTTATCTTGGATTAATTTGGTGTCTCTATGTGTCTTGTCTCTGCTAGATTTTTAAGTTCCTTGAGGCCCAGCAGTATATTGTGCATCCGAATCCATGGTTAACAGTTAGATTAAATTCTGAATGGTTGATAATTTAAATAAATTTACATAAAAGCAAAATTGGGATAACCAATTAAAACACATTTATTAAGTACCTACTGTGTGCCAGGCTCTGGAGATACAAACATAAATGATGAAACAATCCCTACTCCTAACATGTGTCATGTGTACAAATGACAGAAAGCTAAGTCAAGGTTAATACATTAGAAGAAAGAATCAGGCATCCATAGGTCAGGAGAGCCTTTGAAGGTGGGTGAGGTATCACAAGATGAGAATTGCTAGAGGGAACTGGAAAACTTACATTTGGATTCTAAAGATCAGCAGTACAAGAACAAGAGGAGAAAGTACTTTGGGAGAAACAGACCTGGAGATCAGAGTGGACCCCAAGTCATCTTTTGCCATGGCAGCCAAAAAAGTGCGCTGTGATCAATGGGAGTGTTGTTGTAGAATTGGAAGGGTCACCCAAGGCCATCTAATCTACCCCCCTCATTTTACAGGTGAGGATTGTAAAGCCCTGGGAATGAAGAGATTTATGCAGGGTCACAAAGGTAGTCAGCATCCAGTGCAGGACCTGAACCCCAGTCCTCTAACTCTGGAGAGAGCCAAGCCAATAAGTATTTATTAAGTCAGTAAACGTTTCGTTAGTGCCAATGCGACCTGCCAGGCACTAACAATACAAAGAAAGGTAGCCGCTCCTGCTCTCAAGACTTACTTCACGGTCTAATTAGGGAGACCGCAGCAAACAACTGGGTGGGATTGGAGGGCTCTCAGAGGGGTGGCCCTAGCATCCGGGAGGACCCAGAAAGGCCTCTCAAAGAAGCTGGCCCCAGAGGGATCTTGTCACTGTGCTGGAGGCATGCTGTTTGTCAGGCCTCCTGCAGAGGAGGTTCCGGATTCAAGTATGAGTTGGTCTGGATCAGAAGTTGTTAACCTCTGTTGGAGGTCTGTGAATTTGGATGGGAGAAAAAATTGCATCTTTATCTTCATTAACCTCTACCCGAGATTGAGCATTTCCTTTTAAAAACACTTTGAGAAGGGGTCTTCAAGACTTTTCTAGACTGCCAGAGGGTCCAATATACACAAAAAGGTTAAGAAGCCCTGGTCCAAATGGCCTCTGATCCAGAATTCTATACTTTTTAAATTTTATTTTTATTACTTGCTTAAAATTGCTTTCTTCATTTATTATCCCACCTCACACACCCCCTCACGCCTCGTTTTCCTGCTCCTGTTCACTTTTACATCATGACGCTGTTTTATGGGTCAAGCTTGAGGGGAGGGATGGCTTGGGATTGATTTTTGCATTCTGTGAAGCAGACCAGAAAAACGATGGAGAGGAACATGAGATCAGCCCACTCCCCTCCCTGTACCTCCGACGGGTTTTGTTTTCCTTCTCAAGGAGGGACGTCCAATGTATTCCTGGTCCTCGCCAATGAGCTGTTCGCAAACTTCGCTAAAAGTAAAGTTTCTTTCTTCTCTCTCTTTTAGCAACTGGAAGAAAAGCTGAAAGGACAGGCTGATTATGAAGAAGTGAAGAAAGAATTGAAGTAAGTGTCTGCTGGTTACATTATACTCAGTTTGGAGGCTGTGGGTCCTGGATGCTAATCTTAAAAATGCCGTGAATAGATGGGTCTCAGTGCTAAAATCCCAGTGAGGTGCCTGGGGCTCCTGATCTCTAGCAATGAGAGGCTGATTTGGCTGCAAGGCAAGCATCTAACCAAACCCAACCTGGCTGTAGCAGACTTGTATAGATCAGTCAAGAATTTATCAGGCTAAGTGTTGGGAATACAGAGAGAAAAGGAAAGAGCCCTTGCCCTCAGGAAGCTTCTGTTCTGTTAGGGGAGATGATATGTCCATAGGTAAGTATGAAAAGGTAATACAAGGTAATTTTCAGAGGGCAGGAACCAGCAGTGGGGCAAGAGAGGAAGCAGGAAAAGCTTGAGACAGGAAATGTCATTTGAGCAGAGTTTTGAAGGAAACCAGAGATTTCAAAAACATAGTGGAAAGCAGGGAGTTAGTAGCCAGGGCTACTACCAGGATCCTAAGACTAGAGATGGGGAGTCAGAAGGAACCTCAGAGGCCATAGAATCCAAGCCCTGCACTTTACAGAGGAGGAGACCCAGAACAGTGAAGTTGGGGCTCCCCTGGTGACACAGGCAGGCAGCAGTAGCAGGAGGGTTTGAACCCAGCTCTGCCTCGTGGCCCACCAGTCACGGCATAATGTCCCACCCTCATACAGTGCTTTGAGGTTTGCACAACATTTTGTACACGAGAACGAGGTGCTGTTAATGTCCCCATTTTACAGATGAGAACACTAACACTCGGAGACTTGGCTGGGAGAGATTCAAACCCACACCTTCCTGCCTCCCGAGGCCAGCACTCTCCACCATACAGCACCTGGCTGCTTAGGCACTGATCCCAGAAGTGGGGGGCTGTATGTCTCTGCCCTCAGCTCTGACCGAATTCTGATCCTTTGGGAGCTTTTTATGGCATTGACATCATTACCATTTTGATTCACAGTACTAGCAGCACAAAACAAAGCCACCCACATCCTCCCCTCCCCCCCACCTCCCCACAACTTCACTAAGTTTAAACTATCCCAAGTACTCAGCACTTCTGTGGTACAATGATGATGGTGATGAACAGTGGGCCTTGATGGTGTTTTTAAAATATTAGCTCATTTCTTAACTTGCAAATATACTACCTGGGTGAGGAGGAAAAAGTATTCTAAATCCAGTGTACTTGGATTTCTGGAATGCAGTCAGGGCATTGGGGGCAGGGGGATTTTTGTTCTTTTGCTTGTACAGAATAGCCCTCAGAGATGCCTTAGCGAAAATGATAAATAGTTCTTAGGAAAGTCAGGACCGTGAGTCTCCGCTGCCACTGAATCACTCAGCCCCATCCCATCCTCCATCCTCAAGCTGTTTTTAGCATCAGTCCATGAAATAAAGTGACCTGGCTAAGTCCATCATAGGATCCAAGATCCAGGAATAAAAGTGACCCCAGACACTGAAGAGGTCAACCTCCGCGTTTACAGTTGAGGAATCCAAGGCCCATGAAAGCTAAGTGGCTGAGAATCAGAGGCCCCTGGATCCAGAGCTAGTCCAGCCCTCACTCCCCTTTTACAGATGGGGAGACTGAGGCCCAGAACGGGGAGGCAACAGCCCCAGGTCCCATTGGGTGTCAGCAGGGAAGAGCTTGTCCCTCCACGATAAAGCCATTTGGTTCTTGTGGGTGCACAGGGTTGATCATCACCATGTAGGTGCCACAAGAGGAAAAGGGTTTAAAAATAAAAGATGTTAATCCAAATTCAGACTGAAGCGTTGCTTCTGACTGCTGGGATGTGCAGGGGCTCTAGACCCTTCCCTGGCCATGCTCCATGAATAGCGTCTTCAGTGCCACAGGGCACTGTGGGGACCAAAGGTAGGTGTTCGGAAGCCTAGGGCCGTGCGTCAGCCTGGCACCAGCAGGCTGGCTGGCTTGTTCAGGGCTCATCTCTGAGGTCCTGGGTGCATACCTGTCTGCTGGGAGGGTGCTCCCCTTTCCTCTCTTCTCTCTTCCTCTTCTCTCTTTTTTCTTCTCTCTTTTCTCTTTCCTCTTCTCTTTTCTCTGCATCTGTCTCTGTTTCCCTCTCTCTCACACACACACACACACACATGAACAGACTTTTTTTTTTTTTTGCATTTTAAAATCTCTCTCATGAAAACTTCTGGGATGTGTTTTCTATCCTCTCCTGTATAGCAATTAAAAGACATTTAAATTCCACAGAAAAGATTCAAACTTGGCAAAGCTAATGACTCCCATGACCCTCAGTTTTTGAGCTTCTCTAGAAAACATTCAAATAAATCAAAGCAGTTCATTCCAGTAATTAGTGAGCCTACCTCATAAAAGGGCCATTGTCACAAAGAAGTCGGGCCATCGTGTTCTTGGCTGACGAGAATTATGACAAAGAAGTGAAGGGTTGGGAGGGAAAGGGAGAGTGGACAGACAACAGGATAAGCTGGGCTCCGATGGCACACAGGGCCCAACTGTGTGGCCCTTTCATTTCCCCAGGCACCTCTCTAAGACTGTAATTTGCAGGGGCCAGGCTGCCTCTTTACAGGAAACATCTCCACCAGAAATCCCTAAAACCAATGAAGTTGCAAGTTAAGGCCCAAAGCCTCCGCCTCATGGGTAGGGAGCACAAACTCTGTGACCCTGGGCAAGTTAATTAACCTCTCTGTCCCCAGGGCAGCTCCCTTCCGCAACTGGAGAGCTGAAGAGAGAGCAGTGGTCTCCTTCCCTGACGTTGCCCACCCCAATCAGCACCATCTTTACCTCCGTCCTGACCTCACCCCTACAAAGCCAGGAAGAGTTCCTTCTCTCAGTCTGTCAGTCATTGACCCTCTTAGCTCTGTTGAGGAGCATGCCAAACATTTCAGGTTCCTATCTCTCCTAGGTTAGGAGGCTAGCAGAAAAAGTGCTGCCTTGTAGCCTTGGGGTGAGAAAATAGTGCCCCCTTCCCCCATCGCCAGCTTCCTCTGGATTACTGCTTCAGCCAGTCCAGTGGTACGGGCTCCATACTGCACATGAAACGTGGTGGTTATTCTCCCCTCACATCCTGCTTCAGTAGAAACTTTCTCTTCCCTTCAGGCTTCACAAATAAATTCATGTCGCTTCTGACAGCTTAAAATGCTCTCTCCTTATTAACCTGTAAATTTATACTCTCAAATGGCCTGGCAGGATTGCCTATGGAATGATTTACGTGGCGCTTGAGAAATTTTTTTTTCTGTCCAATAAGTAGTTTGAATAGTTATTCTATATTCATTATCAGATTATATTACTGCTATGAAAGTTGTTAAAGTTGTCACTTGCCATGTTCCTGGAGAGTCAAAAATGATCACGTTAATGCTCGTTAGCGTAGCTGCTATGGAATGAATAATGAGATACTGACGCTGCCGTCTTGTCCTTTGCAGCATCCTGAAATCCATGGAATTCGCCCCCTCCGAAGGCGCTGGGACCCAGGTACAGAATCCACTTTCAGCTTTTGCCTCGTCATTCCAATCACCACTGTCGTCTTGCCATTTCTAAAACTAGTATTTAAAGACAACGTATCACTGGCCTAAGACTCTTCTCTCTTTACAGAAAATCCTGGCACATAATTGATCACTGGTGCCATGGTCCGATGTGTAGCTTACTGGAACATTTAACCTTGTTAACACAAATTGCCTTTGATTAAGTTGGAGGGAAAAAAGAGAGAGAGAGATGTGTTATTAATGTTTTTTTTAATTAGAAAGTTGCTCAGACTAAATTATTTTGCGATTTAACTAACAACGTGGATGAAAAAAATTAGGATTGAATGTCAGCAATTTTTTTAAAAAATCAAGTTAATATTGATTTGCCGGGAATATCCATATTTAAAGAAATCTGAGCTTCCTGTCCTTTGAGTTGGGAAGGCAGAGGAACAGCATGCTGACGTTCATGCATTTTAATCTGACTACAGATGGAAAATCATCAAATGGATTCTTTCTCCTGGAATTCCAAAGGGAGCTGCCACCAGCATGGCGGGTCTGAAAGGATTGCTTAGAGTTTGACTTTCTGATGGTTTGTTGTGAGCTAAATGGCCAGTTGCTCAGCCATATTGAGTGTTCAGATGGTTTGAAGTTGAAGACAAACTTTAAGGATGTAATTAATTCTCTAGTAGTAGAAAGATAGTTTCGACCACCAGGGTTTCATTAAAACTAACATTTAAAAATAAGAACAAGAGCTTGTTAGAATACTTCCAATGAAAATTCTAGAACTCTTCTAAAGTTTGAGTTCATATAACACCAGATGGGGAATTCAAAGACCCACCACTTGCTAACTTTGTTACTTTGGTCAAATTTCTGGTGGGGCTGGATAAACTCTTTATCAGCTAGTCACTCAGTGAGCATTTATTAAGTGCCTGCTTCTGGTCAGGCACAAGGTACAAAAGCCCAAAGTGAAACAGTCACTGTCCTCAAGGAGTTTCCATTCCAAATCTATGCTTACATTATTAAGCTGGGAATCTGAACAGAAAGGTTTAAATCCATAGCTGTCCAATCAAAAGAAGACCAGGATAAATCTCCCCACCCCACCCTACCTCCAGCCTCCCATCACTGGCTCAGGCAGGAGTTTCCTCTCCTCACCAAATCCCTTCTTATTAGCCCCACATGAACCTTTCCCCTGCTTCAGATGATATGATTGATCGTGGAAGTAAAGGCATGTTTTGACTTGGGTCTAGGATGCGTCCAAGCCACTGGAGGTCTTACTGCTGGAGAAGAACCGCTCTCTGCAGTCCGAGAACGCCACCCTACGAATTACCAATAGTGACCTGAGCGGTAGGTTCATGGGATCTCGATTCTGGCACTTGGTTAATTTTCTAGGGGATACTAGGAAGAGGAAGGTGAAACGTGAGTCTGGGATAAAGCCTCAGAAAGATCAGTGGTCTGCAAGGTCCTCAGTCCTAGGGAGACAGTTTCCTCCTTCCTCCCTGTTGGTAGAATGGTTAAGAGGATGACCGCAGTAGAATTTGTAGATGTGGTAGGTTGCTGTAGAGGATGTTTCAAGGTGGTAGACCAAGTGGGAGATTTAAAGGATGCTTTCTCCACTAATGCTTTTCTAGCTCTGCTGCCAAGAGCAGAAAAACTGAGGTCGGCCTGTTTTCTTTGGTGTTTCGGTAGCCACGCCTCCCTACCCTTCCTAATCTCAGGGAAGGTTCTTTGCTTTGGTCAGCGTTTCTGGGTGGGGGGAGGCTGCCCCCACGCTTGGCCTCTTTTAACTCTTTGTGTAACTGGTTGGAGTCCTAGCTTTTTGGGACTGGCTGTGCTTCTGGTCTGGGAGTCGGGAAAACATTTCAAGGTGTCCGATGACGTTGCCTCCTTAAGAAAGTGTGTGCCTTCACTCCGATAGACATCTCACAGTGCCTCCTCCTCAAAGCCAGGTGTTTGAGAGAATCCATTGGTCCATAAATGTCAGTGCTCGCTGCTCCAGGTCAGGCAGGGTTCCTCGGGGAGTAGCTTGAAGGCTAGCGCTCCAATAATGGCCCTGCCGCCTGCGCCCTGTCGACTCTTTACTGTGTGTGGTACCGCGCTTCTTGTAACACTGAGAATTTCAGTTTCTGTAAAAAGGGGATTCTCCAGGCTGCAACGTACAAGAAAGGTGCAAACATGAAAATGCATGTTGCTTGTTTTGGGGGGCCTTGTTTGGCTGATTAAAATTTCAATTTACAAACCAACCAACCAACACACCTCATTGGCCCTTGTAAAAATCTGCACTACTTTCCCTTTTGCGGGGCAAACTTTGCATTTTGATCTTGGTTTTTCCCTTTTTAATCCCCCATAATGCATTATGTTTGACCTTCCTTGTAGGGTCAGCCAGGAGAAAAGGGAAAGACCAGCCTGAGAATCCGCGCCCTGGAGCTTTGCCGGCCTCCCCTCCTTCTCAGTTGCCCCGCAACCCAGGGGAGCAGGTTTCCAATACTAATGGTACACACCAGTTCTCACCAACGGGTTTAAGTCAAGACTTTTTCAGCTCATCCCTGGCAAGCCCCAGCCTACCCCTGGCTTCTACAGGAAAATTTGCACTAAACTCTCTCCTCCAGCGACAGCTAATGCAGTCCTTCTACTCCAAGGCCATGCAGGAAGCCGGAAGCACAAGCATGATTTTTCCAACAGGTCAATACAGCACAAACTCCATCCCCTCCCAAAGTCCATTACAACAAAGCCCCGACGTAAACGGCCTGGCCCCGTCTCCCAGCCAGTCCGAAAGCGCCGGCAGCGTCTCCGAAGGCGAGGAGATGGACACAGCCGAGATTGCGCGCCAGGTGAAAGAACAGTTGATCAAGCACAATATTGGACAGCGGATATTTGGACATTATGTCCTGGGACTGTCGCAAGGGTCCGTGAGCGAGATCCTGGCCCGGCCAAAGCCGTGGAACAAGCTGACCGTGCGGGGCAAGGAGCCGTTCCACAAGATGAAGCAGTTCTTGTCAGACGAGCAGAACATCTTGGCTCTCCGGAGCATCCAGGGCCGACAAAGAGGTGAGAGCCCTTCCCTGTTGGGAGGCCACATGGGGACTATGGTGCCAGAAACGCTAATGTCGAGCATCAGTTACAGCTCTGCTCCCGCCAGTTGTTAGCCTAGGCAGAGGAACCTCTCCTTCCCGGCTTGTGCACTAATCACAGTAACAGTAACAGTGCCGATAACCACTCACATTTCCATAGTGCTTTCAGTCTGACAAAGCATCTCTTAACAGCACCCTGGGAGTAAGGTCACGCGAGTGGCGTGACCGCCATTGGGCCAAGGAGGAAGTTGAAATCAGGAAAGTGGCTATGAGTCGCCCATGGTCAAGTGGGGCCTTAGGGTCAGAGCTAAGCTTTGGAACCCAGGTCTCCTGACGTTCTGTGCGCTACGCTTCCCCTTACATGTTACTGCTCTCAAGGGCAAGACCGTGAGACCCGTTTAATGGGCCAAGGTCAGCCAAAGAGCTAACTTGGGTCGACCTCAATTCCAGTGAAAGACCATTGGCCTAGAAGAGTTCAGAGCCAGCACTGAGCACGGAAGGAGAAGGTTCCAGTCAAGAATCCTAGTCTCCATCCCATCCTCAAAAGAGGGTGTTCCCTAGTGCTAGCTGTCTTCTTATGTCTCTGACCTTATATTAGCCCTTGGCATTAGAAAATCTGTACATGCCTAAGTTCCACAGGGACTCAAGAGCGTTGACTTGACTCCCCAAGAAAAGGGCTTTGGTTAAGTTAGCCACGTCCCTAAGGAAGGTCACGGGCCCACAGATCTAGAGCTGGAAGGGACTTGAGACATTCTAATGCAGCCCTTTGATGAGGAAACAGGCCCAAAGAGAGCAAATGACTTAACCAGGGCCACACGGGTGCAGAGGATCATAGACAGACTCACAGATCTAGGGCTAAGAAGGACCTCAGAGCCTCCTTGGTCCAACCTTCTCGTTTTACAAATGAGGGAAACCAAGGCCCAGAGAAAGGGAGTGATTTACCTTGCTTAGGTAAAAAGAAAAGTTCAGAAAGAAAACAATAATACAAGAGGTATGTTCAAATGTCAGACATTTGAAACATCACACAATTTAGATTTTTAACAAAGTGGGAGGACTTTTCTACAGCCTCAATTTGCAGCAGGTATATAGAAGGTTCATTTAAATTAAAAATCTCCAAATAATAAATATGGTGTTTTGGTGTGGGGTGGAGAGGGGAGCAGTTGCAGGGGAGGGGGTGATTTTTCTTTGGGAAGATTCTCCTTCTTTGTAAAACCTCTTCATTTTATTACATATCTTCAGGCTTGTATTTATCAGGTGTTTTTTTTTTGAAAACCTCTATGGACATTCTCTCTGTTAGTCTGGTTTAGGACCTCTTCCCAGTGCCTGGCTCCCTCCAAAGCCCCCAAGCCTTTGAATCGTTCCATCCAGGGGCAGCTTTCTCCTCCTTCATGTCACAGCCCATATTGTCACCACCACCATCCCCTGATTGTTTTGTTCTTACCACACTTGTTTTTCAACAGAAAATCCAGGCCAGAACCTGAACAGACTATTTCAGGAAGTGCCGAAACGAAGAAATGGGTCTGAAGGTACGTCACCGGCAGGTGTTTGTCTTTGCGGTCCCTCACCTCGGCAGCAGCGTGCGCGCATTAGTTAGCGGGGTCTTTTTGTTAAAACTGTGCAGTTTGATTCTGGCCTGGAATCTGATGGAAAAACAGAGCTAGTAAGTATAAAACAACGCATGGGTTAGACCGCACCGTTCCCCCCACTCCATTGTCAGCACATATGGATGTGGATGTCTAAAAAGAGAGAAGCAGAGGCTCTGGAATTTCGAGGAGTCTCCCTTCCCAGCCCCCATCCAAACACGCAGATGACAGGGCTCCCATTTTCCTCTGAGCAGGTGAAACAAGAGATACCACATGCAGAAAAGAAGTGTTTGTGGCAAAACCAGAGGTCGCTGATTCCTCGTGCTTTTATCTAAAGAAATATCAGTCAAGCATGTATTAAACATTACCTGGCACCATGCTAAGTACTGGGGTTACAGAAGCGAAATTGTCCCTAACTGGAGGAGCTTACACTCTATAGAGGGGGACAGTCAGTCAGGAAGCGTTAATTAAGCACCTGCTGGGTACCCAGCACTCATGCTAGGTGCTAAGGAAACAAGAACAAAAGGGAAGTAGCCTCTACCCTCAAGGGACCTACATTCAGTAGAAGGCCACCATCAGTTAATCAGGTAGCATTTATTAAACACCCACATCTACTGTGTGCCTGGCATTTGTGCTGGGTGTTGGGGACAAAAATGAAAGAGTCCCTGTGTACACAACACACACACACACGCACACATGCACATATTTATGTATGTGTATGTATATAAAATCACCAGATATTTATTAAGCACCTACTGTGTGTCTGGCACTTGTGCTGGGTGTTGGGGACAAAAATGAAAGCGTCCCTATGTATATAAAATCACCAGACATTTATTAAGCACCCGCTGTGTGCCAACACTTGCATTAGGTGCAGGAGATACAAAGGCATGTAATAATATAGGAAAATCCCAGATATTTGGGTGTTCTTCCTCAGTCTTGGTCACCATGTTCTTTGGAGCTACCTTTTACAGAGGCATTTACCTCTCTTGGTATGAGCAGCTTAATTTGGGGTCCAAAAGGGGTAACATGGTGTGTTAGAGAGAGCTGATCTCAGAGTCTGGAAAACCTGAGTTGGCGCTTTTGCCTCTGATGCATCCTAGCCAGGTGACCTTAAACATGCCAGTGCCCCTAGCAACTCTCTCTGCTGTGGCTGGCAGAGAGGATATGACCCAGATTGGTGTCAGTCTCTGAGCTGTGTGTTCACGACTGCTTTCCACCACATCACTATAATCTAGTGGACTCTGCATTCTTCTGGGAATCGGTAGGAGTCCCCTTTCCTTGCTTTAAAAAAAAACCATTAGAAAGTAAAATCCTCCCATTGCTAGGGAAGAGTGTTGACAGATCTTGAAACTTGAAACTAAATCTCTTGATTCTTTACCTTATACAACCTGAAGATTAAAACTAACCGGAATTAACTCTGCTCTCTGCTAAAAATGTTTTCTGTTTTAGATTCCAGCCTTGAATAAATGTACAGTGTCTGAATTTGATTGCAAACCAAATCAGATGGGGTAGTTTTTTGAAATGGTTTTAATGAGAATATCTCACCTTTCCTGCTTTAAAAAAATTTTACAAATTTCTTTTGCCCTCCTACAAGATCTAGCAAAGCCCTCCCAAGCTGGAGCCCCTCACCTGGGGACTTGTCCAGCATGAGTCAATACAAAGTTCCCCTCTCCTTGTCAAAATACCACTTGTTTTGGAATAAATAGCGCAGGAATGATTTCCTGCAAGGTATCACAATCCATGGTATGAACCGCTCCTAGCAACAAGCGCAGGTAAATGTCTGGCCATCACAAAGGCCTTCTGGCAGTAGTTTCAACTCCAGGGGCTTTTTGTCAGAATGACCTTCTTGCTCGCCGTGGGTTTTGCTTTAGAATGGGTGCTTCACGTCGTCCATTTTTTTTCTCCCCTTAGGGAACATCACAACTCGGATCCGAACCACTGAAACTGGCTCTGACGAAGCCATCAAGTCAATTCTGGAGCAAGCCAAAAGGGAGCTACAAGTGCAGAAAACAGGTACGGACAGACAGACGGCTTCCCTCTGTGCTACCACACATCATGCAAGCAGTCTTCACAGGCTTACTGGTCACAGATGCCGAGGCTGCTGTAACAGCCCTTGACCTGGGGCTTCAGATGGGGGGGGAGAGGGGGTCAGGTGCACTGGGGTGCTGGTTAGTATGCATTTTGCCAAGGCTGATGGTCAGTTTTTTCCCCAACTCTTCTGTGACTTTTGAGCCAAAGCCCAAGTGTAACCTAAAGTCTTCTTGTTGAGCAGGAGACTTGATGGAATACATATTTGCACACTGAGCAGTTTATTCACTTAAAACTTTTTCATAGGCTCATTTTAAAGACAATTTAAACTTTCTTGCAGCTTAAAATGGGCTTCTTTTCACATAGCACCCCCCCTGGTTATCTCGGGCCTGCCTGCAATGATGGCATTTTCCACTCCCCACATTTTCTGGAATCCTTCACCGATCCTCCTTCCCCACTTGACCAATTACTCTGAATTTATACTTCTCTCAATCACAACATGGGCATGTTGTTTGGAGGTGCGGCATGGAAATGAAGACTAACCTTGTGGCAAAATGGGCTGCCAAACTAATGCGTTTAATATCTGCTCAATATCACTTCATTTTAAGAAGGCTTATGATTATTTCTGATGTTGAAAACCAGCAGAGCTTCATTCTTTTAGATGTGGGCCTCTTCACCCCTTCTTGTGTGCTCATGAAGCCTTTAGGACCCCCCTCAGGGTCATTCTTCCTAAACACATAAAATAGCATCGATAGATTACAGAGGAAAGCCGCTATATTGAAATACAGTTAGCCACATCTTTTTAAAAACAAGTTCACAGGCCCCAGGTGCAGAAGTCCTGCTTTAGATAAATCGTCTTGAGTTTTGATAATACCTTGATGGACTAGGCTGCAGATTCATGTAAAATGTTTTGGCATTGAAGAGAAAATCAGGGCCTGGACTGTGTCTGTTAGAAGTCACCTTTGCTAGTCCAGGGTTTCCTGTTCCCAGTAAGTGCTGGACATGTGTCTTAAGCGTGTGTCTCTGTGTCTCGGTTTCCCCACCTGTCACATGGTGGCCTTTGCCTCTGCTCCAGGGTTCCCTCTTATTTCCCTGTTGAGGTCTTCATCTTATCCTAAAAGCCATCGTGCCATGTTTTCCAACCCTAATCTTCACACACATGTCACATACCCACATCATTTTGTCACAGCTGGCTTCGGTGCTGAGCCATCTAGCAATACCCAAGCCCATAGTATCATTCCCCTAGTACGAGCTACAAAACTCCCACCATTGAGGAAGGAGATGCTCTTCGTCCTTGATTCTTTGCCCACAAGGGGAAGAGAGTTTATTAGGCTGGTCATCACCCATCGGCCACGCTGCGCCTTAGGGTAACATCTTGGGATTAACTCTCCCTGAAGAAGGCTACCTGAAATTTGGGGTCATGCACAGAATTGTATCTGACTTCACTTTACAAATGAGGACACAAGACGTTAGCTTAATTGACTTCAGTCAGCAATTCTTAAGGCCCTGCTGTGTCCCAAGCATGGTGCTAGACCCTGGGGCCTGATGATATAAACGAAACATTGCTGCCCAAGGTCACATATCTGGACAGTACCAAGCCTAGAACCACAATGGTCTGGCAATTCCCAGGTTAGGTCTGTTTTCCATAGTAACAAGTGTTTGACCTTCTTCCGTGCTCTCCTGATGAGTTAGGAGTTTTCTGAAAAGTGATCCACAGTTGCCAGTGGATGCTACTGGCTTCACTTAAGAATTTAGTAAAAAATGTATGCCCCTTGGCAGGCTGACGGTGTGGGTGCCAGACATGGGGCTCCATAGGCTCTGGCACGATTGGAAAGAAGCTAGGCCAGCCACTGAATGCTGGTGAGCATTCTCCCTCTTTCCAACCCGCATGATATAATACACTGGTTCTCAACCTTCCTAATGCCATGACCCTTTAATACTCGTATGTGGGCATATCTACATGTGGGCGGACCCGCCTGGAGACGATAGAGGAGGGTTTTCTCCGTTCCTAAGACCATCGGAAATATGTGTTTTCCGATGGTCTTAGGCAACCCCTGTGAAAGGGTCGTTTGACCCCCAAAGGGGTCATGACCCACAGCTTGAGAACCACTGATCTAATAGAACCTCACCATGTGCTGGGCTCCAGGTGATAAAGACCAAATGAAACAGCTCCTGCCCTTCCAGGAGCTTACCATTCTCCCAGGTCCAGTGGTATGCACCTATTTGTGTGAGTACAAGGCAGATAGAGCATCCAAGGACGGAATGCCACCCAGCAACAGTCACAGGGTCCTAGACCAGAGCTGGAAGGGACTCCTGAGGCCATCGAGTCCAGGTCATGCAGGGAGTCAGTATCAGAGGCCAGATTTGAACCTAGATCATCTGACTCCAAAGGAAGTGCTCTTCCCCCACACCACTCTGTTTTTACCACCATGAGAACAAGGGTTTCATTGGCTGAATTTAGGTTATGGAAAGAGAGAGTTCCCGTGAATGACTTAGTTTTGGGGGTGGGGCCCCCTCTGGTTCCACATGGGCTGAGCTGGAAGGCGCGATCACTGTCTCTCGGTCTCTGTCCCACATAGCAGAACCAGCCCAGCCCTCCTCGGCCTCGAGCAGTGGTAACTCAGATGATGCCATCCGATCCATCCTGCAGCAAGCTCGCCGAGAAATGGAGGCCCAGCAAGCAGCCCTTGACCCCGCCTTAAAGCCAACACCCTTGTCTCAAGCTGACGTCTCCATCTTATCCCCCAAAATAATAACCGCCTCACCAATGTCCTCAGTGTCCAGTTATTCTCCTTTGGCCATTTCCCTGAAGAAACACTCTTCAGTAGCAGATTCTAGTATCTCTGCTTTGCAGAACCTCTCAGGTCTCAAGAAGGAGTCCCAGGAGGCCCCTGTGTTAGAGCTTCATGGGGTAACAGATGCTGCACAAGGTGTGCTCAGGCATGTTAAAAATGAGCTGGGCCGGGGTGGCGTCTGGAAGGACCATTGGTGGAACACTGTCCAGCATGAAAGGAGAAACACAGCTCCTCCTGAGGAGATGAAGGTCGAGGAAACCAACAGTGGGAAGGAAAAGCCCAGCAGCAGTAACCAGCCCCGGCCAGACCGCGGCCAACTCCAAGGACCCTCTTCTTCCGAGTACTGGAAAGAGTGGCCAAGCGCAGAGTCACCCTACTCCCAGAGCTCGGAGCTGAGCTTGACGGGAGCCAGCCGCAGCGAGACGCCCCAAAACAGCCCTCTTCCTTCTTCCCCTATTGTGCCCATGTCAAAGCCATCCAAGCCCTCCGTCCCGCCATTGACACCAGAGCAGTACGAGATTTACATGTACCAGGAAGTCGACACGATAGAGCTGACGCGCCAGGTCAAAGAGAAGCTGGCCAAGAATGGCATCTGTCAGAGAATCTTCGGGGAGAAGGTAAAGGATTTACTGTTTCCTACTAAATGTTTGTTTGCCTAAGTTTTTATCTCAGTTGAAGGACTTAAGAGGAATGGAAAGAATGAAGGATTCCCCCTTTTCCATAATAGTCTGAACTTTTATGGAAAAAAAAAATTATCATCATCTATTGAAATGCAATGCACAATACCAGAACCGTGATGAAGAAAATGCTGTTGCCCTTTTGTGAATCAGACAGTTGTTTGGGGTCAACATTACAGATCTCAGATCGTTGTAAAGGAGTCTAACTATGCAAGGTCTAAGAAAGTAGGAAAAAGATAATACCAAAATATGCCTGTTTTGACAAATTCCTCTTAATCCATGACCAATAACTTTGTTGTAAATGTAGCCATACGACAATACAGTCAAAACTGCATTCTTTCTTAGCTGCAGAGAAGAGGTACGAGAAGGTACCTCCCTCTGTTTTTTTGCAGAGGTGGGGGATTATGGGCACATTTGTACCCATGGAACATTTCATATAATATTAGATTTGTGGGTATGTCGATTGGTCCGCTGAATTGTTTTTGTCTGCTTTTTTGCTAGTCTTTTGTAATTATAAGGGGTATCTGGAAAGGGGAGGGGAGCATACATTGGGAAATCAATCAGCAGGAATTATGGGAAATAAAGGTAGCAAGCATTAGAAAATGCAGGTAAGGCAAAGTCAAAAGAAAGGAATAAAAAAAATCGTTTTAAAAATAAAAGATGCCCTACATTCCCAGAAAAGGAGGGTGAGATGTCGAGGCTGGGGAGGAGGAGTTTTTCTGCCCATCATAGCTTCCATGTCATGACTTTGGATAAATAGGAAAACAGAATATGACGAATAAAGCCACAAGAATTCATCTTTCTCTTTTGGAAATAGCTTTAAGTAAATGAAACAGCAGGCAATCCCATCAGAACCTTAGAGACCCTCTAGTCCAAGCACCACTTACGGCTCCAGAAGCCAGGTCCTGGTCTTGTGCCCAGGGTCACACAACCAAGGTTCTGACCCAGGTCATAGGCTTGTAGATTTAGCGCTGCAAGGGACCTTAGAAGCACAGCTGCCCATGTCACAGAGGAGGAGGCTGAGGCGGACAGTGGCTGCGTGACTTGCCCAGGGTGACACCACCAGCAGGTGTCTGGGACTAGGCTTGAGCTCTGGCCTCCCTGACTCCAGGCCTGGCCCCCTAACCACTGCTCTGCCTGGCTGCCGTCTCACCCCAGCCCATCCTGTTACAGGCCATACAGGGTGTGGCAGAGGTAGGCCCCCTCCCTGGCTTCGGGGGTCCCTGGTGGGTGTGCGAGGATGTTTCAGGCTTTTCAGTTTGCCCTTGGGAGAGGTCCACCCTGGCTTTGCTGCCTCCAGTGCCAGCGAGGTTCCCCAGTGCTGTCCTCAGATGCGTTTCCACTCGCCCACCCCACCCCGCCCCATCCCCGGGAGTGCGGCTCCCGAATGCGTTTGGAGAGTATTTGGGTACACGTGTGGGGGTGTTTATACCATACATATGCATGACCATATGCAAAAATAAGCAAATTTTACACATCCTAGAGACTTTTAATCATGATTGTGAAGGTTTGTCTCCATTTGTAGATTAGCTCTTGAAAATGTTTCCCCTAGGGGTGGCTAGGTGGCTCAGTGAATAGAGGAGGACCTGAGTTCAAATCCAGCCTCAAACACTTAACACTTATTAGCCTTGTGACCTTGGGCAAGTCACTTAACCCCAATTACCTTGCCTTCCCCCCTCCAAAAAGCAAAAGGAAAAAAAATGGAAATGTTTCCCCTCCAGCTCCTTAGCTAACTTCTGTGCCCGCCAGTGACCCCAACGCTCAGTCAGTGCATGAGCAGCAAACGCAAACCCATGGCATTGACTCTTATTCAGGAGGCAGCATGAGCCAGTGTAGTAGAAGGAGAGCTGACCTCCAGTCAGAAAGTCCTGGGTTCACGTCCCGTCTCTGACTCCCTCTGGCCACATGACCCTGGGGAAGTACCAAGGCAGCTCTTTCCTGGTCCAGAGCTGCAGAGGCCAAGAAATCAGTCCTGTTCAGACCACTGCCACAGAACCAGCAGTGCTTCTGATCCCAGATCAGGAAGATAAGTCTGCTAGCAGCCACATTCCCATCCACCTCATGTCTAGTGCACATGAATTGCCCCTGCTGTGATTGGGTCTCCATCATTGTAGCTGGCATTGTAGCTGGCCTGCATGCCATCAGGCACCCAAGTGTTTTCACTGTTACATTGGCATCAGAAAAAGCTGAGAGAGCCCCCTGCCGTCCTCTCTGACCACTCCCTTCCATCGCCCAGCCTGAGCTCCAGAAATGCCCATTATGGGGGCTCATTATTAAGTCTCAGCACCTCCCCTAGCCCCCATACACCTACTTCCCAAGTGGTCCCAGAGGCTAGGGCCATTCAGCACTGGGAGGGACCCCGGAGGCCCGTGAGGCACCCCCTCCTTTTACAGATGGGGAAACTGAGGACCTCCGAGCTTAAGCCCAGGGCACAGTGGTGGGAATGCAGGCCCTTTGACTCCCAGAGAGGTAGCATCATCCTGGATGATGAGCAGCGACCCTAACCCTGCGCTGACTCCATGTTTTCTGGTTGTCACTCAAGGTTTTGGGCCTCTCACAGGGCAGCGTCAGTGACATGCTGTCAAGGCCGAAGCCGTGGAGTAAACTGACCCAGAAGGGCCGGGAACCGTTTATTCGGATGCAGCTGTGGCTCAACGGCGAGCTGGGCCAGTGTGTCCTGCCTGTGCAAGGGCAGCCACCAGGACAAGGTGATTAAGGTTCTGCAGCGCTGATACCTGGGAGGAGGGGGAGGGAAGAGGAAAGAGGAGGAGGAGCAGGAGCAGGAAGAGTCCACTGACTGCTGTGCCCTGGCACCAGTGGGTAGGCAGGGCCCACCTTGCTTTTACAACCTGTTGCTATGAGGCCACCTTGAGTTTCATGAAAGGAAGGCTTATGCTCTGCTAAATCTGCAAGCAGCAAATGAGTTACCAATTAAGAAATTGCTGTTTATGCATAAATATAGTATAAAAATCAAGGAACTGAGATGGAGAATTAGAAAAAATGTGAAAGGTAAATCAGTGTTAGGTGGTCCCCGGGCGTCGAAGGTTGTGTGGGTGAAAGCCTCCAGTTCAGTGGCCACTCGGGCTTTGTCAGCACAGGGGATGGTGCGCATGCACAGTGTGGGTATGTGCCCCCCCCCACCCCCTAACACATGCCGATGGGGGGATTCCACTGTGCCAGGTCAAACTCGCAGAGTTGGGGCGGCTCCGGATCTTGGGATGGGGGCGAGAGGAGACAGGACCTTCTGGTCTCTTCTGGTTTGACTCTAATTCCCTCCTTTTGTCCCCTTTTCTGCTCCAGTGCTACACTCCGTGACGTCGCTGCAGGACCCCCTCCAGCAGGGCTGTGTGAGCTCAGGTAACTCATCAACTGCTTTCCCTCGGCTTGGATGCTGCTGACGGGGCTTCTCTGCCTTCTGGTCTGCCCAACGAGCTTTCTTTGGGTGGGAGAGCTCAGGTGGAAGCAGAAGGCTCTGCGCCAGGCTTCGTCGTTAGCCGGCCAGACTCCTTGTGGCCCTCCCTTTCCTGACCTCCCTCCTTCCTTCCCTTCACTTCTTCCCTTCTTCTTTCCCTTTCTCTCTTTTTTCTCTGAATTTCTTTTCCTTTCTCTCTTTTATTCCTTCTCCTTTTTCTTCCTCCCTCCCTCCCCTTCTTCCTTTTCTTTTTCCCTTTCTCTTTTGTTCTTTCTCCCAGTTTTCTTTCCTTTTTTCTTCTTTCCTTCCTTCTGTTTACTATAGGAAAGGCAAGGGGGCAGAAAAGCAGCCATATTCACTCAGAGAAGATCTGTCAATCCAAGAGCACTTACTTACCTCTTTGGGGAAACGCAGGGGTCCCTTCTCGGAATACTGTTTATAAAGGCATGAAACAAAATGTACGAGATTACAAAGGAAATTATACCGGTTCTGTTGAGTACATTTAACAACATTTAAAAACATCTGGGTTGGCAGCCCTCAGATGAAGAATTCTCGCTGTGGGCGAGCTTGTGCCTGTATGCCTGGCCGGTGCTTGGTCCTCCATGTGGACTCTCCACTGGGGGCTGGGCTGGCTGGGGTCCCCACAGCCCTCTGTTTAATTTTCTCCGAACCCATATTTACACTTCAGATTTCACCCCAAGTTTGGGAATGCTGAGCACTCTGAATCCTTCCTGGTTTAGTTATTTTTCTAAACATGTTGATGAATGAACTGCCCCATCTGCTGATTCATTGGGATCATGAGCAGAGTTTATCCAGGAGCCTGGGTCTGGCAGCTTGCGGGAAGGTTTGGGAGAAGGGGGAGCATGTGCCATTTGGGGAACAGCTGGGGCTGCTGCTGAGAGCTTCCAGCCCACGCACAGATGCAGCCAGGAGGCCTTGGTCACATCGGGGTTTTCTCTTGCTGTTGAAGAATGTGCGCACGTGTGTGTGTGTGTGTGTGTGTGTGTGTGTGTGTGTGTGTGTATGTATGTGTGCATGCCTTTCACATGCCTTTCACATGCCTGCCTAGTCCAAGCCAGAGTCTGGAAGGGTTAGGGATGGCAGCCTTAGGGGTTCTGGGTTTGTATCCCATCCCTTTGAAGGGGGACGGGCTGTGTCACCTGTTGGATCAATTTCTGGGGTGGACAGTTTCATTAGGAATCGGAGGAACCACCGAGCTCCAGACTTGGTTCAGAATCAGTTCGGGGCCAACGAAGCAAGCTGACTTCTACAGATGCTTACACGAGAAGATAGATTTCCATGTTTTTCTGGCCCAAAAGTTTGCATGCAGAAGCTTTTTGGTTCCCTGATTTCAGGGTCAGGCCTATTGTTAGGATGGGCTGGGCTTGACCATGGCAAGCTGCGATCTTGACAATTCAGAGCACCCTTCCTGGATGGAACGGCCACCTGTCTGCAGTTCTGGGCTTGTTCTCCCCGACAGAGCCACCTCTCAGGGTAGCGTGTGTGCCAGATCCCTGTGGAATTTGTTTACGCTCTGGATTATAGCATGTAATTGCCTCAGTGCTGCAGCATTGGTCCAACACGGGCAGTCACATTTCTAACCTGAAAACAAACAAGGCTCCAAAGAGGAATGTAAATAATAGCATTTGTTTAAAGGAAAATCATTTAGAACATTTAGGGAGGCGCTGACGAGGAAGAGGAAGGGAGTAAGATTTAGCTTTATTATCACCCACGCTATGATTTCCTAGTGGGTTTGTTTTTCTTTTCTTCTTTTTTTTAGAAAAGGTGGCAGGAAAACTTTGCCCCCTGGTCACCCAAGGGAGAGGCAAGATGGGCCCTAAGCTGCTCGTCTGCCTGGCCTTGACAGCCTTCTGGAAGTTCTTTCTGTAGCACGGGGGGTTTCATTTGGATAATCAAAGCAGGCTAAGTTTGGGACTAGGAAGGACCTTGGCGTCCATCAAGTCTAACCCCCTCCTTTGGTGGATGAGGAAACTGAGGCCCAGAGAAGTCAAGGAACTTGCCCAGGGCCATGCAGGAACGGATCTCGGAGGCTGGATTTGGGCTTGAGGTTTTCTGACTCGAGCCCCATCTCACCACCTTTTCTGACATGCTTGGAGGGAAGAAAAAAAGTTAAAGCCCTGACTTAAGAAACTATTGGGATAGGTGGTGGAAGCCAAGTCTAGAGTGCCCTCCCTGACCCAGCACAAGACCTTCCTCTGAGTGCCCTGGGCTCCAGGAGGCTGCCACCCCTCTGTGGCTAATACATAACCCATCTAGCCATTGGGAGATGTTTGACCTGGCCCAGCCTCTGCGTACAGCTGACCCCCACTTACCATAGCAGGACCACGTGCCGGGAAAGACTCATTTTCCCTAAAGGCAGGCATCCCCACACTGTGGTCTCTGGTGTGGACAAGAAAGGGGCTAGTCTGGACAGTTGTCAGAACCCAGGCCTCAGAAAGGACTTTCGGGTCTCTTGCACAGACATGGATTTTTCACCGAATGCCAAACCCCCTCGGAGGTGGTTTAATGCCCACGTAGCAGAAATGGCATTTTACCTAATTAGATCGGGTGCTTTGTTGCCATGGTGATAAGGCTCCGCTTAGCCAAGGAGGCCTCGATCCAAATAGGAAATCACCTTGGCTTTTCCAGGATGAGCTCCTGTCTTCACCCTCCTCCACTGGTCAGCCCTTTGGGATGGTTTGTTTGTTGAAGGTTTCAGTGACTTGACTGATGTCGCAGGACTAGGAAGGGGGCAGAGATGTTGTCAAGGTGGCAGCCTGGCCCACTCCTGCCGGCAAGGCACTTTGCCTCTGCTTGCCTCAGCTGCCCCATCCGTAGAATGGGAATGACAGCAGCACTCACCTAGCAGGGCAGTTGTAGGCATCAGATGAAAGAGTGTTTGTAAAAGCCCTCGGTGCACAGTCCACCTATCCCTCCCCAGTACATTTCCTGGTCATCTCCAGCAAGAAGGTTTGGGGTTCTTTGGCTGTTTTTTTCATTCAGTTCTTCATTCTGTCAGGAGACCCTGTTGTTCTGCCTAGTTTAGTGGAGGCTTTTTGGCCCCCAGAGGGGAGGTGGGGGCTCAGTTTGTATCCAGGGTAGTCTTGTGAGCCAGTGTGGAAAACCTTGTTGGGAGATGCACCTGCAGGTGCTCCTGAGGGATTGTCTGAAGCTCCCTTTGTTTGCCTTCGCTTCTGGGTCTCATCCATCATTCCTAACTTCATGCTGCTTAGCAATAGGAATGCCCGAGGGAACAGAAGAAAGCATTTATAGAAAGATGAAAGGAGGTGGGAGTGGGAATTAAGGTTGGGCTTAGCCCGAAAGAATTGCTCTATCAGTTTTTAAGAAAGAAAACCTAAAGATGTGTTTAGAGCGCCTCAAAACATGGGGTGAACGTTTCCCTTCCTCATTCCTTAAAGCCCATTTCCTATTCACAGGACCAGGGGCTGATTAATCTCTCTCCTCCCTAGGGAAAGGAAGAAGCAGAAGACTGTTAGTCGTTCCATTACAGAGGCATGGCGGAAAACGATTGCCAAATACACTGAGCTCTGTAACTTTTTAATATCGGAGCATTGCATGAGTGTAGCTAACAAGCCGTTACTGTACAATCTTAGGGACCATATGCAAATGCATTTGTGCAGACTTGCCCGTGAAATGATGTCCCATTCATTCCCCTTGGATTAGTCATAAGATGGCTTCCATCAAGAGCCGCCCGTTCCGGGGTGCTCCCCACCAGCAGCCTTCCCAGGCTGGGGAATCAGCTGGGCCCCCATACAGTTGTTCTCAATCAGTAGACTTTCAATTGGCTTTTTGAGAAGACAGCTGCTGTAATCTATCTCCCGCATGTGTGGTCTCCTGTGCCATTTCTCTGACATTTTGACTGTGGGAGTGTGTTCTGTGACCTTATAAAGTCAAGAGCGAGCTTCTCATGTCCAGAGCACCTTACTTTGGGCCTTGGAAGGCATCCCGAAGGCTGGGTTCAGTCTTTCTGTGGGCCATATCTTTGATTATTGTGGCCAAGATTTGGTTGGAAAAGCCTCATCTCAGGAGGTTCCTTCTTAGATTGTGCCCTGTGAGCAATACAGCCAAGATCTTGATTATCAGGACCACTACTCCCCTGAAAAAAGGGCTGTTTGGGTGAAGGGTTAATTACCGCCCAATTACCATTCATTGTGCTGTTGGATTATATGTCCAAGACACTTCGCAAAGTTGGTCTTGACCAAGTCAAACTGGGAATTCCATGGGATGTCCTGGATTTGTTTTTGTTTTTCTTTAAATATTTTATCGAGCAGAGCAGAGGAAGTAACTCTTCAGAACTGGACTGTGGATCGGCCAGTTCTTGCGAAATGAAATCATTAGACTCTCGACTTTGAAGATCTAATTTTCTTAAGAGCAGACAGGGGGTTTGGGCCTGAGCTGTTAGTTTCCACTTGGCCTTTTGGAGGCTGGAGTGGAACATAATTAAGTTCATAATCACGCCGTTCCCTTTTCCTTAAATGCCACCTACATTTTAAAGTTTATGTACTTTTGACATTGAAATAATTGTTGTAAAACAGAAACTCTGAACTCAGAGATCAGAAACAGTAACTACATTAGTGGAAGGAAGAAGTCTTGTTGGGTGTTGTATGACTTGAGAATGTTCTCCACTCAATTGAGCGAGGAAGCCTGGATTCAGGTCCTCAAGGTAGGGTGTGTCCCTGAGCCTCAGCCTGTCAGCCAGCAGGTCATGCAGAGGCCCCCCCATGTGCTAGGCACAGTGCCAGGTGCCAGTTACAGAGACAATGAAAGAAACAGTCCCTTCTCAAAAGGAGCTTCCTTCCTATTGATTCTTCTGGGTGGAAACTGGGCTTACTACCTTCCAGGGACTGGGGAAATTCACTTTGATCAAACTTAGAGTTAATTTATTCAGTGGTTAGTCTCTGTCTGCCCTGGGTCTGTGAACCCGTAAATGATGTGAGTCTCTAAGGGCCCTAAGGGTCCCTGCCATTGACTAGCTCAGTGGGTAGGGAAGATCTCAGGGTTTATTTTAGCTCCCAAGCCTGAGAAGGAGAGACTCATTTTAAAGACACACGCTGACTCCTGCAAACACTGGCAGCCTAGGAATGAGTCCTGGGTGCTCATGGTGAGACCACTAGTGAGTTGGCCCCCAGCTCCCTCTAGGGGCCCACCAGGTCATCTCCTGGCACTCAGCTTCCAGACTCAGGCACACTCAGCGGTTCAGACCATGTGTTCAGTCTGGCCTTACACAGAGGCATTGTGGGTAGAAAGCTGGCCTCGGGGTCGGGATGACCTGAGTTCAGATAACGTGTGCCAGCTCTGTGTTTCCTTTTTGTCTCCGTCTCCCAGTACCCATGCTTGTACAATTTTTGTCCCTCAGTCATTCTTCAGTCACACCCGACTCCATGGGACCCCATGTGTTTTTGGCAGAGACACTGCAGCGGTCTGCCATTTCCTTCTCCAGATCATTTGACAGATGAGGAAACTGAGGCAAACAGGGTGAAGTGACTTGCCCAGGGTCACACAGCTAGGAAGTGTGTGAGTTTGGATTTGAACTCTTAAAGATGAGTCTTCCTGACTCCAGCTGGCACTTGGTACACTATGGCGCCCCCTAGCTTGCACAATAGTAGGTCTTCAATAAACTCCGGCCAATTAATTGATTAACCCTGGAAATTTCTCAGTGTTCCAAGCAACCCTCTGGTAGAGGGTACTTCCTCATTGGGAGATCCTTAAACCAATGAAATCACCTGACTGGTCTTTGAAAAACAGAGGTGTGCAGGGCACTGTACTGAGTCACCAGCTACACTTCCATTCTGTTAGGGGAGCTGTTGGAGAGGCAGCCCTCGGCTTCCCACCAGGCTCTTTGAGAGGCAGGAAGCTTTACTGAGAAACCCCAAGATGAGCTGCTCCCTAGCCAGGCCCACCCGGTCAGCTTTGTGTTCATGGCAGACACTGGCTTCATGACCCCATGCTAATCACTTCTCTCTGGACCCCGATTTCTGTCTGGGTAGAATGAAGGTACTGGGTTTGATGCCCTCTGAATCTGTGATCCTGTGATCCAGGGTCGTTTCAGCCAAACCCCCACTTTACAGAATTGAAGGACAGGGACGGGGACTGGACCTTTGGTTTCGGTAATTAAAGGGAACTCCCAGATGAGAGAATTCCCTCTGCTAGGGCAGGGCACTGCCTCCTTTGCAGCTCAGTGTCCTAGAGAGCAGCTCTGGGCATATAAGAAAAGATTTCATTTTCAGAATCTCACAATATGCAGCTTTTCAAGAATTCATCCCTTTCATAAATAAAACAGCTCCTGGCTACGTTAACTCATGTTTGGAAACCACTTGAAAATGGTTCCCAGAGAGCCATCCTGGCTGTTCACTTTGGAAAACTGGGCAATCTGGTCTTTCGACAGTTACCCCATGGAAACCTTCCGTATCCTCTCCTCCTGTAACATGGGGGTGGCAGGCACAGAGCCCGGCCTCCCCTCACATCTGCAGGGGCATCTCTGGAGGCAGGCAGCCCTTTGAACGTGACACAGAACTTGGTGACGTGCTTGGGTTTTTTCTCTCAAGCAACAAAGATTTGACAAAAAAATAAAATAAAACCCAAAGCCGAGCAGGCTCCCCAAATCTCGCTGCACGTATCTTGATACGTAACCTCTCAAACCTTGCCTCCTGAAGAGCTGTTCTGCTCGCTGATCTGGCCCACAAGAAGTCTGTGTGCCCAGGATTCAATTCTTCACTGTACAGACCAAAATAGTCCTCTGAAGGAATGGATAAATATAGTTGCTTACAGTAAAAGGCTTATTTTAGTGTCTAGCTAAGTGATGGCTTCACGTTTTAATTGGTCAGTGGCTGAGGGCCAGTTCTAAGTGCTAATGTCGGGTGGGCTCCCTCCCGTTCCCCTGGTCTTGTGGGAGGTAGCTGCCTCTTGGCTGTCCAGGTGACTGCTGACTAAGGCATGCCATGAACCTGGGGAAACATTTGTGTAGCTTCCCGTTGTCCTTAAGGTTGACATGGCAACCTGAGTGTAGGTAGGGCCAGGGGGTTCAGCCAAGAAACAGGGCCATCATCATAATAGAAGAGGAAATGATTTCTGGTCCAAGATTTGTCAGCTTTTAGATGTGTCAGAAGGGCCATCAAGGCCCACGGAGGCCCAGGGAAAAGAGGAGGGACCTCAGGTGTCACTGAGTCCAAACCCCTTGTTTTTCAGATGTGGAATCAGGCCCAAAGAGGTTAAGTAAGTACTAGGAGGGGGAAAAAAGATTTTAGTCCAGCACCCATCTCTCTTCCCAGGGTACCATAAAACCTTCATTACTCATGTCCCACAGAAGTACAGAATTTGAGAATTAACAGGGAGCTCAGAAGGCACTTCATCCAACCCCTGCAGGTCACATCTGTGCCCTCCAGGCTGACCTAGAAATAGCCTCCTGACCTTTCTCTTCCCCTGACGCTTCGTCTTGGACCTTCTGTTGAGGCCCTCCAATCCCCACACACCCCTCCGTCAACCAGGCCTGTTGACCTGCTCCAAGCAAGGAGCTCCCAGAGCACAAAGGGCCTCCAGGGGTGGGATGAGCCCCATCTCCAAGCTTGGGGTTAAGTGACCAGCCCAGGCCATGTGCCTGGTAGACAGCAGATGGCATGGCCCCCAGGCCAAGGCTTGAAGGACATGCAGCCCTCTCTGAGGCTGGCTCCCCATCTCCTGTCTTCTCCCCACAGGGTAACCATTGGGATGGCAGACCTTAGCTCATGAGCCTCTCTCTGATGCTGAAGGGCACGGAGTGCCTGGAAGCAGGGCATGCAAGGAGGTAAGGCCCTCACGGCTCATTCCTGGGCTCCCTGTTTGAGGAAGGAGGGGCTCAGAAGTAAAGGGCCCTTGTCCCCTGGGCATAGCCAAAGGAGGCCTGGAACTGTCCCCAGGAGTCTGTGTTCAAAGCCCGCCTCCCCCACCTAGAGGGTGCTTGACCCCTGTCTTGGCCCCATTTTCCCCAGAGGCAGAAAGCAGGAACAAGGGGGTCCTGTCCATTTTTTAGCTTCTTACTTCTGGCGTGACTTAGAATAGAAGTTTCTAAAGGAGCCCCAGAATTATTCTTACAAGGTCTGCTTATGGTGGAAAAAAACACATGTTTGTGAGTCAGGGGGCTCCGTCACCACCCATGTTGCCTTGAGGAAGGTATTTCCCCTCGCCAACCTCAGTTTCCCCATCTGTCAAATGAAGGGATTGGAGGAAAGGACCCCCAGGCCCCCTCTGAGCTCTTAATTTTGGGTGGTTCTGTGACCTCATAAGATCACAGGCTTGCAGATTCATCACTGGACAGTCGTCAGAAACAGGCCAAAGTAGGCTGGGTAGCTTGGAACCCAAGGAAATGCAGGGGCAGGGGCAGAATTTGAACCTGGGGCCTTTCCCTTCTTTGACATCATCTGGCATCCCCTTTGCCCCCACCCTCTGTCAGTTCCCAAATAAAAATTCTGGAGAGCTGACTCCAGACACGGCCTCAGGAAAGCAGCTTGCTAGCTGGGCCCCCTCAGGGCTGCTGTATCTCATGACACCTCCACTGAGAGAGTGGGGGGAGCATCTCACGTACTTGACAGTGGAGCAAAGGGGTGCTGGGGTGCCCTGCACACAACCCGCATCCCTCCGCTGGCTGCCCCAGGGTCACTCTTGTTCAAGGCCTTCCAGAGTGACTGAGCAACATCACAGCCTCGCAGCCAAGCAGATGAAAATCTGCCCCCTCCCCATCTCAGCCGGTCCCTAGAAGTCCTCGTTCGGCCGCTGTATCGTCCTCACCGCTAATGAGTACCTAGAGCCATGTGTGAAGAAAGATCCCAAACTGCGTTTTATAAAGTAAATGCTGCATCCTGAAGAGTAGCTGAGATTATACCTCAAAACAAGTAATTAAATCATATTTAGATTACGAGGAGCTATGTTGTAGTTGACAAATATAGAAAATCACTTCCAACAAGACAAAACAGACGTTTACTGGAAAATTAGGTATCCTCAGCTACCTTTGTGTCTCTGCCTTGTGTTTCAATGGAAAGAAAAAGAACAACAAAAAAAAACCCAATAAATTGATGTTTGCATCTTGCCTAATTTGATGAAATTTCTGCTATTTAAAGTCTGCAGTCTGGCTAGCATAGGAGGTAGAAGACCTGTAACATTGTGAAGCTTTGGGCGGTATTTTGATAGAAATCTGAAGAAGGTGTGCTAAAGGGCTGGAGGCGATTCTTCTCTGGAATGTCCCTGCTGTCATTTTAGAGGGAGCCAGATCACTGGGGTGCCCCCCACTCCTGCTCCCCCTCCTTCCCCTCAGATTTCTCCTGAAACATTCTGTCTTTGTGAGAAATGTTCCCTCTGCTCCTTCCACCCCCAGCCTGCCATGGGAAGCTAGGCAGAGCCCACGCTGCTCCTGGGAGCACCACTGACTCCCCCCGAGCAGGTCTGCTCATCCGCTGGCACGGCTGGGGCTAACTGGGCACAGCCGGGGCTGGCAAAGGCAGCAAAAACCATCTTCCCCTCTCTTCTCTCCCTAAGGTGATGAGAGCCATTTGGTTTCCTTTCTGAACTTTATCTGTTTGTGGAGAATGTGTGTGTGTGTGTGTGTGTGTGTGTGTGTGTGTGTGTGTGTGTGTATGTGCTTCCTTTTGGAGCTGCTTTCCTAAATATATCCCGAATCTGAACTGGCAGATGTTGGGTCTGTCCTTTACAAGGGGACCAAAATTAGCCTGTCATTTGGCACCTAAATAAAGCCGCCGAACCGCCTTTGTCAGCTACCTTTGCAATTACAAGGTAGTGAGGTTGCGACATTTTATTCTCTGTGATAAAGGAAGTGTTTTATGTAAGCAATCTCAGCGCCCCACAAAGGCTGGACCCGGAGGACCCAGGAGAGCATGAGTAGGGGCCGTGCCTGGCAGCCCTGTCTCATCTCTGATGTGGAGGGGGCTGTGGGGGTTTTCTTTAATAAAAGCCAGGGATGGCGAGGAAGGCCTTAAGCAGCACCCCCATTTTTTTCTAAAGGACAATGGTAATTTCTTTGGTTTTCAGAGAAGAAATCCACCCCTGGTGCCTGAAGCTAGGCTTGCCGTGGGACTCCCCAGGGGCCACCGAAAGATGTTATAATCAATTACCACATCATAACACTGATGTATGATAATTACTGAGTGTCCCTCCTGAGATGGGGCAGCATTTGGCTGGGATGCAGCTCGTTCACGGTCCACTGCCTGATTAATATGCAAATAATGGGCTGATTGCATGATGAATGCCGAAAATGAGCTCTCTGATAATGTGAGCAGTGAAGCGAGAAGATGATAAATTACTTTTACGGATTGTCCTACATTAAGTGCCCCTTTCTCAACAATTTTATCACAAATTAAGTAAAGCGGTATGGAGAGATTATGAGGATGTGTAAAGTAATGTACCTTAATAGCTCGCCTAATATTGTTGCCTATAATGTAAATGTCACTGTTTCCGTACCTTGGCCCAAGGCTCCCAGAGAACAGAACCGCTGAGTCCAGTGACGGGCTGGCTTGGGCCTTTCAGCTGCTTAGGCTTTAAGGGAGAGGTAGAAGGCAGCCCACCATGCCAACTTGTTGGCCCAGCGAGGTCTGTTGCCGACAGCACTTGGCTTTGGTTAGTGGGCCATTTTTTCATCTAGTTGAAGCTCTGGTTCCAAGTGGTTGCGGTTCACAGGCATCCATAAAAGTTTGGGGATGGTCAGGTTGGGTTTTTGAGGGTTTTTTAACCTGCGTTTTTTGGGGCTGCTAGAAATAAAGTCTCTTGTCAGCTTGTAGTCTAAGCTTGACTGGCTGCGATCGTGGAGGTTAGCAAAATGAGCAATAGAGCTTATTCTAAGCCGGAAAGCCAGGCCCACTAAAAATGGAGAGCCTGTCTGTATACACCCGTGCACACACGAACACACTCACACGCACACACACGCGCACTCACACACACACTCACACATACACACACACTCACACGTACGCGCGCACTCACACACACACACTCACACAAACACACACGCCACCTTCAGGGATGAATTTTTGATTACAGCAAAGTAATTTAACTGGCTGGGCTTTTTTTTTCACATTTCAGTAATATAGCTTTAGACCATTTGCGTGATACGCTTTTTCACTTAACATAGGAACGTAGCGGTTAAGTGTTCGTACACACAGCTGGTTCAGTAATAAGGTTATTGAGGATAATTTGAAAGTGTCATTGCTAAATCAGCGTGGACTTTGAGAGAATCTGGTAACGAGGCAAGAATTGGTTCTTGAAGTGGCACCCGCTGGGTTCAAGAGGCAGAGCATCAGAAAGGTTGCCTGTGTGTCTTGGCTATAAAGATGAACTCGGGGCTTCATTTAGGGTGGGGGCTTCCAAGTCCTGCTTCTGACATTCACGTTCCATTATGAGTTTAGAAAGGAGCTGTGGGAAAAATACCCATCTCTGAGAGTAGATCTGATACTCAGAATAGCACGTCCTCCACTGCTTTAGCCAGTTGTCACTCAGGGTAGACATTGGGGGGGCGTGAACGCTGTTTGACTGTGGTCAGAGCAAAGTGCACTTGGGTTATGGAAACTCTTTATTTGGTGGAGGAGCCTTGAAATGATCGCTTCAACCTTCATTAAGAGCTTCTAAAGTAAACAGGGAGTTTCTGAAACAATTTAGAGTCAAGGGAATTTTTTTTTTCAAATGGCCTGACCTGGTTTTAAGTTGGGAAAGGGCAGGGCACAATGAGAAACATAAGGGCATTTTCCGTGCCTTCCTCTGGGGCCGGGGTTCATCAACAACATGGCATCACCTGCTCCACTGTGCCCAGGACTGATTCTCCCACAATCCCTGGACACCGTTAGATATGTCTGCACTAGTTCATGGGGCCTCCTTCCCTGCGGTGCCTTTCTCTCTGTGAAAGGCAGGGAGGATGTATGTCTTCTAAGTCATCAACAGCTTTCAACAGTTCTCTCTCTTGAATTTTATTATCATTTAAAGCTCTCTTCAATGATGTGGGTATGGCTCCTGAGTGCGAAGTTCTTTTACCTTCTGCCTTGTTCACTCAGCATTATTCTTACAGCTCTTCTGTGCCCATATTTCTGAGAGTTGTTCATCTTCGTGGTGACACCCCCCTACTTCCATGTTTATTTGGCCACTCTCCAGTCACTGGGCATTGTTTAATTTCTCACTTTTTGCCATTACAAACGATGCTGTCATGACTTTTCACAGACGGGTGTCTTTTTCCACTTGTGAGCAGCTTTCTTGGGGTACAACAGTGCACTCAGCTGGGCTCCAGATGGTTTTCAGTTGGTACTTTTTATCACCGTATTCACTAAGTCCCTTGCCTCCTCCCTCCAGAGAGCTAGCCCTTATAACCGAAAACAACTTTAAGAGAAAACAGAAAGAGTTATGCAGATCTGACCAAGACATTCAGCCAGCCTGACCTTCTGTGCAGGGTTCCTTCCAACCAAGAGGCTCGTGGTATAAATCCTCTGTTTGTTTGTTTTTCCCTCGCCTAACTCTAACTTTTCCACAGTGTTTGAGCCCTTGCACAGCTCCCCTGGCAGTGAATTAGCAGGACCGTTTCCCTTCCATCCCTACCAATGATATTTCCCGCCGTTTCCTGTCTGTATTCATTCAGTGGGTGTGAGGCAACGACCTCAGACTCTTTTCAGGTGTCACTCTGTGGTGATTAGCATTTCTAGCACTCACTAGATTATCGTTGCTTGTATTTCTTCTCACGAGAAGTTTGTTCACATTCCCTCTCCACTATCTATAGGGCAATGGCTGTTGATTTTGTAGACTGGATCAATACAGCAGACTTTTATATCAGACTCTTTTTCTCCATCTCATCTCTGTTCTTTGTTCCCCCACACACTGAATTCACTTTACTTGTGCAAAAGCATTTCACTTTCATACCTTCTCTGTTACCGCTGGTTACACATTTAGCTTCCAGCCACAGTTCTGAGACAGAACCATCCCTTTTCCTTTCATTTTTAATGGTGTTCCTTTTTGCATTTAGTTAATCACCCTTTCAGACTTATTAAGGTATGTGGTAGGACATGCCGAGCCAAACCTATTTTCTGCCAGACTGCTATGCAGTTTTCCCAGAACTCGTTGATTGAGCATACGTTGTGTGCGAGGCTCTGAATATACACGTTCCCCACCCTCAGGAGGCTTGCCGTTGAAGAGACAGCGCACACATCAAAAGATAAATGAGAATGTGGCTTTCTCTTGGCCACATTTCCACTTTCAATATTTTGCCGTCTCGGTGGATGTGTAAAGCAGACCTTTTGCTTGCTATATTCTTTCTTGTATTAATTTCTAGCACTTGTGGAAGTGATTTGCTTGGCTCATGTTGTCCCTATTGATTGGGGAAGATCCATGATGGCAGCGAAGCACCAGGGTCTCTTATTCCTGATTGATAGGCCAACCTTTCCCTTCAATTGCTTTTGCAGTTAAGGTCCTTTGCCTTCAATTAACTAACTCTGTTTAGGGCTCTCCAAAGGGACTTTCTTGTATACATTTAAGTAATTTGTGTCTGGCTAGGAAAAAGTTGAGTTTGAGATGAATGACAAAAAACGGCTGGGTGAGGCGGAGGCGCTTCTGGATTTTTCATGGCATCTCTTGAAATATGCAAATATGCTGTTTCAGACATTACCAGTAATACTGTAATCGCCAGAATTAAAAGCATAAAGATGCCAGTTACCACTAGAACGTGAGGGGGTTTGTATGTGTGGAAACATATGCACACGCGCACACACGTGTGAAATTTGTAGTTCTTGTCTTAGAACTTTTAAAAGCACAGCCCCATCCTTGACAGTAAATCCATTAAGTGCCTAGCCTTGGAGAGGGGAAAGTGGTGTTCATAGGTTTGTGGTATTAATTAGTCTTGTAAGGGGATTTTACTGCATTACTGTCCTCAGCAGGCCTTGCTGATTTATTAGACCTCTACAGCGGGTCAGATTACCGTTGCATTTCACCTTCAGTACAGGGAACCTCATTATTTCAGTTGTAAGTGTGAGGCTATGGCTCCCTAGTCAGGGTTACAAATGCCAGAGTTTAAGAAAAAGCCCTGAAATTGTGCATGGCCCTGTGGTGTACCAGAAGGCTCCATGGGCCAAAGAGTCAGTATTTACAGTTGGACACTATGTTCAGACTTTGATGGAAAGCTGTCATGTGTGCCTGGGGACAGCAGACTGTCCGCACTACGAGGGGGGAAATGGTCAAACTTTCTCTGCACTCATTTTGCCCCTTTAGAAGACAAGTCCCTTCAGGACATTGCACCAAGATATAGTCAAGAGCGCATGCTACTACCTCTGGTGCCATTGGGACTTCATCTCCAATAACAGTCTACTTTCTTGGTGTTGGCAGTCCTTCCCCAGAAGCAGATTACAGCCCCTGAGTTTCTGTGGTCATTAATTGTTAGTTTCTACCACCTGCAAAGGTGGTTTTTCAAGCTGACATTGGCCCTGCTGATGGAGGCAGATCCACAAGAGCTCTCTGTGGCAGCTCCTTTTTCTTGATTGATGGGTCAGCCTGCTGCTCGTGAGCATGTTGTCAGACAGCCAGAGCCTGGCAGTCCCGACCAGAGCTGTTGCTCCACTGGCAGAACTGAGGAGAGCCCACTGTGGTCACATCCATGCCCTGAAATGTTGGTAACAGTGGTTGAGGTCACAGGACCGCTCAACAGGTGGGTCACAGTGTGGAATGACCACTGACAAGATGGAGAGGGTCCAGAGATGGACGGCCATGACAGGGGTAGGCCCTGGAGACATTTGGCCTAAGAGGAAGAGATTGTGGGGAGCAGGACGTTGCAGAGGAGGAGTTAGGCTGCATGTCAGGAGAAAACTCAGGATCTAGGCAGGACCTTCCAGGGCCTTGGGTCCAACTCTACCCTCACCCTCATTTTTTAAATGAGAAAAACTAAGGCATGTAGAGCTTAGGAATTTGCTCTATGTCACACACGGGATTTGAGCCTCATCTCCCTCACCGTGGCGCTTCTCAAAATTAGGCCCATCAATCCAGAGCTGCAAAGGATGTTAGAGGCCATCTTGTCCAGCCCTCCCATTTTACAGATAGGGAAACCGAGGCCCATGGAGGCTCCTAGCTCTAGAACTAGAAGGGACCTCAGAAGTCCAGCCTCCTCATTATATAGATAGGGACACTGAGGCCCAGAGAGAGATCATAAGCTTGTCAATCTAGAGCTGGAAAGGAATTCAGGTAAGGAAACTGAGACCCAGAGAGGGGAAGAGGCTCAGAACTACGTAGCAGTGAAATGAGCCCCCTCAGGAGGTAGCAGGCCCCATCTCTCTAAAAACGAAAACATCTCTAAGAAAGTCTGCATGACCCTTTGTCCTGGAGAATTCTCCTGTCTGGGTGAGACTGCCCCGAGACCCCTCCCTATTCTAAAATATCAAGAGTCTGTGAAGACCACTGGGGTCTGAGATGGCCCACAAGACACTTCCTCCATCCCTCTCCTCTCTTCCCTCCTCCCTGGCTGCACGGCCCCTCCCAGCCTGGCATGGGCCCGCGCCTGGGCTGTGGACAGGTGACAAGTGGGGCGCCAGACCAGACCGCCAGTTAAATCATGTTTGGGTTCTTGTCAGAATGTCACGGAGTACCCTGTCATTTTGTTTCAGCAACTTGTCCTTCTGAATGCACAGTGTGCCTTATGGCATGCCAGCAGTAAAAATGTCACTTACAATAATTACTTTTTGGTGAAAATGCTTGCTGACTTCCTACCTCCAAGCTGTTTTTTACACAGTGGGGAGATAATATGAAATGACTTTATCCTGACTGCTCAAATGAACACTAAATGGAATTTAGGTTATTATTGCCACAGATAGAGGGCCGGGGCTGGAAATGTAAATCGGGGATCGGATAAACTGCAGAGCTTGATCTCTGAAAATGGGGCTGGGCCTGCGTCTGTCCACACACCGCCGCTGCTGAAAACTCAAGGCAGCTGTTGTCTACTGACCGGCTTTGCAATCTCATAGTTTTCTTAATCCTTTTAGAGCCCTCAAATGCGTCATGGAGTTAAGAGAGCAAGAGATTGGTGCCAATATTTCTCCAACTTGTGCCTGGGGGTTCAAGCACCTCCCAACCCTGCTCGGGCTGATTTAGAGTCTTGCAGAAATTTCATTTACAGGAATCACAAAGGAGAGAAAAAAGGGAGAGAGGAGAGGAGAGGGAGGGAGAAGAGGGAAAAAATGAAAAGGAAAAAACGACCTTTTTGATACTGATCGACCTAAGGGGAACAGCAAGCATGGCGGGTCGGTTCTTGGAAGAAGCAAACTCTTTGTTGGGATTTTCTGCGTGTTATTCCCAAAGCTGCTGCTCTCATGTGGAGGGGTCGCCTTCCTTTGCTCAGGAGCCCCCTGCACCCACAGAGGATGCTGCTGCCTGAGAATACTGGGGAATGCCATGGAGCACTGTGAGGTCTGGCCATATGATGAAGTCCCTCCCAAGTGTCCTGGTCGCCCACCTTGGGGCCACTCTCCAAACAGGCGCCAGCAGAGCTGGATTTCAAGTCTGCTAAATGATCCTCATTGTTGCTTTTGGGGCTCTGGCTCCGACATCGGCAGCCCCGCAGGAACTCAAAGCAAAGGTGTTTTAGAAGAAAACCCTTTGCTGTCCTGGCGAAAGAGTTGGCTCTGAAAAACAGCGCTTTGAGAGAGAGGCTGGTGCTTGTCCTCAGATATAACAAGGATCAGAATGGGAAAGAAAGCCAAAGCCTTTCTGAGTCCTTGCTCATTCAGGTGTGGCTTCATTATTTTGAAAATCACCTGTGCCCATAATTAGTTCCTGTACAAAAACCCATTCATTGAGGGGATCTGCTGTCTGACGTAAAACCAAGTTTGGGAAGTGATTTTCCAAGTAATTTTCTTCTGGTCTGAGATAGTTAATACTTTGTCGGAAGCAGAGGTAGAGAATTAGAAGAAGGGAGGAGACCTCAGAGACCCACTGGTCTTATGACAGATGAGGAAACCTTGGTCCAGGAAGGTTAAGAGATTTGCCCCAGGTCACATAGGCAATGAGCATCCCAGGTGGGATTGGAACCCAGGCCCCCTGGCTCCCGAGGCATTGTACACTTAACATGCTGCCTCCGTTGAGATCATACCTGTACTTCATTGAGAGATGGCTGAACCATGGAGAGAGCCCTGCCCTTAGAGTCACAAGGATTGTCTGTGACATCCTGACCTCAAGACCCCAGGCAAGTTATTGTCAGGGCCTGGCTCATTCTCTTAAAGCTGAATTGCAGGGGGAGGTACCAGGCTGCATTGGTGGAGGGCATTCTCTTAGGATTCCTTGTACAGTAAAACACAGGGCCTGTTCCCCTCCCTATACTCTGTTTTACTAGGACAATAATGTCATTTTTTTCTGAAAGGGAAAATAAATGATGAGAGTGCCTTTTAAATAAAATGCCTCTGAAAACACTTTTTCCCCTTTGGGGAAATTTCTCCCACTTTGGGCGAAATGCCTGGTTTGTCAGTCCTTAATGAAGTTTCTGTCTGCTCTTTGCCACCCCAGGACCCCAAAATAGGGGTTCTTATGGATAATAAGATATTTTATTTTATACATTTAAAAACACAATGCTGAGGAATCCATAGGCTTCCCCCAGCATGGTCCAAGGGACCCATAATCCAGAGCATACAACTAGAACATGGTAGATGAACGTCAGAGCTTCAGCACAGACAGATGGTCATGAAAGCCTTCCAGCCCTCCTTGACTTCTCCTGGAGAGGGCGTGGAGGAGCCAGGAGTGGGGCAAGACCCCAGCTTTTCGGAACCCATCTTTGGCATTGGAATGTTGCAAGGGTCCGCTTTCCTCATCCTTTGCTGCTTGCTCCTCCTTGGCCTTGGCTGACCAGGACGTCTTTGTTCCATCTGCACCGCGGAGCACTCCCTGGAGCCCCGTGGCCCATGAAACCAGCTACAGCCATGGAAGTCGAGTCAGTACCCACTGGTTGGCGTTTCTGGCTTGGCCACAGCCCCCAGACCCAGCTGTGCATTTCCTTTAAATGGTTTTCTAAAGAGCTGTTGTTTCTGTGTGCCTGTTGAAAGGCGCTCCCTGTCTCTGAGGAGTCAATGTTCTGTTACATCTGTCCGTGCTCATCAAAAAATGTGCTCCCTCTGACCTGAAAATAGACATCGGGAACACGGCTGTGTGTGCCCACATCTGTTAATGAATAAGTTACCTCCCATCAGAGCAGACAAAGGACCGGCGCTGGGGATGTTCTTTAGGCAGCATTTTATAAACACCGAGGCACGCCCGATGACAATGCATGCTGGGGCTGTACTGACACCGCAGTGTTGATGCCCACACAGTGAGGGGCTCACCCCAGTCTGCACTCACGGCTTAGGCTGGGGGAAAAGGTTGTGTGGAAAAGGTAGGCTGGTGAATTTATGGAGGACACTCACCTTCAGTCTCTGGTGCCTTGCCCACAGTAGGATCCAGGGAACAGCTTGCCGAGTTTGGATGGCGAGAAGTAGGAGAAATTTACAGCTGCTGTGACGGTTTGGTCCAGTTTCTTTAAGCTGGCACCAGGGACAGAATTAGAAGGAACCTAAACCAGTCCAGGGCGGTTTATTAGCCAGGCAGCCATCATTTTGACCTTGCTGTGGGTTAAAGGACACAGACCCGCAAAGAGATCTGTTTATCATGTAGGGAATTCATGCCATCCCTGACAGCGTACAGTGAGCAAGATGGATGGTCTGCCAGATTGGTCCCTCGCACGGGTGAATCAGGGCAAATTTACAGTACGATTCCTTGGCTGCCGCTGATCCAAAAATAACATTTCCTGGGTTTTATATTCAGTTGTATGATGACCCAGGGGTGAGCAGAGAAAAGAAATCAGATTTGTAGGATTCATACTGGCCTGAAGATTTATGTGGACCATACCTAGCTTGTATGTCTGTCTCCTTTACATCTTTCATAACCAGTTTTTTAGAAATCCAATTACCCAGGTGGAAGGGATGGCTTTATGTGACTGTCGGGCAACTTTTCTATATCGAGGACACAATACAACAAAAGTGTTTATCATTTTAAATACTTCTCTTTTGCTCTGATTGTGCTCTGTCTCTGGGGTTACTTAGACACTAAGTGTTGTGGTACTCGGGAGATGGTCACCATGCCATTGTGTCCCAGAATAGATCACCCCACATTCTGGCTCCATTCTGCCCAGGAGACTTCTCCCTAGGCCCATGGAGGTGTAAAGGAGCACAAGGAATGTCGGCGTGTTCTCTCTCCCCCTTAATCAGTCAACAGGTATGAATTGGGTGTCCATCTGTTCTTCCTACGTAATATGCCCGGCACTGGGCAAACCAGACTGAAGAACAAGGGAGCCCCTGACCTCAGGAGCTTACAGTCTAATAGAGGGGATGAGGCAGGTGCCTAATAAGTCTGGAAGAGGGTTGAACGTGATACAAAGGGGACTATCATGGGGAAGCAGAAAGAATACTAGATGCGGAGGTGACTACCACCTTCTCCCTCTGCTACTCACTATGGGTGTTAACAGCCCCCTCCTCTGATAGATGAGGAAACTGAGGCTGGGAAGTGGAGGGTCCAAGGTTACACAAGTAGTCAGTGTCAGAGGCAGGATCTGAACTCAGGCTCCTGGCTTCAGCTCTACCACGGAGGATCCCTTAAGCTGGGCCTTGGAGTAGAGATGAGTGGGTGTATTCCAGACTCTAGTGAGAGCCCACATAAATGCTTGGAGATAAGAGGGCAGGACAAGATCAGGGAGCAGCCAGTGTGCTAGTATGGCTGGAAATTAGAGTATGTGAGAAGCAGACTGTCTACACTGGGTGAGGGAATGAGGAGCACTTGTCCAGTCAGGCACCAGCACGGTCAGACATGCACAGCAGGCCTGTGGCTTTGCCGTCAGAAGCTGAACTGGAAAGCAGACTGGCTGGAGACAGAGAGGTCATGAAGGAGCAAGGTCATCCTCAGCTGGGCCAGCAGCGCTGGGAGCAAGAGAGGGAGGTGGGAGGCTGCAGGCCTTGGCAGCTGATGGGACAGGACTGTGGTGAACTGGAGGAAAGAACCACAGATGCTGCCTGTCTTGGGCCTGGGTGATGCAGAAGGTGATGGTGGCATCCACATAAATGGGGAAGCTGGGAGAAGGGACAAGCTTAGCAGGGCAGCATTGTGGACTCCATCTTGGACGTGTCGTGTTTGACATGCCAACAGGACTTTGAGGTTGAGGGGCTGGGCTGGAGTTGGGAAGAGCTAATAAGCGAAGTGGGGGGTAGATGAAATTACCAAAAGGCAAGGGGGGTGTCAAGGCAAAAGAGGTCACAGATGGAGCTTTGGGAGAGTGGAGGTGGGTGACCAGAGGAGGGAGCTGGGACCAGAGCTCCATCTGGCCAGCTAGCCTAGCTGAGGCTACGTGGAAAGAGGCCTCCAAAGCCAGCTAGACCAGTGCCCCGTTTATCAATGACCAAGCCAAGACCCAATCTCAGACCCTTTCTTCCTTTGGAAATTAGGGAAAGTAAAAGTCCCTGGTGATTTAGCTGCCCCCAAACCTAACTCTAACCTCTGGTCTCAGACTGTGTGTGTGGTGTATATGTGTGTGTGCGTGTGTATGTACATGTACATGTACATGTGTGTGTGTGTGCGCGTGTGTATGTACATGTACGTGTACATGTACGTGTGCACCCGCTCATGCTGCCAGCCTGAGGGGGGAGAAGGAAGCCAGAGTGAAACATGGACCAGCAACAGACTCCTCTTGTCCTCATGGGTTCATGTAACAGGCTCTCAAATTGGGATGAGTTGCAGGGGGGAAATCAGAAATAAACTCTCCACTCAAAATTCTGCCTGCCGATTAAGTAGCTATTGACCCATTTTCCTAAAGAAATCATGTTTTTGGCTTCCAAGTAACCAAGGGCCCTGGCGACTTCTGGAGGCTCGCTGGGCTGCTGGGCACCTGCCTGGGAAGCCCTTGCCTGCTTATTGAGTAAGCTGCGATCTCTGTGCAGTGAAGGGGGCAGAGAGGAAAACAGGGCATCAGCTGTCGATGGCCTCATTGACTTCCTGAACATCTCTCTGTCACGTAAAGTGGCCACCGCCCTGGTCATATGAGACTTTATTTAAAACCCAACATGTGATCCAGAGCGTCAGAACATTTGTGGAGAGGAAAACCCTAGATAAAGGACCTGGGGGCCTAGTGTAATGGAAACATCCAGGAACAAAGTAAGGAGTCCCTGGGTCGGGCCATAGAGATGGGCTAAGGCTGATTCTTTGTTGAGGTAGGGATTCTGGGTGTGGCCTCCTGCAGACTTCCTTGGGTTTGTCCATTCATTTCAATTCACTTTTTCCCCTCTTGTTCTTTATTAAGGGGCAAGGGAGAAAGAGAAGGGATGATCCATGCCTTGGTGATGCACAAAACAAAAGATAACACCATCTGATTTATTGAAGTAGAACCAACTACATGATAGAGGTTCATGGCTTCGTGTACGAGCCCCTCCTCCTGTTCTACGCTGTGCGTGGAAATGCTCATTTTCTTTGGTTCTGGTTAAGTCCAACATTTGTTTTAATTTAAAAAAAAAACAGGATCAAGCACCCTAACACTTGGGGTCCCATGGGGCATTTCAGAAGCAGTTTTAGAAAGAACACTTTCTGACTCCACGGGAGGCACCTCATGCAGCAAAAGCCATGGGCTTCCAAGCCAGGGGCCTGGGCTGACAGCCCAGCTCTGGCACTTAATGCCCGCTCGAGTTCCTTCAACCCCTCAAAACTCAGTTTCCTTTTCTGTAAAATGAAGGAGGTGGGCCAGATGACTGATGCAGACCCTTCCATCTCTGATCTTGAGAAGGAAAGATTTGCCCCTGCCTAGTATTAACTGACCTCATTCTGCACTAGAGAAAATTGCCAGAATAATAATTCATGATTATATGATTAGTGAATCCAGGAAAACAGTCCTGAGATCTGTTGAACTCTTCTGTCACTGTTATTTTTATGTACTGCAAGGAAGGAGTTATTGTAATCAGTCAGAAAAATAGGATAGCACATTTGCAAAGGAAGCATCCTTTTGGCGAGGTAATCCTTTCAGAGCCCATATTAGACTCGTAGTGCGTGCCTTTTGTAGTCAGGTGTTTAATTATTATTTATAAGATAGGTAAAATCATGCAGACTGGGAGAGAGAATTATTCTAAACCAGGGCTTTGCATGTTTCCATTGCAGACAGCACTCCAAAGACCTCAGCCAGTTGTAGCCCTGCCCCAGAATCCCCAATGAGCTCCAGCGAGTCGGTGAAGAGTTTAACCGAGTTGGTCCAGCAGCCATGCCCTGCCATCGAAGCAAGCAAGGATGGAAAAGTCCCAGAGCCCGGGGACCCGCCTGCCTCCGACTCCCAGCCGACAACACCTCTGCCGCTCTCAGGACACTCGGCCCTCAGCATCCAAGAGCTGGTCGCCATGTCGCCCGAGCTAGACACCTACGGCATCACCAAGAGGGTCAAAGAAGTTCTCACAGACAATAACCTTGGTAAATACCGTCCTTCATTACTGGGGATGAGGGTGCAGGCTCAGGCCCTTGGCCCGGGGGTGCTGAGACATAGAGGGAGCAGCCCTTGGCCTCCAAGAGCTCACCTTCTGCTGGGGCCAGCCGGCAGGCAGGCCTTCGTGAAGTGTGCCAGGCACAGCTCCTCCACTCAGGAGCACTGAGTATCCTTATTTAAGTCTTAGGGAGAAGAGTGTTTAAAGGAGCACAGTCAGGCTGAGGAAAAGAGCTTCCTTGGCTATTGGAATCTCAGGACCTGAATTCGAATCCCCCTCTGGTCCTTATTCCCTGTGTGATGTCAGTCAAGTTGCTTAACTTCTCAGTTTCTTCATCTGTAAGAGTTGGGGATTGGGCTCTATCCTCTATCCAGAAAGGTCCCTTTCCATTTTAGATCTATGAACCTGCCTATCCCTTAACGGCTCTGGGCCTCAGTTTCCTCATCTGTCAGATGATAATGATGGCTCTGAGGTCCCTTCCAGCCCCAGACCTAACGGCTTGTGGTCAAGTACAGACTGTTAAGCAGGAGTGGAATCGTTTCTCTGAGCTTTGCGCTTGGGCCCCGAAGGCTGCTAGTTGCTTTTTCCATCTCCAACATTGAGATGCTGTTTCTTACTCAGTCTTTCCCATGGTTTTTGTGTCCTGGGGTGTTGCAAGCCCCAGAAGCAGAAAACCAAGGAAATGTGCCTGCCCCAGACTGTGCATTGGACATGGAATGGCTTTAAACGTTTCACTATCAGGCTTTTGGCCTAGGATGCTTGCTCCAGTGAGGGATGCCACAGTCACATGGTTGGAAACTGCCCATACTCTGTGACCAGGTTGGGAAATGGGCAGTTTGAGCACGATCTCAGCCACCTCACCTGGTGCCAGTCAGTCAGAGGGAAGGGGCAGCTCCTGTGAGTTCTCCCTGTTAGTCATTTGGAAGACCAGCAGGGGCCAAGCATCTGGCTGCCCTTGCACCTCCTTGAACCACTTGGACCAAGCCCGTCTGGGCGCCGTCTTCTCCAATGACAGAAGCAGTTGTCCTCAGGATGTGGAGTCCGAGCCAAGCCTCTCCTCAACCTTTCTCATGGAAGTCTCCCGCACCAGCACCCTTTGTCTCCACAGTGGCAGGGTGCTCATTGGGGCAGCTTGCTAGGCTGCTGGAAGTTTGGCTGGGAATCTGTGGGATGGGCCAGATATCTTCCTTTTTTGGTTTTTTCCAAGGGAAGAAAGAGAGGAAGGAGCGGTCATGATATTGCATCCCTAGGAGCTCTGCCTAAGCATCTTAGCAGCAGTGGGGCTATCACTGGTCTGCTTTGAAGAGACATTCTCTCCTCGCTGGTGCTGGACAAAGCTTGCTGTGTCACAGACAGGGAAAGGATAACGTCAGTTGTGAAAGCCTTTGCAATAAGAACCGCCATCTGCGCATGAAGCACTGGTTGGGGTGTTTTATTAAGATCACAGATTGAGAGGTGGGAGGGAGCTGGGAGTCTCCTGGTTTGACTCCCTCTGAGAAGGGGGTTCGCCCATGGTCAGCCACACAAGTGCTCAGTGTCTTGTGTGGATTTGAACCCAGGCCCTCTGACTCCATATTCATTGCCATTTTCATTGTACCACCGTCTGCAGGCCTGACACTATTTGACATGGTGATGAGTTCTTTCCCTGTGAGAATTGTTTGTCTTTTCATCCAACACAAGACATGTAGTGGATAAAGTATATTTGGAGTCAGGACCTGGGTTCAGATCCTACCTCTGACACTAACTGGGTGACCCTGGCTAAGTTACATCCCTCTTGTGGGCCTCTAAAATGAGAATGTTGAGCTTGATGAACTCTGGGACCCCCTCTAGCTGTAAGATCTGTGGCCTGGCATCACGTCACTTAGATCCCCATCCAGTGTTTTCTTCAGCTTTTTGCTGCAGGGATGTAATGCCTGGTGAGCGCCAGGGCAGCGTGGCAGCCTGTGGGCCCCACCTTACCAGGGCATGACATCATGGCAACTGAGACTGCCCATACTGCAGCCAGAAGTTTAACGGGGGGAGGCATCAAAGGAAAAAAATGCCACAGATTAAATGGGTTTTTCCAAGCAGTGGCCTTTGGCCTCCAATCTTAATAACAAAACTTGTGAGACTTGACATGGTGACCAGCCTGTCCCTCGAGGGTGACAGCTTCCCCTTCTCTGCGCTGCACCATGAAGGACGTGAATCAACCAAGACACACTCTTCATGGTCACTGTTGGCCTCTTCCTTCCTGGACCAGCAAAGGCTGCTCAACTTGGAAGGATGCTGACCTTTGTCCCTTGGGACAAAGACGACAGAGCAAGCAGCCATCGGAGCAGCCAGGGACAGAGAGCGCGGAAATGGGCTGATTGAGACACAGGCATTCTCTGAAGCCTCTTAGGGAAATAAAAGTAATTTCCAAAGAATAATCACTTGGGTTTGGGGTTTTTTTGTTTTTTTAATGTCTGGGTGTGCCAGACTTACAGAGAGAAGCTATTTATACACCGTTTTCCTTGAGTGTGAGGGTCTGCCCGAGGGATAAGGTTTGGAACAGTCTTCTATTGAAAGAAGAGGTCGGCTGCTGTTGGTTCCCTGGGCCTGCTGGGCTGAAGGGGGAAGAATCATTGAGAGCCTTTCTCTAAGAATGATCTGACCCCCCTCTGCGACCGCGAGATCTTGTCCTGCATCAAAGATGAGTCTTCGTCTCCATGGGCCGCACATGTTAGAGATTTACATTCCCATTAGGGCGGTCTGGATCAGAACTGGTTCTCATTTAAACAGCTGTAAATGGGCACATTCCTAACCTGTAGCTGAGTAACCATCAGACAGGGGAGAGATTCTTTTCTGCCTCTGAATGGCATTTTTTTTTAAAGTTCTCATTGCTGTGATCTTGAAGAGCCAGCTATCCCACTGACCGACAGGGAGGAAGAGGCAGGTTTGCCAGGGCTCCAAGAAGAAAGTGTGGATCTGTGAAACAAGAGAGCCTTGTGTCTCTAAGTAGCCCCCTGCTGATGCTGGACGGCAGACCAGAGACAAACAGTGACCTGCTCCCATTTTTTTAAATTACCTAATCGAGACTACATTTCTCCTTTTCTAACCTTTGGGCACCTGAAGTTCCCAAGAATCTTACCTGGAAGCCAGTGGGGAGCACCCAGATCTCAGAAAGCTTCTCATTCTTGTTGAAAGGCTGACGTCTCTGACAGTGTGTGCAGTGGGGATGGCAGGAGGTGTTGGTTAGGGCCGCTTCCGAAATCCAGTCACTCAGCAAGGATTCATTAAGCGCCATATCTGGGCAGTGGCGCTGGACTGGGCTCTGGGGACATGAGGGGCAGGGGGTGAGCTCTGACTATATTAGTATATCCAAAATATAAATAATCATGATAGCACTGTAGTTGATCAATCAGTCGACAGGCATTTATTAAGCACCAGCTGTTTGCCAGACAGCATGTTAAGTGCTGAGGATACAGAGACCAAAAAATGAAGCTGTCTTTGCCCACCGGGAGCTTACGTTCTGTGCGTGGCACTGCGAGTACATATGTCAGGATATACAGAATAAAAGGAAGGTTTAATCCAAAGACTGAAATTATTTTTGAGGTAACCAGGGAAGTTGAAGATTTACACTCTCTCCAATCCTTCTTGGTCTGCGACAGCGATTCTGGGGCCTAATTAACAACCTTCTCATTAAAGTCTTCCCTTGCCACTGCCAGATCGAGGGGTCAAGGGCATTGGGGGGCGGGTGCCCCTTTCCTCCTCCACGTGTGGTGACTGTGGGACCCACAGTGATGGCTCGGTTTGCTTCCTCCTCAGGTCAGCGTCTGTTTGGGGAGACAATCTTGGGGCTCACCCAAGGCTCCGTCTCTGACCTTCTCGCTCGCCCCAAGCCTTGGCACAAATTGAGTTTGAAGGGAAGAGAGCCCTTTGTCCGGATGCAGCTGTGGTTGAATGATCCCAACAATGTGGAAAAGTTGATGGACATGAAGCGGATGGAGAAGAAAGGTGAGCGTCCCCTGCAGGTGACTTCCTTACCTTCAGGCTGACTGTTTCTTTTCAGTCCTCACATCTTATAAACTCTATCTGAAGAGACAATGGCCCTCGAGTTGAATGCAGTGCACAGCAGATTCTGTGACAGCATTCATTCGGTCAGCTGGTTGTTGTCCTTCAGGCTCCAAGAGGACCACAGTGACCTCACGCTGTCAGGGTCCAGGTGTAGCGTGTCCCACTGTGGCAGTTCACCCCATCTCGGCCTCCCGTGGGCCAGTGCTTCACCCGTTCCTCAGTGACCCCTCCCACTCAAGCCTGGTAGGAGGAGGAGGGGAGGGACCCGGCCAGAGCCCCGGAGGTGGCAGGGTCTGTTTTTTCCTGGTCTCATCTAACAGCTGAGGCTTATTCTTGTTGTTATCCTGTATTGTGTAGGTTACAGAAAAGGCACAATAACAGTCACAACAAAGATGGCAAAGTGGTCATTCATGGTTACAGCTTACCAAGCATTGCCCTCAAAAACAAAGCTGTTTTTTCCCAACAGTTCTGTGAAGTTCGTGATTTTTTTTTTTAATTTTTGGCAGACCTATGATTTAGTCAGTCAGCAAACATTTATTAAGGCTCTGCTCTGTGCCAGTGACGGTGGCACCATTTCTGTAACTCGGGGTCCCAGAGGGCTGCTTGGTTTGCCCATGGTCACGCAGCTGGTTCATGTCACAGCTGGCCCTGGAGCCCTGGCCTCCCTGACTCACGGGAAAGCTTCGCCCAGACTGCTCTGGACAAGCATTATTAACCCGAGGAAGCCAGAGCTTAGAGGTGAGCTGACTTCCGCAGTCTTAGGACAAGTCAATGGGAAAACCAGGCCTTGAGCCCAGTTCTTTGAGCCCCAGGTCCAGTGTTCTTCCCACTAATAATAACTAACATTTACCTCACGCTTCCCGTGTGCCAGGCACTGTGCTAAGGAAGGAAGCTTTGGCAGAATAAGGCTTTAAAGCAGATTTCTTCTTTCAAGACACAAATTCTGAGCATGGACGCTTGCCGAGGACCCAGACCTTTTTAGATGTATCTAGCAGCCCTTTCTGGGGTCCTTCCCCATCCCCACTACCCTTGGGTTCTCCCTCCTGCACCAGTTAGGGCCTTGCTCTGAGGGTTGTTACCGCAGTCTAGGTCTGCCTCGGCCCGAGAGACTCCAGTCCTCTCTCGGTGTCTTGGCCCTTTGGCAGCCGTCAGGGAAATCTGTGGATTCCTTCTCAAAGTCCTGTTTTTAAATGAGTGACAGAGGAAACAATAGTGTTGACATGCTGTTGTCACCATAGTTTTCCACCAAGTTCACTGACCCCAAGTTCCTTCACCTCGATCCCTCAGTCCAAGGGATGAGTCTGTTCACTAAGCTTTCAGCATGGCCCAAAGGGTTCTTTGCCTGCCTCCTTAATACCACATTCACTCAGTAGGCATTTATAAACACCTACTGTGTGCCAGACCCCATGCCAGAACCTCGGAATGTAGAGACCAAGACGAAATAGCCCCACATTCCACTGGCAGCAGTAGTATGTCCATTCACATAATAGAGGCAGCTAGGCCAGAGTCAAGAAGACCCGTGTTCAATTTCTGCCTCCAGGACTTAGTGGAAGGTCAGTGAACCTCCCTTCTAGCCCCAAAGCTGTGGTCCTCTTATCCTGTGATATATAAATAAATGCGAATTAGATTCAAAGGAAACGGGGTAGGGGTGGGGCAATTGACACCATCAGGGATCAGCAGAGACCTGATCTGTAGGAGGTAGTCCTTGAGGGAAGCTTGAGAGCCAGGGTGGGGGCCACCACAGTGGTCTGAGTGTGAGGTGACAAGGACCTTAATCAGGGGACCTTACTTAGGAAATAGAAATGACAAGACTTAGCAACTGATTGGGGGGAAAGTGAGGACTTGAGGAATGTGGGTGATGAGGAAGAAGGTGGTGTCCTTTGCAGAGATGGAGGAGTTTGTACATGGAGTTAGTTCAGGGTCCCAAAAGTGCCATCCATAGCAGCTCCAAAATAGTGTGTGGGAGAATCTCAGATTTTAGCACATAGACCAGAAAACATAAGGTGTTTCTATTTTAATATGTTCACTTAAGGAAGTATATTGAGCAGCCCCACCAGACCTGAGGAGTTTCCCTAGAGCGCTGGTCCAGCCATTCCCTGGTCTCCAAGCACCATCTTGTGGCAGCAAAGAGTTACTGCTTCTGCTGCGTTGAGGGTCTTCTATGGGCCAAAAAGGCAAACCGAGCTCCCTATATACTGAACGGTGCCTTGGATGCACAGGACATGAGAACATGAATCAGCCCCAATAAGTGAGCCAGGAGCCTGACCTGTTAAACAGTAACCATGATGTTGAAGCATCACATGATGCTTCTCAATGTGTTCTCTTGTGTGGAGTTTGGAAAGGAATTGGAGCTCACAACCAGCTCTCCATTGTCTGTAGTAATGGGGGGAGGGAGAGAGAGAGAGACAGAGAGAGACAGAGAGAGACAGAGGAGAGGAAGAGAGAGGGAGAGAGAGAGAGAGGAGAGAGAGAGAGAGATGGAGAGAGAGACAGAGAGAGAGGAGAGGAAGAGAGAGAGGAGGGAGAGAGACAGAGAGAAAGAGAGAGGGAGACAGAGACAGAGACAGACAGAGAGAGAAAGTTGGCCCAAAAGAACAGATAATCCAAAAGGCATTTATTTCTGTCTGGCTTGGAAATGTAGTATATGATGAAAGGGATGCAGGGAGGAGCAAATTTCCTTTCTAACTATGTTCTCAGTCTGATAATGTGAGTTGCAATCTTTGAAAAGATATCAAATGATAACGAAATAAACCAAAGATAAAACCTTGTGTCACAGATAACCACCAGCAGGGTAGGCAGCAGACACAGAGTTGAGAGCTGCCTCCATTCCTTGGGGCAGAATTTCCTTCTTCCTTTATCCCCAGGCCTTCCGTGAACCCTCTGCTCCCCAATGTGCCTAGATCTCCAGTCCTTCCTAAGTTTTCTCTTACCATCCTTTTGCACCTGGTAGCCTAATATGGTCCTAAGTTTAGAGCTGGAAAGACCTTTAGAAACCCTTGTTTGACAGGTGAGGCACCAATGCCCAGAAGGGAGAAGTGACCCAGGTCTCCCCCACAGTGCCTCTCTCTCAGGGGTTAAACCCCACAACCACCCCATTTCCACTCTTATTCTCCAGCTTCCATGTTTTCTCCTAAAACAGTGATCACAAGGGAGCCCCTGGTGGGTGCTGGAGATTTTGAGCACAGTGTACAGAAGATGGGTTCGACAGGACTCAGGGTCAACCAAAGGGGCTGCTTTCCTGCTCTGTCCCTCACAGGCACCTCTCGGAAGCTGTATTCCAAGCTCTTCAGAGGAAGGAATTATCATAGAGGATTCATTTGCTAACATAGTGAGATCCACTTTTTGTCCAGCCTCGGAGTAGGGAAGATCAGGGTTCAGATCCTGCCTCAGACACTTACTGGCTGGGTGACCCTGGGCAGGGCCCTTACGAGAACCCTGGGCTGCTCTGCAAGTCTGTTAACTACTGAGTGGGTCACAGGGTCTGTCTATTAGAGGGACTTCGGGCCCTAGAAACAGAAAAATACAAACAGATGACAGAAGACCAGTGATGACCTAAAATTCATTTTTATTTTATTTCAGAATATATCCTTGTTGTGAGTAATGACAGTGTATCTTTCATGGTATATGATGTATTCTCATGTGGTTCTGCGTGTCGGTTCCCATAGGGATCTGGCTGTGGACTCTCACTCCCAGCCCCATGACCTTAGAAAGCCAGAAGCCACTTAGACACTCCAAGCCCTAGTTTCTTCATTTGTCAAGTGGGGGTAGTACAGCATGGTTCAGTGGAAAGAGCCCTGCATCTGGAGTCAGCAGACCTGGGTTCGAATCCCAGTTCTACTTCTTGAACTGTGTGACTTTGAGCAAGTCACCAGTCTCTCTCCTCCTGGTACTACCATGAAAGCTGGAGGGGCTCCAGACCCATCCTAAGTCTTAAATCAGTAATCCCTGATGCCCCTGGACACAAGGATCATGTGATGTGGTGCTGGCTCTATCTCTGTATAAATGTCTGTGGTCCTTGCCAATCCTCTCCCTGCTGCATTCCGAGCTGTGGCTGTTTGCCCACTCTGGGACCTTCCTCAGCAAAGACCCAGGTCACCACGAGCTGCAAAATCCTTGTGGATTTAGGATTAATTGAAAGTTTACAGTGCAGTACAGGGAGAGGAATAGGGCTGGATCCCATAGACGCCAGCTATGTAGAAGGAGGAACCACGCTCTCACAGTCAGGAGGCTAAGCCTCACACATGTGGCTGTGAGACTACAGGCAGGGGTCTCAGCCTTCTCAGGGCCCCTTAGAGCAGCTCTCTAAGACGTGAGTCAGGTGTAAAGAAGCTGGGCCCCTGGCAAATGCTCCCAGTCCCCAGGCCTGATCGGCAGCATTTCTGTCAGGAGCCCTTGGGGAGTAACGTGGTTTCTTTCTCCTTCAGCCTACATGAAGCGGAGGCACAGCTCAGTGAGCGACAGCCAGCCCTGCGAGCCCTCCTCGGTGGGCATCGACTACAACCAGGGCGCCAGCCCCCAGCCCCAGCACCAGCTGAAGAAGCCCCGCGTGGTGCTGGCACCAGAGGAGAAGGAAGCTCTCAAACGAGCCTATCAGCAAAAGCCATACCCATCGCCCAAAACCATCGAAGAGCTCGCCACCCAGCTCAACCTGAAAACCAGCACCGTCATCAACTGGTTCCATAACTACCGGTGAGAGTTTGTGAGCAGCCAAAAATCTCGGGGGTGGGGTAGAGGGGGTGGAACTTATGGCCCTAGGGTCTGACCTGTGGGGAGATGAAAGAAGGGGACAAGGGGTCGTGCAGGCCCTCACTTGGCCATCAGGGATTGCATTCCAAGGGGTCACAAAGGTCAGGACACAGTGTGATACCACAGGCAGACTCACTTTGAGTGGGGTGGGGGTAGAACGGTCAATCAAGGCCAGCTAGTGAAGAGTTGTGCGTCTCCTGCCAAAGTAACCATGTCATTCCACTCCTCCATGACCCCTGTGGCTCTGTATTGCCCCTTGGAGCTCCAGCCCACCTTTCAAGCCTCCGTGGAGGTGACTGCACCTCCTGCTCCCCGGAGTCCAGCCAAATGACTTCCTCTCTGTTGCTCACCCAAAAGCCACCCAGCCCCTACCGCTGACCTGTTGTGCCGAGTGACCCCTGTGCATGGAACGCACCCCTTACACCTTGAAGACTTCCTCCCTTCCCCCAAGACCAAGCAGAAGCCCACCTGCTTCCTTCAGGACCCGCTCATCACCATGTTCCTGCTAGGTTAGGCTGTGCGCACAGCGCCTGGTGGCCGTTCAGCCCATAAGCACCCATTAAGCACCACCTGAGGATGGGGGAGCCCTTCTGTCAAGGAGCCCGCAGTCTGACAGGGAAGACGAAGTGCCAGCGACCATGCACAGGCCAGCCATGGGCGGGACAGACTGGAGACAAGCAGCAGAGGGAAGACCTGAGAATTAGGAGTGGTGGGGAAAGGCTTCCTGTAGAAGGTGGGATTTTTATGTCAATCAGCCGTGCAGTGGTGAGCCCATGGAGCACAGTCCACCAGTGCTTCTTGGCAAAGATGCTGAGATGGTTGGCCATTTCCTCCAGTGGATTAAAGCAGAGTTAAGTGACTTGTCCAGGGTCACACAGCTAGCGAGTCTCTAAGGTCAGATTTGAACTCAGGTCTTCCTGATTCTAAGCCCAGCACTGTATCCACTGAGCCACTGGCCACCTCCTGAGCAGCTAGATTTTCATTGGGGGTTAGAAGAAGCCCAGGTTGCAAGGCTGGGGGCCTGGGAAGGTGATGGTGCTTTCAACAGTAACAGGGGAGTAAGGAAGAGGGGAAGATTTACCGGGAAAGACGAGTCCATTTAGGACACAGTGGGCCGAAAATGGCAGAAAACCAGACGTGCAGCTGGCGACGTCTGCTGGGCAGGCGGTACTAGTGTCCACATTGAGCTCACTAGATGCTCATTGAGTGGCGGCTGGGGGGCCTCGGCCTTGTAGGGTCAGCTCAACTTACATGGTTTTTCAGTCTCCTTCCTCAGTATCTCAGAGGTTCCTCTCCTGCCCTCAGATGGCTTTCTTTCCATCAGCATTCTCAGAACTCTGTCCCCCCTCATGTTACAGAGGCTGGGCTACTCTGAGGTGCCCCTGGCTTGTCCAGGGTATGAGGAGAAGTATGTGTGGCCAGCTGGGGGGAGGCAGCCCAAGAGACTCTCCCCTGGGCCAGCCTCCCTCCCCAGGGCTGGGCTGTGTGGACAGTTGTGGGTCATGCGGTTCAGGCTGCCTTCTCTGACCATGGAACCATTTATAAGGCTCCCTTTGAAGTTTTCCAGTCAAGGCCAGTTTTAAGCAGGGCATTGGAGAGAGGGAGCATATGTACGTGTGCACATGCATGTGTGTGTGTGTGTGTGTGTGGCCTCAGAGACCACAGCAGCCAGCTCGCTGTGCATGTCATCTCCCAGCATAGCAGAGAATTCAGTGTCCATCCAGGCCCTCAGACTCCGTCCTCCCAGAATTCAGCACATGTGGAATCGCCTCCATCTCTGCAGAGCCGGGCAATTAAAGAACAGCACGTTTAGCTGTGTTAATGAGCCTTTCTGGGGGAGGTGCTGATAGTCATGCATAACACATGCACATGCACATGCACACACACATGCCCCTGGGCATTTCCCAAGCAGACTTTCTTCTCCAGACTCTCAGGCCCCCAAGGCCACCACCAGCACCTCCCTCTGTCACTGTCCCTCTTCCCACCTGCTGCCTGACCCCCAGGGACAGAGGCCACAGAGTTCAGGGCTGCTCTTCCAGGAGGTCCCCAAGCACAGAAACCATCCCTCTTCCTCAGAACATCACGCCCTTGAAGTGCTCTCCTGCCGTGAGTTGCCAACAAGGCCTCAGTAGTGTTCTCTTCTGCCTGAGTGAACTCACAGAAAATCATGCCTTGGACCGTTTTTGTCAGAACAGAAGATGATGCCCTGTGAAGGCAGGAGATGGGAGCCTTTGAGGGGCAGTCAACACTGTGGAAGGGCAGCCGTTGCCGAGGTGGGGAGGAGGGAGCGTAGACTGTACACCATGAGAGCTGGAAGGGTCTCAGGGACCATAGGATCTAATCTCCTCATTTGACAGATGGGCACACTTGGGATCCAGGACGATTACCTTTTGTGTCACAGACCCCATGGGCAGTGTCTGGCAAAGCCTCTGGCCCCCTTCTCAGAATCAGGTTTTTAAATAAAGGCAGTTCTAAATTTTAGTTAGAAGTTAGTGAAATTAATATGCAATATTTTTTCCCATCCACATTCCTAGAGCCCCTGACATCTGGTTACAGAGCCTTTGGGAGGCCATGAACACAGGGTGAGAGCCTCTGCTCTAGGGCTCGAAGGAGGCCCGCGGTTCACCATTGAGAAGAGTGCGGCTCAGAGGCACAGTGACTTCCCAGGGCATAGGCACTGGAACTGGAAGGGACCCCAAAGGCCCCAGATGCAGCCTCCTGTACCTCAAGGGGCCCAGAGTCACCAGGGTGTCATGCGTGCCAAGGGAGGCCTCTCCACCCAGAGACTAAGCCAGGCAGTGTAGATGCATCTCCCATGGGAAGCTCACTCCCCCCAGAAGCCAGAGCAGTGGGCTCTTGGATCTTCCCAAAGGCAAAAGGATATAGGAGACCACAAAGCTCCCCAAAGCTCTAGGCTGCACCTGGCCAGAGGGCCGCTCGCTCATGCTGCTCACGCTCAAAGCTGTGGCTTTCCTTTGGGTCCCGGCATCTAGCCAACAACTCCCCTGATCCTCCCCATCAGAAAGCTGCCCCCAGTGGTAACGCCCACCCTGAGCTCCCACCAGCCTCGCCCCTCACAGCTGGGGACGGGGCCTTGAGGGAGGCCAGAGGATGGGCCAGGCCGGAACAGAGAGGGCTGAAGGGCAGAGGGGCTCTCCCAGACCAGCCCTCCCATCCCACTGCCTCCTTTGGGGGGTCTTCCCTTGTCAGAGCGGGGCCAGCTGTCCCCTTCTTTCTCATTGACGTGGCATTGTGTCTATAAGCCTCTGCAGGCTCACTACAAGCTTTTGGGACTCATTAACCTAGAAAGACAGTGGTGGCCAGAGAGGCACTGGGCCAGAGCAGGCAAAGAGTAGTGCTTGGCAGCAGGCAGACCTGAGTTCAAGTCCTTCTGACCTATGCGGGCTACGTGAGCCTGAGCAACTCATTTCCCCTGATAGTGTCCCGGTCTCCGAGACTGTAAGGTGCCAAAAGATGGGGCTTTGCCTTGGCAGAGGGAAGGGTCCTCATGGGCAGCTCTGAGAAACATAGCAAAAGGAACAGGACCTGCATTTGGGGTTCCTGAAGCATCCCCTTGGGCTGAGGCTTGTGAGGAAGGCCATGCAGCAACCACGCCTCCCGTCTTACAGATGAGGAAACATGAGCTCCCCAGGGTGGTGACTTGACTCCAGTTACATCCCTGTATGTGACAGAACTAGGATTCGAACCCATGTCATCTGACTGCAGACCTGAGGGTCATTCCACTACATATCCCAGCATGATGTTCTAGCCAGAATGTAACACTTAACAAATGGTTTTTAAATGGATCTGAATGCACAGGATTCCTATTTCTAGAGATGGGGGGGGCCTCAGGGGCTATCGACTCCAACCCCCACATTTTACAGATGAGGAAACTGAGGCCCAGAGAAATCAGGTGACTTGGACCAGACCACACAGCCAGCAAGCAGCAGGTGCCAGCCGCCCTCTGTGAGTCCAGATCCAGCCCTCCTCTCCTACCTCTGGAAGGCTCAGCCACAGCCGGGGAGGAGCAGGCCATGGGAGCCACCAGAGTCACGGCCCTGGGGTCTGCTGTGGGTGGCACTGACGGAAGCTCAGACATGTGGCCAGAGCCCGGGGCTTGTCTCTGCAGGGGGTGGCAGAGAGGCTGCCCCAGCAAATGGCACCACCCAGAAGAGTGTGGGAAGTCTTACTTTGGGGAAGCGGGAAGAGACCCACGCACCGCTTGGTCAGCCCCCTGCCCTCAGCCCCAGTCAGGCCACAGCAGGAGAATCAAGCTCCATGTTTTAGAAAGGAGGTTGCTAAAAGGAAGGTGTCTCCAGGAAGGTCAAAGGCCTCAAGCTTGTTCCCCACAAGGCCAGCCAAAGCAGCCAGATCCTGGTGGCCTGAAGTGGGCAGGAGGGAGGGCCCTGAGAACCGACTTCAGGGACCCCCGAGGGCAGAGCTGGAAGCTAGAAAGCAAAAGGAGGTTTGATATAAAGAGGAAAAACTTGCTGACAGTTAAATCTCTCCAGAAGTGGGATGGCCTGCCTTGGAAGGGAGCAGGCTCCCTGCCCCAGAGGTATTCAGAGCACCATCCTGAGGGACCTTCCCATTCCAAAATTGTGGAACCCCCAGCCTTCCTCAACATCAAAACCCAAAGCGAAAGCCTGGACAGCCTGGAGGCCAGCTCATTTTACAGACGAGATAAAGGACCTTCCCCAAGGTGACACAGCCAGGATTTGGGCACCGTACCCGACAAGTTCTCGAGCCACCTGCTCCAAGGCTGCCTGTGTCCCTGTCTCTTCTAGGGCCCCTCCCTGACTGCCCTTGCTGGGGAGCCCTGCAGGAGAGAACACCCCAGCCGGCCATGCTCACGTCCTCAACAGCGGCAATTGTGCTGGGGCCCAAGCAGCCATGGGCCCCTTCTCCGCCCCCCAGCCCAGCACGTGCCAGCAAGGCGAGCACACACACAGATGATCCGGGCACTGAGCAAGAGTGCACACACACACACACACACACACACACACACACACACACACACACACTCACACTCACTCATGCAGATATGCTCACACACGCGCGTGGACGCACACCTATAGCCCATGGCCGTCCCTGCCACAGCTCTCCCTGGGAGGCTGTTGAGAGACCATTGCACTCGGGTTAACATGCCAGTTAAGCTTCTGTGTGGGCACAAACACTGTCAGTAATTCAGACAGGGATCACAGACCTAGGGCTGAAAGGTGCCCAGACCTCATCCAAGCCAATCTCCTCGTCTTACAGCTGGGGAAACTTAGGCACAGGGAGTAAGCCTCAGAGGTAGGATTTGAACCTGGGTCCTCTGACTCTCAGCTCATTCCTCTTTCCCCTTTACTTGGGGGAAGGATAAAATGACACAGTCATTATTAAAGGGAGCCTTCAAGAGGCACTGAGCACCTCGCTGGGGGATGGAACAGTGTGGTTAGTGCTGCTAGTGGCCAGTGAGGAGCCTCTTCTGGGCTCCACCCAGGACGTCAGTGGGACCAGGAGCTGGCCTGTGGTCCTCTCCTGCCCTGTGACTCGAGACCTTAGAGGAGAAGGGACTGGCCCAGGGTCACGTAGCCAGGAGCGTCTCGACCCCGCAGCCAGCTCTGTCCTGCTCACCCAGCCACCGCTCCGTCTGCTTCACGGTCCATCTGTTCTTGCGTTCTGGGTGCTTTATGAGGACAGGCCTCATGCCCGGCACCCGGTCCAGGGCAGGCGCGAGGATGCCCAATGCTTCTGGTCATTGTGGCACATTTCTAAGGGACCTTCCCACTCTTGTGCCCTGGGAGGGGGTGATGCACGGGTTTGTGCCTCCATCTTACTGAAGAGGAAACAGGGGCTCATCCAGGCACCCAGACTTGCCCAGGGCCCCCCTGCCACTCCCATCACGGCACCGCTCTGGGGCCAAGACCAAATCCTGGTCCGCACAGGCGACGTGGGGTGTCATGATGACAGCTGGTACCTACGGCGAGCCAGGCACCCTTGGAAGCGCTGTGCCAGTATTATCCCACTGGATCCTCCCTGCAGCCAGACACTGGGAAGTGTCTGGATCTGAACTCAGCACTCCCTGACTTCAGGCTCTTTGTGTTCTCTCCTGAGCCACCCAGATGCTTAGAAAGAACCGGGCTTGATTTGTTTGCTGTTACTCAGGAGGGGTGTGACTTGGGAAGAACCAAACTTCTCTAAGACTCAGTCTCCTCATCTGTAAAATGAAGATCGTAATACTTGTCATTCCAACCTCTGAGCATTTTTGTAAAGGAAATACTTGCAAACCTTGTAGAGCAAGAGGAGGTACTATTTCTGTAGGGACCCAAGGCCTACAGCCAGAGGGAAGGGTGAGTGTGCACCTAAAGAGGTGAGCACCTGGCCCTGGACAGGCCACAGCTCTGGGCCTCAGGGGCCACAGAGGGCCCTCCCAGCCCCACTGGCCCTGGGATCCGGGGTCTTTCCCCCTCTCCCGCCCTCAGTTTCCTGGCCGTAAATGAGGGGCACGGGCTCCAAGGCCTTGGAGGGAGGACCTGGTGTCCTCTGGTGTCCTTTGACTTTGATGACTCCTGGGTAAGAGGCCGCAGGTAGTGCCCAGATTCGGCCCCCACCGTGAGCCAAGGGGACAGCCGTGTCCCAGGCCCCGGCTTGTGCCTCCTGCTAGGCCGCAGCTGTCCAGGGTTCCCGTGTCCTCCCCGCTGACCGCTGCTTGTCTTCTCTCTCCTAGGTCTCGCATCCGCAGAGAACTCTTCATTGAAGAAATCCAAGCAGGAAGCCAGAGCCAGGCTGGGGCCAGCGACTCGCCATCGGCCAGGAGCGGCCGGGCGGCTCACAGCTCGGAGGGTGACAGCTGTGACGGCGTGGACACGGAGGGCCCGCCCGAGGGGAAGACGAGCAGCAGCGCCCCAGAAGCGTCCGAGGAAGCCAGCAATGCAGCCACAAAGTCTCAGGGAGGGCAGGCAGAGGCGGCGGGGGAAGCGGCGGGGGAGGCCCAGCAGCTCGCCAAGTCTTCAGAGAAAGCCGAGTCATTCCATTTGGGAATGGAGACCCTGGCCGAGACCGACGACGAAGGCCGGCCCCGAGGGCCGCGTCGGAGCTCTCCGCCAGGGTCTCACAGTTCAGGAGAACCTCTGGAGGCCCCGCCAAACTCTGCTCCAGAAGAGGACGCCTCTACCTCAGCTGCCTCCGCCGCGGCCCCTGCCGGGGAGAGCCCCTACAAGGCGAAAGAGAGCGCGGAGAAAAGTCCCAGTCTGCCCAGTACCAGCTCCACGGCGGCCGGCCCCGGCCCCCACAAAGCCAACTCCCTTCAGAGCCTCTTCGGCTTTCCCGAGGCGGCCGGCTCCAGAAACACGCGCGACAACACGCTGAGGAGAAAGAAAGCTGCCAACTTGAACAGCATCATCCACCGCCTGGAGAAGGCCGCCAGCCGGGAGGAGCCCGGCGAGTGGGAGTTTTGAGATGAGGGGCGCTGGGCAGGCGGACCGGACCTCCCTCCGCTGGCTGGCGGCCTTGGGTTGCGCACTTACCGCCCTGCAGGCCACAGGGCAAAATCGCCATAGGCCAAGGTGCATATAGAAAACGAAGGGGCGTGGAGCCCGCTGGCGTTGCGTTTTCGCGGAAGAAAACAGAGATGTGCAGTCAAGCCTTTTTGTACCCTCAAGTGTTTTTTGTATTGCCCTAAGTGATTTCCACAGTTTCTGGAATAACTCTTACAGCCTTTGCCTTGCGCCCTCGTCTTTCGTGTGGGCTTTTAAAAAAAAAATCAAACCCACATATTAAAAGGGGGCTTTTTATCTGCCATCTAATGGCTTCAGAGCGATAATACACTATTATCTTCTTAAACCAGGAAAATGGGGAGGGGGGTGGGGAAATTTTTCAGAAAAGTTTAAAAAAAAAGAAAGTTTTTGTAGCTGTCCAGTTGCCACTAAGAGATTGCACAGTCAAGCCGACTCTAAACACACTAGTTTGGATTCCTAAATATTTTCAAGAAAAGAATCTTCTTGTTTGAAACTTTGAATTTAAAAAAAAACACATTTACTCCACATATTTTTTAACAAAAGAAAAAAAAGTCACATCAGGAAAATATGTTGGTTTGTGGTAGCTGACGGGCCGGGCGGGCGTCGTGTTTTCTGTGAGTGACGATAGAACCTTGACACGTAGTGCACATGACTCCATAGCTTTAACCAATTCTGGGCTTTTGCAGACCAGGATTTGTTTAATACACTCCATTTTAGGCCAAATCAGGACAAAAAAAATCGGAATCTAGGTATTTTATAATCTGCTTTTTAACCTCTAACCGCAGAGCACGCTGATCAGACCTCATATCTGGGAGGTTTCGGAGACAAGTTAGAACCGTAGTATGTACTTGTTGCTTTTGCTTAATTTATAGCGTCTTTGTGTTTTGTTTGCCTGCGTGAGTGTGTGTAGGTGTGTATGTGTGTGCACGTATGCGTATGGGTGTGTGTGCGCGCTTCAGAAAAGAAAGAGGGAAAAGAGTTGGCCAGTAACATTTCAGCATGCAGCTCAGGGGCCCTTGGTTACAGTTTGAGGTGCCATGGGGAACTGGGAAAGGGTCCATTCCTTGTTGATGGAGGTCTTTCCTTGTTGGAGATGGTGTCATACCACTCTCCCTGAGCTGAAGCCTGCCTCAGATGAAGATAGCTCCCTTGATGTTGTATTCTCTCTCTCTCTCTCTCTCTCTCTCTCTCTCTCTCTCTCTCTCTCTCTCTCTCTCTCTCTCTCTCTCTCT
>CM053584.1:380473698-380497441 GCA_028627135.1 Pseudochirops cupreus | reverse complement strand
CTATCTCCCTCTCCTGTCTCCATCTCTGCCGTCTCTGTCTCTCCCCACAAGCTATCTCTTACTATTACACTCACTATTGCTATCTCTCCCTCCTCCCACTACAAGCACTGATCACTATGTTGAAGTTGTGGGAAGGCTGTTAATTTTTTTTTCCCATAGAAAAAGAGAGCGCATGGCAGCAACCATCCGGCCCCTCCTCATCCCCCAAATAGAAACGGCCCAAACTCTTAAACCAAAATGTTCATGCTCTTGAATTCCGGTTCAGATGGTTCTGCCCTTTATCAAGTTTGCCTCTTGAAAAAAAGATTCCTTTATGCACAGTTTAGGACAGACTGAGTACAAATCAGAAGTCTAACTTGTCTCTAATTCCTCCTGTTGTCTATGTGTATATGCGTGAGAATAGAGGTGCGTGAGAGTGTGCGCGAGTGTGTGTGTGCGTGTGAAAGCGTTTTCTACGTCTTGTCTTTTCTTACGTACCTGTGCACACATGAGAGTGCATTACTGCCACCTTTTTTCAATACACTCTTATCATTTCGGCTTCAACAAATTTGCTAATTTAGACTTCTTTATTGCCATATCTTTAAAACTAACAATAGATGATTTCGGTATATATATAAATATATATATATATTATTTTTTTTTGCTTATTTATAGGTGCTGTATTTTATTATCTGATTGTTAGGAAGGGATGAAAGGGGCAAATATTCTTTAGTGGGATAGACTGCCGGCAGTATTGGGTATACTTTACAAGATGTTGTTGTCATACTGTATATTATTGATTGAAAACTTTTGACCGTATTGTGTATCATTGAAACTTTTGTCTTAGGTCAGCATCTTTGGATGACATTTTCATGGTGCATTCATTATTTCTTAAGTTTAATTAATATTTCTTTTTTTTTTTGATTGCGGGGAGGGGGAGTTACAGTTTGGAAGGTATTTCCCCACTATCACGCCTCAGCGTGCTTGTATTAATTAACTAGTAGGACTTGGACTGTAAGATGTGAAACCATATTTCTTGCATGATGTTTTAGAAATTGTGTATTTCATTTACAGTCTCTTAAGCTGCAGCACTTAGTTTGAGTGTTCACAAATTCAGAGTCACTACACTTTTTAAAAATGCCTTTTCATGAATAAGAAGTATGCAGAAGGCTCTAGGAGGCTGGGAGACAGTAGTTTATCTCCTTATAGTCACATCAGCTCTGAGTCTGGTTCGGGTGACTGAGATTCCTGTTGGAAGTAGAGATGAAAATTGAGACCCTTAAAGAGAAACCAGGTGCCCATCTCACTGAGCCCTAGTGTATAGGGAGGGAGATTTTTCGGGAATGGCCAACCCTTAGAAAAAGCCTTGTCAGGACCATGGAGAGCACCAGGAGGGCTTTATAGGGAGAGACCCCTAGGAGAATCTAACAGGCGACAAGGCAAGTCTGAGGACAGAAAGTACAGTGAGAAATGGACGTCTAGGAGGCAAAGCCGTCGAATCCTGGGAATTTCGATGTGCAGCCTTGGTTCTTTCTGCTTCTTCCAAGTAAATCATGATTTGGGGCGTCTTCTTTTTTCTGACTCAATTGTCAGTCTGTCTTCTTAATCCGACTTTTTTTTTTTTGGCCAGATTAACATCTGGGTGCTTGATACAATCAGTTGGCTGAAGTTTGTTTGCCACTCAGTGTGGCAGGTTTTCCTCCTCCCGTGTTATTTATTTGTTGATGTCAAGTCCTTCCTGCTTCCTAAGAGCTCCCACTATAGGATGTGGAAACTGATGTGGGGAATTTGCCCTCCCCTTCCAGTGGAGCATAAATCAGTCTTTCATCTTGATAAGCAATATTCAAGTGCCTTGAAAAGCATCCCCTTAGTTCAGGTTTGCTTTCTTCCCACTTCCACTTGGTTCCTCTCTCGCTATCCATCACACACAAGCAGATTGCCCGCTTCCTTATCCTCTGTCACTTTGGAGAGCCGATTTGTACCTCTCCCCCAGGGGAAATGTTTCCATTTAAAACACTAACATTTAATTACAAGCTCCATTATCCCATTTAAAACGGTTTTTTTGTGCTAATTGGAGGCAGTATTCATAATTCAGAGTCAAGGTTGCTGTTGTGACTACCTTAGCCTCTAACTCTGGGTTCGGGTGTGTACTATCAGCTTCCTGGCTTTTGGTTCCTGCTCAGGTTCATCTGTGACTCTCATGATGAAAGGTGTGTTTGCTCACATACAGATCCAGATCTGATGAGAGCACCTCTGGCATACCCATCTGCAAAGGGTTAACCTGTAGTTGTGTATGGCCTTTGAGCTCAGCTTCTCCATGACAGACATGCAACGTGACTGTCCTGGGAAGACCACGGTTCTAAGTTAGTGAGCTCAGACAGTACAAGGTGTAGCCATTCTGGGGAGGGAGGCTGGGACCCGAGAGGTGGTCAGACACCTCAGGATGCTTGTTTACATCACTGCCATCAAGGAGGGTGACAAACATAAAGGGCTGTAGCAGGAAGGGAGAGGGAGGGAGGGAAGGAGGGGAGACAGCTTCCCTACACCCAAGGTTGTTTTTCAAACATGGTCATTCTATCAAGTTCATAATAGGGGAAGGGTGGAGGGGAGGAGGCAGTGCGGTGGCAGGCACTTGTAATGTTTGCTGGCTTATCCAGAGCACTGATAGGTCCCCGACCAGTTTTCTTTTACTAGCCTCTTTTGTTTTCTCTACTATTTAAAGGAGCAGTGACCGACACACCCCCACCCCTCCAATACCACATATTTAGAACTCTAAGAGATTGTGGAATAGGCCCCCAAGTTGGCCTGGCTTTGGGACATCACAGGGCAGGAAGGGAGAAATCGCCATCCGTGTCTAGGCTAAGCAGCCGCCCCGTGGTGTGCCCTTACAGAAGGCAAAGATGGGAGTCTGGCACCCCTTGTCTCATTGCCCATGATGCTGGGATTCCATAGCAAGATATGGAAGAAAATGTTTTCTTTGACTCAATAGATAAAGCCCTAGAATGGAGGCTCTTGTTTATTGCTATGAAATGGACAAATTGGGCTTGGGGAAATAGGCTGACTCCACCCAAGACCACCCATCATATATCTCTTATTAGCAAAGTCAGAAACCAGCCAGTGACTCCAGACTTAGTACACAGATAAGCCCCAGGATGGTGGATCAGCTTGAAAATGGGAACACCCAGAAGGGGACAGGCAGGAAAATCTTCAGCAACCTATGTAGTCATTGTCATTTTTCTGGTTTCCAGTGAGGGGAAAAAATCTCTCTTTAAAATAAGCTGGGGGGGGGGGGGACAGGGAGGCAACAGGAATATCACCTTTGTGGAGCCTGTATAAAGTCACATTTAATTCAGCAAATACTTACTGGATACAAAGTAAAAATGGTGATCGTGACCTTTTAAATATATATATGCAGCTTAGCCAAGAGATATGTCCGTCTTGAAAGATGCAGTAAGAAATGCCTGGTAGCTGTGCTGTGTGGGCTTCAGATCCCAAATTTCTGGATCTTGTCATCCAGCTTGGGTGATGGGGGGTAATTGGGGAGATGACCACTAAAAGAGGAAACATCTCCAGTCTAGGCCATAACCTGATAGTTTGAATTTAGTGCATGGACACCCAACTTGATGGAGTCACTACTGAAGCCAAAACTCCCAAGTTACCCCTCCTGCTCTTGACTTTCTTGAAAACTGACTCCCCTCTGTCCCACCTCCTTATTTAACTCCTAGTCTGCTACCTTGCTGTTCACTGGCCCTCTTGGCACCTCAGGGTGAGAGGTGGGACAGGCCAGAGGCAGGAAGGAAAGGTGTAACCAGGCCTCGTGGTGGGTGAGCGGGCGAGCAAGCCGCTGCTGCTCTTACCTCTGCAGGGGTCACCGAGACACAGTTTGGGGGCTGTAGAATAAAGAGCTGGTCATGTTTTCATCTTTCCTTGCATCCTGGTGTTGAATAGAACTCTGCTTTCTTCAGTCTCCTTGTTTTTTCCTTTACCTTTTTCTTCCATTCTTCTTTTCTCTTTCCCCTATTTCTTTAATTCTCTGTATTTTCTTCCTTTCTATTCTTCCTTTCTCTTTTTCTCCCTTTTTTTCTCTTCCTCTCTCCTTTTTCTTTGTCTCTCCTTCTCTCTCTGACTTCTTTTCATTCTTTTCGGTCAGTTCTGCCCACCCTTTGGGGGCCAGCCATTCCTGTTGACATCAGTAAGAGCCACCACTCCCATCCCAGTGTAGGACTGTTTGCAAAATGCCGGAAGTATTCGGCAGCCCCATGTCAGTCTCTGTTCAGTTAACTAGTTAGAATTAGCAAACCCAACCCCACATTTGTACAGACCACCTAAAGGATTCATAAAGACTCTTGAGGTAGGGAGGGCAAGTGTTCCTCTGATCTATCCAACCCACCGCTACCCCAGTAAATCAAATGGCCTTTTAAAGAACATAACTGTCTTGGTTGCTCAAGAAATGAATTCCTAAATTCTCAGTAAATTCAGAAAGTCTCACTGGTGTCGATTATCTGTGGGCTTCCTCAGTAGCATCAGTATAATATACTATTGAAAATTGTGCTGAACTAGAAGTAGAGAGACCCTTTGCTCCTTGGAGGAGCGCCGTGATCCTAGACAAGGGGTTGGCCTCTCTGTATCCCCTCTGCTTCATCTTTGAGGGGAGCGAGCTAGGCTAGACTATCGCCGAGGTCAGTCTTCCAGCTCATCAGACGGCGTGACTAGTTTGTTGGTGATCATGTGTGTGGGAATGGAATGACTCTTTGGAAAGCAATGATAAATGCTGGGCAATTTGTATAATCTCCTTATACCTGGGCAGGTAAATAATATGCATTCACAGAAAAATCCTATATTTAGAGGCCCCCAAAGAGGCACAGCAGTTTCTGTTTTGTGCCTTAATGGCTTGAAATCAGTCATTAGAGTCTCCAAGGTAAAATGATTCTGCCAGAGGGGGGTAGGGAAAAGGAGAAAGGAAACTGGCAAGGTTCCAACCATGTAATTTCAGGTAATATACATTGTAATACCAAGGCTACCTCCATTTAGCAGACTGGAAGCCATGTGTGCATGCTAAGAACTGTCTGAGGATGGAAATTATCCCACCTGCCAATGGTTTCTGCCCTTTTTTAGCTGAAAACGACCAGGGAGAGAAGAATGTCATTTAGCTACTAAAAAGGTAACTTCAAGGTGCCCTCCCCAAAACAAGCTTAAGCCATAGACTAAGCAAAGAATAGATTTGCTGGTACTTTCCATGCATGTGCAAAATTAAGCAAGCCAGCTGAAGAAGATCATCTCCCGTCTGAAATGATTGCTTTGGGGCAGGGGTTGGGGAAGAGTGGAGAAGGGGGAACTGGCTAATACCCCAGTCTACACCAATTCTTAACAGACTAACCCTTGCCCAGGACTTCTGCTGGGAAAACACAGAGAAGCAGCCTTTTATTCTGCTCGCAAGTCAACTCTTACCTCTCCCACCTATTTCCACCTTGAAAGGAGTTGTCTTTTCCATGACAGTCTTTCTCCATCGTTGACAGTCTTTGTTTTTGTATGTAAAGTGACATTTAGCTTTAACAAAAATAAATAAATTTCCAAAGCTCCCACTCACCCCTCAAATGCTCGGTTTTAGAGTTCTGCATTGTTGCCAGAGAAGCCCCCTTAAGGTGAGGGAGAGGACAGAATTAAGCTTTGATATTCTATTTTGTCAAAAGCAGTTTTCTCAACACCTCTTTTCTCTTATTTCCCCTTTCTAGAGAGGTCATCCTTTTTTATCTCCTCTGAATCACTTCTCGTGGATTACTTTTGTTTATTCAAGAACATCCCAAAGTCTAATTAAGGTCTTCTCTTGCAACATTCTATAGTAATGTTTAGATTTTAATGTTTCTACCATAAAATGTTATTTATCAAACTTTCTGTAATCAGAAAGGAAAGGTGCCTTATATCCTGATGTCATTACCATGTCCCCATTGAAAAGGACCTAAAGCACAGTATACACGTGAGCAGACAGGACAGATTTAATTAAAAGTAAAAATGAAAAATAAATCTTAACATCACTGCATTTGAGTAGCCCTGGATTGCTAATTAGAATGAAAACTAGAAAGCACTTAAATAGATTAGCATGTGAAAAGCTTGGTGCAATAAACATTTCTGTTTCTTCTTTTGGTTTTAAAAGCTTAAAACTGTATTGCACTCCGAATGTAGATAAAGAAGCTTTCATCTGAGGTGATTCAGGTCATATCCTCATCTAACTAGATTTACTGGGGTTCCTTTTGCCTTGAGAATTTTAAGATGGAGCAGGCCTCAGTCTGCCACCATGGCCCACCCCAGCCCTCATGGCCACTGCATGGCGACCGCGGAGGGACACTCACATCCTAAAGAGTGAGCAGCTTGTCCATACGTGCTCATTCAAGACCTTGATTCATTAAGCACCCACATGATCTGGACCTGAAGAATAGCACCTCTTTTCTTGGATGCCTTGAAATATTTCTATAGAAGGAATGTCTTGACACCAGCCTGGACCTTCGGAAGTCAGGAGGCTTTTCCATTCTGTTCTCTTTGGGCTCCCACCTGGTCAGCACTTCCAAGCCCTGGTTTATTTGTTTGGTTTTGTCTTTCTTGCTGAAATTGGCCAGGCCCTGACCTGTCAACATAAGAATAATTATAAAAGGATATCTTGTTTTTAAGGTTATGTCTATCCTATTCTATTTATTATTAGGGTCATTGTTTTAAAATCTTTTTCAGAGTAGTTTGGTTATGTGTGTGTGTGTGTGTGTGTGTGTGTGTCTTCGTGTGCGTGCTTTTTCCCACGTGAACACAACTCACACCTTTCCCAAATTCCTGGGATGAATGAATCCTGGCCAGCTAGGGCCAGGACAGAGTAGAACCATTTCTAGTGGATTTATGGGTTCAGAGTCTGCTTAGCACAATCAAGCCACCCGTTTTTTGCAGTAACCCCTTTAAAAGATTTCCTTATATTTCTCACCATTTAGCCTAAAGAGTTTATGAACAAAAACCCACCCATTAATGAAAGTGCTGAGATCACAGAGACTTGGCGTGAGGGACTGCAAGTGAAACTTAGAAAAAAGCCAAGGTCAGATACCCAAAGCCTCCTAGAGCCTCTCTCAATACTTTGGAATTCATGAAGATAGTCGTGCTTTTCCAGAAAGTGCATTGCAGTCTATCCAAGGATGTCACTGTCAGATGAGAGACTGGTTTCCTGCAATGTTCATCTTGGTTAACATGTTTTAGTTGACAGATTCAGAGTCATTGCTGTTGTTTGTTTTCTTACCTACCAAGTCAGCCAAAACTGTCTGGTGAAGCCACACTGTTTCCTAGCGTCCGCCATTGTAGGGCCCCTCAGAACTAGGACTGAGTTGGGAAGGGCCCCGGGACATTCAAATGAGCATTCTGTGGGCTGAGTCTCAGCCGCAGAGAGAGGCAGCAACTTTCACAAAATGAAAACCATGCTCCAGATCTCACCCACTTTCCAAGGGAAGGGAGGAAAAGAGCAAAAAGGGGTCTGCTTCCCAACACATCTAACTGCCAGGGCTTCAGTCAGATCTAAACCAGCATGGGTCCCAAGAGAAAGAAGCTTGCTTACAGTAGGCACAGGTCTAAGGAACCGAGCACATCACTGCTTCTATGGATCAGAAGCAAACTCCCACTTTGCCTTCGAAGGATGGATGGTCCCACTAAACAACAGATCTTTTTTTCTGAATATATTTCTTTGTGTGTGTGCCGTGGCTTTTTCCCCCCATTCTGTTCCTGTTTTGTTTTTTTGTTTTTTTGGGGGGGGGGGGAGAACTAGGTGATAATTTTTGTTTTGAGTAAAGTCCTCTGATTTAAAAAAAAAATCATTGTCCCCCTCTGAAGAGGGTTTTCATTTTTACCCAAATAGTCTATGCATTTCTATAGATTGAACTGGTTTCCGCCTCTTTTCTCGAGAACGCTGGGAGGACTTGTCCCACCTTCGACAAACCCCTCAGAAAAATGCCGTCTATTTAAGCGACTCGAGAGTTTGGACAAAATTCCCAAGGCATTTGAGAGTAACTTGTTATAACAGAAAAGGGTTGGGTTTTTTTTCTCATTTATTTTTTAAGTGGTTTTCTTCACATCCCTTTTTGTTTAGTAAGAAATTTAACTCTTTGCATTTGTGCAATAACTACTTGCCATGATAATGGGCAGAATTTTTTTCATGCCCTGACTACTAATACAGCACAAAATGAACTCAAACAGAAAGTGGTGTACTTTTTCCTGAGAACGATTTTTTTGTCAATTTCATTTTTTTTAAATAAGCTCAGTTTTACCCCAGTGTACTGTGGTGTCTTACATTTTTAGCAGTATTTTATATTTTTTTTCTCTGTAACGCACTAAGTCTTAGATGTTTTTAGAGCTTGTTTGTTAAATTCACAATCACAGATTTAAAAAAAAAATCCTCACAAAGACCCAATTGACCAAAAAAAAGTGTCATTTTTTGTACAAATAGCTTTGAGAAGCCTTTGTTGTGTTGCTGTGACTCATCTTTTGTAACATTTTATTTCTTGCTATTTGTTTAAACATAAAAAGTAAAAGTTTATAAGGCCGGCCTTGGTGGGCCAAAGTCCCTCCAGGCCAGCCCGATGGCATTGTTTCTTCTGTCTTCGTTTGGTTAGCCATATAATGTTTGTTCTCAGCACTGTACAACGGTCCCTATATGATATGGAGAAGCAATATCACTGTATGAAACTCACACGATGTATTATTATTATTCACTAGCACCCTAGGTGTGATAATTGAAGTAAATATCTTTTATACAAACACAAGAATGCGTGGGCTGTCTTTATTAAAGTGGACTGGAGCCTAGTTTTAAGCAGCAAACACTCACATTTATGGTGTCACCCAGTGCCAATGGAGCCGTGCTTAATTAAGCTTGAACTTGGTTTTAACCCCCATGAGGATCTCTTTTTCTGGGCGTCCCTGTGACAAGGCACACACTTGGCAACTGAAAGGGGGCTCCGGTTAGATACCACTAGACTAGAGGGTCTGCATGTGGACTGTCCACCAAGCAAGTAGGCTTCTTGCCTTTTCCCAGGAGCAAACCCTCCCAAACATGGCCAGGATGGCCTGATGTCATGCCAGCTGACCTGGGGTCTGCTTTGTAGGGGTGGTCCAACCTCAGACCAGAGCCCAAGCTTGAGGGCTTGGAGATACTTAAGACCAAGTTAAACTTGTAGGTTTGGTAAGTGAGTAGGGGAAAGGCTAGGCTAGTGAAATGACCAGCATCCTGGGAACGATGTCATTTGAGTGCTTGTGGGAAGCAGTGTAGGGTGAAGGCGCCTCTAAAGAGTTAAGTGGTTAAATTCCTGCAGCTGTTTATGATTGTGATTGCATTTTTCATCTGGGGGTTATTGAGTTTGAAAAGAAAATTGCCTTCTGTGATATTTTATGAATGTGGTTTTTGTGATTCCATCTTGCACTTATTTACAGAATTAAGGATTGGAGAAACTTGTCTCTGTGATGCTGAAGGATAAACATAACTAACTTCTTTCTTTGCTTCTGTATGAAACTATACTGAATTCTCCTGGAGCCCAAGTTCTTAAGCGTTTTTTGTGTCCTGGCCCACTTTGGCAGTCAGTCTGGGGAAGCAAGAAACCCTTCTCAGAACCATGTTGTTAAGCAGATAAAATGATTGAATGACAGAGGCAGCCAATTGTCTTAATACACAATCAAAATATTTTTTTGAAAACCAAGTTCATGGACCCTGCGTTAAGAACCCCTATTCTAGATGATCAAGCGGGACTTCCTAGGGATGTATGTTTGGTACTCTCCAGTCTCAGGCTATCAGAGGCAGAGGCACCTTCACGCTCACGGTGATATAGTAGAAAGAACCTCTAAATATCCCTTCCCCTCAGCCCTTACTGTACTTGTGACCTTGACCCAAGGTTACCCACCCACCATGAGCCTCAGTTTCTGGAGCTATGCCCCTCATTTTTACAGAAAGGGAAGATGAGCTTCAAAGCAGTCGCGGCTTACCCAAGCTCATTCAGCCATTTAGTAATGAGTGGTTAGAAGTCCAATCCCCAGTTCCCTATTTTATGCCCTTTCTTTTATATCTCTGCCTCTAAAACTGAGGTGAACCAGTTTGGGTTTTGCCTTTGACTGAATGGCCCCCAAGGCAAACTGCTTAATATCCCTGGGATTCAGTGTCTTGGTAAAGTGGTTTAAAAAAAACACCTCACGAACTCTCCTTCCACTGTAATGCCATGTTTCACATTTATATGTTTATGACTTACAGAAAGCTTTATGTTTTTGTTTCATCCTTAAGACAACCCTGTAAGGCAGGTCTGAAGATTTCAGATCTAGAGCTGGAGGCCATTCAGTTCACCACCACCCATTTTACAGTCAACAAAACTGAGGCCCAGGGAAATTAAGTGACTTTGCCCAAGGTCTCACAGTAATCATCATGGGTGGGATTTGAACCCAGACCCTCTGACTCCAGAGCCAGAGCTCTTTCCACTCATTGTCCCATACTGAGGTTCTGAATTGCCTAAAGATACACAGCCAGAAAGTTTGGGGGCCAGTGTTCTGACTCCAGGGCGGGGATTCTTCTACTATCCCCTGCAGCTGGAGGGTGAAATAAAATTCTGAGAATGAATGCTTGGTGCTCTCTGGGTCAATGGTGGTGTTATTTCTGATGATATCTTCAGATACTGACCTGAGCATAACTGGATTATGGTCACTGAATTCCAGTTCATTGCTCCTGTTTTCTTACGTTTTTAAGAGACCTAAAATATTCCAAAGTTTATGTTCACAGCCAAATTCCTCCTCGTGGTAAGGGCTTTTGATTTTCTGCTTAGCCCCACAGGGCAGAACCAGGACGAAGGTAGTGGAAATTGGAGAGGCAGAATCAGGCTGGTTAGATTGAAAAACTTCCCAACCCTTAGTTCTATCCTGAATCGAAAGGAGCTGCCTTAGGAGGCAGTGGTGGGGTCACCCTCTCTGGGGCCCTCAGATACTCGGTGACTCATTGTCCAGGTGGCTGTGGGAGCCTTGCCGGCCTCCCTCACTGCTGTTTCTCCCTTTTCTCTCTTCTTAGAAGAGCTGGCTCTTGGCTGGTTCTGCTTTTGACCGATGCGTGTGTTTTAGCTGCAGTGGTAGCTGGAAACTGAAGTGGGGGTGGTGGGGCTCTCTGGTCATCAGGTGCAAGGTTGTTGCAGACAGCCACTGAAGAGGCCTGGTGGGAATATTTGAGTTCTGTTCCTTTATCAGTAATTGGTCTGTTGTCTATCCAAGCGTTGCTGATTTGGTAGCCTTTGTGAGCAAGTAAAAATGAACTAGTGAGATGCAACTTCCCTGAAGGAAGGAAGTGGATGGATGATGTTGGCAGACTATTCCTGGGCAGGCAGGAGGATCACTGGGTCTGGAGCCAAAGGACCTGGGTTCAAACTTAGCTGTGTGACCTTGGGCAAGTCATTTAACCTCCATGGGCTGAAGTTTCTTCATCTGTAAAGTGAAGGTGTTGACCTAGATGGCCCCTCTTGTCTCTAGATCTTTGATCCTATGAACAAGTTTTAATAAGCACCTTCTGTGTACCAAGTGCTAGCGATAAATAGATGAAAATGAAATCATCCTTGTCCTCAAGGGGTGACAAAAGGGAGAGTGACATGGTGTTGGGGGGGAGGGGTGCCAACATGTACATCTGCAGCAAAAGTCTTCAGGAGATTAAAACTGCCCAGAAACTTTGAGGACACCCTGCATCATCTCTGCAAAGTAATCACTAGGAGATTGGATCAATGGGGTGGAGTAGCCGTTGTGGGTAGGCAGCCTTCCCTGTAAGAGGTAGTGTTCTAAGAGGCAGAGGTGAGGAGCGAGGGCCTTCCAGGCACGGGAAGTAAACAGCCACTCAGCCACTGTACAAAGGAATGGAAAGGGGAGATGGAATGTCAGGTATGAGGAATAGTGAGAAGACCAGTTTGACTAGAGCTAGAGAGTGTGTGAAGGGGAATAATGATTAACAAGGCTTGAAAGGTAAATTAGAGTCTGTCCATGGAAGGGCTTTAGAGGTCAAACTGAGTTTTTATTTTGTCCCTGGGGGCAAAAGGGAGCCACGGGAGTTTATTGAGTAGGGGAGTGACATAGGAATGTTGCATGTTTCTGACCTTTCAAGAAACTCCTGTTAGATGAGCACCTAGAACCAAGCCTGGCACACAATAGATAATTAATCAAATAAACATTTGTGGAATGAATGGCAACAAATGGACATTTACATTCCTTACTTAAATATCCCTCTGGGTCAGCCCATGACTGGGAAAGCAAAGAAATGACTCCAGAACCAACATGGCAGCAGATACCCCTTCCAGTACAACTGAGCTGGCTAAAGCCCTTGGCTTCCCAAGACATTGGCTCCAGCCATGTTAGTCAGCTCCCCACCCCCTGCCTCAGGGCTTTTCCCTTTAGACCCCTCATTTCTGGTTAAGACTTTTATCCACTGGTGTTGATTCAAATATCGTTCCACTTCCCCAGCCAAAATCCAGTGTTCGTTTTCCCATTGGCTTTTGCATTCAAGCCTGACATGATAGCCAAGACTGTAAGAAAACACCTGAAGGGATTTGCTTTCTTCCTATCTGTCCACAGTCAACCAGCATTTATTAGATGTCTACTTGAACCAGGCATTGTACTAAGTCTTAGAGATAAAAAGAATAAAAGTAGTCCCTGCCCTCAAGGAACTTACATTCTACTGGGCCAGATGACAGGTACGCAAATGGATACCCACAAGACATTGTTTGTCCTTCTCTCTCAAAAAGTGCCGTGACTTACAAGTGAATTGGATTTAAGTGAGGAGGGCTGTGCAAAGTCACCAGCCTCATTCTCTCCTCCAGAGCCATCCGGGTCCAGTGACAAGATGTAGATCAGGATGACTGGAGATTGCACTGGATGCAGTGGGGGATGTTGGCCTTTTTAAGCTGAGGTCTTTCCCAACTCTGAGGCAATGCCCATGCAGTGACTAAGGCTAGGTAGAAGCTAGGCAAAGACTGGCCTCCTTTACCTAATCCAAAAAAGAAAAAAATCTATCTGGGAGAGGAAGACCCTCAGGGTTTCTGACCAAAAACAGAATTTTACACTATTTACACTAATTTTTTACACTAATTTTACACTATTTACATTAACTTTGAGCTATAAGGAACCCAAACAATGACCAAGTGAGGCTTGGGCTGGGACCTATCAATGAGAGCCAGAGTGATTTGGGTTTAAGGCATGGTCCTTAAAAAAGAAATCTAGCCCTTAAACCCCAAGATATCTTGCAAGTTTTCAGCGATCAAAATTTATATTCCTTTGGGTAGAGCACCTGCAGGCAAGGATATGATTCCCCATGTGGACTGAGGAAGGGAGGGAGGGAAGGAAGGAAAGAGGGAAGGAAGGAAGAGAGTGAAGAAAGGAAGGAAGCCCACAAGATACATGCGCAGTAGATGGAAGGTGGCTGAGGATGAGGGTTGAGGAGGGGCCTCTTGAGGACCACAAATGGACCCCTGCAGAAGGTAGCTTTGAGCTGAGTTTGGAAGAAAGTGAGGGGAACATATTTGGGATGAAAAATAAACCCTCATCCTTAACTTATTAAAAAAAATAAACAGATCTCTTAGGATCAGAACAGGAGTTTATTCTTTTCCCTGGGAAAAGAGAGTGGTCTTCCCCATGACTCAGCATGGAGGAGAGGTATGTTACAAAAGACAGTGCAAGAATTTATACCCTAATGCCATCAAGCCTCCTTCCAGACTGTCTCCTCTCTTGTTGGTTGAAAGGCAGACTTAGGTCTCAGGACTAATGGGAAGTCACAGGGAAGCCCGCCACTATCTCAGTGGCTGAGAAATAGATTTACAAAGAACAAGGATGCTGATTGACAGCAAGGAAAGGTGAGGGAAGGGTCCCAAAGCAAGGGAGGAAGAGTGAGCCTGGGCTGTCCCTGACTCCCACTGGCTGGGAGGAGGGGCCTGCAGAAGCAGGAAAGCAGACAAAAGAAATGAAAGTGCGGTCCAGAGATTCCTAAAGAGGCTTGCTGCTGATTGACAGCCGCAATGGAGGAGGAAGAGGGAAGTTAACAATCTCAAACTGCCTGAGAAGTTTTCACTCTCCCCATACAAACATAAGAGGAAGGATGAGGAAGCAGAGCATTGGGCTTTGCCAGAGCAAAGGCAGAGAGACGGGCAGATGGGCTGCCCTATGTGAGGAACAGCAGGGACACCAGGACCCCACAACTACGGCACACACATGAGGAGGGAAGTAAGAAGACTGGAAAGGGAGTCTGGGGCCATGTTGCAAAGGGCTTTGGACACCAAGCAGAGGCGCTTACAGGTCTAATCAAGCCCTGCTCCATCCACAGCTGGGGTGGGGCAGGAAATCAGTGGGAAGAACAAGAAAGAAAGTCCATGACCACTCTGTCTTCACCTGCAGTGGTGGCTAGCATCTCTTCTAAGACATGATGCTGAGAAATGGGTTGTTTCCAGAATTTCCCAGAATGTATAAAACTTCAGTTAAAGTAAGCAGGGCTCCCTCCCTCTTAATTTGAACTGGAAATCGGATTGTCAAGAGGGGGAACAATGGGGAACTGATTTATGCCATGTATTCTGTAGGAAGCAAAAATTGCCACTCAGTTTCCATGTTAGTTTATCTAATCAGTGATTCATGTAACTTGAACTTCAAGAAATATTGCAAAAGTAACATGTGGAATGCCCCAAAGTGACCCTAAGGTCAATTCACACAGGAAAATTATGTCATTATGGGCCATGCTGTCATAGATTTAAAGCTGAAAGAGGCCTTAAAGACCATTAGTCCAATCTCATTTGACAAAAAAAGGGAACTTAGGCTGAGAAAACTTAAGGGACCTGCCCAGGGTCACACACACAATTAGTATTAGAGCTAGGATTTGAACCCAGGTCCACTGACACTCAGAGCCGTATGGAAGGGATAGCAAAAGCCATCAAGTCCCTCTTTTCACAGATAAGGAAATTGTAACCCGGAGGATTTAAGTGACTTGCTCAGAGTCACACAGCTAAGTGATTGTCTGAGGCTAGATTTGAACTCAGGTCTTCCTGACCTCCACCCCCCCCCCAGCCTAGCAGTCAGGATGCCAAGCTGCCTAAAGATAGAATGTTGATTAAACAAGATAATATGTGTAAAGCACTACACGTAGAATAAGCACTTCATCAAAGCCTGTTTCCTCCTACTTCCCCCTTGTTGGGCATGGATCGATCCACTGTGACATTTCCCCATGGGTGACATTTGACCATAAAGTCATTTGGGGGCATTTCACACATGGTTTTTGTAATATTTCTTGAAAGCCAAGCTACCTAAGTATGATTAGATCAATCAGTTAATTAGTTAGCAGTTTTCAGTGTGTGATTGAAGGTGAGTGATGGTGTCCTCAAGACTTGAGTCTGAACCCTGTCTCGGACACTTAATAACTGTGTGATCTTGGACACAACCTGCTGGGCCTCAGTTTCCTCCTCTGTAAAATAAGAAACTTAAAACTGATAGCCTCTCAGGGTCCCCCTACCTTTAAACCTATGATCCCTCAGTTCCTAAGCAGGGAAGACAAGTATTGTTATACACATTTTACAGATGAGGAAGTAAGGCTTCCAAGAGATAAATGATTTGCCCAAGGTCATGTAGTGGGCTCAAGTCTTCTGACTCTCGACTACCTCTCAAATGCCCAGAGTATATATAGACTATATCCAAAATCAGGTCAGGATCAGAATGCTACCAAAAAGGGCTGGGGAATCAAGAAAGGCCTCGTGTGGAAGGTGTCACTTGAAATGAACATTAAAGGAATCTCAGGATTCTCAAGGCAGAGGTAAAGAGTGAGAGTACTCCAGGTATGAGGCACAGAGACAGGAAATGGGATCTATGGGGAGGAACAGGTTTCCATCAGAGAATGAGCCAGGACAGAGAGAATCAAAGCAAATCTGCTCCTTGGTATGATACTCTTAGCAGCCCTGGTACAAATGAAATGAAGGAGCTAGTGAGGATTTCTGCCTAAAATTTCAGGCCTGGAGGCTTTCAAGTATTTATAATTTCTCTGGCACATTACCTACATAATTTTACATTGCTCTTATTTCTCTTCCCTTGACCAGACCTAGTTTGAATCTTATATATACTATAAATCCATCACAGTAGGTCCCAGCTGATATTCAGGGTGAGGGTGCTGGGTGCCCCTTGGCTGGAGCACCTGTCACTGTTGTGTTTATTTTTAAACAGTTGGTAGAGCAGAGTGGGGAGCCAAAGTCCCAGGGGACAGTCTTCAGAAATTCAAAGACCATAGATTTAGAGCTAGGAAGTTAGTGGTCAACAAATCCAATCTCATTTTACAGAGGAAGAAACTGAGGCCCAGAATGAGCTTAAGTGACATGTCCAGCATCACACAGATAGTGGGTATCTGGGGCCAACTTTGAATCCAGTCTTCCTGCCTGCAATTCTATGAGTTATTCACTAGTACACCATGTCAAACAAGGAACCAAGCAAGCCTGAAACTTGGAGATAAGCTCTTCTGAGAGAGAGACAGACAGACAGAGAGGGAAGGAGAGAGGGAGGGAGAGAGAGAGACAGAGAGAGACAGAGAAAGAAGAAGGGAGGAAATGAGCAGAAGAATTTCCGTCTTCTCATCCTGTACTATTAGAAAGCTGGGAAGGAAATAACATCTCTTCCCCACACCATTTTTGTTACAGAATGCTGACTGAGAATACGCTTAAGAGGAGACTAGAGATCAATTTTAGGCTACTAAGGGAAAAAAAAAAGTCTTGTGATCTCTGCTAAATTCCTTTTCGTTTCTTTTGTTGTTCATTTGTTTGTCGCGTGCAACTCTTTGTGACCCTATTTGGAGTTTTCTTGGCAAAGATTCTGACTGGAGTGGTTTGCCATTTCCTTCTCCAGCTCGTTTTACAGATGAGGAAACTGAGGCAAAGTTATTTGCCCAGGGTCACTCAGCTGTCTAAGGTCAAACTTGAACTCAGGTCTTCCTGACTCCAGGTCCAGCACTCTATCCACTGTGATACCTAGGAGTTTCTTTGCTTACCCACAGATTAAAGACCCCCTGGTCCTGAGAGTCTTGGCTCAGTTCTTAATTAGGAGTGGGTCCCTGAATAACAATGAGCTAAAGCAGCCTGCCTCACCTGTGCTACAGCGAGGGTCCAGCAGCCAGTTAATTCTCTGTAGTCACGTGTCTATGTAGCCAGGCAGACAGGAGGCAAAGGGCAAGGGTCCTCCTTCCAGAAGTGGTACTAGGATCTTCTACAGGGGGCCACTCCCCTGCCCAGCGCATCTCATCCAGTCATGAGCCTTTTGCTTTGGCTAAATGTGCAGGGCAGATTTCATGGGGCCACATTGCCTCAGGATGACATTACAAGCTTGTCCAACAGACAGACCGTGTAGTCACAGGAAGGGGAGGCTTGCCTAGAACAGGGGGATCTCAGACTCTAGAAGCTGCTTGGGTGCCATTCTCATGCACTGGCATGAAGCTGTCTAGCAGGAAACAACATGATGGACAGCTAATGTATAGTAATGAATGTGTTGTCAAGACTAGGGAAGGAAAGAGACAATTTCCATTTCTGAAACTCCATTAGCCCACCCAGACACCTGGCATCTTCTTCCAAGGTCTTTTGTTCCTCACACATTCCTCAGGGTGGAATTAAGTGTCTCTGGGTCATCAGCTAGGCTGGTTTTCGACTCTTTATCAGATTTTCAGGGTGTTTCAAACTGAGGGCAATGCTCTGTTTGCATGAATTTTGTACCACATCCACCCCAACTCCCAGCCAGAGGAGCTGTAAGCCTTTAGACACAGAGACATGCTAAGGAAGAGAAACGTGAATCTAGACAATAAGCCTCTTAAAGGCAAGCAGGGTCCATGTCAGGTCAGTCAACAAGCATTTAATAAGCCCTACTCTGTGCCAGGACTAAGAGCTAGAGATCCAAATATGTCCTCCAGGGCGGCTGGCACATTGGGTTGCCCAAACAGGCAAAGGATGGGTCCAGTTTTGAAGGACTTAACCCTAGTTGTGGTGGGACCCCCAGAGTCTTTGGGCTCTGTGTCCCCGGAAGGCTGTAGAATAGCTCCTCACTTGTCATGAAGCCATAAACCTCACCAGAGACCAGGGAAGGTAAGTAGCCAAGCATGGGAAAGCCAAGAGTCAGGAGTCAGCCCCTGACCCGGGTATCCATGGCCTAAGCTGGGAGCCTTTAGACTCAGGTATAACGGCTTGTCTGAATCCACACGAGTGCGTGCTATGTGCCAGGAACTGTGATTGGGTACAGGTGCAAAGTTTGAAACAATCCCCAGTCACAATGACTGGATGTGATTCAGTCTGGTCTGACTCTCCGTGCCCCCCATTTGGGGTTTTCTTGGCAAAGATACTACAGTGATTTGCCATTGCCTTCTCCAGCCCATTTTACAGATGAGGAAACTGAGGCAAACAGGGTGAAGTGACTTGTCTAGGGTCACACAGCTAGGAAGTATCTGAGAGTGAATTTTTAACTCAGGTCTTCCTGACTACAGGTCTGGCACTCTATCCACAAAGCTACCAGCTGCCTCTTTTATTATTGAGTAATTCTAGTGGAGGAGACAATATGTGTGCATATATACAACATAATTATAAAGGAGAGAGAGAAAGAAAGAGACAGAGATAGAGAGAGAGGGAGGGAAGGAAAGAGGAGAGGGAGAGAGGGAGAGGAAGGGAGAGAGAAAGAGAATAGAGAGGGAGAGGGAGGGGGAGAGAAAGAATAGAGAGGGGGGAGAGAAAGAGAGAGAGAGAGAAAAGAGAAGAGAGGGAGGGAGGAAGAGAGGGAGAAGGAAAGGGAGGGAGGGAAGGAGAGAGAGACAGAGACAGAGAGGAGAGAGAGAGTTATGAGGTAGCTTCGGTGGGAGGGCACCAATAGCTGATGCTGCTAAAGGTGGTGCCTGACCTGCTTCTTAAAGGAAAAGGGACCCTGAGGCAAAGGTGAGAAGGGGATGCCATCCAGGTGAGGGGGCAGACTGTGAAAGCAAGCGGTTGAGTAATGTCTAAAGAAATTGAAAAGGTAGTTTGGGACAATGTTATATTGGGCTTTCAGGAGCACCAAGACTAGAATCAGGAAGACTTATCTTCCTAAATTCAAATCTGACCAGGCTGGATGACCCTGGGCAAGTCACTTCATCCTATTTGCCTCAGTTTCCTCATCTGTGAAATGAGCTGGAGGAGGAAATGGCCAACAGTCCAGCATCTCTGCCAAGGGACTCCCCATTCCCCCCACCAAAAAAAGAATGGGACACGAAGAGCTGGACCCTACTCAACAACAACAGAAGAAACTATTTTCGAGCCCCTAGAGTTGGGTAGGGAAGTCACAGGGTCAGAACTGGACTTAAGGAAATTATTTTGGCTGCCTTTGGGAGGACCTGAATTAAGGTTATAGTTGTGTGAGAGAAGAGAGGATTAGATTCAAAAGATACTTGAAGATCAAAATGGGGGGATTTTGTCACCAATTGGGTATTTGAGACTGGGGGAGGGTAAGCTCCTTGAGAGCAGGGGCTGTCTTTTACCTTTCTTCTATTCCAGAATCCCTGTGCCTAGTACAGTGTTTAATAAGTGCTTGTAAACTGTTGACTGATGAATGCCGAGATTAGCAATCTGGAACTCTGCAAGGATAGCGGTGGTTGCCTTGGACAAAAATAGGGAAGATTGACAGAGGGGAGGGTTTAGGGCAGAAGATAATTAGTTCAATTCAATTAAAGCATGGCCCATTGTTCTGGGCAGCTCTCTAAGGCTGTGAAGGGCATTAGTGGAGGGAGTTTCTTCAGCAGAAGTTCCCAGACCGAGGAAATCACAGATCCAGTCCCTGCCCCTAGCCCCGCTGTACAGCCAGGCACTGTACTCTTCATTAGGGTCACAGAGATTTAAAAAACAAAAGGAAACAGTCCGTACCCTCATGAAGTTTACATTCCCTCAGAGGAGACAACATATATAAAGAAATAAAATAAATATTAATCTGGGAATGGAGAAGAATGTTTAACAGCTTCCTGGGGTTCCCTGGGGGGGAACATCAGTCTCCTAAACCCTCGTTCTCAAGCTGGGCCAGTCTCTGAAGTGAAAAGAAGTGGAAAAACCAGACATTGTTTGATTTTATGTGCTGGGGCATGTATGTGTCAAGCACCGAACAAATGCTCATGGAATGGAATGGACAAGGGCCCCACCCTTCCTAGACCCCACCCCACCCACCTCATTCAGCAAGCATCCTCCTCATCCCTGTGATTGGACTTTGACTGGGATGTGGCAGCACCAGAGGTGCCTCCGGGTTCAAGTCCACGGCTCAGACCCTCTAGCTCCAGACCATCCTTGGCCTTTCATGTAAAGCGGCATGACGGTCCAGTCAGATCAAGCAGCTATTACCATGGACAGTGCCAACTGAGCCCCCTCATTTTCTTGAAAGTAGCCAGTGGTGGCCGTTAGCCCTCCCCTCTGGGCTAAGCCAGCCCCACTTCTTTAATCCCATCTCCCATCCCACTCATCACCTTGACTCTGCCCCCAGAGCATGGTGACCAGTGTGAGAGAGTTTGCCCGGAACCTAGCAAGTCCTGCCCAGCACACATGGCAGCCGTGTCAAGGCCCTTTCCTGCACCCAGCTCCTTTAAGCTCATCTTGGGATCATTTTGTCTCTTCTGCCAGTAGTTCTGATCTGGGGCTCTACTCAATTTGTGGTCACCCCCAGAATGTCTACTTTCTGGCAACTGCCTGGCCAGCCTTCTTCCTTTGTATTACAGTATCAGAGATAATGCTCCTAAAGAAAGAGAGGGAATACTAACCTCCTTGCGCTTACTCTCTCCTGCTTTTGAAGGCCCATTTCTTCAGCTGGCATAGATTGGGCATCATAATTTTGAATTGATCCCTACCTTGCAGTATTTTAACGCCCTCTACCCACCTCCCATCCGACAGAGTGTGGTCTGCACATCTGAGCACATTCCTCAGTGCATAGAGGCTGAGCTAGATGGGGCCTTGGAGGCCACCAAATCTGCTGCCTTCCCGCATCTCACAGATGAGGCAGCTGAGGTTCCTTGGGGCCACAGACTAGTAAGTATCCAAGGCAGGATTCAAACTCAGGTCTTCATGAAGCCAAGTCTGGCACCCTGCCCACTCTCTATTACACCTTGCCCAGCTCCTGCCTGTCACATAGGAGGAAAGGAAAGCCAGAGAAAGGAAATTTCTGGGCAAAGTGATTTGCCCATTGTCAAATATGCAAATGCCAGGGCCTGGCTCTGTCCAAGGCACCACACTGCCCCTGTGAAATGCCTACTATGTGCCAGGCACTGGCTATGACAAGGCAAAAAAGAATCAGAATGTGCACATGCACACACTCACACCCACACCCACACCCACACCCACACACACACCCACACACACACACACACACACACACACACACACACACACAGCTTGCACTGTCTGGAGAGAAAGGGGATCCAGCTGGACAGATAAGGAAATATAAGACAGATACCACACTAATCAACAGAAAAATAGCTTTGGGCCAGATCCTGACCATTGGGGGAGCAGAAGGGGTTTCTTGTAGGAGGTGACCTTACAAGTGGGTATTTTGAAATGAGCTAAGGGTTGTGGGCACAGTGGATAAAGCACCAGTCCTGGAGTCAGGAAGGCTCATCTTCCTGAGTTCAATTCCAGCCCCAGCCACTTACTAGATGTGTGACCTTAGGCAAGTCACTTCACCCTTGTTTGCCTCAGTTTCCTCATCTGTGAAATGAGCTGGAGAAGGAAATAGTAAATCACTCCAGTGTCTTTGCCAAGAAAACCCCAAATGAGGGGGACCTCTTGGTCACGAAGGGCCACCAGACATGAGTGAAAAACAACTGAACAACAGAAAAGGGAGGTGGGAGGGCATTGAGATGCAGAGGCAGGCACAGTCCAACTAGAATGCATCATGCTGGTGCCTGGGAGTGAGGGAGGGATGGGAATGCATTAATGTGAGTCCACTCTGGAGAGCGAAGTGGGACCACAGATTTGTAACTAAAGGGAGCCTCAGAGGTCACCTAGTCATAGGACCATAATTTTTGGAGGTGAAACGGACCTTCAAAGTTATCTAAACCATAGGCGTCAGATACATGGTCCCCAACACTCAGAATGCATTGAACCAAATTAAAATGTAATTGGGAAATATTTAAAAGAATAAATAAAAACACAGTGGAGCCTAGATAATATTACTATGTCATTTTCTAAGTCAGTACAGTCTGCAGAGGTCCTTATGTACAGCCTAGTGCCCCCATTTCTGGTTGAGGTTGACGCCACTGGTCTAGCCCAATCCTCTCATTTCATACCGAGGAAACTGAGGCACAGAGCCCGGAGATTTGCCCAAGGTCACACAGATACCGAACGAGCAGGCTGGGACTCGAACCTGGCTTCTCAGACTCCCAGTCCAGGGATCTTCCCTTTTCATCACAACACCTGCCTCCCAGGACGCCTGTGAGGGTCAGCCGAACCCTAATGTATCCCAGGCTTGGCCGCCATAAAATGTACATAGCTGGTTGTCGTGCTGGGTCATGGTCCCCTCTGTTAATGCTTCAGACCAGAGGCATTGTCAGCAGAATGGAAATTCTTTGAAGGCAGAGAATGCCCTTGCTTTTCCTCTGTGCCCCAGCATTCAGTGCAATGTCCAGAACTCTACGTAGAGCATTAAGTGCATGTGGATTGTCGATTGATTAATTGGGACCTCGTGGATCCCAAACCCTTGGGAGCTTGTCCCTTGGTGTCTTGGTCCAGATGGCAGTGCCCTCTGTGGCCCCACCATTTACATAGGGAACATTTGGCTGTTCATTTGAGTAACTAAAGGGCTTCAATTTGTCCCTGTACCATGGAAGGAACAAAGGATTTTGCTGGATTCAAATCCTGCCTGTGGTGTTTACACAATCTGTGTGGCCCTGGACAAGTCACGACCTCTCTGAGATTGATTCCTCATCTGTCCAGTGAGGGTACTGGCAGAGATGACTTTAAAGGGCCCATCCAGCTCCCAGATTCCCATCCATGGCCCTGGGATCCAGAGGGACGGAAATGAAGCGGTGACCCTCTAGAAAGAGACCCATGTGCCCCAGGAAATGGAGAACACGAGATGGGGCTGTGGGGTGAGGCGGGTAGAAGGTGAGGGGAGCGAAGAGTTGGCAGCAGATTGACAGGCCTGTTGCTGCCATGCTGAGACTCTGGTGAAAAATCATTTAGAATTCCCTGAGCACTCCCTGGCTGAGGGGCAGCCAGGTTCCTCCAGGAGGTGGGCACGTGACCAGAAGCCCAGATGTGCATGGGCTGGGAGGATTTCCATTTCAGCAATTTCCAGCAAGGAAATGCACTCGCTTCTGTTTATGTACATTTTCTTTTTTCAACATGAACTCAATAATCAACAACAAACTCCAGATTTTCAATATACAAAGAAGCACAAAAAGAGGATTTTGTATAAAACTGTGAACCGTTACATAACTAGGGTTTTTTTAATATTAAGTTTCACAAGGTAGAAACAAAAATGACCTGTTTGTGTCCCCTTCAGAGCTTTGGTTTTCCTCAGAATTTTTAATGCTTTACCAGGGCTTTTTCTTTCTCTCTTTGCCTCCCTCCCTCCCTTGCTTCCTTCCTTCCCTCCTTCCCTCCTCCTTCCCTCCTTCCTTCCATCCTTCCTTCCTTCCTTCCCTCCTCCTTCCCTCCTTTCTTCCATCCTTCCTTCCTTCTCTCCTTCCTTCTTTCCTTCCTTCCTTCCATCCTTCCTTCCTTCCTTCCCTCCTCCTTCCCTCCTTTCTTCC
>CM053584.1:380431325-380473198 GCA_028627135.1 Pseudochirops cupreus | reverse complement strand
TCCTTCCTTCCATCCTTCCTTCCTTCCTTCCATCCTTCCTTCCTTCCTTCCCTCCTCCTTCCCTCCTTTCTTCCATCCTTCCTTCCTTCTCTCCTTCCTTCTTTCCTTCCTTTCTTCCATCCTTCCTTCCCTCCTTCCTTTCTTTCTTCCTTTCTTCCTTCCTTCCCTCTTTCCTGCCTTCTTTCCTTGCTTTCTTCCATCCTTTCTTCCTTCCTTCCTTCCTTCCCTTCTTCTTTCTTCCTTTTTTTTTTAATCATTGACTCATACCACACCAGATGGAAGATTTCAAGAGAAAGAATTCTCCCAAGGCCAGAGAAATCCTAGGATTGTCCACAGTTTGGCCGCATGGCCAGAAATTTCAGGGCGCTTAACTCCTTACTGGTCTACTACTGTGTTAACTGATTAGGGAATACATACCTGCTTACATATATAAATTTCTATAAAAATGTGTATATAGACAGGTCCCTTTCTACTTTCATCAAAATATCCACCTCACAAAATTCTTCCAAGGGTCGGCTGGGCTGTAATGTCTGCCATAAATCAGACACCTATGGATTAGAGGAATTGCCATAAAAAGATACAGAACATACACACATCATGCTATATATATATATATGTATATATATATATATATATATATGTGTGTGTGTGTGTGTGTGTGTGCATGCGTGTACTAACTCTATATATAATATATATATTTATGTGTTTATGTATCTGTAGATAGGCAGATTGTGTGTCTGACTCTGTGACCCCATTTGGAGTTTTCTTGGCAAAGATACTCAGCGTTGTTTTCCGTTTCCTTCTCCAGCTCATTTTACAGATGAGGAAACCAAGGCAAACAGGGTGAAATGACTTGCCCAGGGTCACACAGCTTGTGAGTGTCAGAGGCCAGCTTTGAAGTCAGGAAGATGAGTCTCTGTCCACTAAGCCACTTAGTTGCCCATGGATAGGTAGATGCATGCATACGCCGATACCCACACACATTGTAAAAAATCTCAAGCAAATGGCCTCCCCAGGAGAGGATCCCCCAGGAACCAGCAGGGCCATGCCCTAATTAATGGTGGAGAGAGCCAGTCTGGGCTAAAACGTTTGCTTCATCTGATACCCAGAGGTGGCTCGATCCAGGCTTGGCTTCCTCTCATTTTATTACTCCTTTTTAAAAATAAATTAATTTTAGGTTTTCGTTGTAAGCTCATCTGCCTTTCATTATCTGGGCGCTCCCCCAATGTCTGTGGGCACAGCTCCAATGCCGCTTCCTTTTCCCAGCATTCTCTTCCTCCTGGTGCTCCTTTGCATTCCATGCCATTTCTTTATTTTCCGGACGTTGTCTGTCTCCCCTCAGTGGACCAGGAGCCCCTCTGGCCAGGGACCCCCCCGGTAGGGTTGCTGTGCCCCCCAGCCCCTCTCTTAGTATCTGTGCATCAGAGGGGCCTAATGAACATTAGTCCATAGGCTCCGACAATGATGTCAGAGGCTGGCTATTCCAACCCCTTTGGTTATGGGAGTGGGGAAACTGGGACCCGGAGGAAGAGAATGACTTAGATGTCGTCTTAGGATCAGATGAGACTGCCCATCCCCCCTCATTTTACTGAGACTCGGGGAAAGGAAGTGACTCACCCAAGGACACACAGGCAGCAAGCAACAAAGCTGAGATTCAGACTGTGGTCCTCTGGCTCCAGTGCTCCTTCTAAGACACAATGCCACATGGATCTGAGTTGAACTGGAAAACATGGACCCCTCCTCATGAGGTAGAGACCAGATTTCCAGCCAGAAACCCTCCCAGATCCACCATCTCCTCTCTGTTCTGCCCCTCACCGGGCCTTGGGTCCCTCCTCTGTAGAATGGGGACACTGAATGATGCTCTCAGAGGTTTCTTTCAGCTCTGAATCCTAAATGATCTTGAAAATAAGCCCGACACCTGATTAGTGACAGCTCAGGTCGAGGATTGGCCTGGTAGCATCTGTGCCAGCAGATGGCTGGCTTGTCCCATGCTCTCATGGGCAGCTCCTCCATGGAGTGACAGCCTCTCTTCCTGGGCGTCTGACTGACCAACAGTTCAAGGTCAATCCCCACCTGAGCATAGCCTAAAGCAAGACAATTCGAGTCTGCTGTGAGCCACTGGTGGCTCTGGAAAGAAGCAACCAAGGAGAAGGGAGGCCTGGCCACTGGGCCAAGGGCCAGGTCACAGGCTCATTGGCAAGCTGAGTAAAGGACTCATAGAATGCCATCACTTGGGCCGGCCCCCCTTTACCGAGGAAAACCTATGGCCCAATGAAGCACCTACTATGAGCCGGCACCGTTACGCACGGGAGAGCCAAAGACAAAAATGAAACAGCCCCTACCCTCACAGAGCTTACAGTCTACCGGGGAGATGTGGCTGACCCAGCCAAGGTCACAGCACAGTGCCTGGCAAACAGTCGGTGCTTAATTAATGCTTATTTATTTCCTTCCTCCCTTTCATCAGAGCCTGGAAGCTTCTTGCCTTGTTTTAGCCATTTCTTTTTTTTTCTTATTTAGGTATATGGGCTGTTTGTTCTTAGCCATGTAGTGAAAAAAGCTCTTTGACCAGGGAGATTAGGGTGGGCCAAATCCCCAGCCAGCCTCCTTGCCTAGATGGGCAGTGCAGTACCCACCTGGGCTGAGCACCAAACCAAAGGAGAAACCCCTCCTGCCCAGCATCCCCTCCAGCCAGCTGCCCAGGTCCCTCAGTATCCCCGCCCCAAGCAAGTTTCCAGAGGAAGCCTTAGCAGATGGTGGTTATTTCCCTGGCTAGGATTAAAACCTCTGGTCATTTCTGAAGCTGCAGCACCCTCTGGTGGTCCCTCAGCTTATCGGCCTCAGGCTACAAGGGAAGACAGATGAAACTGAAATTGGGAGCCTGGTTTTTTTAACCAGGAACCTCGGGTTCTAATCCGTTGGAGATGGGAGGCATTTGTCCAATTCGGTTATTCCAGGTCTTGGCTTGGTGATTCTCCAAGGCAACTGTTCATCTTTATTCACCTTAAGATGAAGATGTGCATCGATGGCTAGAAATGCATGTATGTGTGCGTAGTGGATGGAACGCCAGCCTTCAGGGCAGGGGGGCAGACAGCCAAGCCCAGAGGTCCGGTTCTCACCTCAGATGCACGCTGAGATCTAGGAACCTGTCTGAAGACAAGGCTTCAGAACCTGGTTTCCATGGAAGGGTCTGTAGGAAGGTTTCAGGGGATCCGTGTACTTGGAGGAGGAGAAAAAATCGCATCCTTATTTTCACTGACCTCTAACCAAAAAATTTTTTTTGAGGGGGGAAGTCCAGGCATTTGAGGTTAAGTGACTTGCCCAAGGTCACACAGCTAGTAAGTATCAAGTATCTGTGGCCGAATTTGAACTCAGGTCCTTCTGATTCCAGGGCCAGGGCTCTATTCACTGAGCCACCTAGGTGCCCCTAAAGCATTATTCTGAAAAAGCTTCACCAAACTGCCAACGGGGTCCACACCACACACAGAAGAGAGGTTTTTGTGCTCTAAGATCATAAGGTGCAAAGAAGGTGCCCACCTGCATTGGTGTTGATCAAATTAAGCACCTACTGTATGTCGGGGACTTTTTCATTAAATTAAGCAATCCCTACTCACAAAGACCTTCCGTACTAAGGACACACATGAGCACTCAGAGAATTTACATTTATAAATTTAAAATGTCTATTTAGAGGGATAATTAATACAAATAAATTCAGAGTAATGAAACACAAACTAGCTGAGGGAGGGACTATCAGGAAAGGCTTCATGCACAAGGTGGTGTCTGAGCTGAGGCTGAGGAAGGGAAAGAGAGGGGGAATTTCCATTGTGGAAGCAGGAGGGGCAGGGAGGGTACAGAGCTGGGGCATAGAGTGTCAGGTGTGAAGAACCGGGAGTCCAGTTTGACTGGGTCCAGAAGTGCTAGGGGCGGGAGGGAGCGGGGGGGGGGGGGGGGAGAGACAAAGTCCAACAAGGCTGGAAAGAGGTTGGGAACAGGTTTAAAAGCTGGACAGTGGAGCCTGTATTTGATTGTCTAGAGATATCTGGGAGCCCCTGCAGTTCGTCGAGTAGGGGAGTAAAATGGTCAGATCTAAGAAAAATCTCATCATGGCAGCCCTGTGGAGGGTGGACTGAGATGGGGAGAGACTTGTGTTTGGGAGACCAATGAAGAAGCCATTTTATCATCTAGGTGAGAGGTGTTGTGGTCCTGAACTAAGGTGGTAGCTGTGTGAGGAGTGAGAAGGGTCTGAAGTAGGAGATGGTGTGGACATAGAAACAACAAAACTTTGACAACTTGATTGGGTCTGTGGGGTGGGAAAATAAGGAGCTGAAGGTACTGGAAGAATGGTGGTGCCTTTGACAGAAAGATGGGTGGGTTTGGGAACAAAGACAATGTGTTCAGCTTTGGACCTTTTGAGTTTGAGATGTCCCTGGGAGGTCCATCAGGAAATGTCCAGTTGGAAATTGGTGATATGTGACTGAAATTCAAGAGAGAAACTGGGGTTAGGTGTATAGAACTAGGTGTCATGAACATGGCGGTGATCATCAGCCTATGGGATCTAATGAGATCACCAAGAGACCGAATAGAGAGGAAGGAGACCAGGGGACCTAGGACAAAGCCTTGGGGAACCACCAAAGTAAGAGGGCGTCTACATGATGAACAGTAGAGGCGTGGTCAGCGAGGGAGGAAGAAAACCTTGAGAGAGTAATGTCACGAAAATCCAGAGAGGAGAAAATGTCCAATGCAGCAGAGAGGGTGAAAAGAATGGGTACTTAAGGGGGGAAAAACCATCAGATTTGGCAACTAAGAGCATTGGGAGAGGCATTTTCTCATCTGAAAGTTTTTCCTAAATCAATGAGTTTAGGAACCCAGTCCCTATCCCCAGGTGCTGTACTTTTATCAGTGTAGGGACTTCCAGTATAGAAACCACTCCCTTACAAGTGTAGATTGGGACCGGCCTTAGAGTTCCCTAGGGCACTGAAAAGTCGAGTGACTCGCCAACCTTCCCTTCCATCCTACCTTGACAGCGATGGACCCAGAGCATAAGTCCAAGGTTAGAAGGTGCCACTCCTACCAGCCCCCCTCGAACCAAGGTTTTCCTGATCCACCAATCCTAGTCACCTGGACTGTTACAATTAATTTCCCAGCTTCTCCCTTTGGCAGCCCATCTTCCACACAACTGCTAAAGGGATTTCCTAAAGCACCAGGATTTTGCAGTGACCAAATCACTACTCCCTTGCCCAAGAAACTGCAGTGGGTCCCTATGACCATTAGGCTCAAATCCAGGCTCCTCTGGCTTTGAAAACCTTTCCCAACCCATCTCTAGCCTTACAGTACATTCCAGCTGGAGGTGTCTGCCATAGCCTGTCTATACTGGCTTTCTGGCCCTCTCTTCAGTGCCTCTAATTGTGCTTTTGTGCAGGCTGTCCCTGTGTGCCCAGAATGTTGTGCCTCATCACCGCTCCCTCTTAGAATGCTTCCTTCAGCTCAAATGCCACCCTCCTAGATCAGGCCTTGAGGGACCCACCTCCTCCCTGCTGCCAGTAGCCCCACTGATGCCCAAGCCACCTCGAGCTGATTTTTCATACATTTCTTATCTGCTTGTGTGCACACGTGTTCTCTCCTGAGACTGTAAGCTCCTTGAGGGCAGGAATGGGCATCTAGCACATTGTGCCTGGCATACAGTGAATGTTTAATAAATGCTTGTTCATTGCTTGAACTCTGTCAGTTCTGTTGGATGTGAGTAGGCACTGAGGTGGGTGGGAGGGATCTCATATCATCCCACTGGTTTAAAAACTTTTAGTGGTTGCACGTGCGTGTGCAAGCAAACGGCAAATAAATAAATGGATGGATGGTGGGATAAGTAAATCGTTGAATAAATGGATGGATTAGCAGATTCATTCAGTGATTAAAAGGCAGACCCCTTTGCCCAACAGCACAGCTTGGCTCTAAGCTGCTTTAGCCCCCTTGCCATCCAGCATGCCCCTACCGCTGAACCTCGGCTCATGCCATACCTTACCCGTTGAGTATCATTTTGTGTGTCCCTCCTACCCCTGACTAGTAACATCCTCCCCAGCCTTCAAGACCCAGCTCAAGAGCCGCCTCCTGCATGAAGCCTTCCCTGATTTCTTCACCTTCTTCTCCCTCTCAAAGTTTGTTCATAGATCCCAGGGAGCATGAGTTAGAAGGAATCTTAGAGATGGCCCAGTCCAAACCACCACTAGCACTATCACCTCCATTTCCTTCTCCTGCTCATTTACAGATGAGGAAACTGAGGCAAACAGGGTTAAGTGACTCACCCAGGGTCAGACAGCTAAATTGTTAGGTGGCTTTAAGGAGACCTAGTCTGTGCCACTTCATATGTAAGTTATGATGGTGATGCTGTGATCTATAAAATGAGGGGTTGGGGAGGATGATATCTGAGATTCCTCCCAATTCTGTATCCCCCAAATCCATTTGAAGGCAGAGGATTTGAGATTTCATCTCAGTCCTGGGATTCTCTTATATTTTCATTGTTGTAATGGCTCAAAGGCCCAAAAGAATGAAGCCCGGTTTATAAAATTTCATGGAGGCAAATGTGGATATATCAGGGTGGGGGGAAGGATTTGCCTGTGTCCTTCACATCCCAATGGTGGGCAGCTGGCTCTCAATGAGACCAGTCTCAGTTGTGAGCTGAGCCTTTGCTGGGGAGGCTGGGGGAGACGAGAAACCAGGAGCACCTGGGATTCCAGCCTCCCTCAGAGAAGGCCAAGGAAGAGCATGGAGGGAGGTGGAGGTGACCAGATGGAGGGAGCCGTGAAGGCCTCAAGCAGCCACTCTGACCAATGAATTGGGGGTTTGTTTCTGCAGGTCGCTGTGCTGACCTCCAAGTCCAGTTCTCCGAGGCTGTGTCCACTGTGGCTGAGCAGAAGCAGCTGATTACCAGGCTGGAGCAGGACCTCAGCACCATCCAATCCATCCAGCGCCCAGATGCTGAGGTCATCTTTCCCACTTGTGATTTGGGCTTTGAGGGTCTCCTGATCCCCCCAAGGAGCCTCTAGGCCTCATTCTCCTCTCCTCTTCCTGTCTCTTGCTCCTCTCATCCTCTGCCCTCTCTGATTTAGTCTAACTCTCTGGTAACCAGCATTCTCTAGAGCCCCCTCTCTGACTGTGCCACTCCTCTCTACTCAGTAAACTCCAGTGACTCATTTGTCTTGAGGATCAAATCCAAGTTCCTCCATTAAGCTGGCACCAACCTGTCTTTCTAACCTTATTATACATTATTCCCCTTCTCACACTCAGTCTAGATAAACACAGGATGCTTCCCTGCCCTCAGGAAGCTTTCCTTCTACAGATAAATTCCAACAGAGCTCAGCCTTGAGGTGGGTAAGAGCCCAATGCTTAGCAGTTCCAATCTCCACTCCTACAAATATTTACAGGGCACCTAGGATATGTTCAGCCTGTTCTGGTCACCCCAGAGCTACTCACAAATTTTGTTTTCCTCTCATCCTCAGGGTGCGTCTGAACACCATCTGGAGAAGATTCCTGAGCCCATCAAGGAAGCCACAGCCCTCTTCTATGGTAAGACCTTGAATGTTAAATGGATCTCTCCTTCCCAAAATGACAGGGAAGGGAAAGGATGACAACAGGAGTTGTGGGCAGAGGTTCTTGACTTCCCTGGGGCCCAAATAATTAAACATTTATTTACACCTTGTGTAAAACCAAAGCCTCTGCCCTCAAGAAACTTACATTATATTTTGTCAGCAAGCATTTATTAAGGACCTGCTGTGTGCTAGGGACTGAGAAGAGACGAGCACAGGATGAAGTAGACTCTGCCCTCCAGAAGATTATATTCTACGAATCAATCAACAACCAGTTGTTGAAAGCTTGCTGTGTGCCAGGCACTGGAATACCAAGACAAAGACTGAAACAGATCTGACCATCGTGGAGCTTACTTATTGGGACAAATAACGTGAATACGTATCAGGATGTAAAAGATATAAATGAGTAATACGCGGCAGGCTCTGGGCGTGGCCCTGCCAGAAGCCCTGACGAGACCAACCTGAGTCAACTGGAGACCTCTCTAGAGGGGGAACCAAGGACCGGCGATCTGAACACTTGGCCAGCTTGGGCTGCCTAAAGAGCTAGCCTGGTGACCTCCCCCTTATGAGGAGGGTTTGGTGTCTTTCAGACAGGGTGCGAATTCCCAAGGAGATACCTCCATCCAAGGGTGTGCTGGTAAATGTTTAACAACCAACTCCAGCAACACACGTGCACACACACACACACACACACACACACACACACACACACACACACAATACACTTTTAAGTTTAATTACATTATCAACACTCTCTCCATCATTCTTAAATCTAAACAATCAACAAAAATACAAGTCAAGCCCCGATTTGTAACGTTTGTTGATTTCTGAGGTGTAAATGCTCACATTGAACATTTAACAATCAGCTCTTCCAAGCTAGTATAAACTCCCTTTGTATCCCTAATAAGTGGGAAATGAAGTTATTTCAGAATATTTTGGAATTAGGTGGTTCCGATTGTTTTTACTATCCACTGCCCTGGTCAGGCCACATCTGGGGTACTCTGTTCAGTTCTGGGCACCAAGATTTAGGAAGGAAGAGTATCCAGAGGGGGCGGCCAGAATGGTGAAGGGTCTCAAGTTCAAGCAGGTGAAGGGGGGAAGAGGGGCAGTCATAACAGCTGCCTCCAAGATGGGAAGAGCAGCCACTGGAGAAGGGACCAGACTTACTCTGGTTGGCCCCAGAGGGAAGAACCAGGAGCAAAAGGTGGAAGGACTCAAGGTCGGGAGAAGATACCCAAAGTAGAAGGAGGTGGTCATCGGTCATGGCTACTCACAGGGGCCCCTCATGGGAACACAAGGATCCTGCCTCCTCCTTCCCAAATCCCACCAACCTGGGTAGTCATTTCCAGTCCTTTCCCAAAGAGAACTGCACAGGCTTGTCCATCAGACAGCTGGCGCTGAGCATTCTTGGGAGTGGGAAGCATCCTATGGGGCCCATCAAGCAAGAAACAGGGATGGCTGGTCCTTGGCCACAGATGCAGTGGATGCCTGCCGAGGCTCCAGTCTTAAGTGTGTGATGCAGGCGACTACCTACACACAGCCAACAGGTGACCTCGCCCAATGCCCATGCCTTAAGATACAGAGAAGCAACATCTTCTTGTTAACCTGCTGGGAAGGAACCCAAATCAGTCATAATTAATTAAGCCCTTGCTGTATACCGGGTGCTGTACCAAATGCTGGGGATTCACAGAAATGCAGAAGCAGTCCCTTCTCTCAAGGAGGTCCCAGTCTAACAGGGGAGACAACATGCAAACAACCGTATCCAGACAAACTATATGTGGGATAAACTGGACAAGATCAACAGAGGGGAGGCACCAGCATTAAGAGGCATCGGGAAAGGCTTCCTGTAAAAGCTGGGATTTTAGCTGAGACCTGAAGGAGGCCAGGGGCACATTGTAGAGTACATCTTGGAAGACTGTTTCACCTGCTGCATGGCACCTGGCTCTGAAGGACGCAGATTTGGGGGGTCCTTGGTATAGAGCTGGAAGGGAATTTTACAGATGAGGAAACTGAGAACCAGACGTAAAGTGACTCACCCAAGATGATTCACGCAGCAAGTGGCAGCTTTAAGCCCAGATGCTCTGAGTCCAAGGGCATGTTGGCCAGGCTACACAGGGGAGCCAGGAGATGTTTCCTGGAGGAGAGACCCAAGTTTGGCCTTCATGGAAGAGAAGAATGAATTCCATGAACTCTGATCTCACCCCTGCCACTTTCTTGCTTGTATGACCCTGGTCCAGTCCCCTTGCCTCAATCCCCCCTCCTCTAATATGAAGGAGTTGGGTCTGTGGTCCTAGGATGCCTGTGCAAAGGGCTTTTTTTCTTTAAAAGGAGCTAACTCCAGTCAGAAGAATATTCCATTTAGAGTCAGGGGACTCAGGTTCAAATCCTAGCTCTGCCATTTGCTGTCCTGTGATCTTGGGCAAGTGACAACCTCTCGGGGCCTCAGTTCCTTATCTGTCAAATGGGGAGAATAGCGCCTTTGGTCTGGATCTTGGGGAACTTTGAGAATCCGAGGAGATTCCAGGGACATGGTTGGACCAGCTGGATGTGAGGTCCTTCCCAATTCTGAAGTTCCCAAAGTCCCTATTATAGACTCCTAAAGCTCTTTGTAAATGGGGGCAGATAGTGTTTGCAAGCATTTAGCCAATCTCTGCATCCAGGGCAGAAGGGGGCCTCAGAGGTCTCCTGGTCCAACCTCCCCCTTCACAGAAGACCCCCAGATGGGGAAAGGTGCTTTCCATGAAGATGAATGGAGCTTCCCTGGGCTTGCTGCTCCCTGACAACGGTGTTTGAACAAAGGGAAGCTGCCCCAGCCCACGAGTGATTGTGTGCGTCCCGTGGCCTGCCCCACAGAAGACGCTTGTTGAGGCCCATTGGCCTTGGTGGGATTTCACCCCTAGAGTTGCTCCTGCCTCGGAGCTCCTGTGCCCCTCCTCCTCCCTCCTCCCCAGCTTCCCCTGGAAGCCCTCTCATCATGAGTGTTCCTGCCTAGGGTACACCCCGACTCCCAGTGCTGGGCTCCCTGAAGGCCAAGTGGACTCCCTACTGTCAATCATTTCCAGCCAGAGGGAGCGCTTCCGAGTGAGGAACCAGGAGCTGGAGGCGGTAAGTGGACCGACAGCAGGCGGTCAGGAGAGGGTCAGGCCCTGCTGTCCTCCTGAGTCCTGAAGGTGGTCATCAGGCTCTTTTGGGAGCCGAGGGTCTTCAAGTGATTTTAAGGAATCTGTTCCTGAATATTAAAGGTCCCAAAGCAGAACCATGAATGGAGAACCAGCCTCTGAATCCTGAAGATTTGGGTTCAAATCTCACCTTTGACACATACTAGCTGTGTGACCTTAAGCAAGTCCCTCACCTCTCAGTGGCCCAGGCAGCCCTCTGAGACTGAGAAGAGGGAGTTTCCCTAGAAGTTCCCTGTCCCAGTGAAATCACAGCCCCAGTCACTGTCCCTGCTCTCAAGCTAGGAAGAACGTGAAGGGGCTTGTCCAAGCTTGTTTCAAGTGAACATGGATGGAGTTGGCCACTGATTCTTTTTTGCTGAGCAAAGTCATTCAGTAGTCAATCAGCCAGTCATTCATTAAGCACCTACTACATGCAGGCACTCTGCTAAGCTCTGGAGATACAGAAAGAGGCAAAAGACAGTCCCAGCCCTCAAGGAGCTCCCAGTCTAAGGGGGCAAAGCCACATTCACACACTTCACCTGCAGACCAGCCCAAGCGTGTCTCCTTCTCTCCCTCCCCACCCAGGAGAGCCGCCTGACCCAGCACACCATCCAGGCCCTGCAGAGTGAGCTGGACAACCTTCGGGCTGACAACATCAAGCTGTATGAGAAGATCAAGTTCCTCCAGAGCTACCCCAGCCACGTGAGTACCCCCCACTGGGCCCCCATCTGCCCATCCCTGCCTGCTGCCAACCAGGGTCAGCCAGGGAGCCGAGGGGGAGTAGAGGGGGGAGACAAACAGGCCGACCGTGCAAGGTCACCTAGAAACCCACCAGCAAGGGCATCTGGCCAAGCTTGTCTGCTGGCACTTGGGGCCACCCTTCCTCTCACCACTGAGGTTCTTAACCCAGGGTCCTTTTCAGGTGTTCTGATGGCTCCATTGCCGTATAACTGGTCTCTCTTGTGGCCCTCCGTATTTACTTCATGCCCCTCCCAGCATGATTCTGAGAAGGGGCCCCAGGGTTCACTGGGGCTGTCAGAGGGGTCCGAGGCACTAAAGGGGTTAGGAACCCGGGACTTCAGGAAAACCCTTGTAGATGAAAGAGGAGGGGAAGGGGGGCTGCCAGGGTCATTCAGCTAATCCTTTGCCTTCACCCGGCTTTACCCATAAAGCCCGGAAGATAGAGAATTTCCCCCTTGCTGAGAATCAGAAAACCTCACAGCCTGAGGAACGTGTCCAGAGCCATTTACTGAAGAGAGTCAGCACGCACGATGCGGTGCACTGGACTCTCAGGGGGTCAGAGGCAGAAGCCCTGTGTTCACATCCTGGTTCTGGCTCATCCTAGAGAGCCACTTAACCTTTCTCCAGCCAAGTCAAGCCAACAAGCATTGATTAAGCTCTTACTGTATGCCAGGCATCATGAGAATACACATATAGGTAGAAGGAGGAACAGGTCCTGTCCTCAAGAAGCTCACATTCTAATAAAGGGAAGGTGGAGGGGCCGAGGGAGGGGGACTCCATTCGGCCAGCGTCCTGGAAAGGAATAAAGACATGGCCCCTAAAATTGGGGGGGGGGGTGGAGAAGAGGGCAAAGGGGAGGAGGGCACTTCCAGTGTGATAAGCCCGGGGCTGAGTGAAATCCCAGCTTGAAGAGCTTCCTGTGGCATGTGTGGTTAGAGCCCCTTTCTCGGTCTTAGTGTTCTCATCTCATGCACCGAAATATTCTCCTTTGTCACGTTCATAATGAGGGGAAAATGTCTCTTAATAAAATGAAGACGCTGGACCCGGCCACAAGCTACGTCAGACTCAGACCACGGATCAGCGTTATCTTTGAGGCATTTCTGTTTATCTCCTTAGACACGTCCGAATTTTACACTTGCGCTTTAAAGGTTCAGCCGCAGGTCCCTTCCAGCCTGAGAGTGTGTAGTTCTGATGCTGGCCAGCAGAGGGCGCTGCCTCCTTCCCAACGTCAGCACCATCCATCGCTCATCCTTAGGGAAGATGCTGATGGGGATGGAGGGGGGAGAAGATGGGAGACCTGGTCTGGGGCCATAGAGCAGGGCAGCAGGGAGACGCACGGCCCAGAGCTGGGGAGGGCAGTGACAGCCCAGCACCTTCTCCCCTGCCAGCCTCAGCCTCAGCTTGGCAGGCACAGGAAAAGGACAAGGTCCCTCCAGCCTTGTCCCTAGGCAGTGTGGCCCAGTGACTCTGGAGCCAAATCTTGCCCAGTCACTACCTGTGTGACCTTGGCAAAGTGATCTGGGCCTCAGTTTCCTCATCTGTAAAGAGAGGGTGGACTGAATGGTCTTCCAGCTCTGGGTCTGTGACCCCTATGACGGAGGCACAGATCCCACAGCTGATGCTTGGTGCCCTCAGGAGCTGGGGCGCCTGCCTTACAAGGTCAGATGAAGTAATTCCTGTGTAAAGCTCTTTGAGATCTTGGGGGGTGCCTAGATGCCAGCTGTCACTATTGATATCATAAATCTCAAGCTGGAAGGGGCCTCTAAGGGCCCACCTAAGCCCCGGATTTGACAGATGAGGAAACTGAGGCTCCAAGACTCCCCACAGTCACACTGGTAACAAGTGGCAGGTGCAGGGGTTAGACCCAGGCCCACTGAGTCCACCCGCATCAGCTTTTCCCTTGGCTCCTGGGAGATACTGTCTCTGTGGGTCACGCATGTGGGCACACAGGGCACACAGGGCCCCTGCTGAGAACACTCTGAGAGGCAGCCACCTCAGAGGATGGGCCACCACACGCAGGAGCGACATTCACTGCCAGGGCAGCAGCCCAGCCCTGAAGTCATTCCAGCCATTCAACCTGAGTACTCAGAGAACACAAACTCTCTTCTGAAGCAGAATGGGGGGTGGAGGTGGAATCCAGGAGAATCACAGCCCCAGGCCTCATCAGAAGCAGTTACTGGGACGTTTGTCCTCATTGTTTTTAACCTGGGGATTCTAAATTATGATCACGGAGTTAGAGCTGGGAGAGGACTTCTGAGATCCCCATTTTACAGATGAGGACACTGAGACCTAGGCAAGTTAAGGGACGTGCCCAAGGCCCCACTGGTAACGTGTCAGAGGTAGGATTTGAGCCCACATGCCCACCCTCCAAATTTGTCAGTCTTTCCTCGGTTACTAAATGCCCAGCATTCAGACCAGCAGCAGGCATGCCCTTGGAGCGTCCATGCCAGGGGTCTCCAGGCTGACCATCTTTCTTATTGTCCCACAGGGAAGCAACAGTGACGACACAGAGCTCCGCTACTCATCCCAGTATGAAGAACGCCTAGACCCATTCTCCTCCTTCAGCAAGAGGGTACGTAAGCCGGTCTCACCTCCCCTCTGTCCAGTTTGGGGGACAGAGGTGGGTGGCATCAGCATCTTCTGCCTTCTCCCATCCCAGTGGGGAGGGTGCCCCACAAGAGAAGCCAGGACAGGAGAGCCTGTAACATCTCAGTCTAAGAACCTGTTGAGGTCCATCAGGCAGTCATTAAATGTTTATTAAGCACCTACTGAATGCTGCTTGGCACTGTGCTGACCACTAGCGAAAGAAGACTGCCCCTGCTCTCAAAGAGCTCGCAGTCTAATGGGAGACACAACATGAAAACAAGTGCATGCAGGCAAGATTCATACAGGAAAAATTGGTGATAATCAATTAAGGGGGAGTTGGGAAAGGCTCCCTGAAAAAGGTGGGATTTTACCTGGAACTTGAAGAATGCCAGGGGAGCTAGGTGAGATAGTTGTATCAATAAGCATTTGTTAAACAGAAGGAAGGAGGGAGAGAGGATGGAGGGAGGGAGAAAGGAGAAAGAGAGGAAGGAAGGAAGGAAGAGAGAGAGGGAGGGAAGGAGGAAGGGAGAGAGGGGGAAAGGAAGGAGGAAGAAGGGAGGGAGGGAGGAGGGAAGGAAGGAGGAGGGAGGGAGGAAGGAAGGAAGGAAGAGAGGGAGGGAAGGAAGGAGGAAGGGAGGGAGGGAGGAAGGAAGGAGGAGAAAGGGAGGGAGGGAGGAGGGAAGGAAGGAGGAGGGAGGGAGGGAGGAAGGAAGGAGGGAGGGAAAGAGGGAGGAAGGAACGAAGGAAAAGAGAGTCCTTGCCATCAGAGAGATTACGTGGGGGGGAAGGGGTGGCAACATGTGCATAGATAATGTACATGATGAATAAACAGAGGCGATTGATTTGGGGAGGGGGAATGACTGAGCTCAGCCGTCCCCACAGCAGCAAGATTTTCTTTCTCACACAAACCGCCCTCGGGCCTAGCCAGTGTGGCTGTTGGGCTGAAGTTTGAGAAATCTGGTTTTTCTGCCCAGCAGGCCTGGCTTGAGCCCAGACAATTCCCTTATCCTTCCCTCAGGAGGGAATGTTCCCTCTCTCTCTAGGGGAGGCGCTGTCCTCTCCGATCTACGGGGTCTCCATCCTACAGCCCCTCTCCCGGGGTTGATATTGGGCTTGCATGAGATAATATACAAAAGCTCTTGGCAAACCATAGAGAGGATGTTAAATGTGAGCTGCTGTTTGTAGCAGCAACCACATTGGCATCCCCAGCTGGCTGCTAGCACAGGTTCTTAGATCTGCTTTACTAGGAAAGATAGCTGTTTAAGAGGTCAACAAGCTTTTTAAATTACATTCACTAGTTCAGGGAGAAAGTCAGCACCCTGAACTCCCGAGAAAATACAGAGAAGATACAAGCAGAGAAATAGGACCAACATTCAGGGCTCTGACTGCCTGAATCAACTATACACATTCTATGCCTGGACTGAGAGAGCCTTTACATCTGAGCAGTCTGGAGCTCTGAACATAGGAAGAATCTGAACCAGGGAATCACAAGATCCTTCTCATAAGCAGCCCCCAAAGCAAAATACCAACTCAGAGTATATATACACCCTTTTAGAGCCAGAGGGCATCACAACCCTTGTGACTTAGTGCCTAATTAGAAATATGAAAAAGGTGTGAAAGCCTTCCTCCAAGCAAGCTTCCTTTAATGGGCTCCAGGTGGGGCCTATTGATGGGGGAGCAAGATCTTAAATTCCATTAACATTACACTGTGAGGGCCCCTTTTGGGATCCTTGGGGGTGTCCCATAGCTGCCTTCCCACCTTGAGTTAGCTCCCACAATCCCCAATACAAAGCGTTGGCCTCATTCTACCACCTTCCCTGGCAAAAGCATCTCAGTGAGCAGAGGTGTGAAGGGAGCTGGGGCTCAGGGGCCTCATAGCACCCCCCCATCATGTGCCAGCAATGGTGATGGCTCTGTGACCCCACCTGAGGGACGGTAAGAGCCCAGGACCCTGGCAGACAGAGCTGGAAGGAACCTTAGAGGTCAGTCCAACCCCCTCATATTACAGATAAGGAAACTGAGGCCCAGTGAATGGAGGGCCTTGCCCAGGGTCACACAGCCAGTAAGACTCAGAGGCAGAATTTGAATTCAGGTCTCTAGCCACAATGCCGAATTGTATCTCCCTGGCTTTTCTGGGGAGAGTCAGGAAGAGGGCTGTCAGCACCTCCATGCCTGAGTTTCTCCCTCCCCTTTCCTTGACTCTTTAGGAAAAAGTCACAGGAATATCCAGATGAATACATTTTTGTGCTTTCCTTCAAAAGGGGTTTTTCGATTCTTGCTGAATTCAAATGTCCAAAGAATCAAGATGACTTTAAAACAGGAGAGACTGAACAGAGGAGGCTTCCTTGGTCTGGAGAGATGAGAGCCAAGGACTGTTAGCTCTTGGTGTTTTTGGAAAAGCACGTGTTAGAATTGAAAAAGGGCCCCTCAGTGGTGCCATAGAGCACAGAGCTCAGGGCCTGGAGTCAGGGAGACTCATCATCATCCTGAGTCCTGTCTGGCCTCAGACACTAGCTGTGTGACCCTGGGCAAGTTACTTAGCCCTGTTTGCCTCAGTCTCTACATCTGTCAAATGAGCTGGAGAAGGAAGTGGCAAACCACTCCAGTATCTCTGTCAAGAAAACCCTAAATAAAGACACAAAGAGTCAGATACAACTGAAAATGACTTAACAACAGTTATGGGAAAAGCAACAGATTTAGGGTCAGAAGGTGTAGGTTCAAGCCTCCTGCTAACTAGGTGACCTTTCACAAGTCTGACTTCTCCAGGACTCCATTTCCTGTCCTGTAAAATGAGGAAGCTGGTCCCTTCCAGCTCTCAAACCATGATCTTCAATTCTTCCCTCTCTCTGGGTGTAAATGAGCTGGGTGGCCTCTGTGGCCCCTGAGGCCTGGGACCCTCGGAGCCTCTGCCTCTGTCCCCCGAGGCTCTGACCAGACTCTGCCCCGGTGGAGCCTTTGCCCTTGGCAGAGAGTGGCCGACAAGCATTTCCTTAGGTCTCATGTGTTTGACTTTCAGGAACGGCAGAGGAAGTACCTGAGCCTGAGTCCCTGGGACAAGGCCACCCTCAGCATGGTGAGTTGTCTCCTCCCTGCAGGGCCAGCCGCACACAGGCTTCCATCACCCCCCCCATCCAAGTCACGGTGCCCCAGGTCTGTCTGCCTAGAACAGCCCTGTGTCCTCAGCCATGCTGAGGGCAAGAAATGCAGCTGGGTTAGCCCTGGTTTAAGCAGGACTGGAATGGGGGCCATCATTCATCCCTCAAAAAAGGCCCCTGGCAGGCTGCAGAAGGAGGCAGGGGCAGGGGAACCAAAATTGTTAATGAGTCTTTGTTGAACAACCAGATGGGACTAGGCTGTGCAGTGGGCAGACCTCTGGGCCTGGAGTTAGGAAAACCCGACTTCAAGCCTGGCCTGAGGCACTTACTGACTGTTTGACCTTGGGAAAGTCACTTGACCTCCAGCTGCCCCAGTTGCCCCACCTGTAAGATGTGAATAATAATAGACCTGACCTCACTGAGTTGGTGTGAGGATCACATGAGACGATGCTTGCAAAGCACTTGGCATGTACTTGGTATGTACTTGGTATGTACCAGGCAAAGTGCCTGGTACGCGGTGCATATTATAGAAATGTTTGCTGTTACCTAGTCCTGTGTCCTAACACAAGCCGGGAGGGGAGCTTGCGAAACAGAAGAAAAGCACAATCTTTGTCCTCAGAGAACTTGCCGTCATAACTGGAACGACCAGACAATCACAAGGGAAACAAAAACCAGATCACACCCTGCGGGGGCGGTTAAAGGTTGCATGCCCATCCCCATCCCCATCCCCATCCACACCAGGATAGATCAGATGTCTTAGAGTCTTGGAGAATTGTCTGGGGCATCGAGGGTTAAAGGGATTTGCCCAGGGTCACACAACCAGTGTGTAAAAGTAACATTTCAACCCAGATCTTCCTGACTCCAAGTGCAGCTTTCCACCTACTGCAGCTCTTCCCCTGCCCCAGGTTAGCACCTGGTGAAATCTGAACTTCCCTCTTTGGTGCCCACAAAGTTAACCCCATCATCACACAGCCTGGCACCAGATTCGAAACACCGACATCATCCCTCCTGCTCCCTCCCCCATTTCTGCTTGGAGGTAATCGCCACATCTTGACTGAGGGTTGTTCTCATTACATGATAGTGGTAGTGTGCACCCAGATTTGCAAAGCTCTTGACAGACATTGTTCGATTTGAAACTCACAACGACTCTGAAGAGGAAGGTGCCATTTTACAGATAAGGAAGCTGAGGCTGGAAGCGGTTAAGAGACTTGCCCAGGGTCACACAGCCAGTATGTGTCTGAACCCAGGTCTGCCTGACTCTGTCCAGTGTGCTCCTCTCTCTGACTTGGGGATCACAGTGGCTAAGCACTCGCTGTCCCCAGAGGTTTTCTTCCTGTGCCAAGTCCCCTGAGCTGCCTCAGAAGGCCTGGGGGGCGGGGGGGGGGGGTCAGGAGATTTAGCCTTCTTCTTTCTGGGTCTCGTGACCTCCTAGTCTTCTGAAAGTCTGCTCCCCCATCCCCCACCAGTCTTGTCCCTGCTTCTTCCAGCAGGTCCCTAAGTCCAGGCCAGACCACACTTACTCACTTTGTGACCTCAGACAATTCATCTCCCCTTTCTTCCTGTGCCTCTATTTCCTCATCTGTGAAAAGCGGGAGCCGGAGTCAATAACATTCAAAGGTCTTCCAGATCTAAGTCCGTGTTCCTGTGAATGCATGCATGCATGTATAGACAGACAGATGGACGGGTGAACGGACGGGTGGACGGACGGACGGACGGATGGATGGATGGATGGATGGATGGATGGATGATTGGATGGAAAGAGTCCTTGTCTAAACCCTGCCCCAGGGGTGTGAGCTGCTTGAGAACGAGGCCTGCCTTTCGCTTCTTTTTGTATAGTCAGCTCTTGGCACAAAGTATACTCACAGACTGAATTGGCGTTCTGTTCCCCAGGTCATGAGCTCTGCTGACCAGCAGTCCAACCCAAAGGGGGGAAGGTGCCCCATCAGGCCTTGCCATTTTCTGAGAGGGCAGCAGCCTAGTTCTGGCCGAGGACATTTTCTTCCCTTGCAAACTTTCCTTGAGTCTCTGTGACAGGCAGTGTCCAGAGAAGTGCCCCTTCCCATGATGGCTCAGGTTTTCCACCCTGTTTTCTATTGCTTTAGGGCCCTTGTCCGTGACCTCTCTCCCCCAGGGCAGATGAAAGAGGACACACCCCAAAGTTCAGTGATTTCACTTGGCTCCCCAAGGGCCAGCTGGGCCAGCTGCCTTCCTTCCTTCTCACCCCCTCCCCTTTTTTTCTTTTCTGGGAGCTTCCTGTGCTTAAATGATTGGAAAGAAATTTAATTGGATTCTCAAGGGTCCCTGGTGACAAGGCTGAGGATGGGCAGCCAACAGCCCAACCCTTGTCCCCGATACAGTGGGCCCAGTACCCCCCTTCAGGGTAGTTAAGGCTTCCCAGAAGGAGATAGGGCTTTCCTTACCCTGACCCAAAGCTCACTGGGGTTTCCTGCTGGTCCTGTTCCATGATAAGATTCTGCCCTTTTCAAGGATATAGTTTAGGCTCAGAATTGAGTCTAAACATCCTGGCCCTACAGCCAGTGGGACTTCCTTGTATACAAAACCCCAGCTCTGGGGAGTCACAGCCCTGGACCTGGAAGAGACCTCAGAGGTCATGGAGTCCCACCCCCTCATTTTGCCAGTGAGGAAACTGAGGCCCACAGGGGTCATGAGCCCGCCTAGAAGGGCCCTTAGAAGGCTCTCAGATCTACCCCCATCTCATTTTAAAGATGTAGAAACTGTGACACAAAGATGAGGCAGTGATTTCCCTGGGGTCACAGAGCTAGTAAATGTCTGAGGCAGGATTAGAACCCAGGTCTCCCTGAAGCCAGGTCCAGTATCTTAACCATAACACTTCTCCATCATAAACATCCAACTCGGGCCTTTCTGGAAGTGAAGAGGATTATGATGACATTTGGTAATATGTCACAAGATGTGGGCAAGCTCCATTCAATTCCACAAATATTTATCAAATCTGGGGGTGCAAAGATACCCCCACAAAAAGTCCCCAACCTCAAAGAGCTCCCGTTCTTTGTTTTTAGGGGAGGGGTTATAATATTGCCCAGGGAAATCAATGAAAACTGTTTTGAGAGGGGAGGGAGCAGTAATAACTCGGCAAACCCAGAGTGGGGTCCCCTGAGCGGAGCCTCGAGGGCTGCTTGGGACCTGAAGCAGTCTCGGTGAGGAAGGCTGGCAGACCAGCTGGGCTGGAACAGAAAATTCAAGAAGGGGAGTCACGTGCCACAAGCCTGGCTAAGAGTCAGACTGTGAGAGGCTTTAAAAGCCGGGCTGAAGAGACAGTAGGGGTAAACTGAGGCAGATTGTAGAGAAAACATCTTCTGTGAACTAGAGCTGGAAAAAAGACTTGATAGAGTTGGAGAGGGAAAGGTGGGCGGCTGTTAAGAGGATTGGACGTCACAAAATGAGTAGCACGCCTAAGGAAACCGGGACACCTCTGCTCCCCTAATACCCTCTCCTCACTCTGTTACCCTAAGCACATCCCTGGCGTCCTCACTGTGGCCACCATTTCCCATCCCTGTAGTGTGGCAGACCAAAGACTCGAGTTCAAATCTCAGTTCTGCTCCTGGCTGGCCATGTGACCTTAGGCACATGGCTGAAGCTCATGAGCTCTATTTTCTTCATCTGTAGAGCTAGAAGAGCCCCCATCTCTGGTGCCCTCTCCTTCCACGCTCAGCGATCCTCTGGCTGGCACACTGGCTGCCCCAGGAAGTGCTGGGGCATTAGGCTTATTGGCACCAGAGAATCCTCCAGAACTTCACCACTGTCAGTGCAAATGTTGAGTCTGATGGATGGTTTATTTAAACTCTGCCTAAGGCAGTGAGTCTAGGCCTAAACTAATAAACACATACCAAATTTGGCCAGTGTAGACAGTTTGGTTATGGTGGCCTTTAGGTCTATGATTATTCAAGTTTATACACAGGGCTCTGGGGCTTCTTTCCCCGGGGGGATGGGGGTGTTGTGTCTCCCAGAGGCTAATTTGTGGTAATTAGCCCTTCAGTGAGCCCATGAAAAAAAGAACCCAACAACCACCCCCTCCCTGCTCCCTACCCCCAGACTTTTCCTCGCAGGCCTCTGTCAATAAAGCCTGCCTCTTGACCGGAGCCATATTGGCCTCTGTGTGGCTGGAACTGGCCCCAGCCTAGGAAAGGAAGTTACAGGAGCTTCCAGTCATGTCCAAGCCTACAAACAACCAACATCCCTTCCCTCCCACCATAACTGCCTAGTGCTTCAAGTGCTGCAGGCTAACCTCTGCCCTTCCTAGGATCAGGGACTTTACAGACCAGCTAGCTGAACCCATTCTGTTTTATTTAATTTTTAAACATTTTTTTTTACAAACATTGATTTTTTTCCCCTCCAACTTCCACCATTGAAAATTTTTTAAAAAGAGAAACCCTCATAACAAATATATGTGTATATCATATATTATATGTGTTTAATATATGCATATGTTATATTGTATATCATATATGTACATATATAGTATGTATAAGATATGCATAAACACACATCTTCCAACTACACAAATTCCCAAGTGGGCCTTGTCCCTCGGGGCATATCGGCTCATTCTCAGTCCATCAGCTGCCTGGCAGGATGTGGGTGGCCTGCTTCATCTCTGATCCTTGGGAATTACCATTTGTCATTGTGCCGATCAGTGCTCTAAAGTCTTTGAAGTTTGTCTTTCTTTCTAAAGCTGCCATTGTCGTATAAAGTATCCTCCTAGGCATGCTCACCTCATTCTGCGCCTGTCTGACCCGTTCATTCTGCCCATGGTGATCCCAAGGACCAGGGCTGCAGAGACAGCCGGCCCAAGGTCACACAGGTACCAAGTGTCAGAGGCAGAGTTTAAACCCAGGCTCTTCAGCTCCAAATCCATCCTTCCAGTCTCAGGAAGTAGATAATGATGAGATATCAAAGCCTATGCAGAGAGGAGGGGAAGAGCTGCATATCTACCTGGCTCCTGTCTGAATTCCTACTAGCAAGGCAGGAATAGCCAGAGAGAAGATGCCATTGCAGCAGGAGACCTGGGTTAGGATCCTGAACTAAGGAAGAAGGGGGAGGGTGTCCCTTGTTTATGGGCAGTCCAAGTCTTGCTTCTTGGTGCCGACTCCCCACTGGAGCCCGAGACCCTTCACTGGGGTCTCAGACTAAGCACAAGGCTGGACTTACAGTTAGGAAGACCAAAGTTCAAATCCTACTGCTGACATTCCCAAGCTAGGTCTCCTCATTTGTAACTCGCGGGTGTCAATGGCGCCTCCTTCAAAGGGTAGTTGTGAGGGTCCAGCGAGATCATGGAGAACCACACCTTTCAGACCTGCATAAATGTTAGTGATTGTTGTTCTTTTTTTGTTTTTTTTTCCTTTTTGGAGTGGGGAAGGTAGGGCAGTTGGGGTTAAGTGACTTGCCCAAGGTCACACAGCTAGTTTTTGTGTTGTGTCTGAGGTCGCATTTGAACTCAGGTCCTCCTGACTCCAGGGCCAGTGCTCTATTCGCTGCACTACCCAGCTGCCCCACGATTGTTATTCTTTCTCCTTAGAGATGCTTCACCTCACATGCCCATGAATGTTGGCCCAAATATGGGCCACTACCAAGATCCAGGGCACCAGCAGAAGGAGGCCCTGCTCACTTGTCTGGCTTTCTTCTAGCTGAATGGCAGGGCTCTGCTCAAGAATAGCGTTCCAGGGATGCTGCCAGGACAGTAATCTAAAGGAAACAGCAGGCCGAGAGGGGTTTTCCTTTTCTCTCCCAAGGCCACAGCCAGCACTGATGTAACAACCTTGGGCCTGTGACCACTCTCGTAAACAAACCTCAAATGCCCATCCCCTGAGCCAACCAGAAGGAAAGGGTGGCAGCAGCCTTTACTTAGAAGGTCATTTACCTGGGCTGATATGGTGGTATAGAGTTCATAGACCTGACAAAAAACTAAAAGATGACCACAGAGGCCATCAGTTCCAAGCCCATCATTTTACAGATGAGGAAACCGGCCCAGGAAAGTGACATGCCCAAGGTCACAGAGGTAGTAGCATCAGAGGCAAGGTTTTAATCCAGGTTCTCTGACTCTTCTTCCCCTCGTGGGGCCTCCGTCTCTTTCTTTGTAGGATGGGGGAGTTAGACCAGAGGGCCTCCCAGACCCTTTCATATCTGTCTTCTCCTTGAAGACTCCTTGGAAGCAAAGACTTTTTTTTTTACCTCTGCCTCTGTATCTCCATTGCCTGGTACACATTAGGCGATTAATAAATGCATACTGAGCCTTAGTCGAGTGCCATCTCCCCACATAAAAGTTATCCCTTCAATCCAATGCACTGCAGCATGGCATCCTGAGAGCCCAGAGAAAACCAATAAAGGCTCACACGTGCACACACACACACAGACACACACAGAGACACACACACTCACACACACATGCTCTATCTCAGTCCCTTTTAGTACAGCGCCTCTAAGCTGACAGATCTGAAATCCCTCAGGAAGTGTGGCCCCATGGAGCCCTCCTCCCCTGCCACCTCTCCTCCCTCCCCTTCCTCCATTTCCCCCCAGCTACTCAGATCTGTTCAATACAGTTAATAACCTGCCTTCTGCTAAAGGAGAGATTTGAGTGGAGGCTGGCTACATAGGGCAACATCTCATTGGCTATATCTGGGTCCCTCCATATCTTCTCTCCTCTCTCTCCACTATTAGCAAGCCCCCCTCCCCATTTTCTCTGGATTTCCTTCTGCTCCTCAGCGCTGGAATTAACCAGGCCCAGGTTTGGCTGGTGGACAGGTTTCAGCCACAATTGGAAGCAATATGCTTCCTCCATGGTGCAGCCTTCATCCTTCCCTCCCCCATTTCTCTTCTTCCCCCCCCCCCCCCCGCCTTCCTTCTTCCTTTTTCAGCTGGGGCCTCCAAGCTAGAAAACTAATAAGCTCACAGACCAGAGAGCGAGGGGCAGGGCTGGTGGTCGCAGGGCTGGTGGTCGGAACAAGACATCTGTTCCTGGGAAGCTGAATGCAGTAAGCAGCTTGGGAAGGGGGTTGGGGGGCAATAATGAGTCTGGCTCTGATTTCTATTGGGCCCTGGGGCTCCTCATTAAAGAATTCTCTCTCCTCCCCTCACCAGGCTGAAGCATAGTTTCAGGTTTGATGCCTCTCAGGGTTTGGGGGGGGTGGTTTCCTGTCTCTGTCACAGCCTCTGATCCTCCATGGGAAGCAAGAAAGATGCCTGTGGCCCCAGGTGTCCAGGGTTACTCCTAACCCTTCCCTCCCTGAAAAAGGTGAGGGCTTTGAAGGGAATTGAGGCCTGGTCCACTTCCTCTCCTGTCTTCCCTTTCCAATGTTCCCAGCCAGGTCTTGTATGCTGAGTTCATAGCTAAGGAGACATTGTCATCCTATCCTGCACACCTGCACCCCAACATCCATGGTGAGCTGTAGATTCGCACCAAAAACTTCTCTCACATAGTCAGGACTTGGTGGCCAGGCTCATCCTCAGCCAAACCTGCCTCTACTCTAAGCTGCTGCTTCTCTCTGGCCAGGGAGTGTCCAGCTATCCAGAGGCCTCCAGAAGGCCTCCCTTCTCCATGTTTGCACCCTTGTTCCCAGAGGTTTATTTATCCCACTTGAGGTCATAAAGCAAGCAGACACCTAAGGCAGAGAGGCCAAACTGGAATAAAGCCTACCCCACAGCTCCTGATAAAGGTCCTTGCAGGGATCAGCACCCCCAGGAATACACCGCATCCTGAAAAATAAAATCCTCTGGAGACCCAAGGCCAAATTCCTGCCTCTGAGCAGGATAGAGATCTGGACAAAGACCCTGAAACTACTTTCTGTCCATGAAGATGAAAATCACTGTATCAGCATGGTCTGTGGGACTGGGATAGGCAGCCAAAGAGAGTCCTAGATTTGGAGTCCTTCCACTGGCACTGACTGTGTGACCTTGGGCCAGTCACTTAACCTCTGCAGGTGTCAGTTTCCTCATCTGTAAAATGGAGGTGTTAGACTAGCTAGGGATTGTGAATTTATTATTTTAAGATTTTTTCATAACCGTAACTCACTATAATTATTTCCCTTTGTAATTTGATGTGTTTTATTTTTATGTATCCCAAAACGTGATTCTGAAATGAGCCCATAGGCTTCATCATTCCCCCAAAGGGGGCTAGGACACTAAAAAAAATCCAAGAATCTCTGGGTAACATGGCTTCTAATATCCTTTCCGACTCTGCAGCTGTGATCCTGTGAGAGAAGGCAGTGAGTAGAGCCCTGGATTTGAATCCAAAAGACCAAGGTTCAAATCCCACTGAAGATACTTACCAGCTGTGATTGTGGGCAGATCACGTGGTATATCTGAGCCTCAACTTCCTTATATCTAAAATGGAGATGAGAATGTTTGCCTTGTAGGTGTTGTGGGGATAATGTGTGTGTAGCTCTTTGGATACCTTGGAATGCCACATAAATGTAAGCTGTTACTATTGTTCTGATCAGCTGAAATAATAGATGTCACTCTACTATTGTGTACCTGGCCACCCTTCTGGTAGAATCAGAAACTGAACTTTAGCCAAACCTAGAATGAATTTCTTTTTTGAAATTATGGGTCAGTGGAGGGGCCTTAAAGCAGGAGCAAAAACTCATGCCTACATCTCTTCCCTGCTCCGTCATCTGAGCCTTGGGCACATTTGGTCCTATGTTCAATGCCTCAGGCTTAGCCCTAACCCTCTTCCAGATTCTCTCCATTTTGTCAGTGCCCTTCCTAAAATGTGGAGTACAGAATTCAGTTCAACAGATATTTATTAAATTCCTTCAGTGTGCAAGACACAAAGGATACAAAGGCATGGAAAGGGGAGATGGGAGATGGGAGATGGACTTGAGCCCAGTATTTTGGCTGTAATCTGGCCAGGGCAGACAGGATCTGCCTGTCCCAGATGCCGGGCCTTTCTTAATGCAACCCATGGCCATGTGGCATTTTTCACTTCTTTGTGACTCTCTTAACTCATTTTGAACCTCCAGCCCACTATAACTCACAAATCTTTCCCCCCATGCCTCCCCTGGCGTATACTTGTGAAATGGATTCTTTGAGCCCAAGTTTGTTTAGAATCCACCCAATTGTATTATTGTCTAGCCTCTAGCTCATCCCTCTTCAGCTTGTTCACAAGACTTTGCCGAATACTTTGGTGAAATCCAAGGGGATTGTGATGGTGGCATTCCTGTGACCTATTAAAGTAGTAACTCTTTAAAAAAAAGAGTCCCTTCTCAAGGAAGTCATGATGGGCTTTAATGATAACCACTTCCCTTTCTAAATGTTCACAAACTGTCCATTCTATCCTATGTTCTAGAATGTCGCCTGACCTTGTAGGATGGTCAAGGGGAAGCATCCTGAGCAGTTTTGATGGGTTTTTATAGTTGTTTTTTTTTTAATTTGGAGTTTGAGGACCTCCCTAATTACCTGTGTGACCTTGGGCAAGTCACTGGACCTCAGTTCCTTGATTGTAAAACAAGGATGTTGAACTAGATGGTCTCTGAGAACCCTTTCAGCTCTAAATCTGTGGTCCTGTATTTCTGTGAAGGAAAAGACTCTTCAGCTGTAGGAATGTTCATTGTCAACATTTGGGCAGAAGCAAGCCCAGGTAAGATGTGTGTTTCCTGGAACAAGACTGGTTGCTGTCCGTGGTTCTGACTTGGTTGAGCACTCGCTGCCCCCCATCTCCATGTTTTGATCCCTGTCTGCCACCAGTGAACAGCAGTCTTTCAAAGCCCCTGAGCTGTAGCTATTGCCTTGAGTAACAGCTCAGTGGAGTGTGTGTGTGTGTGTGTGTGTGTGTGTGTGTGTGTGTGTGTGGTTTGGTGGAGAGTGTGCAAGTACTGGATTCAAATCCCACCCCTGACACTTTCTTGTTATATAACCCTGGGCAAATAAATTAACCTTTCTGAGCTTTAGTTTCCTCGTGTGCAAAATGATGATAACATAATAGCATCAATCTGGTTGTTGTCAGATCAAAGACATCACATATCACAAACCTTCAAGCAACATACAATATCCGTGGTTGGTGTGATCAGTCATCTAGAGCTGGAAGGGACCTCAGAGCTATTTTTAACCTCTTAATATTACAGTTGAGGAAACTGAGGCACATGGAGATGAAGTGGCATGTCCAAGACCACATGGCTAATAATCATCAGAGGCAAGATTCTCACCCAGATCTCCTTCCTCCATTGTACCAGGCATCGCCATGATGTGGGCCAGCATGTGCATAGGATCAGCCAGGACTACCCCCTTCTCACTCTTTTCTCCCTTCCCAGGGGCGACTGATTCTCTCCAACAAGATGGCCCGAACCATCGGCTTCTTCTACACGCTCTTTCTGCACTGCCTAGTCTTCTTGGTAAGTGGAAAGGGGAAGGGACTTGAGGCTTGTGGAGTCACCAGCAGGAACAGGCATCAAGTCAATGGGAGGTGGAAGGAAAACTCTGCTAGGGAATGTCTTCTGGGAAGATGTTTTACTGTTGATGGAAATAGTTTAGAAAACTCAAGCCCCAGAGTTTCCCTGTGGGTCCAGGGTTCAAGAAGTGGGCAGTGGGTGTATTTCTGTGCTAAAAGCATTTGTTTCCCAATTATTCATTCCCCTTTCCTTTGAGGCCTGAGTTGGGCTCACCTGTGCTATGGGAAGAGCCAATGAGGCCACAGCCTGACTCTGGGGCTGTGATCCTGACCCTCCATGGCATCATTGTGCAGTTATCCCAACCATTCAGGAGTGCCTTCCTTGGGATGCCCTGGATCGAACTTTCTCCACTCATCCCATTACTTACCCCTGTCCTCTCCAGAAGGTCCCCATCACTGCCTACTGTCCTCCCCTCACCAGGATTGGCTCTGATACTTTTTGCACATCTCCAGGCTGTGGGCAGCATGGTTCTGTGGGGAGAAGCCTGACTCTGAGGGTAAAGGAGCTGGGTCCAGTCCCATCTCTGGCACTTCCTGCCTCTAGGGAACTTGGGCTCATCACTTGATCACCTGGGGCCTCAGGTGATCCCCTATAATCCCCTATGATCCTCCTATAAAATGAGGGGATTGAATTCTCTGGCCTCTGTCTAGCTCCAGCTCTGTGATCCCATGATCAAAGAAGCTGTCAGTGATCAAGCACTAGCAGAAGGTAAGATGAGCTTATCACTGAGCTAATTGTGCCTTTCAACCACCAGGTGCTGTACAAGACCGCATGGAGTGAGAGCGTAGAGAGAGACTGCGCAGCCTACTGTGCTAAGAAGTACGTATGATCCAAAAGCATGCCATTCCCATCTGTCTCTTAAAGAAAGCCAGAGGAAAAAGATGGAAGGAAGGAAGGCAGAAGGAAGGAAGGAAGGAAAGAAGGAAGGAAGGAAGGAAGAAAGGAAGGAAGGAAAGAATAAAAAGTGATCAAGAATGTAATCAAGAAAGGAAGGAAGAAAGAGAAAGAAAGAAATCACTTGAAAAGTATTAGAATGGCCCCATTACTCATGCAGTAGCCATACCTGGCTCACACATTACCTTTCCAAAATTTCACTAAAAGAAAGTGGGGTAGGGGTGCTACATGGATGAGCTTCTCTCTGTCCAGGAAATAGTATGTTTCTGTTTTGTCTAATTAGCTGTTGATAAAGATTACAAGAACAGATGAGGAAGAAAACTCAGCTTTATGTCCCACCCACCCACCCATCATGAGCTCTCTCCCACCCCCCTTTCCTCTCTCTCTCTGTGTCTTCCTCCTTACCTCCCTTCTTCTATCTCTGTCTCTTTCTCTTTCTATCTCTCTCACTCTGTCCCTCTGTCTCTCTCCCCATCCCCTGTTTGATGGTTTTCCTTATTCTTTGCAGATATGCCGACCACTTACACAAGTTCCATGAGAATGGAGACAATGGGAACATGTGGCAATGAAGGGGCGGGGCTTCCCCTACCCCAGTGCCAAGTGGCCGGACCAGCTTCTCCACTCCCCATCCCATGGGTTGCATGTGTAGTTTCTTCCATGCATGTCCCTTCTGGCTTAGGCTCCCTTAGAAAAAAACCACCCAGCAGAAAACAGTCCTCCCTTACCCTGGCCTCTCCCCCAGTCTCCTGCTCAAGGGTTTCAAGACAGCCTCAGACCCTTCTTCTTCCATGAATGTCAGAGTCTAGCAGAGAGAGCAGGCAGCTCCTAAGTTTCATTGGTTTGGTCAAGGATGTTATAGACCCAAGAATCCTGACCCCCCCCCAGGGGGCTCTTCCCTAGGCTAACCCCCAGATGTGCTCTGGGGGGAGTGGAGCTCACTGAAGAGTCACCCCTCCCTCCACCGGGGAACCTTGTCCCTAGGAGCCCCAGGCTCAATCTCTTGAGGACCCACAGCCATCGGCAGCATCAGAGTTCAGAAACAAGCTTGTCCAGGACAAGCAGAGCCAGAAACTTCACTTGTCTCTGTGCTCAGGCAAAGAACATCCTGAGTGTTAGCCCCAGCAGACATGGAGAAGGAGCCTGCTCCCTCGTGCCGCCTCAATAATGCCTTCCTGTTGAACTGCTGATTAAGTTACCATCTGATTCTGTCTCTGGCTTAATCTAATGGACATTTCCTGGGCCCCTTGAAGGCCCTCATCTGGGCTAAGCTGGGAACAACCCTACCCACCCCACCCCCTCCATCATGGGGCCTCCCCAACCTGGGGCAAATCAGCAGCAGAGCAGAGGGCCAGGCCAAGTAGGCAAAGGGAAGACCCTTTGGGGTTTGGTTGGCTGGGAGACCAGCAAGCCTCCAGGCCCCAGACTCTGCCCCACAAGTCAGAGCAAATCCAAGAGAAGGGCTCTGGTCCCTGTTGTTACCTTTCCCAGCTAGCAGCCTTCTGGAAAACAGAGGCATGGGAGGGAATGACATGGTCTTTGACCCCAGGTGGAGAAGAAAGCCTGCCCAGACAGGAGTTCTGCAGGGCTGATTGGTTTCTGCCAGGAGGTGTTTTTCTCTTCCTTCATTGCTAATTCCCTTTAGCTAGCTTTGTGCTTTCCTGTTGAGTCAGGATTTTGGCGAGAAGATGCCTGACAATCAGTCCCACTGCTGGGTATTAACAAGCCTGGCTCTCTGTGTCTCTCTAATAATGGTGCCCATGCATATGTCCTCACACCTCAGCCAGGTGCAGTGCCTGCACTCAGAGCAGAGTATATATCAAACTGTCTGTATTGGCGGTGGGAGTGATCTGCTTACCTGCCAGTGCTGAGGGGAACATTCCTACCATCGCTAGGAGGCCTTGGAAGGATGTTTAGTCCAGATCTTCCTTCTCTGGCTTCCTGGCTTACTTGCTTCCCAAAGGAGTATAGTGATAAATCTCAATGCACTCCCTGCCAGGCTGTGAAAGACCCCCTGGGGTTGACCCAAGAGCCACCTTCGTCTCAGGAGACTGGCATCGGGTGTTTCATCTCCCTTCAGCCCCTATTCACTCCATCTTGGACACTGCTCCTCACAGCCTTCCTCCTTTTCTTGGACATTAGCATCCAAAGTCCATTATCATTGTCCATCTTCAGCCCTGCAGCCGCTTATCGAGAGGGCTCTAAGGACCAAGAGGTCCCATCAACAACCCTGGCAAACACAGGAGGCAGAAAAGAAATTGTTCCCGTCACACGGGGTGAGACTCAGACAGGATTGGGGGAACAGTCAGGGCATCGAATCTAAAGACTGATTGGGTTTTTTTCTTTCTTTTTCACTTTAGAATTGGGTTGGGAATATTTACAGTTTGGGTACAATCGGATGTGGGTCGTTTTGATCCAGATCAAGCGGATGCCAGCCTGATTTGGAAAGGGCCTCCCAACAAAGCCTTAGAGTTGTAGATTTGCTAGATTAGAAAGAATCGCTTTGCTGTTTGCTTTGAGTACCTTCCCCCCAATACTTGGAGAAGTTTGGAATAAATTTATTCATGCATTCAAATGTGTGTACTCTGTGTGTAATCCAGTCTCTCCGATAGTGGAGATCTCCCCACAAGGCCCCAGGCTGGATATCTCAATTCCTTCCTGCTCTGGGCCACCCTGGAGACCCTGAGAAAGGGACACTGCTGCCCGAGAAGTCAGAGCATGCTGTTTGAAGGGCATTGGCTCTGGAGACAGAAGACCTGAGTTCAAACTCAACCCTCTTTGACCTTGGACAAAGCATTTAACCTCCTCTGGCCTCAGTTTCCTTCCCTGCAAAATGAGAGGATTGGACTAGATGCCTTTGAGGTTTCTCCCAGCTCTACATTTATGATCTTAATGAGTTCCAGGCTCAGGCATCTCTGTGTGAATGGAGCACTGTCCATTTCACTGTCATGGAAGAAGGATATTAATCTTCAAAGAAAATCCCCAGTCTTCTGCCCCATTTCCTAGACCAGGAATGCATGACCTCCCAGCCAAGCATCTGCATTCCATACCATGTGAATGTTTGTGGTACTCTAAGGCCTTACTGCTCTGTGGAAGTGTAGAGTAGCTGAATGTGTGTACAACAAAGGCACATGAGGATTTCTGCAGAAACTAGGGTTTCCAAGTGGACCTTGGGACCCCCTCACTGAAGTTTGGGAGAGCAGCCAAAGGAGAGTTCCTCATGGGGTTGACCATAAGGATGATGCTGCTGTTCAGCTTAAGAAGGCGGCTGGCCACTTCCAGTCAGACCTGTGGTTCTCAGACCCCAGCTGTCCAGAGTGGTGGCGGTAGTAACAGAGGTAAGGAAAGGGAATCTTTGTGTTGAAGGCTGGTGCTGAGATGGGGGGGGGACCAGATTCTCAAGGCTTCTCAAGAGAAGAGGCGGGCAGTAATAGAGAAGAAAGGCTAAAACATGGCCAGTCTTCTGGTGACTTTGGTTTACCTGTGCTAAACTCTGTTTAACTCCCTTGTGACAAGGGAGGGTTCAGCTGGAGATGAGAGACTTTGTGATCCCCATCCCAGAGAGGTAAAGTCACTTGCTCGGGATCACACAGCTCAGAAAGAGCAGACCCAGGCCTCCCAATCCAGCCTCTCTCGCCTGATAGAATTCCTGCAGCTAAGGATTATTTTGTTCTTTGTTTTTAGCATTGTATATGGAACACAGGAGGCGCTTAATAAATGTTTGCTTGTTGATGGCTACACACGGTGAGCTGATAAGCATGTATTGATGTAAAATCGGGAAGGACTTGAGAAATAGCCCAGGATCACAGGCTCACAGGTTGAAAGCCAAAAGGAACATCTAGTCCAGCCCCTCTGTTTTTTACAAATGAGGAAACTAAGACCCAAAGATATAAAGTTATTTGCCCACTATCTCAGAGAAGGGAACTAATTCACCCAAGGTCACAGAAGTCATACATGGCTGAGCCGGGACTTGAACTTGGGTCTTCTGCTCTCCCCACTATGCCAACCTGCCCATCCATTTTGCTCTGTAAAATGTCCTAAAGCCAACCCAGGCCACCTTCTCTCATACTCAAAATCAATTCTCTGTTTCACCCCCATTCTCTAAAAAGAATCAGGGGCTGACAAAAAGCACTTCATTCCACAGAAGGGATTTTTGTTGAGGGGAAGAATCAGAGAAGCAATTCATAGCCAAAGGTCACTGGGCTCAGTGGTTCAGAGCCAGACCTTGTGGCTCCCAGGTTAATGGTGCTCTTTGCCCTACCACCTCCTGCTGCCTCTGGGAGAAGGGAAGTGGGGTTTCTATTTATATCCATCAGGAGGGCAGGGAGGGAGGGAGGAGGAGTTAGCCTGTAGCTCTGGCCTCTCCAGCCCCCACAGACTGGGCACTGCCTCCCCTAAGGCAAGGATTTTGGGTGCTATGGCCTTGTGATGACCAGTCTTCTCTTTACCTAGCCACTGGCATCCAGCCTGTCACTAGGGAGAAAATAGAATCTTCTTGCTGGGCTGCCTAACTGAGCCTGCCTAACTCTGCTGCTGGCATCATCCAGCCCCTCTGATCCCCACTTTCCCAATCCACATAATCAATCAACAAGCATTTATTAATTGCCTACTGTGTGCCAAAATGCTTGCCGATGGATTGTGCAGATAGAGGAGACCAGAGAAGTTAGATCACCTACCCAAGAGCACCTACTGTGTGATAGAGGAGAAATAAGGACTCTGCTGCCAAAGGAGCCTGATATATTGAAGGGAAAGGACCAAAGCTACCTCCTGCCCCTCAGTTTCTTAATCTGTAAAATGGGGGGGCTCTGAGGTCCCATACAATTCTACAGCTGTGGTTCTATGACCTGACTGAAGGAAGGTAGCAATGAGTCCTGATTCTGGAGTTATCCTGAGTGACCTTGGGTTAGTCATTTACCTCTGCTGTAAAACAAGAGGGTTACACCAGATGGCCTGGGAGATCTCCAGCTCTGGAGTTAGGGTCTCTGTGAATTCTGGGCTTATTGACTCCCGGGCCAATCTCATAATGAGGAAGACCTGGGACGTCATCCTCCTTCTTACCTATAAGTAGATGTGAAATAAGCGCCATGAATATAGCCATCTGCTAAATGATTCTGTGAATTCAGTAAGCATTTTTAATTACCTGCTGTGGATGCTCTGACACAAGCTAATTTTGTAAACCCACCTAAGTCACTGAAGCCCTCAATTCCTGAAGCAGCACATTATTTCCAAGTTGTAGTCTTGTTGCTGATGGATAAAGGGCATTTCCCCGCTGGCAGTTCACCGCACCAATGAAATCATGGGTCTCCACTAGAGATACTGAGACATACATAAAGCTGGCCTTCCTTCTAGGAGCCTACATTGTATGGGAGCAACAAGATGCGCAGAAGGATTCACAGGATTTAGAGAAAATAAGTACAGATGGATGGCATTTCTACTTTGATCAAACAGACATTTGTGTGCTAGGACTACAAAGGTAAAAATGAAGCATTCCTGTCCTCAGAAAGCTTTCATTCAATGAGGAAGAACCCCAGGTGGTCTTAGGGAGAAAGGACAGTCTGGGTGTGGAAGGGGGAGGCAAGCAAAGCTGGTTTGAAAGAGGCAGGACTTCTGGGTTCTCTCCCAGCTCTACCGGGTACTAACCGTGTGACCTTGGACAAGTCAGCGCCCTCATCTGTCAAGTGCACGCCCTGCTCACTTCATAGTCTTCTTTCAGAGATCCAATAAGCCAGTGTCTAGTAAATCTCAAAGTCCTGTGCAAACATGAGACCTTTATTATTAGGAGCTAAAATCAGTTCCTCCTGACTCACAAGGACAGCTCTTATATCTCTGACTCACCCATCTCAGGGGAGGAGGAGGGAGCCTTATCACAGCCAGGCCGGGATTCTCCCTCCCTCTCAGCTATGCGGACCATGGAGAGCGTCATCGAGAGGGTGGGGTGGGAGCATCACAGAATGTCCACATCTGGGGACACCAAATGTTTGTATATCATCTGCTGATTTTTTACCAGTGTTCAGTTCACTTAAGGGTGAGTAAATGACCTAAGTAGGGGTGGGGTGGAGGCAACAGAGAAGGGGGAGCCAGGAGGCTTAGGTTCTGAGCCCAGCTATGATTCTGATTTCCGGGGGGGGGGGGGGGTCTCAAACAAGGCACTCAGTCCCTCCATGCCCACAAAAGAGCATAAGACCCCACTCTCCTTCCCCTGTTTTCTTAGTACTGTGTCTGTCATGAGTGTAAGGCACTCTTGGAATGGAAAGCCTGTTCACCAGTACCTGTTCTACAACTTAAATTACCATATAGATTTGGGGACTGTGAAAGGCACTTCAGAGGTCATCTACTCTAACCCCCCTCATTTTACAGATGAGGAACAAAGGTGAAGTGACACAGGGTCACACATCTGAGGCAAGATTAAAATTCAGGTCTTCCTGACTCATATCAGTCAATCAAACCACAAGCATTTATTAAGCCCCTGCTGTGTTCAAGACACTGCTAAGCACTGGGGCCAAGAGGAAAGGTACAGTGGGATGCCCAGGGCTCTATCCCCAGGTATACAGTGCTGCCTCTAGGGCCCTGGAGAGGTGCCTGAGCCACTGAGAGGTTAAGGAACTTGCTAAATTGTGTCACGGATAGGATTCGAACCCTCGTCTTTTTAGACTCTGACTGTCCCATTACACCACTTTTTACTGCCTCTTTCTCCAAGATGAAGTGTGAGAATATACAAAAGCTTTCCCTGGGTCCTAATGGAGCCTAGGATAAATAAAATCCCAGCACTATTCTTAACCTCTGAGTCAAGGGGAGGGGAAGGGATGGAGAGAAAGACATAGAGGGTGGAGACACACAAGAATCCTCCTCCCCTGTGTGCTCAGAAATAACCTGCACACCCGTCCTCCCCGCTCAGTGACGGGAAGGTCTTGGGTCCACCTGGGGAGAGGGCCATCTGAACCAGCTTTCGGAATAGCGGCAACACGAGCAAGCCTGTGTCTGTCATTACTGCCTGCCCAGTGTGAGTCACCCAGCACCCCAGAGGGCTGGGTCTCAGAGCTGCCGAGCCTCAGAGGTCAGTCTGTGGCTTAAACCCAAAGCCCCACCTCATCCATGCTCTGCTCCGATGACGCTGGCCACCTGGCCTTCTCCGTCTCTCAGTCCAGGAATCTTCTCTGACTGTCCCCCAACCCTAGGACCCTCTCCCTCCCTCCTTCAGTCCAGCTCCTGACCTCCCTGGCTTCCCACCTTCCTCAGGGAGCCTTTCCCAAGCCCTCTTACTGCCAGCACCTTCCCTCTGTCCATCATTCCCATCTAGCGTCTCTGTATGGAGCTGTTTGCACGCATGCCGTCTCCCCACCAGAGAGTGGGTTCCTTGACAGAGGACTGCCTTTTGCCTTTCTGGGTATCCCTGGCCCTTGGAAAGCACTAAAATGTTTATTGACTGGCTGACTGACTTCATGGAATGGGGAAGACATGAGGGGCCTCTCCCAATCTGTGGGATTCTGGGTGGCTTCCAGCTGGCCTCGTGTGTTATGACTCAGTGCAGAAGAGTTTGGGATGCCAGAACATTCCCTCCCCCACCAACCACTGCCAGAGTTGGGGGGAGGGGGAAACCAAGGGACCACCCAGGCTTTGCTTCCTAATTATAAAGCCAAGCCCTTTAGCCCTAAGTGAGAACACATGTGGCCCAACCCAAGTGGCCCAAGGTCCCCCAGGTAGAGCCAGTGTTACAGATAGAGAAGGAAACTTTGGTGAAATTGCTGGATGAGAGGCCCGCAGTTAGTCAATGGTAGAACTGGGATTCCAGTCGAAGCTGAGACCTCCATCAGTGCTGTGGGGGAGCGGGGCAGAGCCCTAAGATGGAAGCCAGCAGATCCTTGTGGGTCCCCTCAGGCCAGGCCAGGCACACTGTTTGTCCCTGGGGCTGACTTCTCCCTTGCTTCAGACTGGTCAGTGTCCTCATGTTGCCTCCAAGGAAGATCTCTGAAAACTAGTTCCCAGCTCACTTTGGGATTTCAAGCAAGCCCCTTTTTATCCCTGGCCTTCTTCTCAGTAAAATATGGAGGATGAAGTCTCTGGTCTATAAGATTCCACCCAGTGTTCAGTGTTCTCTAATATTGTCTGGCATTCATCCTGCCCATCCTTCAGGTGGGCAAAGTACTTTATGTAAATTATCTCATTTGAGACTCTGAGATTGGAGGTAAACCCTTTATGAAGCATGCACTTTACTTCAGGATTATTCCTATTTTTCAGAGGAGGGGACTGAGGCTCAGAGCAGAAAAGGGAATTGCCCTTGGTGATCTGGCTAGTAAGTATCAGATGTGGGGCTTCCTAAGTGCAAGATGAGCCCTCTCTCCAGCACAGCACACTTTAGGAGCTCATGTCACTCTTCCCAGGGATACTTGTATTTTGAAAGATGAACTGAGGGAGGGCAATGTCGGGCTCAAGGGGTTGAAGTACAATCTTGTACAGTGGCAAAAGGTTGAATTTGGAGACAGAGGGTATGGGTTCAAGTCCCAGATCTCAGGGCCTCAGTTTCCTCCCCTATAAAGTCTGAGGATTGCCCTAGATGGTCTAAACCTAGGATCAGGCTGAGTGACTTGGACTCTGCTCTCTGGGGTCTAAACGTGGCAGCTTCCCCCCAAGTGGGAAGGACCTGGGTTGCTGAGGAAGCAGGGAGTCCCCAATCCCCAAGACTCCCTGGGTAGAAAGAGCTTTGGGGCATGGTGCAGGGGGCGGGGACTGGCAGAGCAATGAATGGGGGATGGGGAAGAAGGCCAGATGCCAGCCTAGACAATCGGGCCCCAGCTGGGGAGTTCATTGGTTTCCATGGTTACAGGCCAGGCCACCCTGAGAAGAGGGAGAGCATCCTTCTGGCAACATAAGAGAATCACGGGAAGCTTTCCTTTATTAGGACCACTTTTCTTCAGCCCAAAGCTCCCTCCATAGACTCGGATGCTCCAGAATGTCATGATCTTTCCTAATGCCTAGAGCTTCTCGCTCCAGTTTCCACCCTGCCTCTCTGCTGGAGCCCAGAGCCCTGGGGAAAGGGCTTGGAACATTGAGGTACACACAGCAGAGACCAAAGGCCCAATGAGGCTGTGTCCCTATGCCTAACCCCACCTCAGAGATGAAGCTCTGTCTGACATCCTGAGGGCCTACTCTGGATCCGTCCTTTGTGGCAGATGCCTGGGTACAGCTGGCATCCCACAGAGACCCCGATGCCCAGACAAGACCATCACTAACTTCAGACAAGTCAAGTTGCTTGGATGGTTTGTCTGAACAAGGGATAATAATCGACCCCACCCTCTTGCATTCTTCCAGAGTGTTGTGAAGCTATGATAGCGCTAATATGGTCTTTGAAAGTGAGGGATAATTGTCCAAGAGCTGCTGCTCCTTAATCCCACTCATTCATTCACCAAGTCTACATTAGTCACTCACTGTATTCAAGGCACTATGCCAGAGACTGGAGATGCAAAGACAAAACCAAAGGGAATCCTTCACCTCAAGAAGCTTACATTCTACTGAGGCAGTGCAACATTTACACAGGCAAGGACGAAATTATCTGAGGATGAATGAACAATAACAATTAGGAGAAGCGAGAAAAGCTTCCCAGGAAGCTGGGTGGTATTTAGAATTCTACTAGGAATGCCCTTCTGGTGGTAGGGATTCACTGGGAGAATGTCATTGGAATAGGAGCCCAGAGAGGAAATCTGCCTGGATTTCAAAGGGGATCAATCACCTTTCTTAGGAGGCAGCTAGGTGGCACAATGGACAGAGTGCTGGACCTGGGCTTAGGAAGACCTTAGTTCAAATCTGACCTCAGATACTTCCTGCCTGTGTGACCCTGGGCAAGTCACTTGACCTCTGCCTCAGTTTTCTTATCTATAAAAAAAATAAGGATAATAATAACATCTGTCTCCCAAAGTTGTTGTGAGAATCAAATGAAATAATGTTTGTAAAGTGCTTAGTGCAGTGTCTGGCACACAGTAAGTTCTGTATAATGTTAGTTATTATTACAAGGAAAATCCTGGAGAATAGGGCTGGTCTCAGAATCAGTAAAACCTGGACTCCCCTCATATCCTACCTCTGACATACAAACACTGTATATATGAACTATGTGCAAAATAAATACAACAGATATATGCACCTCCCTCACTTTGGTATGGATTTGCTAATTGCCTCCTGTATCAGACACTGGGCTCTGACTCATCCTGGCTGGGACCCTGGGCAAGTCACTCAATTTCTCAATTTCCCAGGTACAGCTTTAAGACTATAAATTGTAAGCAGTTGCTAATCTGTAGGAATAGAAATAGTTTCCTCACTGAGAGTGGGGTTAGGTTTTGTTTTACCAATGAAGTCCCAGGTCTTTTCTGGAAAAAAAGAAAAAAAGAAAGATTAAAAAAAAGAAAACCATTTCCCACAGCATTCGGCACCTAAGATGAGCCTGGAAAGAAGTTAAGGATTCTAAGAGTAGGAAATAAAAAGTGCATCCCAAGCATTCTGGGCAGCCTGGAAAAAGGCGAGGAAATGAATGACTGGATGAGTGAGCACTTATTAAGTACGTCCTGTGTACCAAGCACTTTGGCAAAAATGTCAAAACAAAGGGAAGGGGGAGATGTAATGCCAAGGCTGGGGAACAGCAAACGGGCCGCTGTGGTGTGAAAGGGAGCAATGGGTAATGTCTGGCAGAGGAGGTGAGGGCACTGGAGATCACTGAGTAGGAAAGCAGCGTGTTCAGAGCTGGACTTCAGGAAATCATTTTCATAGCCCTGTGGAGGGTGCAGACAGCTAGTTGGATCTGAAGGATGGGGCTGGGATGAGAATCAAAGATGGCACGATGAAAACCAAAATGCTCTGCTTGGCCTCAGAACCCAGCCCTCTCCTACCTTCCCAGTCTGCTTGTACCTCACTCCCCAACACGTGCTCTCTGATCTGGTGACACTGGCCTCTGGGCTATATATGTGAGTTTATACACATACAATATATATAATACAATACAATGTAATGTAATATAATATAATATAACATAACATAATATATAATATAATATAACATAACATAATATAATATATAATTAATATTATATTATATTATATATAATATCTGGTCTCTGAGCATTTACTCTTACTGTCACCCATGCCTGCCAGGCTCTCCCTCATTCTCTCCCACTACTACCTCCCAGGCTTCCTTTAAGTCCCAACTAAAATCCCACCTTCTATAGGAAGCCTTCCCCAACCCCTCTAAATTCCACTGCCTTCCCTCTGTTCATTATTTCCTATTTATCCTGTATATACCTTGTTTTGTATGTATTTGTTTGCATGTTGTCGCCCAATTAGATTGTAAGCTCCAGGAGGGCAGACACTCTTTTACCTCTTTTTGTATGCCCAACACTTAGCACAATGTGTTACAGCAGAAAGTACTTAATGATTTAATTGATTGATTGAACCTGGGAGAACCTTGCTGCCCTTGCCAGAAATAGGGGAGTTCAGAGGAGGGGCCAGTTTTAGGTGGTAAATATATGAGTTCTCTTTTAGACATGTTCACTTTTAGATGTCTCAGTCTTTACTATGTGTGAGGTAGCAAGGATGAAATCACCCCTACTCTCAAGTGAGAAATGACAATCCTAGGAGAATGAGCAAACACTCAAAAGGAAGAAGCTGAAATTTGGGGGAGGGGTCCTCCCATTCCAATTCTAGGGCTCTTATTACCCTATAATCAATAAAGTTTGAGGCACACAGCATCCTTCTGAAGACCTGCCCTGTCACCAGGCTATTCCTTGCTTGTCAAAGAATGAATACAGGATTTGTTACTTAGTATTAGAGTTTTGAGAGTACCAAGAACCTGGGTCCAAATCCTACCTCTGACATTTATTATTTATGTGAAGTTGGGCAAGTCACAGCCTCCCAAGGCCTCAGTTTCCTCATCTATAAAAGGAAAGGGTTGGTCTACATGGCCTCTGGGATTCCTTCCAACTTTAGATTTATGATATTATGATTCACCAATTGTCAGAATTAGGAGAGGACAAGGAAAGACGGGAAGAGCTGGGAGGACCCATGGTGTACAGAATGTCAGAGCTAGGAAGGACCTTAAAGTTCATCTTTTCTAGTCCTCACCCAACCCTTGGGCACTAGAGCCCTCCTCTAGGAAATCACTACATTTTATATATTATGTTCCTATTATTTCCACTGTTAGAATGTAAGCTCCTCCAGACAAGGGACACCAAATTCCAGAGAGCTGTGAGGCTTTCTGGACAGCTGCCAAGTGGTATCCCAGTGCCACTGTGGGCAGAACTGCCCAGCCTTAATTATCTCTTCCCCTTTGGTGTGCTACAACACAAGGTAAGGAGAACTATTGCTACCCTTTACCCTTTGCAGGGCTGGTCTAGCACATTATTTTTCTTGTTTTTCTAGCAAGAAGGAGGAAGGAGATTTCCTCTCCTGTCCCCACTACCCCACTACTGGCAATGGCAGCTTACAATGAAGCGTGTGCTTGGATATGCTTCATTAAATTGTTCACGCAAATATTAAACAGGACAGAGTCCTGAAACATTCGACTTCAATCCTCCCTCAAGCTTGACAATAATTCCTTAGTCCCCACTCTCTAGGTCTGGTCAGTGAATAAGGTGTGCACAGAGAATCAGCCAGGGATGCTTGCACATCCTGAGGGAGAATCCCCATTGATCCTTCCCCAGTCACCCCAGTTGCAAAATCAGGAATGTCCTCTAGGGGGATTCATAATCGATCATCCCTATCCTTTGAACAGATGAATGAAAAAACATGTATTAAGTGCTTACTAAGTGATAAGTGCTGAGGTTTCAACTAGAAAAATAAGACTTCAAAAGAAAAGTGAGTTCTCCAGGAGCTCACATTTGAATGAGGTAGATAACACAGAGGTTTTAGCTACAAGTCAGATGGAAAGGTCCCATGGTCCCTGAGGCACAAAAGCAAAACTGACAGTGAAGCATCTTCTTAAATGTTGTTTCCACTGACAGAATCATATCTGTTTCCCATTTTGCACTATTTGAAAGGACCAGGGACTTTGGTGGCAGGAATTTTCTGGGTTGTCTTAGACTGTGGCTGTTGCAGAGGCAGGGATTTTAGCCCCTGCAGAACTGGTGACCAGGTCTCATTTCCACAAGAGTTGCTTCCCATGTGGGAAGGCTGCAGAGGCAGGGGTATGATTTGAGAGTGCTTCATTCCCAAGTTCTTGGGCTTACATACCCACTAATTGGTCAGTAATTGTTGCTGGTGTCAAGAAATGTGGGCCCCCCCAGTTTCTGGGATAAGAACTCACCATTTGACAAAAACTGCTGGGAAAATTGGAATATAGTATGGCAGAAACTGGGCCTAGACCATCATCTAACGCAGTTCACCAAAGTCAATTCTAAATGGGTGCATGATCTAGGTATAAAGGCTGATACTGTAAATA
>CM053584.1:380372114-380430825 GCA_028627135.1 Pseudochirops cupreus | reverse complement strand
CATTGTACAATGTGAAAGTATTTGCAGATCCTATACATGATTGCACGCCACCATGGGGGGGGGGGGGGGAAGGAAGGGGAGAAAATCTGAAACTCAAGGGCTTGTGGAACTGAATCTTGTAAATTAAAAGTAAATATAAATAAAATTTTTTTAAAAGTGAAAAAAAAAAGAAATGTGGGGGCCCTCTTGATAATAGCCACTGGGTCTGAGCTAGAAGCAGTGCTGGTAGTCTTAGGGGCACTGCTATTTCTGAGGCTCCAGCGTCAGGGACTATGTCCAGATGGGGACCAGAGCTTGGCTTGCCTGGCAATCAGTCGACTCAGCAATAAACATATTATTACTATGTGCTAGGCACTGGAGATACAAAAAGAAGCAAAAGATAGTCCCTGCCCTCAAGGAGCTTTCAATCTAATGTCACATGCTGACTCCCATCTCTACCTGAAAGTGCCTTATTGCTTCAAGGTGTTCCTGGCCAGGGGAAAGGGAGTGACCCATGGAATGGTCCCCAAGTTGTGGGCAGTAGCTCTACCCATCATATCATTCAACTAGTAACGATCCTACCCAACTGAATTGATTACAAGGCTGTTGGGGAGACTTTAACAATGCCTTGCCAGATTCTAGCTATATGATACATCTGGCTTCTCTTTTGTCCAGTAGTAACACCATCAAAAAAGAAAAAAGAAAAGGAAATGAGGTTAGTCTGATATGGTTTGTTCTTAATGGCCCATATTGGCTTTCAGTGACCACTGCTTCCATTTCCAAGGCTTTACAAACCAGTTCTTTAATGATTCATCCTAGAATTTTGCCAGGATTGAAGTCAAATTCACCAGCCTGCAGTTTGAAAAATCTGCTTTCTTCTTCTTGAAAAGCGGGAAAACCAAGGTATTCTGACTCCCAATCAATCAACAAGCATGTATTATCCTACCAGACCACCATTCTGTGGGGGTCTGAAGTGAACTTTATACCCCTGAGTGACTCCTAGTTTTACCTGGGTCTGGAGTTAGAGAACCTGGGTTCAAATCCCATTTCTGACACTTATTTACCTATGTGATCTTGAACAAATCACATGACTTCCTTGGACCTCAGTTTCCTTCTCTGTAAAATGAAGAGGATTAGATGGTCTCTGTGGTCCTTATAACTCTAGAGCTATAATCCTAAATCACTTAACCTCTCTGGGCCTCAATTTCTTCAATATATTGAGGGGAGCTGGATTAGATGGCTTCTGAGATCATTCTGAGCTCTAGACCTATGACCCTATAAACTTGTGGGGAAAAAATATAGCCCCTATTCTATGCCTGCCCTTCCCTCTTCATCCCCATTCCTCCACCATCAGCTCCAAAAAAGCTTAGGCCAGGACCACACCAGCTGCACCTTCAACATGACACAAGAGAATCAGCGAAAACCCTTAATGAAATCTTGGGCAGGGAGCCAGGATATTGATTGCCCTGAGTCTTAATAAGAAGTTGCATGAATGAGAGTAGAATCTAGGGCTGTAAGGAGGGATGGAGGAAGGAGGGACGAGAAGAAGGAGAATCAACAGCCAGGGTAGTAGAATGAAGCCTAGCATGCTGCCCACCCACCCATTCACAGGGACCCTTCATGTTACCTTTCTTCTATCTCCCTCCACTCCTCAGCATAGTGCTTAGCTCAGAGTAAGGGCTTAAGAAATGCTTGTTGACTGAATCACACACACACACACACACACACACACACACACACACACACACACACACACACTCCCAGAAGGCACAGTCATTCAACCAACTACTGGCTGTCTACTGGACACTAAGCTCCTGTCTTGGAACCTTCTACTTGGGGAGCAGGCAAGGACATGAGAGATTCCTGTACTGCAAAGAATACTATTTGAGAGAGGGCAGACAGACTCTCCCTGACCACACAGTCACACCTTTGTGAAGTGCTGAGGTGGAGTATACCTGAGTTTGTTTCCCTGATGGGATGGGTTAACAGGCCAGCACTCAGCCCCACCCCAAACCAGTGCTCAGGAAGGGGTTTAAACTTCAGAGTCCAGGAGGAAAGCATGCTCCAGCTGTAGGCTGCTGTGGGTTTCTTTAGCATGAGGGGCATCCGAGTAGGGAGAGAGAGGTAGATCCTTGGGACCCTGGAATCCTAAAGCTGGAAGGGGTTGTCAAGAAAGAATGTGGCCCAGTTTTCAATCGTTTGGCACCAAGTGGTGTTGCTAAGCCAACCTGGGACAGGAGACCATTTAATCTCTTCCCAGTGATCTCCTAGGACAGAAGAGATACCACAGCCTTTCTCCATCAGTCAGATACATCATTTATATTTTGTATTTAATTTCATATATATATTATATTTAATTTTCTACACATATGTTGTTTTCCTCAATGGAACATGAGTTCCTCAAGGGCAGGAAAATCTTTCCTTTTTGTCTTTGTATCCCTAGCACATCTCCCTAGTATATCCCTACCACTTATCACAGTAGCGGTTCTCAACCTGTGGGTTATGTTCAATTTGTAACAATGAAAATACATCCTGCATATCAGATAGATTCATAACAGTAGCAAAATTACAGTTATGAAGTAGCAATGAAAATAATTTTATGGTTGGGGGTCACCACAACATGAGGAACTGTATTAAAGAGTCGCGGCATTAGGAAGGTTGAGAACCACTGGATTAGAGGGACTCCAGGTGAAGAAGCTTGCTCTCCCACCTGTTCTGCTGCTTACACTGAAGTCTTTGACATTGTCCACCAGCCTCTTGTCCTTGGAACTCTCCAGTCTCCATGACGTTGCTTTACCCCAGTTTCCCTCCTCCCTATCTGATTGGTCCAACCCAATCTCCTTCATCTAGGTCACACCTGCAGAGTTCAGGAGTCCCCCCCCAGGGCTCTGTCCTTGACCCTTTTCTCTTCTTCCTCTACCTATTTCACTTGCTGATCTCATCAGCTCCCATGAATTATCATCTCTACACCCCCAATTCTGATGTCCCTGGCTTCCATTTTAAAATCCCCCCTTTTACAGAAAGCCTTTGCCAACTCCTCTTAATTCTAGTGCCCTCCCTCTATTAAGTATTACTGCTTTCCTGTATATATAGCTTGCTTTGTATGTATGTGTTTTCGTGTGGTCTCCCCTATTAGAGTGTAAGCTCCTGGAGGGCAGGCACTGTCTTTTGCCTCTTTTTTGTACCTCCAGCACTTAGAACAGTGCTTGGCACAGAGCAGGTGCTTAATTAATGGTTGCTGACTGACAGTCTTACAGACTTGACTAAAACACTGAGAGATCTCCGGGGTCACCAAGATCCCTGGTCTTAGAGGCCAGATTTCTTCCCCAGTGGGTCCTGACTCTCTATCTAGGTTACCTGTCAACAGTATACAGTAGGTGCTTAATACATGTTTGTTGCACTAAATGCAGTTGAATTGAATTAGGGCGGGACATTAGACTAGGAGACAGAAGAATTGACCATGTCACCTGTTTTGCCGTACCATGCCTGCTTTCCTCATCTGTGACATCAAAAGAATAATAGAATGGGATGGAAAAGCATTAATTAAAAGCTTACTAAAGCACTAAAGTTTTTGCTTTAAAAACAACAACAACAAAGTACTACAGAAACAAAGGGAAGAAACAAGACAGTCCTCCCACTCAAGGAGCTCACATTCTAATTAGTGGAGAGAGTACAACATAACAGTTACAATGACTGCTGGCTTTTGTAAAGACTTCATCCGTTTCTCACTACATCCTTGTAGGAGAGTGACTTGCCCAGGAACACACAGCTAGAACGTGTCTAGGCCGGGATTTGTACCCCAGACTCCCTGATTCCAAATCCAATGCACTGTGCACTGCACTATTTGATCTCGCCTGAGAATCCAATGGGGTTAGACATATGAGAACACTGAGAAAGCTAAAAGCACCACAGAAATATAAATTGTCACCTTGCTTATTATTATTGGTGTGAAATTGGGGGATGGGGTTGGGGATGAAATTAAACCACATGATCATCCACAATGCGGTCAGAGTGCTAGATGTAGGGGTCTGGGTTCAAATTCTGACTCCGCCACTTACTACCTTGTGACTCTGGGCAGGTCATCTAGCCACTCTTCTTCCATTGTAAAATGAGAGGGGTGGCATGGGCTCCCTCCAGCTCTATACCTATGTGTGTTTTTGCTTCTATGGGTCTCAGTTTCCCATCTGGAAAATGGGGGGGGGGGGGGCTGGACCAGAGAGTCTTTTCCCTTGCATCTCTGAGTCTATGAATCTGGGATCCAAGTGTATGGGGCTAACAGTGTTAGAGAACATTGTTCTTTCTTTCAAAAAAATGTTAATTCTGTTCAGGTTTCTGGGTTGCAGTCAGGAATGAAAAGATGAATAATACATAGTTCCTGCTCTCCCAGAGTTGATGATCTATTAGAGGAGATGAGACAGGAAGGCCAATAATGGAAGTACAAAACAGGGTGTGACAGGGGCCAAATGAGAAGTATAGACAACAGCCTTGTACATTTTGATAAATAAGTAAGCTCTTCTGCTGGGTGGGGAAGGGAAGGGGGAGCCTGGAAGGTTTCATGGAGTAAGGAGAATTTAAGCTGGACCTTGGAAAATTGGTAAGGTTTCCAAAGAAAGAGGAAACAGCCGAAGTAAATGTTTGGAGGTAAGAAAGCACAAGATATATTGAAAGAACAAGGTATAGTCCATTTAGGCTCCATGGGAGGTGGGGAGAAAAGGGCTGAGATAAGGCAGGAAAAAAAACAGTTCAGAGTAGGGGGAGAACACGATGGGCTGGAGTGGCAAGGGAGGCTCCATTCCAGGGGCCCAAGTCACCCAGCTGGGCCTTTCTCTTCTTGCCCATAACTGGCAAAGAACGGCATGCCTAGACTGCAGGGCACCTTTGCCAGTTTAGAAATAGCCCTGGCCACATTTGCTGTCCAGAGCTCAGAGCAGGAAGCCCTGAGTACATAAAGGTGGTAGCCCTCACTCTGCTTGGGGTAGACAAAAGTAAGGACAGGGAGCAGCCAAGGCACCCAGTGCCTCCCCAACAGTCCATTGGCAACGGAGGCACCTGGAGCGGGTGCTGGCCTCAGTCACAGTTTTAGCAACATATCTCATCTCTACAGCCTCAGGGAAACTGTGCCTTTCCAATAATATCCCCTACCACTCCCTAGATAGCTATCCTCCATTCCAGCCTGGCTAGCCCATTCTCTGCTCACTCTTTCTCCCCTCTTCCCACCCCTTTCCCTGTCTCCTCCCTCTTGCCCTCTCCCCCAGCCTAGTATGGGGCTAGACACACAACTGGCCTTCAACAAAGCCTTAAGGTCGTCCAGCCTAATCCTCTCATTTTAAAACAATGCTCAAGGAAAGCCAGGCCTTTCTCTAGCGAAAGAGGGGAGGAAGGAAGGGAGGGGAGGAGGAAGGGAGAAGAGGGGGGAGAGATAGAGGAGGTAAGAGAAGGGGAAGAAAGAAAGGAAGGAGGAGAGAGAGAAGGGAAAGGAGGGAAAGAGGGAGAGGAAAAGGAAGAAAAGGACAGAGGAAGAAGAAAGAGCGAAGAAGTCATATTAGATTACAAATTAGTAACCTTACAGAATTTCTGAGCTCCCCAAGGCCTCAGCAATGGTGTGGTGAGATCTGTGAGAAACTTGTGAGAAGGCTTTTAGAAAAGTTACAAGGCAAGAAAAGGCACGGCATCTGAGATCCCCAAAAGGGAGCAGCCACCCACTGAGTAAGCCTGCCCCTCCAGTCCTGGTGGACCTCCTGAAGGGCCCTCATTCAGGTCATTAGTCTTTCTGCCCATAAGCTCCTGAAACTCATCTACTGCTCAGAATTGGGGGTAGGATGGGGTGACTTGGAGATATTCCCTCCAGAATCCTGCTGAGCCTGGCCCTTCATTGGGGGTGCACCTGCAGCTCGGAATCCCACCTCCCATAGCAGAGGGACCCTGGGTTTGGGTTGGTTTCTCCTTACTGATGTTTCCCTCCCTAGACCTTGGAGGGAAGGAGACCCACAGGCACCTCAGAAGCCTGGATAGGAGCCTCCTCAGGACCCCTCAACAGGTCTCTGCCACTGGATCAGAGACTAGGGGTGGGCAGGAGGCCACTCATCTGTGAAACGGGTTGCTAGACTGGTCCTCAGGTTATAGGTTCCTGGATTTCGAGCTGAAAGGGCCTTCAAGTCCAAAGGTCTCACGTAACAGGTCAGTTTGCCCACCTGTAAAGGCTGAGCTAGGAAAAGTGACGACCTGGGTCACACAAGTAGCAAGATGAGGCAAAAAGCTCTTGTTCCACTACACCACAATCCGTTAGGACCCAAGCCTCTCAGCTGCAGGTTCAAAGGTTGCCTTGACGCCCCAGGTTCGTCCTGGCTTCTGTTGCCAGACCTGTGGTTCCTTCCTTACGTGGCCCTGGTCCCATCACCCACCCTCTCTGGCATATGTCAGATGGGGGGATTCTCCAGCGCCCTAGCAGGAAGAGGCATCACCGAGGCCGGCGGACTCGCAGAGCTGGAGTGGTCAGGGTGTCCCGGCCGGGGACAGAGCCCAGTGCCCCTCGCCGGGAAGCCAGCCCCGCCTCCAGCCCCCCGCCCCCCGCGCTCGCGCCGTCTCGGGCTCAGTCGCCGTCTCTCCCGTCGCTGCCTCTGCCCCTTCTAGCCACTCGGGAGCGTGCGTGAGCCGCCGCGTCGCCGCCGTCGCCGCCGCCGCCGCGGGCCCCTTTAAGGATCCCCGGGGGCTGGGGCAGCGCGGCGCGCGCCCTCCCTCTCCCCTCCCCCTCCTCCTCCCCTACTCCCTCCCTCTTTCCCTCCTCCTCCTCCCCTGCCCCCTCCTTCCCATTCCCCTCGCACCCAGCGGAGGGAGAGGGGGCGCGAGAAGGAGCTCCCACGCGTGTGCGGCTCACGCCGGCCGGAGGAGGAGAGGCGCGCTCCAGGCGGGAGGGCAGCGAGGTGCTAGGGGCGCGGATCTCAGCCCAGCGCGGCCCTGGCCGCCGGTGCTGCCTCCAGCGGCTTCTTGCAGCCGGGGCGCCCGAGCGAGCCGAGCCTGCGGACCGAGGGGAGCCGCGTCCCCTGCGCCCCCCATCATGAGTCCCGTGAGCCGCCTGTGAGTCGCCGGCGGAGCCCGGCCCACGACTGCTGCAGCTGCGCGCGTGGAGGTAGGCACCCCCGGCCCCGGTGCGCCGGTGCCCGAGCTCTGATGGCTCCCTGGCAGGCGGGGGGAGGCACGAGGGCCCCGGCTTCGTCTCTCCCCCCTATCAATGTACGCGTTCTCCCCGCCCCCCGGGTCCCTCGGGGACGGCTTTTGTGTTGGATTTCCCCGGACCGCAGCCTAGGGTTTGTGCCCGCATGCACCCCCTCTTCGCACCCGGCCGCCTGCCTGCGTCTGTCTACCTGTGCCGCCTTCCTTTCCAGGGGGAGGCCATGGAGAACGGGGGACAGAGCTAGCTCTCCCCTTCCCCACCTACAGTCTCGGGGGTGTGTGACATCTGATGACTGGGTGACCTGGCGGCCTCGGGAGACTCGATCTAGCCCCCCAGTTTCTCGAATCAGGGGGTCTGGCAACGTCGGGATCCCACTTGCTCTAAAGCAGCCAAATTGATACACGCAGGGAGCAGTGTAGCCCCTGGGCGATGACGGTCTGTGTGTGGTGGGGTGAGGAGGGGTAGTATCTTGGCAGCTGAGAGCTGGGAAGAGCTATGAGAGGTCATCGGGGCCACCCTAAACATCAATGGGTGCCCAACCTTCTTATGGATCCAGGTTCAAGCTGTTCTCTTGCCTCCCCGCCCCCCACTCCCTTCTCAATGGGCTAGGATTTCCCTGGCCTGGGACGCAGCTGAGGGGATCGAGGGGAGGGGCCCTGAAGCAAGCACTATTGGGACAATAGGTGAGCTGAGCTTGGAGACCTGCCCTCCAGGGTTCGGACGCTGGTGACTCTTGAGGGGAGAGTTGGCTTAGTCCTTCACTACTGTCGATGAAGCCCCAGGGTTTCCATTTATCCGGGAAGAAATCACTATTTCCTCTTTTAATGGTGTGCTCACCTTCTCTCCAGCCTTTTTTTCTGAAACATCCCAGTGGTTTCCAAGGTGGAGGGAGGTTGGCATCCCAGATGATCCAACTCCTTCTCAGCTGGGTGACCTACTGACCGATATCTCTTCCCACCTCCCAGACCCCCAAAAATGTCCTTTCGCTTGAGGTGTCAAAATTAGTTAAAATTTGCCAGATACACTGTGTGTGTGGGGGGGGGAGAGTGGTGAGAGATGGTGGGAGGGAGAATGAGGAATTGAGTTTAGGCTTGGAGAGGGGGGCGGCTGGAGTCTGGTAAAGATCTAGGTGTAAATAACTGAGAGTTGGCAGCTGTCTAGAAGCATAACGAGAACCTCCCCACCCTTTGTAAAGTGAAGCTGCTGTTGTAGCTGGCATCAAGAGAAGGACAAAGGTGTGGGAGCTTTTCTAGGAGGCTGTGACCCTAATGCTTACAAGCTTTGGCCTCACTAGTGAACAGGCCCACACCTCTGCTCAAACACTGTCTTCCTTGAGATGTGTTCCTCCTCTTTTGGATGATGGGTATGGGTGCTGAAACAAGGACCCTCGAATGGGAATTTAAAGGGCTTGGATGAGGCTGGAGGTGCTTTAGAGCTCTTCCACAGTCCTTTCCCATAGTCCTCTCCTGGAGGGGAGAAACAAAGTCCATGAGCCTTGAAATCCCTAAAAGCGAAGGCTGATCTTAGATTGCTGTTCTTCCTAATTGATGAGCTGGGTAGCAAAGCCTAGAGAGGCCAAGGATAAGTAAGGGCTCTCCCCACCTTCTGTCTTTAAGGCTGGAGCCCTGGGGAGCTCTGAAGGTGGCTCCTACCATTTCTTTCTTCTCCAACTCTGGACAAATGGTAGCGAGTCTCTGTCCCTTGGACTGGGGTCCCCTCTATTTGAGTGGGGAGAATAGAGGTGGTCTGAGTGAAGCCTGATTGTACTTCACTGTCCCCTTTCCTCCACCCAGTCTAGGAGGTTTTGTCTGTGTTCTCCACCCTCCCAACCTCACAGCCACCCAGACTTTTTTTCCCTGATTGGGGAGACCTTTCATGAAAACTCCAACCCCTGAGTCCAGATGGTCATAGAGAGGCATTATGAGTGGTCCGAGGGAGTGAGCACATAGAAGGTACTCAGTAATACTTGAGTGTCTGAACTGGACTCAGGATGGCAGAGGAAAGAGGAAGAAATGCATTTAATTCAGCAAGCATTTAGTAAACTGCTGGGTCAGACTGTTCCTACTACTCTGCTATAGGTGCCAGGGATACTGAGTAAGAGCTGAAAGCTCTGCTGGCAAGGGGCTTACAGTCAACTATTGGGGGGAAGAAGGGGAAGAGGACACAGAGGAGTAAATACAAAACATCTACAATTGCCAGGATGCAAAATCTGGAAAGGCCCCTTGATGAAGGGCACCCGCACCTGGGTCTCAAAGGGGGCAAGGGATTCCAAGACAGAGAAATGAGCAGGGAAGAAGGGAAGGGGGAGAGATCAAGAGGAGAGAGAGAGAGAGAGAGAGAGAGAGAGAGAGAGAGAGAGAGAGAGAAGGAGAGGGGGAGAGACAGACAGAGAGGAGAGGGAGAAGGGGAGAGAGAGAGAAGGAGGGAGAGAGGAAGAAAGGAGAGAGAGAGGAGAGGGGGGAGAGACAGACAGACAGACAGAGAGGAAAGAGAGAAGGAGGGAGAGAGAGAAAGGAGAGAGGGGGGTGGAGAGACAGAGAGGAAGAGAGAAGGAGAGAGAGGGAGAGAAAGAGGGAGGGAAAGAGAGGAAGAGAAGAGGAGAGAGAGACAGAGAGAAGGAGAGGGGGTGAGAGAGAGAGACAGAGAGAGAGAGAGAGAGGAGAGAGAAGGGGAGAGAGAGACACAGAGAGAGAGAGAGAAGGAGAGGGGGAGAAAGAGGAAGAGAGGAGAGAGAGAGAAAGAGAGAGAGAGAGAATATATATCTCAGGCCTGTACGAAGCCATGAATGAAGGAGATGGAAGGAGCTGAGGAACTCCAGCTAGGCTAGTGGAGAACTAGAGGAAGGATTAATGTAAATGAGATCCTACTCGCATAATTGGCAAACCTTAAAGCTTCGTATAAATGCTAAGACTAAGCTAAGAGCACATACTGGGGTTTCTTTCACCAGGTATTCTGGGAAACTAAGTGAATCCAAAACTGTTTTTGTTGTTTTAACTAAGAAATCTTCCTACACCATCTGTTCTACCTCCCTGCTTCAATGATATCCGGTGACCCCCAGTGGCATCTTAGTGCCCAGGGGAGCTGGTAGAATCTTGAATTCTACCCCTCAGCCTCTGGGCTCCCAAGCCAGGTCTGGTGAGAGAGATAGAGGGAAGGTGTTTTGTCTGGCTCAGGTCTCTGTTGACTCCAGGCTTCCCTCCTGGGGATGGAAACCCCCAGAGTAAAGGCCTGCCTTCCCCTGGTGCTTTTTTCCTGACTTCCCTCCTTCTTTCTCCTAAAAGTATATTTCAGTGAAAAGAAGTCTGCTCCACTGGATTCTAGTTCAGGATGTTACTGGACTTCAGTGGCCAAGGCAGGAAGGTACTGCCAGGAAGCCCTCTGCTGAAGGTGCCCTTATTCTAATAAGCATTCCCACTTAGAGACAGACCTTAGAGGCCCTGGCCTGGCTCTTTGCTCAGAGGAAGTATCTTGATTTAATTCATGTCCTCCTGGCTGTCTTGACCTTTGACCTCTGGCTGTCCCGGAGGAGCTCCATGCTACCTCTGAGGACTTATGGGGGCGTTCCTTCTTTGTGGCTCACAAATGGACGACATCTGGATCTCGGTCACGAGGCTGGACTGAGGCTGGGGGGAGGGGGAGATGCTGGCCTGCAGGCAGGGAAGGGGGGGGGGCGGGCAGCATGACTGAGTGGAGGGAAGGGTCCCAGCCATCTCTCTCTCTCTCTCTCTCTCTCTCTCTCTCTCTCTCTCTCTCTCTCTTTCTTCCTCTCTCTATCTCTCTCTCACCCCTCTGCCTGGGAGATGGGTGATGTGTGGAGGCAGATCGTCAGGAATGGGAGAGGAGGAGCACAGGAAGGAGGGGAGCCATGGCACCAGAGGGGGGAGGCCCCAGGCTCAGTTTCTGCTCTGGTCTTGCCCTGCAGAGAAACCCCGGCACGTATTTCTTCTTGGCATGAATAGGGAAGTCAGAAAAGAAAAAGAACTGAAGTGTCCAGGCAGAGGAGAATGAAAAGCAGTGGGCTCTCCTAGGCTCCTGTGGGCTTGTCAGCAGCAGCCCCGAGGGAGAGGGAAGGACTTTGATGCTGAAGGTGAGTGAAGGGAAACCGCTTCCAGCCCTGCCAGATCTTGGCTTGATTCATGTGTCAACTGCCTTTTCGAGAACTGGAGCTTTGGATACAAGTGTCAAGCATTTATGGGAGGGAAGGAAACCAGAAGAGGTTCTTCCTCCCTCCTTTTTTTTTTTTTGCCAGAGGATGCTGATTCCTCCAGGAAGCCTTCTCTGATTGCCCCCAGTCCTCAGAGAATTCCCCATCCCCTGAACTCCTCTTATGTTTATTGCCTGTGCCCATCGGTGTGGCATTTGTAGACTACCTGGTCTTGTTAACTTTTCTGGGTGTGATGCTTCCTTCCTCAGTGAGGTTGCTTTGTGATTTGGCCTCCTTTTCTTGTCTCTCCTTTGTCCTCAGGGAGCACAAAGGGTGCTCAGTAAATCCTGGTAGAAACCCACCAGAGGACAGTCTTCTAGATCTTGGCCCAAGGGGAGCCCCAGATCACAGTGGATACACTAGAAGAATGTGGCCAACCGCCAGTCTGGGCTTGAAAGCGTCTGTCATAGTTGTTGAGTTCTGGTGCTGGGGGAAGAAGGCAGGATCTGAAGTCTGAGGGTCTGACTCGGCCCCCTTCTGTCTGTGTAACCTTGGGCAATCAGTGGCCTCTTGGAGGTGTTGCTAGATGCCCACACCTTCCCTGCCACTGTCTGGGACCCTTTCAGCTCTAGCTCTATAGCCTATGGATTGAGCTCACTTTTATGAAAGATAAAGACACAGGATTCCTGGTGCTGGTCTCTGTTGGACTTCTCTCACTGAAGATGGGGCTGCTGAAGGTGAAGAAGTATTCCTTTTTTTCCCCTGGTTGGTTCTGTCCAATCTGTAAATCCCTTCCTCCTGCCCAAGAGCATGCACACTTAACCCTGCTTCCCCAAAAGGCAACTTCCAGGCTTACTTGCTGCCATTCTTTGTTAACTCCTGGGAAATCAAGTTAGGTCATTGATTTAAAAAACAAAATAAAACACTTCCTACTGTAGGTCAGGTCCCATTCTAGACTGCAAGGGAGAGGGGAAAGGGGACTAAGTAAAAAGAGATATTCCCTACTATTGATGAATTTAATTGGGGCAATGATAGAAATAGCCCAAAGAAAGTTAATTCTTTATGATGAAGGAGTAGGGGAGAGGGTCTATGAAGGAAAATGTAGGGAATTATACCTAAGGGGAAATCAGGGATAGCTTTCTGAGGAGAGCAGCAACTGAACTGGTCCTTGAAGGATAAGTAGGAATTTTGCTGGATGGGGATGGGAGAATGATTTTTCATCTGAAGGAAACTCTGTGCATGTTAATGCAGTGTGTGTGTGTGTGTGTGTGTGTGTGTGTGTGTGTGTGGTACTGGGGAAAATATAAGGCATGGTCAGGGAGTGACTGGTAGTCCCCTCAAGCTGTGCTCTAAAAGGGTACTTTTAGAGGAACAATAGCAAAGGAATCTAGGAAGGTAGATTTGGACAAGATTAGGGAGGGCTCCCAATACCAGGTTATGGAATTTGGACTTCATTCAGTAGGCGGTGAGGAGCTATTGAAGATTTAGAGCAAGGATGTAACATGCTCAGACCTATGGCTTTAGGCTAATTACTCTTGTGGCAGAATGTAGACTTGAATGGGAGACAGTTCTAAAAGCAGGGAGACTTCTAGAAAGTTATTGAGAGGATAACTGATGGGGTGGGGTCCCAGAAGAGCCTAGAGAAAGAGGCAGATAGCCTTGGGGAAAATGGGGCCAGAGCCAGGAAGTAGGAGAGGTTGGGTGAAGATAGAGAAAGATTTTGCATGGGAAAGGCATTGAGAGAGACACGCACCACTTCAGTGGGTGAGGTTATCTTCAAGGAGCTCATGGGGCAGAAGTGAATTTTCATTTCAGGACAATGGAAACAGCCATTATGGGAAATCAAGAAATGAATATAAGGATTAGTGTCAGCAAGGGCCTTGAAGATAGGAATTTGAAGTGGTTCCAGTCAGCAGCACAGTTCTAAGGCTTCCTGCAGCACTGGAGCTTGGGAATGGAGAAAGAATTAAGCCATCCCTTTGCCCTCAGCATAGGAGTCAGCAGGGAAGGCCCTAGACTGGGTTGAGAAGTACCCCCTGTGAGCCACTGATAGCTTAAGGCTTGAGGAGGAAAAAAGTTGAGAAAGAGATGAGATGTAGTTACATTGGGTGATATCCTTTGACACTAGACCACAGATATTGCCCAGCTCTGTCTCAGCCCCATCTTGGTCCATCTGTCGTTTTCCTTGACTGACCCAAAAGAATGTAACTGTTAGGAAGACTGTCCAAAACTAGTAGAGAGCATTGCAGGTGAATCTGTGTGCAGGGATGTACTCGAGCTTCTCCCCTCCTCCTCCCTACATTCCACCTTCCACCCCTGAAGAATACTGGGTATATGTGAGGTATCATCCAGAGAGGGAGCCAGAGCCCCCCACTGAGGGTGATTTGGGGAGGAAAATCCCATCTTTGGCTCCAAAACCCATTCCTATCTTAACCATTTCCCCTTCCCCATGCCTTTCAAGCTGCTGCCTGGGAACTGTCCAACAGAATCCAAGTGCTGAAGGAACGGACCTTCATGGCCAGAGCCCAGAGCCCATTCATAGCCTCAGTCTCCACTCTATGGTAGTGCCTCCGTGGCCCGCCCAGACCGGCAAGCCTCAGTGACGTTGGCAGAGGGCGTGGTGTCCCTATCGATGCCATGCTCATACCAAATCTTGAGATGTTTCCTCTTTTCATGCCCTCTCTATTGCTGGCTGATCAAATCCTTGCTGTCCTTCAAAGAGTAGTTTAGGTCCTGCCTGCACCAAGAAACCTTTTCTTGGCACTTCAACCGCAATTCCTCACACCCCCTTGGAACTTCTACAGCAGCTAGTCCCACAAACTCAGTAACGGAGTTAGGAGCTTGCGTGTTGCTGTCTCGTATCCTGCCATGGATTTGCGTTCTTTTTGCTTGGTTTATCTATTTCCATTTTTTGAGTCTTGCCCTCCCAGCCAGATGAGCTTCCCGTGGGCAGGCTCCTTATCTCTCTGATCCTTCTTGTGTCTCCTTGCCAAGGTGTTCTGGTACGGGGGTGGGCTAGCTGATCTGGTCCTCAGCTAATGCTTTTTACATGAGTGAGGGCTAAAATGCCAAGGGTTTAGTTAGTTATACACATGGAAAATCAGAGTTATTGTCAGGTGGGATGGATAAGATTGGAGGTAATTTTCTTCCTTTTTTTTGCAGGGGTGAGGGACTATGGGTGTGGAACACTGCATATGTGATGTCCGGTTTTTTTTTTATGTTGATTTGTTTTACTGACCTGTTTTTTCTTCTCCTTTATTCTGTTATGAAGGGATGATATGAAGGTTCTCTGGGAGAGGAAACTGGGAAATGTCAGGGATGTGAAAACAAGGGCTGGCAACCCAAATTTATTTATTTATTTTACACATTTTTTTTTAAAGACTAGAGGTGATTATCACTCTTTGGAGGCCCATGAAACCATTGTTTCTAGTGCCTCCACTCCTCCTTTCTCGGGCATTTCTTTCCTCATTGAATGTTGACCCAACTTCTGGGTACCTTCCTGCTCCCCCACTTCTTCTTAGAAATAAAATCTCTAAGTCTCCCACATCAGAGTGTGAATGAAGTTGAGTGTATGACCATCCTTCAGGAAAGACCTTAGATTGCTAACTGGAAGGAGCCTTTGAGATCATGGCATCCAGACCTTTCATTTTCTAGGCCTAGAATCCAAGGCCCAGGAAAGCAAACTCTTTGAGAGTCACACAGCTGGTGTGACCCAGGTCTTTATTCCTATCTTTGAAATCCAGTAGATTTTAAATCAGAAGCCCTGGGTTCAAATCCAACTCTGCCCATTGAGAGCTGTGTGATCCTGGGCAGGTTAAAACTTTAATCTTTCTGGGCCTCGGTCTAAGATGACAGGTAGAGACCAACAGACCTCCAAGGTCCCCCTCCTGGTTCTAAATCTAAGATCCTGTGGTTGGTTGCATTTAAAAAGAAGAGCTTAGGAAGAATGCTGTTCAGAGCAGGGGAAGGTTTTAGGAATACAGTGAGAGACTGGGGTAGCGAGGGAAGCCCTCGGAACACAGCGGATTGATAGAGCTGACTGTGCCAACAGGCTGGCCATGGAGGTCCTTGGCACCCCCGGGGCAAGATGGTCTAAAGCCATGAACAATAGTGACTTTTATCAAGTTTAAAAATCAGCTTTGGCTCTTCAAGCCCCCTCTCATTATTCTCCCCAGTACCTTTCATCTAAGAAAGGGGAAGGGGGGGGGGTGAAAAAGAGGGACTACTCCACCAAGCAGCAAGATGTCTAAGTTTGTATTTGGGCCCCAAGGGACCTAGAAACACTCAAGAATTCTGCAAACTTTGCAGATCTAAGAGAAACAAGGTCAGACTTGAGGACTGAACAGACTTCAATATTATTGGGTTTCCCATCCCTTCTCCCTCCTGCTACCCCCACCCCCATCCTGTGTTGAGCATTGAGCCCATGTCCAAGCTGGACTTATCCAGGCTCAGTGTGGCCTTAAGGTTTAGTAAGGAGAGTTACTGGGAGAGATCATTGGCATTAAGAGGCCCCTAGCTGTTTGGCCCAGTTCAGGCCACCAGGCATGGCCACTGGTCTCTTTTCCCTCATCTCACCACCAGACCACAGGGCTTCCTGTGCATAAGGAGTGCTTTGCTGTGGGTAGAGCAGGTACACAGGGCCCCCCCAGTGGCTTAGGGGATACTTCTGAGGGAGCCATTTATTGAGTTGCCTACAGCTTAGAGGCCATGTCAAGCACAAAGAGCTAGAAGATGGGAGAGTTGGGTTGAGCCCCAAATCTGCCACTTGTTAGCTATCTGGCTGTTGGCAGCTCACTCTCTTCTCTGAACTTCAGACTTTTCATCTATAAAATGGAGGCAGTGTGGTGTGGTGGACCAGAGCATTGGTTTGGAGGCTAAGGACTCAGGTCCAAATCCCATCTCCTGCGTACTACCTGTGTGACCTTGGTCAGGTAACTTCATCTTCTGGTCTGTTTCCCCTCCCCCCCCAGTCAAAAGAGAGGGGTGACCTCTGGGGACTTTTCCAACTCCTCCAGCCAGGAGCTATTTGGAATAGCTCAACGCTTCTTACCTTTTGTCTTAGAGCCCTTTGGAATATGACTGATTCTTAGCATCATGCTTTTAAATATGTGAAAGAAAATGTACAGAGTTACAAAGGAAACCAATTATACTGCAGTATAGTTATCAGAATGTTTTTCTTTTTTGTTTGAGATCACAGGCTTCAGGTTAAGGACCCCTTGACTAGGCGATCCCTGAGGTGTCTTCTGACCTTGGCATTCTGTGATCCTGCCTGCTTCCTGCCTTGCCTGATGCTAGACAGACGGAGCATTTCAAGGATACCAAAGAAGCCAGCATAGGAGATGCCCTCAGGGATCTAGTGGTCTGGTGAAAGAGATCTTAGAATCATAGACTGAGATCTGGAAGAAAGCTCAGAGACCATCTAGTTCAACCTTCTTACAGATAAGGGAACTGAGGCCCCTGAAGGTTACCCAGGAAATGGTGGGATTTGAACCCAGGTCTATGCTCTTTCCACTCTCTCAAGCTGCCTGAGAAAAGGCTTTTGCCAAGTGAATCGATGTGAGGCCTCCACAGGTCCCTGAGGGTTGGCGTATGAGAGATACCAAAGTGATTGGCATGGACAGAGGAGTGTCAAAGGAGGCGGCAGAGACCAGCCTTTCACCCAACCAATATTTATGGAACAGCTTCCGTGTGCCCTGACCTTGTGCCAGTCTGTGCCTTGGGACAGATGAGAGAAATCTGGGCGATGCCTGGTGCTCTTCAGGAGCTCCCAGTCTGGTTAAGGAGACCCGACATTCGGACATGAAGCGAGAGTGAGGCGAGTGCTCAGATGGGTCATAGCACACCAGAGCTGGAAGAGTCCAGGGGAGGAAGTAGTCCTTGTGGCCTGGAGGCATCCTGGAGGGTTTCCCCAAGGAGGCGGGACTGTGGGCTAGGCTTTGATGGGTTGACAGCATTGGGGGAGGTAAAGAAATCCCTCCTTTGACATGCTGTCATCTTTTTGAGTTCATATCAGACGTCAGACTCTTGGTAGGACTGCCCTCCGTCCATTGGTCTCTTCTTTATGTGTCTCCAGTTGTTTACATATCATCTCCCCAGTTAGAGTGTAAGCATCTTGAAGGTAAAGATTGTTTTTGTCTTTCTTTGTATCTCCAACTTAGCCCAGTGCCCTGAATATTACACATGTTTAATAAATGATTGATCTAAGGAGACCCTGCCCTCAGGGAGCCTTCATTCAATTAGGAGGCCATAGGGATAGAAACTGGGATTTGACTGGGATTTCATTAGAAGAAGAAACTCCTGGGTGAGGAAACTCCCTGCACCAAGGCAGATCAGCACTTTCTGGGCAATCCATCAGAGGTGATCATTCATTCTACCTACAAACAGGGCTGTGAGGCTCAGACGTGGGTGAAAGGTTTATTTCTATGACAGTGAGCTCCTTGAGGGCAGCCTTTCCCTTCCTACTTCCTATAGCACTTGGTACAGGGCATGCACTGGAACATTGTTTTAATTGTGTGAACTACTAAACCCTAGCTGATTTCACTGCTAAATGTGGAGGTGAGAGGTAGGGGAGGGCCCCGATGGATAGGGGCAGGTGCTGGGAGGATCCCAAGGCAAGGACTTGGATTTGAACTGAAAGAATCAGAAGACTGGAGAGAGAAGGTTAAGCTTCCAGTGAGGGTTCCTCTCCCCAGGCCCCAATGAAATCAAGAAAAGGGATAGTGGCCAAGAGAATAAGGTCAGTTCAGTGAGGCTAACAACTCTCAGGTCTGTCAGAAACTTTTGTGGGGTGTGGGAGAGAGGCGTAACAGGAAAAAAAGGGTATTAGGGCAATTTTGCTGTCTGGACCATAGCTTCATATGTTTAAATCTTGACTGGACCTTAGAGACCATGTAATCAATCAAGTAACAAGCATTTATTAAGCCCCAACTGTATGCCAAGCACTGTACTAAGTGAGTGAATGAATGAACAATGAAGAATGAGTTTTTAAAAACACAGTAAGAATTTGCTATGTGCCAAGCACAGAATCAAAATACAGAAAGGGAATAAAAATGCAGAATGGAAAACAGTCTCTTCCCTTGAAGAGCTTAGGTTTTAATAGACAGAGACAACAGAGAGGGAAATGGGCGTGAGGGCAGGACCCTTTGGTTTGGAAGGTTACGGGGCAGGTGGAGCCAGGGTGAGGAGTCTGTCCCATTCTTTTCAGTAGCAGCGGGAGTGTGGCTTGATGATGGGTCCAGAGCTAGACAGTGGAGGGAGACACAGAGAGCCTGAAGTTTCAGAGAAGATGGCCAAAGAATAAAATTGCTACAGCCCCTAGATTCGGTGACCACGTGGGCCACTCTCCAGTCAGGACAGGACAGGTGCTATGGTCAAAGCACAAAAAGAAAATCCCTTCTCTCAAGGAGCTGATGTTTGATTGGTCCAACTTTCTCCTTGAGACCCAGAGAAGGGGACTTGCTCACACTCCCAGAGGTAGTGTGTGACAGGGGCGGGATTCAAACCCAGGACCTCTGACTCCAAACCTGGAACTTATGTCAAGGTACCTTGCTGCTTGTACTCTGATTCAGGTTCCTCCCCAACTCTGGGGCTGTAGGTTGTTCTCTGTTGATATTACCAACCCTCCCTGTCCTTACTCTAGGGCAACTGATGGGACTAAAAGCTTCAAGAGCCCTCTTGGAGTGTGGTTGGGGCCATAGGTGCTGGGGGCTGGACTTGTTGGGATTTCCTCCTGGCCTTGGAGTTCCTTGGCAGCCTAGATTAAAAACAAGTGTGAGGTAAGTGAGATCAACTGAGCTGGTGGTGTACTGGGCAATGCCACCCTTAAGTGGAACAGTTGCCAAGTCCTCCCTCCTCGAGGCAGCCTTCCCTGACTAGAGCAGCCCTTCCCTGACCGTCATGAGAACAGTTCAGTATTGCTTTGTGTGTGTGTGTCTACATGGGGTCTTGTCTCCGCAGCCAACAGGGAGTAGTGGGTAGAGTGTGACCTGAAACCAAGAACACCTAGGTTCAGATCGTGCCTCCAACACTTTAGTAGTTGTATGGCTCTGGGCAAGGCGCTCCTACTGAACCTCAGTTTCCTCATCTGTAAAATGAAGGGGTTGAATGAGAGTTCCCTTTGGGTTCCAAGTCAATGATCCCATGGATTGGGACTAAGCTCCCAGAGGGCAGAAATCCTTTTCATTTGTTCTTTTTCTCCTCAAACTTAACTGGGACACATAGAGGCCTGATCAGCGCCCTCCAGGGATAGAGTCATTGTTGAGTCTACTGAAGGAATTGAGAGCCAGGGAAGCCAAGGTCTTAGAGACAGGGACCTCAGAGGCCATCTAGTCCAAACCCTTCATTCAGATGAGGAAACAGAGGCTGAGGGAGATCGTAACTTGGCCTCAATGGGCCATGGCTTTATAGCTGGCAGGGACCTTAGAGGTCTCAACTGGTCCAGCCTCTCATTTTACAGGTGTAGAAACTGAGGCTTGGAGTGATGACTTGGCCAGTCACATGGGCAGTGAGTGGCAGAGCTAAGGTTTAAACCTCAGTCTTCTGATCCCAGAACCAGCCTCCTCCCCCTTTACTCATAGCACCTCTGTGTCCAGTTGTGGAGCCAGAGAAGTACAGGAGCCCATGATGTATCCAGAAGTCATAAGACTCTCTTGATGACTTAATGTCCCTCCCCGCCCCCAGCCTCTGTGCAGTTAGGCTCAGTCATCCCCTGTCCCCACCCTGTCCCGGCTTCCCACTTCCCCATGTGGGGCTGTGACTCAGAGATTATGGTGGAACTGGAAGGAGGGCAGGGATCTTGTCTCATCTTCAAATGTCCCACGGTGCCCTCCATGGACCATTCATTACCTGAACTGTTCCTGAGATGTTTCAGCATAGTTGATTTTTTTTCTATTAGATCCACTTCTGAATCTCTCTTCCTTCTCGGAGGTGAAGAAGAATTCAGTGAATCAGGAGGTGTTGGGTTCTCCTCTTGGCTTCACTGCTGACTCAATCTGTGCCCCTGGCCTAATCCCTTAATTGGTTCATGCCTCAGTTTCCCCCTCTGTAAAAACATAAGGGGATTGGATGAGCCAAGTGCTAAGGTCTTTTCCATTTCTGGCATTCTCTGGCTCTCTGGCTTATGAATCAGCTCTTCAACTACTCCTTGAGAGGAAAAAATACCTTTTGAAAAATGAATGGTTTTTGTGAATGTTTTGAGTCACATGACCCCATTCATTCACCCATTTGGGTGTAGGGAGTGGAAGATCCTGAGACTGACAGTGAAGTTCTCCCCCTCCCCCAGAGATGGAGAGGTGGTCAGCCTTCCTTGGCATCTGCATCTGTGCCCTCCTGGCTGACCAGAGTGGGCAGCATGCTCCGTGGTTTGGGACATCTGCCCAACAGCTGGAGGGATGCCTAATGGGGTCCCTCCCTCACAGCTCAAACATCCTTCCTGGCCTGGCTATTTCCCTTCATCCTGAGCTGGCCCTTTAAGGGAGCTTGGGCAAAGACTCAGACCAGCATTTAGCATGTGATCGATCCCTGGGAGAGCAGCCTGCCCATTAAAAGGGAAGGCAGGAGGCGGCTTAATGAATATTTTAAGGGACAGACCTTGAACTTGGCCCATCCGGAGGGGCTGGCCCGGAATTGCTCATTCAGCTTGGGACAGAGGCTATTTTTACCCAGGGAAGAACTCCTGGGTCTTTAGCAAGCCAGGGCTGTGGGCTCCTTGTCTCTCCCCTCTCCATACACACACTGACAGCCCCCCTCCCCCCCACTGACAGCCCCCTTCCCCCCACACTGACAGCCCCCCTCCCTCACATTGATAGGCCCCCTCCCCCCACACTGACAACCCCCATCCCCTGTACTGATAGGCCCCATCCCCCCCACTGACAGCCCCCATCTCCCCACACTGAGAGCCCCCTCCCCCACATTGATAGCCCCCCTTCTTCCCTCCTCCCCCCCAATCCTGTGACTGAGCAAAGAAGGACCCTGGAGCTCTCCTGTGCCCTCTACTTTCCAGGGGCCCCCGGCTGCTGGACAGACGTTGGCATGGAGAGGTCACTAAGCCCACCTCCTGGCAGCCTTCTTTAACCTTCTTCACTCAGTAAGACAGCATGCCTTTATTAAGTACTTTACCTATACTTTATTAAGTACACAGTAGGAAGTTGGGGCTTGGATATGAGAAGAGCATCATCTGTCTACCTCCTCTGGCCATGGAGCCCCCCTGCTGTGCTGCCTATGAACAGGAGCAAAGTATGGCCCTGCCTTCAAAAGACTTCCTTTCTGTGGGGGAGGGGCACTCTTAGTAAATACAGTATGTACAGATAGTAATGGGAGAGTCTGGAGAAGGTTTGTGCAGGAGTTGGCACCTGGGCTGAGCTTTGAAGGAAGGTAGAGATTCTGCTGGGGAGGTAAGAGAGAATGCATGTCAGGCCTGGGAGCCGCAGGTGCAAAGGTCTGGAGGTCAGAGATTGATTGTCCCATATGAGGAACAGCAGATGGACCCATTTATCCAGAACATGTAGAGTCAGAACGGGGGTGGAGGGGTGGAGCAATCAATAATAAGCCTGGAAAGGTAGGCTGGATGCAGGCTGCAGAAACCTCTAAGTACTTGGCCAAGGGCTATGGACTTATTTCCCCTAGATGCAGTCATCTCAAAAGTCTCATGAATTAGGAGAGATGATGATGTGGTCAGATGCTCAGTGGCCCTCACAGTTGTGTGTGCTAGACAAGGTCATAGGGACTACAGAGATCTCATCTATCTCTTTACAGATGGGGAAACTGAGACCCAGAGAGAAATGACTTGCCCAAACCAGCGTAAGGAGTAACAAAAGTGAGATTTTGAACTCAGGTCTCCTGACTTCAAATCCCTGGTGCTTACCCCTGCCCCCAGTCATGCATTACCCACCCCCAGCTTAGGGTGAGAGAGAGAAGATGGAGTGTACTGGGTGGGCCTCAGAGGCAGCATGGGCACAAAGGTGTCATGGGCACCTTTTTCTGGAAGGCAGATGTTCCACTTCTCCAGGCCTCAGTTTCTCAATCTGTGTGAAGCAAGGAGGTTAAATCCGATGACCTCTGAAGTCCCTTCCCACCCACCCCAAAGTCCTGTGACTCTACCCCATTCCTTGGTCACAGACTGACCCAGAAGAGGCAGCAGGGATAGAGCCCTGGAGCTGGACCAGGAAGACTTAGTTTTGAATCCCACCTCAGACACTTAGAAGCTCTGTGACTAGGACAAGGAGCTGACTTTTCTGGGCCTCAGTTTCTTCGTATGTCAAACAAGGGGGCTGGACTGGGTGGCCTCTGAGGACCCTCGCAGCTCCTGTAATCCCTACCATGAGCCAGCTGGTTCGGGGCAGCCCACTCCCTCTCCTCTGTGTCTTACAGATGGGACAGCTGCAGCCATGGGGATGGGTGGATAGCAGGGTAGGAATGCCACCCGTGATATCATTGGAGCTCTGGGCATGTATCAGGGCTCCCAGGGCCACATCCTGACACCAGTCGCTCAGCGGATCTTTACAGAGATCTCCTGTTTCTTCAGGGTCATGGTCAATCTTGTGGAAGTTCAGAGGAGACATTAGGCTGGCTCATTTGTCCTGTGACTGCTCACAGCTGGCTGTCCATCCTGCTGATAGACAAGACCCATAGCCCTGAAACGACTGGAAAGAGTCCAACTCAGGCTTCAGTCAAGGGCCAAATAAGTGGTGCCGTCAGTATGGCAGAGGTTCAGAGGACACCACAGCCCTGTAGGGATCTCTAGCAGTTAGGGAAGACCCCTCAGAGGAGGTGAGAGTTGAGTTTGCTCCCTGAAGGATGGCTAGGAGTTAGGTTGGTGGAGAGGAGGCAGGGACTCTTCTCCAGGAAAGGAGGTATAAGGGAGAGAATGAGCACCGTCTATTTGTAAAAGTATGAAAGTAAGGAAACCTAGTTGAATGTGGCTGAAACTTCTGTAGAAATCAAAGAAAGAAAGGATCTATATGTACAAAAATATTTAGAGCAGCAATTTTTGTGGTAGTCATAAAAAGGGAAACCGAGGTGGTATCCAATGGAGAATGGGTAAATGTATTGTGAAAGTTACTGTGTCATAAGAAAAGTAGACAATTCCAGAGGAAACTGGAAGATTCCTACAAACTGATGCAGGGTGAAGTGAGCAGACCCGGCAGAAAAATGTATGTGGTGAAAACGAACCTTAAAAGACTGTAGAAGTGATCGACTGACTGCCGGATTGGCGATGGGTTTAAAATGCAGGAGAGGCAGCTAATCCAGCGTGGTTAATGTGGACGTCTGTTCTGAGGGACAATGCAGCTACATGTGGAGAGTTTCATTTATTTATGTGACTAGGGGGTGAGGATAGTGGGACAGACTTTTATTTTTTAAATCCTGCTTGTTCATTGAATGTTTAAAAAAATAAGGATTTGGGTAGGGGAGGAACAAAAGAGGCATAGGAGTGAAGACTGATTAGTAAGGGTTGAATGTGGTTGAAGGACAACTAGGTGGCCAAGAGGATAGAACAATGGGCCTGGAATCAGGAAGACTAAAGTTTGGAAATTTACTGCATGTGTGACCCTGGGCGAGTCACTTTACCTCTGTTTGCCTTGGCTTCCTCATCTGTAAAATGGGGATAATAATCATTGCACCCCCCCTCCCCGGGTTGTTGTGAGGATCAAAGAAGAAAATGTTTGTGAAGTGCTTAGCACATAGTAGGAGCTTTAAAAAAAACTTGTTCTCTCCTTGAATACCAGCCAAGATCTTAGATGTACATCCATACACACATCCACTCACACACATGCACACACACGTGTATATGCACACACACGCACTTTGGCACAGGCCTAGGGATACCCCAATTTGGCAAGCACTTCCTGACTGCCTACCAAGTGGGAAACTCTTTTTGAAAGGGATGAAATGAAATACAGCCTCTGCCTTCTAGGAGCTTACAGTCTAGTCTTTTTCCTTTTCCTGGATTGGGCCTGTGATATTGCTGGTGTGGTCAGGGGGCTCCTGGGTAAGGGAGCTCCCTCACCAGAAGCTCTGTGACTTCGAGCCTCAGCATTACTGGGAGAGACACCTGGAGTGATAAGAACTCCGGTGAGCCACTGCCCACAAAGAGCCTCTGGGAAAGGAGGAAGCCGTGGCTCTGGAGTCCAGGCCCTCATCTGTGTCTCCTCCTTCACCAGGAGGCTTTGCCTCTCTCTGGGCATCGGCCAAATGAAGGGGCTGGGCTCGGTGCCTCTGAGGTCCTCTCTGATTCTACATCTGTGCTTTGCTGAAGCTCTCCACTGATCCTCAAGAGACCCCTTGCAGTACAAATATTGGCCCCACTTTATAGATGAGACCATTGAGGCAGAAGGCGAATGACCTGCCTGCAATCCCCTCACTAGTAAGTGACAGCATGGAGGAAGGAGCCTGGCTCTCATGCCCTTTCCTGCCTCAGTCCACCAAGCCTTGCCTAGGCTTCCCCAAAATGCCCTCATGCCAGTTCTGGGGTCAGCGAAGCTCTGGTCTTGTTTCCCTGATGCTTCCTGAGGCAGGATGGTTGTCTAGGGGCTTGGCTGTTGCTTATTGAGGTAGCTGTGCATCGCCACGCAGACAGCCTGGGACTTGGAGCTGGGAAGACCTAAATTCTAATTCTGCTTCACGCACTTAGCAGCTGTGTGGCTCTTCTAGCACCTGCCTCATAGGACAACTGAGAGGATCCAATGGGATAACGTATGTTTAGTACTTGGCAAACCTTAACAAGCTATGTGAGTGCCAGATATTATGGTCCTCATTACCGTTGTTCTAGGAGCAGGGCTAGGGGGTGGGAGATGAGACTGTGCATGGGCAGGACTCTGTGGGCCCATAGTAGGGGAAGCTCCCTCAGGCACAAGTCCGCCCTGTCTCAGTGGGAGCCATTGTCTGTGGGTTCAGAGCTGACGGGCATCTGACGGGCATCTGGCGTGTGATTTCTTTTTCCTGTTGTTCTCCCTTTTCCTCAGACTGATCCCAGTCCAGAGTGGGATTGGGGTGGGGGGTCTGTTCTTCTGCTCACCCCCCCCCTCCGCATCCACCGAACCCAGCATCCTGCCTCTTCCTTCACACACACCATGAGATGTTCCTAGGAATGACTTTCAGGAGAAAGGAGGGGCAAGGGATATATTTAGAAGCGAAGGTGATTTAAAAACAAAAGATCCCAGCAACAACAACAGATTTGAAAGAGAGAGAATTGGTAGCAGGTAGCTGGCTCTCTGGGCTCTGTCCCCTCCCCCTCCTCATCCCCTCCCCTAAACAAACCCAGATCCTGGCAGAGCAGACTGCCTGAGGGTCTCAGCCCTCTGCAGCAGAAGGAGGGAGGGAGAGGGGTACATGTGTGTGTGTGTGTGTGTGTGTGTGCCTGCCTGCTTGCCTGCCTGCATATGTTTAGATGAATAGATGCTTCCTGGCCCAGGGAGACAACTACTGCCTTCCCCTCACCTCCCTCCCGACCCTCCCCCTCCGTCAGCTGCCATCATATCTCACATCCATCTTGTGCCCAGATGATTTCAGAACAAAAGGAAGAATAAACATTTCTCTTTAAGAGCAAGAAGCAAGGTCAAATGGGCTTCAGTTGAACTGGGAAGAATTAACCTGTCTCCCCATCCCTCCTTTCCCACCTACGCTCATTCTGGGGGAATGAATGGATGGATGGGTGGATGGATGGATGGATGGATAGAGAAGGGCGAGCACTTGGGGAGGTCGTTGCTTTGGCACAGCCCTTCTGTCTGTCTACCTTCTCCCCAGTTCTGCAGGATTGAGGCTTGGAGGGCTCCCAGGGGGAGAGGGGTAGGCAGCTGAGCTACTGCCACTTTCCTTCAAAGGAACAAGAGACAGGGACCTCTGTGGCATTTCTTCCTTTGTTTCACAGTCTCCCTTGTGGGTAGCAGCAAGAACAGCCCTTTCCCCATACCAAGTGGCACGGTGATACAATTCAGCAATGTGGGCTCTCCTTCCTGCCCCTGGTGCACACCCCAGCCCCCCGTGTCTTTTCCTCCTGGGGGGATCCTTGTCTGTGGCTTGTGGCATATCCTCCATGAAGAATCCCTTCAGTGGACTGGGTACCTTCCTCTGCATCTCTTAGAATCCATGCAGCCCTGAAGTAGGAGTTTATAATCATAGATCTGCAGCTGAAAATCCAGCCCTGTCATTTCATAGGTAAGGAAACTGAGGCCCAGGGAGGTTGGATGCCACCCAGGTAATAAGCATCAGAGAGGTGACTCGAGTGCCAGGCCCACTTACTTCCACTGTGTTGTGCTGGAGGGCAAGTATTCATCTTCCCACTTTGCAAATAGGAAACCTGAGTCTCCCATGGGTACCTTCCATCTGAATTCCTTCATTCCTCGTTGTGGGACCGATTGGCCTCTCCCTGTGCAGTTACCCACGGCCTCAGAGATAGTTGGTTCTGGCACTGTTCTCAGACATTGTTGGGATGAGGCTAGAGCTGGGGGTCTCTCCATCCCCGTTCTGTGAGACTTGTTCTTCGGTGTCTGGGACAGTGCATAATTTGAAGCCGTGTGCATTTCTGGTGTGTGGTTACGCAGGATTTAGAGCTGAGAGGTCGTCCAGACCAGAGGCGTCCAGCACATGGCCGGCAATACTCCAAAGTATGGCCTGAACCAAATTAAAATGTAATTGGGAAACATTGTACAAAAGAAATCAAATGCAAATTAATATGTGTTTTTCTAAATCATACATATCACGCAGGGATCCTTCTGTATGACTCTGTTTCAGCTTGACTTTACTGACCTAACTACCCCATCCCCTTCTCTCAGCTGACGAAACTGAGCTCCAAGAGAGGAATTTGACTTGCTCAGGCAAGTAGGAGTCAGGATTCAAACCCAGGTCCCCTGCTCCCCAAATCCTGGTCTCCTTCCACTTGCTCACATGCTCAGGAAGGAGAATCTGCATCCATAATGTATGTACCTCTAAGCAGCAAGAGGAGGCAGAGAAGTAATGACCCGAGAGCCAGCCTCAGCTAAGGATGACCCCAGTGCCAGCCCTGGCTTTGACCCTCTGCAGGCCCAGACAACTTTCTTCAGATTGTGAGTGGGAGAGAAAGTCCCTGGCTGCATTAGGAGAGGAGCATCCTCCTCCAGGAATTCTAGGCAAATGATTTCCCAGGCCCAGGCCCTATCTCTGTGCTTGTATAGATAAATATATCTATAGGACATTCTATAGACAAAGATATGTTTGTAAGTAAACATGTTTATGACTAAACATATCTGTAGACTATTTTATAGATAAATATATTTTTATAAACATATCTATCGATAAACACCCATGTAACATTCTATAGATAAACATCTGTTCCAAGATATACATCTAGAAAGAGAAATGATATTCCCTTGTTCTCTTCTCTAAATAGACAATATTTATATGTGCATACGTGATTGATAAAAGCAGCAGAGTACTGGACTTGGAGTGAGGAAGAGGCATGAGTTCAAATCCAGCCTTGTTTGGTTCCTGTGTGACCCTGGACAAGTTGCTTAATCTCTGTCTGCTTCAAATAAAATGGGGTTTATAATGGCACCTGCCTTGCAGGGTTGCTGTGTAAAGCCCTTTGCAAACCCTAAGTCATTATATAAATATAGCCTATTAGCATGTGTAATGTATGAGTACATATGGAGAGAGAGAGGGAAAGTAGGAGGAGAAGGTAGGATTTCTCTCTAACTGTAAAGAAGTGACCCCTGATGTGAAAAGATCAGATTTAACCATGTGAAGCCTATAATGATGTGAGGCCAGAAAAGGGGGTACCGTCAATAAGGGTGATGATCCAGGATGATGAAGCCCTGCCCCATGGTGGCAGACTAGAAAGGGGACCAGGACCAGGACTGGGACCAGGACTGGGAGTAGGACCAGGAGGGACCTGAGCTTCCAGACCTGGCCTTGAAAGATGGGGTGGCCGTTTAAGGAAGGAGAAGAGAGAAAGAACAAAGGCAGAATCCAGGAAGCAGAATGGAAGAGGTCAACTTGCATCGGATTTAAGGGGGACTTACTGGAGCAGCCCCTGCTGTGGAGGGGTCGCTGCCCTCAGCCCCCAGCCTCCTCCTGGGCTCCTCGAGCTCACCCGAGGTGCAGCTTTCTTTCCGTTTCCCAGCAGCATTTGATTATGTGCATTTGGAGTACACCAGGAGAAGCCTCAGTCCCACTGTGGCTTCTGGCTGGTGCCCCTCCCCCCACCCTCCCCCTCTTGCTGTCAGGCATCCTGCGTTCCAAGATGCGAATAGACTTTAAAATTAGCCTGAGTGAGACATGATGAGGAAGGTAAATCCATTGACAGAAAAAAGAAGAAAAAGCCAGTATAAATGATGACATGATATAAAGGCAAAAAGCAGCCGGTGCTGAGCAGCTGCAGGAGAGGGGTTAGGCTGGGGGGGGGAGAGGCGTCGGCAGGTGACACATCGGCTCCTCCCGCCACCCTTGCTGTCCCAGAGAGAGGGGTGCTGCCATTATCCAAAGGCGTTTCCATAGAGATTCTTAGGTGCTGCTGCCCAGCTCTGTTTTCTCTTCTCAGAGGTTTCCCTAGGTGGGTGGGGGAAGGATGGAGGCTCTGCCCTGAGAGAGGGTGGGAGACAAGCCTGAAATGCTGACCTCCCCCAGGAGCGGAGAAGGAAATGGCAAAGGTTCAGGTCACTTCCCAGGGTATGGTAAAAAGAGCATCGATTTAGGAATCACAGGACCATGGTTGAGGATTACTGCCTGTGTGATCCTGGACAAGTCACTTGACTTCCCTAGGCCTTAGTTTCCTCATCTGAGAAGTGAAGAGATTGGACTAGATGGCATCTAAGGTCTCTTCCAGCTCTGGACCTAGGAGGCCCTACCTGGGGCACCTGGGGGAGGGGTCAGTGGATGGGGGAAATTAGGGGGATTGACCTGGAGGAAGAAGAGTCCTAGGAGCAAAGGTCAGCCTGGGTAGAGGGTCTGGCCCTTCTCTGTAGGCTGCTTATCTCAACATCCATCTGTCAGTGAGGTGGGGGGTGTGTGTGTGTGTGTGTGTGTGTGTGTGTGTGTGTGTGCGCGCGCGTGTGTGTGCACGCGCGCATGTGTGTGTCTGTCTGTCTGTGTTTCATTGCTTATTAGACTGAGCTCTTTGGGAATGGGAATTGTTTCTTTTTTTGTCTTTCTTCATATCCCCACCACTTAGCAGAGTACCTGGCATGTAGGTGCTTAATTAATGCTTGTTAGACTAGCTGACTGCTCATCTATATCTAGCACAGACACTACTCCCTGTTCTGTTACATGCATGTTTCAGTGGTTTGGTCAGGTTCAGCTATTATCTCATCCTGTGCTATCCACAGCCAACTAACTGTTCCTCTTGGAGCCTCTGTTTTCTCATAATCTGCAAAAGAGGGTGGGGGAGGGGGGAGGTCAGGGAGGAGTGATCTCTAAGGTCATTTGTGATCTAAATTGACTTAACCTTTGTTGCCAGCCTGGTATGTGAGCATTTGGAAAGGGAAGCATTGGTCACCAAGAGCCAGCATGTCTTCATCAAGAGAAGCTTAGGCCAGACTCTTTCATTTCCTTTTTTGACAGGATAATTGGGATAGTGGATAGAGAGCCAGACTCAGTTGACCTGGCATACATGCTGGCTTCAGGACCCTGAACAAGTCACTTCTTAGACCATCCTCAGTGCGCCAAGCAATGCTCTAAGTTACAGAGCAGGAACCAACTGTTTCCTCACTTTGCACCTATATAATGCCCCTGTACCAATGATATCACTGGTCTGAACATTAGCAGAAGAACTCTGGCTTAGCAGGTCAGGGGAATGCTGTAGATATTGTTCACCTGGATTTTAGCAAAACATTGCAGAATTCCTACGGTGGTATCTGGATAGACAAGATAGAATGACACGTACTAGACAGGACAGGCAGGAGGAGGATTTGGTAGTTTGGCAATCAGCTGATCCGATGCAAGTGACCAGTTAGATGAATTGGGTTCAATTTAGAGTGAGGTTTCTTCTTTCCTTCTGTGTTACAGACCTGCCTGGCAGTCTGGTGAAGCCTATGGACCACCTCTTTAGAATGACATTTTTAAATAATCAGGGGAAGTACTAAATTTCAATTGGAAGTTAGTGAAAATAAGGAGTTATATATAGATATATGTACATATATATGTATATAATAAATAATCCACACATCCAAGTTCATGGACCTCCCAGAATTTATTCTCAGACCCCTGACTTCTAGGGGATGCCCCAGGGATCGCTTATTGGCCATGGAACATTCAGCATTTTTCATTGGTCACTTAGACAAAGCCAGAAGGGGAATATGCCTGAGTAAGCCCCCTGAGGGCAGGGGCCCTGTTCATTCATTCATTCGTTCATTCATTCATCACTTTATTTCCCAGAAGGCTGTCACGAGGTGTCAAAACTCTCACCCCACAGACTCCTTCAATATTGCTAACCAGAAATGATCCCAAAGGTGAGCTCCACCATTCCTTCCACTCAGTCAACAAGACTGGGACAGAGAAGGCTGGCAATCTCCAAAGTGGCAAGTGCCATCCCTTCCTCAGCAATGCATCTAAAGGAAATCCACTCAGTGAGTGTTTCCTAGGGACCTGCTATGTGGATGAGCGTATATTGGACACAAGTAAATGTGCAAACGAGTAGTAATTTTAGCCCTTAAGGCATAGTTCTCAACCTGTGGGTCACGACCCCTTTGGGAGTCAAATGACCCTTTCACAGGGGTCGCCTAAGACCATCGGAAAACTCATATTTCCTCTGGTCTTAGGAACCCAGACACCACTCCGCTATCTGTCTCCAGGCAGGTCTGCCCACATGCAGATACACCCACATACAAGAATTAAAGGGTCGTGGCATTAGGAATGTTGAGAACCACTGCCTTAAAGATTTGCAAGGTACTTTTCCTACGGTATCTCATTTGAGCTTCACCATAGGAGGAAGTAGGCTCTCTTATCCCCATTTTACAGATGAGGAAGCATCTCTCTGAGAGATCTTAAGTGACTTGCCCAGAGATACTCAACTAGTAACTACCATCTGAGACCATCATCATCATAGCCAATATCTACGTAGTGCCCCTGGGTGCCAGGCTCTGTGCTAAGCATTTGACGATTATTATCTTGTTTGAGCCTTACAACAACCCTGGGAGGGAGGTGCTATTATTATCCTAATTTTTTACAGATGAGGAAACTGAGGCAAACAGGGGTTGGATGACTTGCCCAGGGTCCCACAGCTTGTAAGGATCTGATTTGAATAGGTCTTCCTGACGCCAGGCAGCTATGTGGAGCTACATGGATTGGGAAGGGGAGAGACCTGAGACAAGAGACCCATTAAGAGGCTACTGGGACATCCAGGCAAGAGGTGCTGAGGGTCTGAAGCAGAGTGGGGGCCGTTTGAGTGGAGAGGAGCAGACGTTTGGAGACTGATCAGATGTGTGGAGTGAGGAACTGAAGATGATGTGGAATCTGTGCATCTGGGGGACTGAGAAATGGAGGTGCAATTGGCATGAAAAGGGAAGTTCAGAGAAAGAGGGAAGCAGGGAAAAGATAAGGAGCTCACTTTGGGACCTGTTAGGTCAGACATGGTCACGACTAACCGAAAATGTCAAAACACTCAGGAGAGAGACGGCTCTGGGTATAGAGACAGCTGCTGAGAGAGAATAGGAAACTGAACCCTTGGCAACTGACGAGGTCACCAGGAGCCAGAGTGGAGAGAGAGAAGGACCCAGGACAAAACCTTCAGCAGCCCCAAACTCAGGACTTGGGACATGCATGATGGAGGATCCAGCAAAGTAGATGGGGCAGAGAGCAGTTAGACAGGACAGAGAAACACCAACATACCCTGACTTACAAAGCCAGCCCCTCAAGATGCCAGGCCAGCAAGGCAAACACATTAGGGGAAACAGAGGTGACTGATGGATCCCTCCTTTCATAGCACTGTGCACATAGTAGGTCCCTAAGCAATACTCCCAGAGTTGATTTCACTCGGTCTCATTGCTGGGGAGGGGATGGCACTTGCCAGTTTGGAGGTGACCAGCCCTTCTCTGTCTTAGTCTTATCTTTGTTGACTGCTCCGGCTGAGTGGAAGGGATGGTGGAGCTCACCTCTGGGATCATTTCTGGTTAACAGTATTGAAGGAGCCCATGGGGCGAGAGCTCTAACACCCCATGACACCCTCCCTGAAAACACAGCTCTCTTCATAAAAGCATTTTGCTTTAAGAATGGGTGCTGGAAGGCCCACCTTCCCTCACTGGGGAATGGCTGTAGCCCACCTGCCACTTGATTCCCCCAAAGGGCTGGGCTGAACTACCCGCCAGGGAAGTCTTCTCCTAAGTGTCCCCCAAAACAACCTCCCTTGGAACTGATAGTGCCACTTTGTTTCATAGTGTCAATTTGTCAAACCCTTTTCTACCAGAAAAGGCTTTGGCTTGAGTTCCTGCCTTCACCCTATCCTCAGGAGCTTGGGGTACCTTTAACTGACTTTCAGCAGAGCTGTTTCTGTGAGAAGACAGGATGGTGTGGTGGATAGAACACTGGATTTGAGTCAAGAATAACTAGGTTCACCAGATACTTAGTGCCACTGTGGACAGGTCACTTCATCTCCCTCGGTCACAGTTTTCTCACCTGTATAATGTGGGGGTTGAACTCAAGGTCTTCTGTGGACCCTCCCGGCTCTATATTTGTGATGCTGTTAGGATTTAGACATCCCTACAAATGGGCCTGTACACATTCACAGCCTCCCACAGACCCACCTCCTCTACTGGTGACCTTGACCATACATCCCCCACTTAAACACTTTGGGCCCAACCCACAGCTTTTCTCTCCTGGCTAGTGAACTCGGAGGAAACCTCAGAGGATAGATGTAGATGCTACCTCCATTAAGGGCAGAGAGGTCCATCTCTTGGGGATTTTCTGGGCACAAGCCTAGCTTGGTAGAGGCTTCCTCTGGCATAAGGGTTTTCCCGAAGTAGGGGAAGGTGGGGGGGAGTCAGAGATGATGGAGGACTGGGTACTTTCTGCTGACTTCCTTTCAGCTCAGTGCCTTTTGTTGGTGGAAACAATTGGCTTGGCTAGAAGTCAATATCTTTGTGTATTCTCTCTCCAATCACACACTGCCTTGTGGAAGGCTCTCCTAGCCTCCCACCCCATCCCCTTACTTCCAGGGCCCCAGGGAGCCCTGCAGCCTGGACTCTGGGTGGAGTCTGGGATTGCAGAGGGGGAGAGGTGTATCTAGAGAAGGGGACTGGAGAGAGGAAGGGGAAGCCTGGGGAGGGGGAGGGAGGAGCAAGGGGGTCAGGCTCTTTCTGGGTCACGATCCAGGAGTCCCAACTTCCTCTCTCCCTGCGTCTGCCTTGGTCAGCTCTTACAGGGGCAGAGCCAGATGGGTATGAGTATTGAACAATCTGCAGGCCCATTCTGCCGGAGGAAAACCTTTCAATTCCCTTTGGGGGCTATGGTCCCTATCTGCTGCCCACCTCTTTTCTTGTTCTCCTGCTCCTCGTGCCTCTGCCCCAAGCCCAGGGGCTTAGAGGCCTCATGGGCCTGGGGCAGCTCTAACCACCTGTTCCCCTGGGGCTCTGGTTTCTGCTGGCTCCAGACTCCTTGGCCATGGTGGCCTGCAGCTGCCCTCCACCCAGTGGGGGCTGTTACAGTGGCGCCAGGTCAGGCTGAGGGCTGTGCCCTGGCCCCTGGACAAGAAGCCACCTGCTTCCCATGGGTCCTTCTTTGGAAGTGAGGCCAACGTGATTCTCAGCTTGATCTCCCACACTGAGCTTGGGGGAGGAGCGGGGAGCTAGGTCCAAGGAGCCTGGTTTCAGCAGAAGCCTGGATGTCAGGACTCCTGGGGTCTATTCCCAGCTTTGATGTTGAATCCCTGAGAGGTGACATTGGGATGCTCCTACCTTGGGCTTCTTCAAGGAGGAGGAGTACAGCTTCTCTCCTTGATGTTCAGCAGGTACAATCTGGAGTCTAGCATTCCAGAATGAGGAAAGAGGATGCCGCAGCTAGCTTGTCTTCCTAGACCACAGATCATATCCCTACTGGATCTAACATTCAAGGCCCTCTTAAATTTGGCTCCAACCTACCTTTCCTTATCTCCCATTACTCAACTCAGTCCCACAGAGAGAGGGATTCCCCCTGCCCTCCTCTATGCCACCACCCTTGGCCACCCTCTTCCATAATGTTCTCTCCAGAATTGACTTGATGGTGTCCTCGAGACAAGAAAATCTATCCAGGTCTGTAGGACAAGAACTCCACCCACCAGGCAGCTTCCCAGAACAAAGACCTAGAAAGCCTCTACCTGGTCTGGCTGTGCTGGAGAAGACAAGGCTTCATGTCATCATCAGGACAGGGCCAAGGGACACAAACAGCTTGGGGAGCCCTGCTGTGAGAGGCCAACAATTTACCAACCTGCAAGTGGTACTTAGGGTCCCCCTGCCCATTAGGAGGCTTTGTCTGCAGAAGATCCCAAAGATCTCCCTGGCTACTGGCCCGTTGCTGCCATCAGTGATGAGACCACTGGCCTGTAGCTATCTGCAAGGGTCCCTGCTGGGCAGAGCACCTGCCATTCCTCCTAGGGAGTGGCTGCGTTTCCAGCAGGAGCTGAGTGTCCAGCTTGTGCCGATTTAAACTCAATCAATAGCAATTGATTATTAAAAACATATTTTTCAGTGCCTTAGGGGTAGCAGGTCCATCAGAGGACAATTCAGTCACCACAGAATTGGCTCTTTACACTCTGCTTTTAATTAACTCGTTGGCCTTGGAGCTCACTGGGAGAACATGATGTCCTCTGGCCCTGACTTGACTTTACAGGAAGAAGATGGGGCTAACGAATAGAGGAAGTTTGCGGCTTTCCTCTTCAGGGCTTGGTTCAGGCCCTGGGGGAAGCTCATTCAGAGGACAGATTGGAGCGGGAAGGGAATAAGCATTCATACAGCACCTATTGTGTGCCCAGCATTGTGCTAAGCACTTCACAGATATCATCCCATTGGATCCAAGCTATCCCAGATGGCAGGAGGGGTACGAAGCTCCTTGAGGACAGGCTCTTTATTTGACCTTTGCACCATCAGGGCCTGGCACATAGTAGGCACTGAACTATGTGCTTCTTGATTGATTGATCAGAATCTCAACTGCTGCCATCCCTTCACCCTGCCCGATCTCCTCTTTTTGGAGTAGCTTTGAGAACTGTGGCCAGGTCTATCGTCACTCTTGTTCTTGGTCAGTTGTAACTGACTTCATGACCCCTTTTGGGGGGTTTTCTTGGCAAAGATACCGGAGTGGTTTGCCATTTCCTTCTCCAACTCATTTTACAGATGAGGAAACTGAGGCAGACAAGGTGAAGTGACTTGCCCAGGGTCACACAGGTAGGAAGTATCCAAGGTCAGATTTGAACTCAGGAAGATGAATCTTCCAGATTCCAAACCCAGGGCTCCATGTACTATGGCACCACCTTAGCTCTCCTTCGATTCCCTGGTCAGAAGACAGAGGAACAGATTCCTAAGCCACGTAGCTGGGATCCAGGGGACCCAGGCTCAGACACTTCTCTGCCACCCCCACATGCCAAAGGGCAGTAGGCAAGGGATCCTCCAGGCAGACCCTGCTTCCTTCGTACCTCAGCCAATCACCTCAAATTCCCTTCCTGACCACCACTGCCCTATATATGGAATCTCCCCCTATTAGAAGGTTAGTTCCTTTGAGGGTAAGGACTGTCTCATTTTTTGTTTAGTTAAATAGTTATCACTTATACAAGGGACAGCTTTCAAATGTCCCATATCAGATGTCTTTGCCGTCAGACTAGCAGTTGACTTGGGATTCAAGGTCGGAGGTAGGAATGATCCACAGTGGTGAACGTCAAGGTTGGGAAGGCCTTGGCACACGATCCCTTGGTGACTCTGGATGACCCTGGCCCTGACCCAGGAAGCCACTGCCCTGCTTCTCCCACCCCAGACCTCTTGAGGTTTAAAACTGGAAAGTATCTTTAATTTGCTCTGGCCCCTTCCTGTTTCCCTGTCCAGGGCCTTGGGCAGCCTGTCAGATCCAGACATTCTGGAGCATTTGGGCACATCCTCCCTTTAGAGAAGGAATCCTTCTCTTTCTCTCTAGTGCCAGGGAGCCCAGCACCACCCAGGCCCCCACAGAGAATTTTGTGGCTGAGGATGATAAATGTCTCCAGACAGTGGGTAAATTGAGGCTTTCTCCTGTCTGCCTGGAGGTGGCTAAGGCCATCCTCCCCCATGTTGCTGCCGGATGAGCCTTGCCTGGCACCTTGGGAGATGGGACAAGCCCTGGACTACCCAGCTGCTCCCTCCCCCGCCCCAGCCTTCTCTGCCAGGGGAAGAGGGTGAGTTTAAGGGGAGGCTTCATGTAATGAAAAGGAAAGTCTCTGGGCACCAGTTCCCTGCTGCCTAGAGGCACTTAGCAACCTTGCCAGCTCAGCCTGAGCGGGTGCTAATAATATATTAGTGGCTGGTTAAAACTTATTTGTTCTCAGAGGCCTGCATCTGGGGAGGGGCTAGGAAGGCGAACAAGGAGGAGGAGGTCTCTGGAGAGCAGCCGGCTGTCCCAGGGCCCCTGGGAAGGCCCAGGGCTTGAAGGAGGGGTGGGGCAGGCCAGGCCTGACTCTGGTGCCCTTACACTCTTCAGTTTCTTGATAACCAGAGACAGGATTCTTTGGGGAAGAGGACGAGGTAGTCGCTGAATTTCCCAGTATGCCAGGGAATAGGTTATGCTGGGGAAGAAAAGATAGCCACCAAGTGGTCCAGTGTGCCAGCATCTGCCAGGGGATTAAAGGGGCTAAGGGGGAGGCAGCAGGGTCTTAGGTGGCAGAGGAAGAATGTGGGATTTGGACTCAGCCTAGAAAGATTTTGAGTCCAAGCACTAAATCTAACCCCAGCCCCTTGCTTCCAGTCTAAGGACTGTCTAGTACTTTTGGACAAACACTTTATCTCTCCTGACCTCCCCATATCTGGAAACTATGGGAAACTAAATGTTTGAGTCAGAAGACCTGAGTTTGAATCTGCTACTCCCTGCCCATGTGACCTTGGGCAAGTAACCTTCGAGGCCTTATTTTTCTCATCTGAGAATGAGGGGCCTGGACCTGATGCCCTGTGAGGTCCCTTTTGGCTCCAGTTCAGTGAGCCTCTGATGTGTTGGAGGGGCAGGTATATCCAGAAATGCAAGGGATCAAAAAGGAAGGGAAGACACAGGGTCCAGATCTGTCAGGAGAGATTACTGTCTAGGTGTGCCAAGGAGGTCTGGGCATCCAGATCTCTTCTCCCCTGAATGCTTCTCTTCCTCCCCTGTCCTGCTTCCTTAGCCTCTAGGGGAAGTAGTGGAGGGAAGAGTGCCTACTGTGTGCCAGGTACCCTAATTTGCCTCTTCTCACCCTTACAGCTGTCCAGAAGTTGGAATGGGATGTGAGCCATGAATGGTGATGCCCCTTGTCAGGACACCTCCTCCCAGGTCCCTGACTGGCGGGAGTTCTGTGAGCTGCACGCCCAGGCAGCTGCCGTGGACTTTGCCCAGAAATTCTGTAGGTTCCTCCGGGAAAACCCGCAGTACGACACTCCGGGGGCCGAGGCCTCCTTCTCCCACCACTTTGCCGCCAACTTCCTGGACGTCTTCAGTGTTGAGGTGAGCCGGGTCTTTGTCTCTGACTCACCCACCAAGTACAACATCGTCCCCTTTGTGGGGCTTCAGCCCTGCCACATGCCCAATGCCCGGGGGCCACTGCCCTGTAGAGAGGAGACCTCCACCGAGTCCCTTGACAGCATGGACCCTGTGGCCGGGGCGCCCCCAGCTCGATACCTGAGCCAGGCCCAGCAGGCTCAGGCCCAAAAGGTCTCTTCCTATGGCCACTCCCGAAGCTCAGAGGACGTGTCTTTCCGTGCCGCAGCCAAACCACGATTCAAAAAGGGCTTTTCACTGCGCAACATGAGCCTGTGCGTGGTGGATGGCATGAAGGAGATGTGGCACCGGCGGGCATCCCCCGAGCCCGAGGCAGGTCAACCATCAGGGCTTCGAGGGGGAGAGCCTCCAGCAGAGCCTAGAGAGAAGTGGGCCCACCGTCTGAGGCTCTCCCGGGGCCCAGCCTCCAAGGTGGAGTTGGCAGACATCCAGCGGGAGGGGACACTGCGCTACATGGTAGCCGATGATTCCAGCTGCGTGGGCAGCTCCCAGTGGCAGAAGTGCCGTCTGATGCTCCGGAAGGCCGTGAAGGTGGAGGGCGAGAGGTTCTTGTTAGAATTCTACGTCCCCCCCAAGGTGAGGGGGAAGCTTCATGGAGATAGGGGAGGGGGAAGAGGATGGTCAGGCTGGGGAGGGGTCTGACTGTGAATGCTGTCTGGAAGTGCTGAGTTCCAATCCCTACTCAGGCCCACCTGGGTCTTTCCCTTTAGGCTTCAAGGATCTACGTTCAGATTTGCCTCAGACACTTGCAACCTTGGACAAGTGACTTCTGTCTGGGTCCCATTTTTAAAAATTAATTTATTTATTTTTAGTTTACAATATTCAGTTCCACAAGCTTTTGAGTTCCAAATTTTCTCCCCCTCTTTTCCCTCTCCTCTCCCCACGATGGTGTGCAATCTGATATAGGCTCTACATATACATTCACATTAAACATATTTTCACATTAGTCATATGGCAAAGAAGAATTAGAACCAATGGAATGAACCACAAGATAGAAGAAACAAAACAAAACAAAAAAGAGAGAGAGCAAATAGTCTGCTTCGATCTGCTTTCAGACTCCATAGTTCCTTCTCTGGGTGTGGATAGCATTTTCTATCATGAGCCTTTTGGAGTTGTCTTAGAACCTTGCATTGCTGAGAAGAGCCAAGTCCATCAAAGCTGATCATTGCACATGGTGGCTGTTACTGTGTACAGTGTTCTCCTGGTTCTGCTCATCTCACTCAGCATCAGTTCGTATAAGTCTTCCCAGGTTTTTCTGAAGTCCACTTGCTACTCATTTCTTATAGCACAACAGTATTCTGTTACATTAATACACCACAACTTGTTCAGCCATTCCCCAGTTGATAGGCACCCATCCCCTGAATTTCCAGTTCTTGGCCACCACAAAAAGAGCTGCTCTAAGTATTTTTGTACATGTGAGTCCTTTTCCTTTTTTCATGATCTCTTTGGGAAACTGGGTCTCATTTTTATTATGCATAAACAATAGGGTTGTTTATACATGTCCTCTAAAGTTCCTTCTGGCTCTCAGTCTTTGAGTCAGAGAACTTGGGTTTGAATCTTAGCTCTTCCACCTCTAGGACCCTGGACAAGTAAACTCCCTGGGTGCCATTTTCCTCAGCTGTAAAGGGAAGGGCTTGGACTCAGTGCTCTCTTTGGTGCCTTTCAGCTCCAGAGCTCTGGATTCAGGAGAGGCTGATGTCCAGCCACACCAAGGGATTGAATGGGCCCAGAGAAGGAGAAGGGTACCAGATGGGCCAGGAGGGGCTGAGGACAGGGACCGAGAACTGTATGGACTTGGTCCTCTTTGGATATGAGGTTCTTCTCCCCTACTCTGGGAAACAGAGAATTCTGTCTCAGTGCTTGGGAATAGTAGACTGATGAAGTATGGCCATCATAATGATCCCTGAGGTCCCTTCTAACTCTGGATCTGGGACTATCTTCTATTCATGGAGTGGCATTAGCCAAGGAGGACTTCTTGGAGTGATTTGACACTTGACACCTGTCAGGCACCCAGAACAGGGCTGTGCATATAGAAGGTGCTTAGTGAAGAGAAGCAAAAGCTTTAGAGATGGAAGGGGGCCCAGAGAGGGATCTGACCTGCCTAGTGCCATACAGCGACAGGGCCTTTAGCACCCTGGGGTCTTCACTCCCAGTCCAGTGTCCTAATCTGCTTCTCTTTTGTTGACTGAATGGTGGAAGGAAGGAAGGAAGGAAAGTAGAAGAAAGAAGGAAAGGAGGTAGGGAAGGGAGGAAGGGGGAGGGAGGAAAGAAGAAAGGAAGGAGGTAGGAGGGAAGGAAGGAAAGGAGGGAGGGAAGACAGAAGGGAGCAAAGAAAGGAAGAGGGAGGAAAGAAGGAAGGGAGGAAAGGAAAGAAAGAAGGAAAGGGGAGGGGGAAGAATGGTAGAAGGAATGAATGAATGATTGGCTGAATGAAGGAAGGAATGTTTGAGTGAATGAATGAATAAACAAATCCTTCTGGCTTCCTCTGCCCCCTCCCCAGCCCAATGCTTCTCTTACCCCTTTCCCTAGGCAGCACTTTGTACCCAGGAAGGGCCAAGTCCCAGGACCGGCATTGTCCGGCAGGCCTATCTTTGAGAGGAGTGGCATGGGAAGGGAACAATAATACACATTTTTAAAAAACTCAATAAAACAGTTTAGGAATCACCGTCTATCCAATGAGTTCACACAGGCCTCTGCTGAACATGCTGCAAGCACAGGAGATGGAGAACAAAGCTTCTGCCTGCAGGAATCCCCCAGTCAGGGCAGGGAGACAAGAATCCACACAGGATTCCACAGAGGCCTGCTTCTAAGAAGTGGGTACGTGAGGATATAGGAGAAGCTGAGGAGGTGCAGAAGTGAGGGGGAGTGATTGGCATGGGGTGGGCTCAGGCGAGAAGGGCCATTATGGGCCGAGACTAGAAAGAAAGGCGTGATGGAGAGGAGAGAGGAGGGGGAGTCAACCCAAGAAGGATGCTCGGCATTGATCCGATTGGGGCCACCTGTCACAGCAGGGAATGCTGGGTGTCGTCAAACAAGGGAGGGATCAGATTGCTCTCTATTCAGTCATTCTCATCTTCCTAGCCTCTGTTGCCTGAAATGGCAAGAGCATGGTGAGAGGAAGCAGCCTCCCAGGCGGAGTGAAGGCTGGAGTCCCAGCTGCGTGGGTGTGGTGGGAGAGAACACTATGGAGCTGCCCCTCAGGGGCATGTGCTTTAAGAACCTGGCACCAAGAGACAAGTTGGCAGTGTGGCTCTAACACTTCCTAGCTAGGTGACCCTAGATAAGTCACTTAAGCTGTGGGACTCTTCATAGGCTCCTAAGTAAAATGGGGAATATTTATACTTTTCTACCGCGCACCAGGGTAGTGAGAACATTCGTCTCTTGTCTCCCTATCCTGACTATGAGATCCCTATAGACAGAAACTTCCAATCCCCCTTTCCCCATAGCTGGACCAGAATAGGATCTCACTCATGGAGATATTTATGCCCCAGAAATATGCGTTCATTATTAGCATCTTTTAAAATCAGAAGCCAGAGGACGACTTCATCTCCCACCTTTGTCACTTATCTCTTCTGTGACAGTAGCCAAATCCCTTCATACCTCCCTGAGCCTCAGTTTCCTTCTCTGTAAGATGAGGAGGTTCAGATAAGATGTTGGTCTCCAAGGTTCCTTCCAGCTCTAAATCTTATAGTTTAAGTGGTTTATAGGACCATATTTCTAAAGCTGCAAAGCCATCTTTTCCAGTTTCAAAAATCAAATCTACACCCCGGAGGGTGAAGACCAACTTCCATCAAGCATGTTCATAAGTCTTGTCTCTCCAGTTGCTCTTGGCTGGGGTAAAGACTTTCATACTCTTTATGTGAGATGCTCCATGCATAGTAGATGTAAATATACTATAGGCATGCCTTGGCTCTGAACGAAATTCCCAGAGAGGATTACCACCAGCATCTGAGGAATGGCCTCAAAGGGAATAAGTATGTATCCCTTCATGGTGACTACCTTAGAGGATACAATTCTGGTTTCATTTTGTAAGCTGTAATCTTTTTTTGTTATAAAATCAAACTGCTACTTTGTAGTCATGCATTGATCTAAATATCTTTTGAGTGCCTAGTGCCTCATAGGAGCCAGTCCCTGCTTTCAAGAAGCTTTTAATCTAGTTCAGAAGACAAGATTTGTACATTGAAAAGTTTAACAAAACTGGAGTTTGAAATTAAAAAACAATAACACAAGAGAAATATTCAAAGAGTAAATGGCTCCATCAACAAATGCTCGCTAAGGGCAGTGCTGGGCAAGTGGAAAAGAAGACAGATTGGGAGTTAGATTTTCAAATCCTGGCTCTGCCTCCTGTATGCCTCCCCTAGCTCCATGAGACAAATCCCTGAGCAACTGAACCCTGCTAAAAGTGCCTCCTCAGCACAAGCATTCAATCCTTCCACCCCCTGACCAAAAGAACTGCTTCAAACCCAGCAACAAAGGTGAAGAACAGAACCAGAGCCCAGATGGGGAAGCTCCATGCCTTGAGGGATAGGTAGGTGGTGGAGTGCTGCTGCTGGGAGCTGAGTGGGATCCAGGGGACAAACCTGACCAGCAACAAAGAGGTACTCGTCTTTGTTCCCTGAGAGGACAGGCCTTCTTTTTCCTAAATTAGATCTGGAACCAGATAATTAGCTGTTCCTGCCTGTTGGGGAGAGAATCACTGAGACAAATGCTGGAGGTTCTTGAAACCAACACTCTCCCTCTGTGTGGGAATTTCCCATCTAGAAGAAAGTCCTGTGTTCAAATTTTACATCTGGTGCTTCCTACCTGTGTAATGCAGGCAAGTTGTTTAATCTCTATGCCTGTGAAAAAAGGAAGTTGGAGCAGAATAGGGGTTCAGCCTGTCCTGGGACATGGGCCCCTTGGGCAGTGTCTGGTGAACACCTACTCAGAATCTGATTGGTTGCCTCCAGTCACAATTGAAGGAAATACTCAATGCTATTAGAAGTTGGTAGAAGAAAGATGTCATTTTTTCCTCCTATCTAAGTTTATAGAACCCCTGAAACCTATCCCTTAACCCTGGGACTAGATAGCCATTGTGCTCCATTTCTCTAGATTTCTGTATAGCCCCATGATCCCTCTTTTCCAGATCCAGTCACTGCCCTTTATCACACTGTACCCTCCCTCTATTCCTTTCTAATGCCCTTATACACTGTAAGCACTCAGATCTCAAGCAGTAGACAGCTGGTGTGTGTGTGTGTGTGTGTGTGTGTGTGTGTGTGTGTGTGTGTGTGTGTGAGCTTCAGATCCCCCCAGGTTAACTCATGCCTCCTCTCCTCCCCCCACTCACCCAGGTTCCCTTCTGTTTTCTGTGTCTTACATATATCTCTATATGTGCATGCTATACTGTTAGAATGTAAGCTTCTTGAGGGCAGGGTCTGCTTTGCCTTTGTCCTTCTATCTCCAGCATGTAGCATCATGCATGGCCCACAGAGGGTGCTTAATATATTCTTGTGGACTGACTCAGCCCACATTGAGCTACAGTCTGAGAGCTTGGTCCCTCTTCCCTCAGATAGCGTCAGATTAAGGTGACACTCCGCCAGAGTGGGAGGGAAAGCGTGGTCTGTCCCTTCCTTGGAGAACCAAGAGCCTAGGGCTTCAGGCCACTTCTCCCCCCCATTCCTAAGAGAGGTCTCCAGAGTCTACCTTTGGTCATCTTTATTGGTAGATGATACCCACACCTGCCCTGCCTGCCCACCAGCTACTTAAGGGCAAAGGCTTCTGGGAAGGCCAGCTCCCTCTGACTCCAATGCCTGGGATTCCCAGCCCGAATGCCTAATGCATGGAGTGGGTGACCAGTGGTAGAGCAGAAGGCCTAGACCTGGGAGCCTGGACCCAGACTTATGTATGTTGGCTGACTCCTGCTAGAGATGTGTTTGAGGGAAGCAGGCAGGACCCTAGAGAGAGGGGAGGGCTGTGGATGTAGAACAAAAGACATTAACTTTAACGTCCTCCATTGGGGCCCTGTTCCATTTAATTAAAAGACTGCAGAGTTATTGGGGACACAGGGGAAATTAGGAGTGTTCTGGTCTTTCTTTCTCCCCCAAGTCTTTCCATTAGAATTGTGGTAGCTGATGGCTTGAGGCCTGACCTATAAGGTTTGAGTAAGAGTATGATAGCCCTGGGCTGGATACTCTGAAAATTGGAAGGAAAAACACAGTCCCTGCCCTCAGGGAGCCTCTGGTCTAGTGAGAGACAGCTGCTGTCCACTGTCCACAGGGAGCCCCTGGTCTAGTAGGAAAGACATAGCCCTTGCCCTCAGGGAGCCTCTGGTCTTGAACTCTGAATCCTGTAGGTCAGTGTGTTCAGGGTAACAAGACATGTGAAAATTGGAGAGAGGGCAAGGGAGGTGGCAGTGATTGGAGTGACTGAAGCCATGTGGGAATCAGGTTAGGAAGAGTTCCTAGAAATCAGGTAGTGCTGGGCAATGTTTGTAAGGTGTGGGGAGATGTGGGTACAGGAGAGGGTGTGTATGTGTGTGTGTGTGTGTGTGTGTGTGTGTGTGTGTGTGTGTGTGTGTGTGTGTGTGTATGCCTGGCAGCCCAATGGCCAGGGATGCTTCAGTGACTTCCTATGTCCTTTTTCAGGCCTCCAAGCCCAAGGTGAGCATCCCTCTTTCTGCGATCATTGAGGTCCGGACCACCATGCCCCTGGAGATGCCAGACAAAGACAACACTTTTGTGTTGAAGGTGAGGGATGGAAGTGGCGGAGCCCATGAGGGTACAGGGTGGGGCTCTATGATGCTCCTCCATTGTGTTGCACTGGCTCTTATTCGTAACTAACAGAGTCAAATAATGTAGGTCCTAATCTGAGCCCCGTTCCTATGGATCAAGCCCCAGCTACTCTGAGACTCTCTTTGTTACTCTGTGAAGTGGGGAGAATCATTTATAAAGGGCTTTGAGCCTCCAAAAAGGACATTTTGGAGACCTCAACTAAGCCGTCTTTCCAGGATGGAGGCATTGGGGGTGTGGGGCCCAGGTGCTGAAGGGGCCAGGCCCCTGTATCCTCAGCCATTCCTCCTGATTGTTTGCCCAGTACCTCTCTGTCTTCTTGCCCTTGCCCTTCCCCTAGGCTATAAAGGGGGAGAAGTTAGACTACAAGATTCCTGAGCATAGGAACATTTTCATTTTTGTCTTTATATTCCCATTGCCAGGGACACTGCCTGACATACAGGAAGTGCTTAATAAATGTTGATTGATTGACAGGGAGTTCTTATAGAGCACAGACAGTCAAAGCTCCAGAGCTGGAAGGGATCTCAGAGGCAGTCTAGTCTAACCCTCCATTTTACAGAGGAGGAAACTGAGGCATAGAGTGGTTCAGTGACTTACCCAAGGTCACATGAGTGACACAATGATAGAGGCAGAATTTAAACCAGGTCCCTTGACTCCAAACCAGCACAGCTTCACCACCTTGCCCCCTACCAGGCATCTGTAATTGGGCACACCTCTATCGACCAGGCTCCCTCCATCTGATACCCAAATCAAAGCTGGATGTGGGTGTGGAGTGGGAGGGAGGGAGGGAAGGAGGAAGGTAGGAAGGAAGGAAAGAAGAAAAGAAGGAGGGAAGGAAAAATGAAAGAGAAGGAAGAAAGCAAGGATAGATGGAGAAAGGAAGGAAGGAAGAGAGAAAAGAGGGAAGGAGGGAAGGGAGAAGAGAAGGAGGGCGGAAGGGAGGAGGGAAGTAAGAAGAGAGGACAAGATGACCAAGTACTATGGTAATCACTAGAGATAGAAAAAAAAAGCAAAAACATCCCTTTGGGGGCAATCATTAGTTCACTGAACAAGCAATAATTAAGTGCCTACTGTGAGCCAGTGGTGATGCCATGCTCTGGGGATGCAGAGGCAAAAAGGAGACCTTTTTTGCCCTCAGAGAGCTTGCGCTCTAAACACCATGAGTGTACATCAATAAATATGGTGGATGCAAAGTATTTCCCTGTATTTTCATTTAAAGTTTTTCATTTTTCCATCAGCAAGCATTCATTTTCTCCCCTTCTCCTCTCCCATCGAGAGGAAAAACAAGCCCCTTGTAATAAATACTCATAGTCGAGCGAAACAGATTCCTGTGTTGTCCAGGTCCAAGAATGTGGCCTCATTCTGCATCCTGGGCCCCTCAGTCAGGAGGCAGGCACTGTTTCCTCTCTGGTCCTCTACAGTCCTCGTGACTGCTCATTACATTGAGCCAAATTCAAAGCTTTTTCCTTTGAGGCATGGGCACCAGCAGCCAGTGGGCTCAGGAGAAGCCTCTGAGGCAGATGGCACCTGGACTATGCTTCGAAGGAAACTAAGGATTCCGAAAAGGGGAGGGGACCCATCCCACATGGAGGGTACTCTGCAAAGACCAAGAGACATTGGAATCTTGGGAAATAGCAAGGAAGTTGGCTTGACTGGACAGTAGAGTGTATTGGGGGGTGGGAGATGATGTACAACAAAGCCTGGAAAGGTTTTAAAATACCAACCAAGGGACATAGTGTTTTATCTTAAAAGCAATTGGGAGCCACGGGAATTTCTTGAACAGGATAGCACTGTGATTGGGTCAGTGCTTTAGGAATACTGCTTTGATGACCATGTCAAGGGTGGATTGAAGAGGGAAGGGACTGGAAGCAGGGAGACCAGCTAGGAGACTGACAGTCTGAGAGGTGGTGAGGACTGGGACTAGGCTGGTGGCTGTAGGAGCACAGATAAGACACAGCTGTATGATATGTTGTGACGGTAGAATCAACAATACTTGGCGAAGTCCATAACGGAGGGTGAGAGAGACTTAACTGTTTACTCCGCCATCTTGGCTCCCGGAAGTTTAAATAGGTGTGAGCCACCTATAATGATATTTTCTAGGGCAGCTAGGTGGTACAGTGCATAGAGTGCAGAAAGACCTGAGTTCAAATCTGGCTTGAGATTGAACCTGGGCGAGTCACTTCACCCTGTTGGCCTCAGTTTCCTTATCTGTAAAATAAGCTGGAGAAGGAAATGGCAAACTTCTCCAGTGTCTCTGCCAAGAAAACTCCATGTGGGGTCACAGAGAGTCGGACATAACTGAAAAACAACTGAACAACAATAATATTTTATACTGTCTTCCTCCCAGGGTCATTGTGTGGGTCAAACGAGATAGCAGGAAGGACCTGCTGTGGGAAGGTCAGGCGTCATCATTATTCTTTGCTGGTAGATCTTCCTCATCCCTTCTCTGGGATGGTAAGGATCAGATCTGAGAACAGATGTGAAAATACTTTGGGGAATACCAAAGCAGAAGATGCAGAAGGTGTTCTGTCTCTTGCAAATGATTCTCAGGACACTTGGTGTTCTAGCTACCAGACTGGCCTTGGAGAAGAGAGACCTAGGTTCAAATCCCCACTCTGATACTTGCTAGCTGTGTGACTCTGGCAAGTCACTTGACCTTGCCTCAGTTTCCTCATCTGTTAAGATACTTTAAAAACCCCTAATCTGTGAGGTTTCTCCCAACTCTAAGTCTCTACGCCTTTGTCCTCTCTTGGCTTCAGCTTCTTCCTGCATAAAATGAGAGCTATGGACTTGATGGCCAGCTCTAATGATCTGTGCCCCTCCTTCCCTTTCCACCAGAGGAGCCTCCCCGATGCGTCTCTGAGTTTCCTGTGTCTACCAGTTTGGCTTTCTGAGTATTGTTACAAAGGTAACCCCTCCAAAAATTTTTAAGTAAAAATAAATAGAAGTAAGAGCCCCGAAACCATTTAAATTTTAAAAATAAACTTCAAAAATTTAAAAAAACAGAAAAAGGTGACCACCCTTAAGGTTTGTGGGTTATGCCAGCCACATGCCAGTCAATGATGCAGGTAAGGGCTGGGAGCAGGGTTGAGAGGGATTGAGGGAGTGCAGGAGAAGGTTCATCATTATTTAGTCTGTTTCATGGATGTACCACTGTTTGCTGGCTATCATTGAATTCGGTGCTTCTGAGAGTGTGGGTCCACCCCTCTTTGCCCATCAAAGCCTAAACCATCCGCTTGACTTAGGTCCCACTTTCTGGTCAGGGTGGGCCTATGTTCATGCTGCCTGTCAGAATCCTGGACAGAGTGTCCAGGGATTTAAGCCACTGATGTTCCCCCCTATAATTCAGGGAAAGCAAGAAGAACCAGCGTAGTGGAGGGGAAGGCTCGTAGACTGATGAATAGATAGAGCATTTATTTAGTAGTTATTCTATGCCTAGCACTGTGCTAAGCACTAGGCTTATAAAGAAAAGCATGTGGGGGTGGCTAGGTCATGCAGTGAATAGAGCACTGGCCCTGGAGTCAGGAAGACCTGAGTTCAAATCTGGCCTCAGACACTTAACGCAATACTAGCAGTGTGACCTTGGGGAAGTCACTTAACCCCAATTATCCCCTCCAAAAAGAAAAAAAAAGCATGCTAGGCAGTCACTGCCCTCAAGGAGATTACATCTTAAAGAAGACAACATATTAAAGGGAGCAGGAAAGTGAGGGCTGGAGAGACCCATCCATGTACAATGGCCACGTACTAATGATGCCCTATAAAGTCCTGAAACTGAGCTAGCCTAGGGAGGATCTAGGAGCAGGGTCTAGTTTTCCAAGGGGGAAGGGATGGAGATAGCATGGCTAGAGATGTCCAGGGAGTGCTATAGAGTCCTAGAATTTGGAATCAGGAGACTTGAGTTCAAATCCCTGAGTCTGCCACTTATTTATGACCTTAGACAAATCACCTCTCCAGGCCTCAGTTTCCCAACTTGTGAAAAGAATAGGTTAGACTAGATGATTCTAAGGTCCCTACCCATTCTCACTCTATGATCCCTCCAGGCTAACCCATCCTGGAACACCTGTTACCTCTGAGAGGAAGTCAGTTTCCTCTCTTGTCCAGGCATCAGTAGTTAGCCCCAGAAAGGACTTCTCAGAGTGAAAGCCACCTTGGTGAGAAAGGGGAAATAGTGTGTGCATCAGGCCTTGTGGCTGGGGTGTGCTACCCAATAATGAAACTTTAAATCCACACCATCCCCATTTTAAGCTCTGTTCCATTACATTCCCTTACCTGGGCCAGCCTTCTTGGGAAGGATAGCCTTTGTGAGTGCCCACTCTACTGTTCTAGTATCTTCCCTGCTCTGCTGGGATATAGGGCAAAGGAAGTGCCTCTTTTGTCCCTCCTCAACAGTGATTCACTAGTAAGGAAGGATCCCTCCAACCACTGCTACCTTTCAAAGGCTTTGTGCCAACTTTTTCCACTCAGAATAACCATTGTCTCCATTTGCCTTCTCCTTTAACTCTGGTTCCATCATGCCTTGGGATCCTCCATTGACCTGACCAATGGTCAGACATTCATTCTACACAGACTTGTAGGCTTAGTTGTGTCTTTCCTCTGAGATTCTTTGTCCTTGCCACTTAGGGCAAGGACCATGTGTTGTATAGAGGCACTGAATGCAAGCTTGTTGATGAGCTAAGGACCCCTGAATGATCATTTCTAGGGAGAGGCACAAAGGGTGTGGCTAACAGAACTACACAGTCATAGAATCCGAGGGGTTGGAAGAAGCCTGACCCATACTCAGATCTTGAATTCCATTTTTGCCTGGTCTTCCAGCGTCTCCCCAAAGACATCCAGCGACGGAGAACTCACTACCCATTTGTTACTCCCAGAGACGTCTCAGTCTATTTTTGTTGTGGTTGATGCTGTTCAGTTGTCTCAGTTATTCTCAACTCTCTGTGACCCCATTTGATGTTTTCTCAGCAAAGATCCTGAAGGGGTTGGCCATTTCCTTCCCCAGCTCTTTTGACAGATGAGGAAACTGAGGCAAACCGAGTGAAGTAACTTTCCCAGGGTCACAAAGCTAGGAAGTGTCTGAGGCCAGATTTGAACTCAGGAAAAATGAGTCTTCCCAACTCCAGGCCTCGTCCTCCATCCACTGGGCCACCTGGATGCCCCCATTCTATTTTTGGATAACTGTAATTGTTAAAGAGTTTTTCATCATGTTGAGCTGATACCTGACTCCCTATGCCTTCTATGCATTGTCACTAGTTCTTCCCTCTGGAAGAACTAGTCTAACGCCTCTACCTGGTGACCAACCACTTTTCACATTTTTTAAAACAGTGATTGTGTTTCAACCTTTACAAGCTAAACATCTCCAGTTCCCTCAGCTGACCCTTCCTTGTAACATGTTTTTTTGTAGTCCCTCCATGATGTTAGTTATGTTACCCTCCTCTGGACATCTTTAAGTTTGTCTATGTCCTCTTAAAACATAGTGTCCAGTACTGTATATAGTATCCCACCCCTATCCCACCCCAATATGGTCTGGACAGGGAGAGAATGGCAGGACCTCCTTTATCTTGTACACTCAGCCTGCCTTATTAGAGCCTCCAGTCAAATGAGCTCTTTTTGTCCACTGTGGCCCACCATGCCGTGCTCTAGACCCCTCTAGAGCCCCATTGCCCACACCCCGGGTTTTAACTTTTTTTTTGCTTGTCTCACCCTACTCACTATACCCTTTTGTTTTTGCAATCAATTTTTGGAAGTCAAGTTTGAGACTTTACCATTCTGTAGCAATCAGTGGCCAATCTGAAGACTTTTTGGGATCCTGAGTTATCTCATAAAACATGCATTAAGAGGTAAAGTAATTGCAACTGTCTTGGCAGGTCAAGATACCAAGATAAAGTAAGAGCCTGATGATTTAAGAGTAGAAAAGGCCAATCCCCATGGGGCTCATTCAGCACCCTCTCCTTGCCCACCCTTCTGCCTGTGTGCTGTGATCTGCTCAGCTGTTTCCTTGCTGATGCTGCAACCTCAGGCAGGCCAGCCCCTGCCCTTGCCTCAGCATTCTGGGGCAGTGAGCAGCAGAACTTAGCCCTGCCCACCAACTAGCCCTGCTTTAGAGAGGATAGAAAGAGGAAATAGGCTCCGCTGAGGGGAGCAGCCTGCTACTCTACAGCAGCATTCAATCAGAGAACTAAATGAGTGTGAGGATGATGAGGATGGTTGTGATGGTGATGATGATGATGGTGATGATGGTGATAGTGATGATGATGATGGTGATGATGATGATGGTGATGATGATGGTGGTGATGATGGTGATGATGGTGATGATGATGGTGATGATGATGATGGTGATGATGGTGGTGGTGATGGTGATGATGGTGATGATGGTGATGATGATGGTGATGATGATGATGGTGGTGATGATGATGGTGATGATGATGGTGGTGGTGATGATGATGTGCCAGGCACTCTGCTACATGCTTTACAATTATTACCTCATTTGATCCTCACAACTACCCTGGGAGGTAGGTGCTATTATTATCCCCATTTTCAGATAAGGAAACCGAGGCAAACAGGTTAAGTGACTCACCCAAGGCCACTCAGATTTGAACTCAGGTCTTCTGGCTATGCACTTTATCCACTGCACCACCTAGCTGACCCAAGAACAGAAGGAACTAGGGCAAGTATGTGTGGTAAGGAGAGGAAGCGGCACCAGACCTGAAGGAAGGGGGACTGGCATCTTGCTGGGACAAGTTCTGTCCCCACACAAGTCACTTGGGGCAGGGGCTGAGGCCAGTGAAAAATGAATTCTTTTGTGTGAGAGGAAGCTGAGACCCTAGATCCTCTGACTCAAAATCTAGTCAGGGGGGAGGGGTTCTCCTATATCACACTGTAATCTACAGCATTAGGCATTCACTTTCCAACACTGTCTTGAAAAGCAGGACAATCGTGACTCATCTCCAGTCCCATGATACTTTTCCTTTTTGCCATAGGTCAGCACAGGACAGCAGACCTATTCTTTTGCCTACTAACTGTGGCCCTTAGCTTCCTGTTAAGAACAGAATTTCCAAAGGTATTATTTGAGGCTGTAAGGCCCCAAGGCCAAGTCATGGTCAGCATGGGGCAGCCGGGCTTCTCTCCTCAGTGGCAGCAGTTTTTACCTCTAAGTTGGAATTCATTGATGAACTCCTCTGGAAAGGGCAGCAGCTTCTTGAACCATCTCCCTTCCCACAGTTTTCCCCATCACATGAATTAGTCACAGTCACCAAAATTTCATTTATTCTCTCTTGAGCCAACTTCCTCTTCAGAACCTTGGTCCATAGAATCCTATGAGCCCTGTCTATGCACTTATGGAAATCTACTCTTCTAGAGTTTAGATGCATATAAGACTCTGATAGATGCCCCCATCCTTTCTGTCACAGGTTCTAAAATGGCGTGGCCTCTCTCTCCCAGGGTTTCCACTGTCCCTGGCCAGGGATGGGAGTATGCCAGGGAAACCATTCTCTCAGGTGAGGGTGCTTGAGAATGGCTCCTCTTTTGAGCTGTGGGAAAACAGGTACATCATGGCACTGAGAACTGGTTCAATCATTCTGGAAAATAATTGTGAAATTCTGTCCCAAAAGCTATTAAACTCCACATACCTGTTGACTCAGTGATAATTCTACTAGATTTCTACCTGCCAAAGACATCAAAGGAAGAGGAAAAGGACCATATGAACAAGATTTATCTCTGGCAGCTCTTTTTTTTGTGGTGACAATGACTTCAAAACTAAGGGGGTGAATGTCATGGAATACTACTGTGCCCAAGGAAATGATAAAGGGGATGGTTTCAGAGAAACCTGGGAGAACTTGTATGAACTGATATAGAGGGAAGTGAGCAGAACCAGGGGAAGAGTTTATACAGTGACAGAAATATTGCAAAGACAAACAACTCTGAAAGACTTAGGAGCTTTGATCAGTATAATGACCAAGCTTGTCCACCCATGACTAACAATGAAACCTGCTGCCTGTTTCCTGATAGGGAGGTGATGAACTCAGTGAACACTGAGATTTTTTTATTCCCTTTGTGTCACAGCCAATGTGCAAATTTGCTTTGCTTGATTTTAAAAGTTTGAAATGGGGTTTGGTTTCTTTTTATTTTTTTTGCATTCTCAGTTGGGGTTGGGAGGGAGAGAAGTCAAACAGTTTTTAAAAAATAATTTTAAAAAAAATTTTCTTCTCCCAGGAGGATCCCTGGGGCATTGAACTAAATATTGGGGCCTGGAGGGAGGATGCAGAAGGTCAGTCCTGTCTCTGATGACTGGCCACCTCCTCATCTCCACCTACACTCACTGTTCACCCTGAGAGACAGCATGACAGTGAATAGTGGGAGTTAGGAAGACCAGAGTTCAAATCCTACCTTTGACATATCTAAGCCTCAGTTTCCTCATCTGTAAGATGGGAGGATTGTATGAGGTAATCCCTAGGGTCCCTTTGAGTTTGGGGTCCATGATCCCATTACCTTTCTCCGGATTATTTCTTGGCTGGGGCCCCAAAGCTGACCTCCATACTCTGCCTGTGTGACCTACCATAGAATCATAATACCATAGATTCAGAGCCAGAAGGAAATGGGGGTTATGGAATCCAATCCCTTCATGAGGCTGGAGAGGTTACAAGGTGACACCACTAGCAAATATGTAAGGCAGAATTTGAACATTAGGTCTTCATGACTCCAGTTCAGCCCTCCATCTGCACACCAGAGGTGTCAGACACTCAACCCATGAGCCACGTGTAGCTCACAAAATTCCTGGGTGCTGCCCAAACCAGATTAAAATGTAATTGGGAAACATTTAACAAAATGAATAAAAATACGGTGAAACCTAGGTAATTTTCATGTTTGGCTTTCTAAGTTAACACATGGCCCTCGGATCCTAAACTACAGCTTAGAGGCCCCCAATTCTACTGGAGTCTGCCTGTCTCCCTTCTCTGGCACCAATGATGGCCCAGGTAACACACAACTATAGGCCATGCCGACTCAAGAGTGAGTGGTTTCCTGTGAGGTAACTCTGGATGTGGCTGGCACATCCCCCTTCCCCATCAAGCCGAATCTCTTCTAGAGGAGAGAACTCAACCCTGGTCTCCTGCTAATGCCTTCCCTGTGTTAATTATCTCTGGTCTAGCCTGTATTTGCTTTATATGTACATCACTATTTTCATGTCCTCTCATTCATCAGAGTGTGAGATCCTTGCCAACAGGGACTCTGCCTTTTTTGTATCCCTAGGGCTTAGTACATAGTAGGTGCTTATGAAAAGCTTGCTGACTGACTGACTCAGAGTTCTTCAGTGCGACCCAGAAAAGTAAAGGGACTTTCCCAATGCCCCAAAATGAATGAATAGCATGGCTAGTAGTGACTGCTCATCTTTATCACCACAGCATGGGCTGACCCAGTTGGCACTGCTGATGTCCTCATGAGTTCCCTCTTTGAGCCCATTTCCGGATTGCTCTGCTGGAGAAAACCACAGCGAGCCCCAAGTTTCCCTTCCTCTCTTGCTTGTCTGCTCTCCCAGGAGAGCCAGGCAGGATGGCGCTGATGGGAGTGTGTGCAGTGGGGAACAGGGAGCCTAATGTGCTGTTTATGACCCCACAAAGCCTCTGATATGCAAATGTTCCTGTTGCAGGTCACCAGAGTGTGGGAAGCTCCCAAGCTTTAGCCAGACCTGAGCCCCCTTCCTCCCTAGAAGTGGGGCGAGGAAGAGGAGGAGGAAAGGCAGCAGCTCAGCCTTTAAAAGAGTTAAAAAAAAAAGGCACAAGCAAAAGGGGAGGGGACTTCTTGGAGACTGGTGACTGCAGCCTCTGGCTGCCCATCCGCCCCTTTCCCAGGCTCCCCATTGAATCGTCTTGTCTTTGCTATTTCTCGGCTGTCCCTAGACAGGCTAGAGTTGCCACGGTGATGAGGCTTCCTGCTGAATGGGGCAGGCTTCCTGCTGCCCTGGCTGCTGCCACTGCTCCTCCTCCTTCTCCTCTCCTCTTCCTCCTCCTCTTTCTCCTTCTTCTCCTTTTTCTCCTCCTCCTCTTCCTCCTCCTCCTCCTCCTCCCTGGATAAAGGGCTGTTTGTGATTTCCCCAGTCTCTTCTAGGTTACATGCTCCCCCAGCTGTTCCCTTTCCCAGGATTCAGCCGTAGAGCAAGACTCCCTTTCAGTACTGAGGGTAAGAGGCTTCAGGACCAGCTTGGATTAGATGCCACCCTATCAGAGCCAGCACTAAAGCATTGTGTCTGAGCTAAATGGCATGAACTGTGGCCTCAGACTCTGTTGGGGGAAGCACCCCAAAAATTGGAGTACCCCCATGAAGTGGAAAGGGGAAGAAGAACTCACCTGGATATGCCTAAGGATATCATTGTTAACTATTTATTTTTGCTAATTAGGTGCTAAGCTGAATTGTTCTACAAGTACTATCAGCACCCTCTAAATTTTGGCGCCCTGAGATACAATTTTGTTCACGCTACCCTAGTTACAGCTCAGGCCCCCAATACTCAGTTAGAGACATTCATGACTAAGGCCTTTCCCAGAAGTGCATCATCCCCAGAGCCAACAAAGCTAGAATCATGAAGTGGATGAAGGTCTGGCTTAGGGGAATACCCAGCATTTCCCTTCCAGAGCCACTGCCTCACTTGGGGCAACCTACTGTCAGCCCAGACAACTTAGGTCCCTTCTTTTCTCAAGATAGATTTGTCCTCATCTTTATCCCTCTCTTCCTGCTCTCTGCTGGGGGGTGGGGGGTGGGGGGTGGAGTCTAGGACCTTGCCAAGTGCCCCTGGGTGCCTCCAACATAACAGTTACCTTTTCTTAGACAATCAGTGTCTCCTGAAGACACTGAAGGGATTCACTTGGTAGTACTGGGGGCACCAAGGCAGGCTGGTGAGGAAGAGTTGGGGGAAGGCACAGGGAGCCTTTTGCTGGAGGTGTAGGAGAGAGCTTTGGACTCAGTCAGGAAGACTTGAGTTCTGATCCACCCTCAGACGCTTATTTGGCCATGTGACCCTGGTCAAGTTGTATAATCTCTCTGTGCTTGTTAACCCATCCAAAATGGGGATAATCACAGCTTTCATTTTCTAGAGTTGTGAGATAATTTCATGTTAAAGTACTTTGCAAACCTTTAAGCACAAAGTAAATCTTAGCAATTATTGTTACTGAGTTGTGCCTGAGGGTAACTTTGGTCTAGAATCTTGCCCCTCCTGGTTGGTGGATTACTTCATTAAACCACAGAATTTCAGAGCTGGAGGGGACCCCAGGGGCCATCTAGTCCATTCCATCCCAGTAACTGGTAGAAATCAAAGAACAGTGGTTAAGGTCTAGGAACGGGTGTCAGACACCCTTCCACGGATAAGTTGGGTCTCTCTCTGGCCATTTTCCTACCCCTTTCCCCTTGTAACTCTGTGTTGGGGAGGGGGCGAAAAGAGCAGACCATGATGCTCTGCCAGTTAGATAGGGTAGTACAGTAGTTTGAATGCTGGGCCTGGAATCAGGAAGACCTGAGGTCAAATCTGTACTCAGACACTTACTAGCTGTGTGACCCTGAACAAGTCACTTAACCTTACGTTGCCTCAGTTTCCTCATCTGTAAAAATATGGATGATAATAGCAGAGTTGTGAGAGTCACGTGTGATAGTATTTGTGTGGCTGCCACATAGGAAGCACTTTATAGATACTAGTGGTGTTTTTCATTCACCTTCTTTTCCCTGATGGGCTTAGGTGGAGAACGGAGCCGAGTACATCCTGGAAACCATCGACTCCCTGCAGAAACACTCATGGGTGGCCGATATCCAGGACTGCACAGAGCCTGGGTAAGTAGCAGCAAAGAGGCTGGAGCTAGAGGCGGGTGTCACGTTTGGAAAGGGGCCGTGAGTCAGTGGGGCAGCTCCCTGTGCCTGGCTTTGAGACAGATGGGTAGGACCTGACGCACTCAGTCCTGTTCACAGTTTGAATGCACTGCTTCTCATTTCCCTCCTGAGTTCATGGGCCTCGGTGAATTTCACATTTCCTGTGTCATTGGAAGCCCAGCTGCGTCAAGCTGAGGTCTCTTCCAGCTCCAAAGCTAAGCTCCCATAATCTCCCTGGGCCTCAGTTTCCCCATCTACAGAGATCCCTTCCATTTCTAAATCTGTGATTCTATGACTGGAGAGTGTGGCCAAGGGGTGCCATAGAGCACAGAGCGCCAGGCCTTGAATGGAGAAGATTTCTCTTCCTGGGTTCAAATCTGGCCTCTGACACTTATTAGCTGTGTGACCCTGGGCAAGTCACTTCACCCTGTTTGCCTCAGTTTCCTCATCTGTAAAATGAGCTGGAGAAGGAAATGGCAAACCTCTCCAGTGTCTCTGCCAAGAAAACCCCAAATGGGGTCATGGAGGGTTGAACACTATTGAAAACAACTCAACAACAACATGATTGGAGAGGGAATTCCAGGGGGGAGGGATGACATGAGCAAAGGTGTGCAAGTATGACTCTTCCACCCAAGTCCCTGTCATGCTTCTTCTCTGCTAAAGCAGAGCACACAAGATGAAGTGCAGTCTTGTGGGAGCTTTGGGAGGAAGCAGGACAGGATCACGAATGGAGAATCTGCTCTTCCTTTGCAGAGACAGTGGAGACGACATTGAGCTGTCCTCCTGTGCCCAGGGCGGCTGCCTCCCAGGCCGGGTATCTTCTTGCAGCTGTGAATTCCTCACTGAGGGTATGTGAAAGGGCAACCCCTTGGTGCCTTTCAGGAGCTGGGTCACCAGGGAGGGCGGTCGGCTCCACAGGTGACCCCAGGCTCACCTGCCAATCTCTGTCTCCCCATTAGCAGATGTTCCCCGACCCCTGGAGAGGTGCTCTGGGGCCCCAGAGTCCTCACCGGGTGCTGTGGTCACAGCCCCTCATGGCAGGGCCAGGGACTCCACAGGGGAGCACCTGACCCACGTCCCTCTAGAGAACTTCCTTCAGACCCTGGAGTCTCCTGCCAGCACCAGCCACACAGGTACCCACTGCACATTCTTGGCATTGCTAATGGCTAATGACCTTCTCTTTTTTCTCTCCAAGCCCATGGCTGTCACTGTGGACCAGGCCCTCATCACCCCACATGGCACTTCTTTTTGAGGGGGAGGAGGGAGCAGACCTTGCTTTCATCTGCGTGGGCACCTCCTGGCAAAGCCATTGCTTCAGCCCATGTGGTGTAGCCCCTGCTTGACCACCCGGAACCTTATTTACAGAAGGGCCACTTAACTCTCTTGGTGTTATGGGCCTGTTTGGTGGTCTTTTGAAGCTCCCAGAACCCCTCTGTGGAGTCCTACATTCAGAAATGGAGGAAATAGTAACTGAAGGAAATGTTTGATTTCAGTTGGAGGTCTGTGAACATCAGGATGTCCTTTTTTCCCCATAGAAGTTCATGGATCCCCTCAAATCTGTCCACAGACCCCTTGGCTTTCCATGGATCTTAGAGAATGAAGTGACTTGCCCAGGGTCACACAGAACCCAGGTCTTCCTGTTTGTGAGGCCAGCTCTCTCTCTGCTCTGGCACAATGCCCCGTGGACTTGTTCCTGGCAATTATTCCTACATTGTCCCTTTCAGAATGTCATTCCCCTGTCCTCACCAGCCATCCTCAGTGAATAAAGTCCAAATTATGAAGACCTGGCCTTCAGGGCCCTCCATGTTCTAACCCCAGCCTTCCAGGCTTTTCTCCCACTAATCACTATGTTCCATTAGACTGGTCTCCTCGCAGTCCCCTCACATTTTTCAGATCAGTTCTAGGACTTCTTGGCTGTAAGGACTTTGCCAGTGTAGATCAGTACCTGCCCTGCAGCCTACTGTCTCCCAGAGTCGCCTGGGGCCTGGAAATGTCAGGTGATTTACCCAGGGCATCACAACCAGAGGCTCGCCTTCACTCTGCGGACAGACAGCTCACTCTCCACCTTGCCTCATAGGCCTTCTCGATGCACCATTTTGGCCCTCACATGTAGGAGTTTTATACTTCTTCATCACCTTGAATACCCTGAATGCTGCTGAGCTCCTTCCTCCCCCC
>CM053584.1:380278163-380372014 GCA_028627135.1 Pseudochirops cupreus | reverse complement strand
GGAATGCAGCCAGGTGGATCTGGAGATTGTCCTTTCGGACTATCCCTGGTTCCATGGGACTCTGTCCAGAATCAAGGCAGCCCAGCTGGTCCTGGCAGGAGGAGCCCGGAACCACGGCCTCTTTGTCATCCGACAGAGCGAAACTCGGCCAGGCGAGTACGTGCTGACCTTCAACTTCCAGGGCAAGGCCAAGGCAAGTGTGGATGGGCCAGTGATGTAGGGGTGTGGGTTGGAGATTATGGGCTGGGGATGATAAGGGAGCCAGATAGAATGAGGGGAAGAGCATCTGTGAATACAGAGTGTAGCCCCTGGGCAGTGTGTAGAGAGGACTAACAGGATTGACCAGGAACATGGAACTGGGATCTCTCCTTCCTACACTCTTCATATCAAGCTCCCTCCATGTTCATAGGCAGCCAGGTGGTGCACAGTTAAAATCCTGCATCTTAAATAATCCTGAGCCATTTCATCCCCTCAGCCTCAGTTTCTTCTTCTGTATAGTGTGGGGCTTAGACTCAGTAACCTCTGAGGCCTCTTCCAGTTCAAAACCTATGATCCTCTGGGGTGCCTGTGCCTCAGTCTTCCCATCTGTAACATAAGGTTTGGATTCAATGGCTTCTAAGGTCCCTTCCAACTCTAATCCATATCCCTGATCCTGGTTTGACCGAGGTACTCTACCTGGTACTAGAAATGCTTTCACCTCATTCTCCAGAGGGGAAAACAGAGACCCAGAGGGAGGGGAGGAGAACTCTGAGCATATCCCTGGTGTCACCACTGTCAGGCCTCACATCTTCTCTGATTCCTGCTGGCTTTGCTCCAGCCCCCTTCAGGAGCTCTTGGGCACCAGGAATCAGCCCTGACTCAGCCAACTGGGTACATGGGAGCAAGACAGCTGGGGCCATTAGATGTAGTCACCCCTTGTCTGACCACAGAAAGATGTATCCACAGTGAATTCTTTACAGAAGTCTAGTCCTGCCTGCCACCCAGCCAATAATGTGCTCAGAGAATGCAGATTTTTACCAATATTGGCCCAAGAGAGATAGAAGCCATGAGCCACCCCTTCCCCGCCCAAAATTATAGGCAAATAAAGTCTCAATAATGAGTGTACATAAGCAGAGAGGGCAGCTGGGTGGCACAGTGAATAGAGTGCTGGGCCTAGAGTCAGAAAGACTCATCTTCCTGAACTCAAATCTGGCCTCAGACACCTACTAGCTGTGTGACCCTGAGCAAATCACTTAACCCTGTTTGCCTCAATTTCCTTATCAGTAAAATGAGCTGGAGAAGAAAATGGCAAACCTTTCTAGTTTCTCTGCCAAGAAAACCCCATATAGGGTCACAGGGAGTCGGACATGACTCAGAAGCAACACAATCAAGGAATCTTTTTCTCCCTCCTTCTAAAAACTGCTACATGAATAAAATCCCCTGGGAGGCAAGAAAGAATGTATCATGAATTCTCCTTCCCTTGATCTTGTTACAAAATGTCCTTCAGGCATTCTCCTGCCTCCCACCACCAAATGCTTTCAGCAACAATCAGGTTCGCAAGTACCATGCATTATGTCAAGCACTTTGCAACTAATCCATTTCATTCTCACAACAGCCTTGGAAGGTAGGTGCTGACCCATTTATAGTTGAGGAAACTGAGGCAGACAAAGGTTAAGTGACTTGCTCAGAGTCATACAGCCAGGGTTTGAGCCCAGTCATTTTTACTCAAGCTGACTCTCTGTCCATGGCAACCTTCTCTCCTCCACAGGGTTTGGCAACACATAAGCTAGAATTCTAACCCATGTTGCCTTTGACTGCCCTGTCACTCAAATTAGCAGAAATATCCAACATTGGCTAAGGCAGTTTCTGGGGTCTCTTAACCTCACCATTGTGGTAACTGTTTTATATGAGTTTAACTTCTGAAAGAAGAATCAGAGTCAATGTCTTTATCCATTTCCTATTTTTCAGAGTTATCAGTTAGTTTAAGTAGGTCTGTTTGGGTTTGTGGTAAACATGTGCTTGCATGCAGAGTTGCCTTCTCATTTTACTCTGTCTTCTAATTTGGAATTGACTTGGACTTTTGATCTGCTTGCACAAACATCTAACTCTCAAATACCTCCCATGTCTATAAATGGCCTTCCAGTAAAGAGAGAGTCAGTTTCTTTTTGGTAGATTATTTGGGTTTTGCCATGGTCATCAACTTCCCACTCTCCTTGAAAGTATGAACACGACTTTCCTTGAGAGGCTGTATGGTGTAACGGAAAGGACCTTTAATTTGGAGTGTGAAGACCTGGGTTCACCTCTTGGCTCTTCCACTTCCAACCTGTATGGCCTCTCTGAGACTCAGTTTCCTCATCTGTAAAATGAGACCTGTAAGATCCCTTTTGGTTCTAAATCTTGTTGTTGAGTCATTTTTCAATCATGTCAGACTCTTTATGACTCCTTTTGGGGGGGGTTGGAGGGGCAGTTCTTGGCAAAGATACGAGAATGGTTGTCATTTCCTTCTCTAGCTAATTTTACAGATGAGGGAACTAAGGCAAACAGGGTGAAGAAACTTACCCAGGATCACACAGTTAGTAAGTATCTGAAGCCAGATTTGAACTCAGGTCTTCCTGAGGCCTGGTGCTCTATCCATTGCACCACTCAGCTGATCCCACAGTATATAGCTAGGAGACTTTGAGTAATCAACAAACATTTGGCCTCTTTCATTTTCTTCATTCTGAATAATATTTCCAACATTTTTTTGGCCATTCCCCCCATGCCTCCCTTTGCATTTATATTACCTGGTATCCAAATATATTTTAACTTGATTTTAAAAATCTTGAATTCTGGGGCAGCTAGGTGGCACAGTGAATAGAGTCAGGAGGACCTGAATTCATATCCAGCCTCAGGCAACACAAAAACTAGCTGTGTGACCTTGGGCAAGTCACTTAACCCCAATTGCCCTACCTTCTACCCTCCAAAAAAGCAAAAAAAAAAAATCTTGAGTTCTTCCTAGAAGTCCTCTGTTCTAATTTCTTCAATGAAAGTTAGCTTATAAGCTTCAAATGTCTTCCCAGAAATCCCCTTACCATCGTAGATTTCGAGCTGGAGAGATCTCAGTGGTTGGCTAGCCTAGCTCTCTGAGGCCCAGCGTGGCTTAGTGACTTCCCCAGCATTCACACAGATACTAAGTAGAGCCAGAATGTCAACTACTATGCTCTGATAGGGAGATGATGAGGAAGGAGAGTCCGGAAGACCTGAGTTCAAATCCTCCCTCAGATGCTGACAGCTATATGACACCTGTTTCCTCATCTGTACAATGGAAAGAATAGTGCCTCCCTCCAGGGCAGGTTGTGAGGGTCAAATGAGGAAATGCATGAAGAGCTTTGGAACCTTTGGAATGCTACGTGAATGCTGCTCACGATTGGCATCATCATTGGTCTTGTTACTCTTGGTGGTGGCTGGGTTACTGTTGCTGCTGCTGCTGTTACTATTGTTGCTGCCGCTTCTATTGTTACTGTTGCTTCTATTGTTACTATTGCTGCTGCTGCTGCTACTGTTACTGTTGCTGCTGCTGTTGCTGCTGTTGCTGCTGCTGCTGTTACTATTGTTGCTGCTGCTTCTATTGCTACTGTTGTTATTGTTACTATTGTTACTATTGTTGCTGCCACTTCTATTGTTACTGTTACTATTGTTACTATTGTTGCTGCCGCTTCTATTGTTACTGTTGCTGCTGCTGCTGTTGCTACTATTGCTATGCTACTATTGCTACTATTGTTGTTGCCGCTTCTATTGTTACTGTTGCTGCTGCTGCTGCTGCTGCTGGTGTTACTGGTTGTGTCAGTGGTGGTAGTGATACTGTTGTTGCTGCTATTGGTGCTGTTGCTGTTACTGGTAGTGTTGTTGTTACTGTTATCTGATTCCAAGTCTCGGTGCCTTCCACTGCACCACATTAGGCTCACCAGGAACAGTCTGGAATGAGGTGACCAAGCATTCTGTGACTCCATGAGTCTATTCTCCTGAGGCTGATGAGGAAGTTAACTTGACCAGCTCTTTTTCTCATCCCCTTTTGGAGAATCTGAGATTATCCTTTCATGAAGCAGAAATTCCTCCTAATGAGAATGATAGCATGGATGTGCCTCAGTTTCTCCCAGAGGGTATTAACTTGATTGTTGTGAGGATCAAATGAGATACCATATCATAAGTACATAGTGGGAGCTAAGTGAATTCAAGCTTTGCTGCTGTTGTTGTTGGCCAAGGGTTTCACATTTAGAATCCTGGGTTAAATTAATATTTGTAGATGGTCAGCAAAACCTTTGATTCTTCCCATCCTCTGTCCCATTTCTGCCACCATCTCTGCAGGAACAGAAAGGAAGTACGTGGGGTGTATATAATGGGGAAAAGAGAGTGGCTTTGGAGTCCAAGATACTGGGCTCAAATTTTGGCTCTGGGTAATGCTGTGCAAGTCACTACTAGCTGTGTGACCCTGGGCAAGTCACTTAGCCCTGTTTGCCTTGGTTTCCTCATCAGTAAAATAAGCTAGAGAAGAAAATGACCTGAATTTCTTCATCTGTAAGGTGAGGCTTCTGAAGGCTCTCCTAGTGCTAAATCCAAAGAGCTCCAATTTGCATTTTTGCAAGTTTCTTGGTTCACCATGGCCAAATAGCCAGATAATGAGTAACTGGCTGCTGCTGAGCCCCTTTGTCCTTTTCCTCACTGGTCCCCAGCCAGTAGATGAAGTCCACTACCATTTGTGTCTTAAGCCTGCTTTGAAAATGATTTGGGCATTGGGGGTTTATATTAGCAGCACTAGTGCCCCCTCCCCATTATAGAGGCTAATTGAGCATTCATAGAATCATTGATCTGGAGCAGGAAGGGCCCTTGAGAAGCCATCTTGCCCTAGTTGGCTCTTTCTGTAGGTAGCCACAGATGGCAGCCCTGGAGCATTCCATCACAATGGGAAGGAATGGGTGAATGCTGTGTCCACTGGGCTCCCTGCTGGCTGCAATCTGGCCCTCTGCCCTTCACATGCTCCAGTCTTCTCCTTGGAAAGGAGCTGGGGCACCCTCTATGGGCATCTCCTGTGCAGCTGCTCCAGTCTCTTGGCAGCTTTGGAGATGCTTGCATGTCTTAAAGATCATCTCTGAGTTAATGCCTTTCCCCTCAGGGGCTCTTCTCTTAGAATCCAATGTACCCTTGCCAGCCAGCTTAAAAGCCAACTTCTCTGATAACCAGGTGATTAATGAATTCCCAGGCGGAAATGGGGTAATTTGTTTTTCTCTGTGCATGGGGGCTGCAGTCATCTCCAGACTTGGAGTGGGCAGGGATGATATTCCGAGGTGGAGTTAAGGGCTGAGGTAGAAGGGGGCTGGGGTCCTTAAACAGCTATAGGAGAATTGGCCCCAGTGGGCCCCTCAAGGAGAGTTCAGAAAAGCTTTGGGCTTAGGGACACAAGCCAGGCCAGAGGTACTCAGGGTCCCATTGTCCAAGCTGGAGTCCAGCTGACCTTCTTTCAGTCTCCACCCAGAGGAGATGAGAGGAAGTTAAAGTTGCAAAAATGAGAAAACCCCACTCATCCTGAACAACCTGTGGGGACAGCTTGGCTTGCTCAGCTGGGAACTCACACAGACTACAAGCCTCTCCTTGCTTGTCAAACATTCCAGCCACACTGACCTTTCTGCAGGACAGAAACCAGGTGTGGGCTGCCACTCACTCTCCCTCCTCAACCCTCCACAGCTGCCTATTTCTGTTTCCCTTATTCACCTTCACTCCAGACTAACTTGCTCAAGACTCACTTTCTCCAGAAAACTTTCTTTGACCTCATGGCTGTTATTGGACCAAAGGATCACAGATGAGGAGCTGAAGGTGACCACAGGAGGCACCTTGTCCAGCTTCCCCATTTTACAGGGAGGAAAACTGGGGCCGTGAGTGGGGGTCAGCCCTCTTCAAGGTCTCCATATCCTGAGTCCTTGGCTCCATGCCCCCGTCCTCTCTTACACAGTCTTGGGAAGCAGGGCACATTTTCCTCTTTGCCCAGTGTCCTGATGTCATTTATGCTTAAGTGCTTTTGGTTTTTTTCTAGTCTTCAAGGAGACTGATTCCTCCATCAGACGGGGGAGGTACTAAGCCTCTCCTCCTAGCTCAGGGCAGGCCAGGCAGTTTGAAGACAGATAGACTGAGGGGAGACAGAGAGGAAGTCCCAGATCTTGGGCTTTGATTGAAACTGATGGTCTTCCTGACTTGCTTTAGTATCATAGTGTGGAGAGCTGAAGGGACTCAGAGGCCTCTAGTCTAACTCCACCGCTGCCCATTTTACGGATGAGGCAACCAAGACTCATGAAGGTTAAGTTACTTGCCCAAGGTCACACAGATAGGCAGCCTGAGGCAGAATTTGAACCCAAAACCTCTTGACTCCAGAGTCATGGTTCTTGTCTTATGGTTACACTGTCTCCTTCCTTCCGTCCTTCCTTTCTTCTTTCCTTCCTCTCCTCTCCTCTTCCCTAGCTCTCCTTCCTTCCTTTTTCCCTTCCTTCCTTCCTTTCTTCCTTCCTTCCTTCCTTCCTTCCTTCATTCCTCCCTCTCCTCTCCTCTTCCTTAGCTTTACTTCTTTACGTCCTTACTTCCTTCCTTTCTTCCCTTCTTCCTTTTTTTCCTCTTCCCTCTCTCCTTCCTCCTTTCCTTCCTTCTTTCTTTTTTCCTTCCCTCCTCCCCTCCCTCTCACCCTTCCTGCTGCTGCCTTCTCACTGACCCTGGCCTTCTCCCACAGCACCTGCGCCTGTCCCTGAATGAGAGCGGTCAATGCCACGTCCAGCATCTCTGGTTCCAGTCCATCTTTGACATGTTGAGGCACTTCCACACCCGTCCCATCCCCTTGGAGTCTGGGGGAGCTGCTGACATCACCCTTCGCAGCTATGTGCTAGCCCAGGCCCCTTCACCTGGTAAGAGGAACCTCCATCCATTGCCCACCCTCTCCACCCTGTCCCCATGCTTTGGGTAGTCCAGAGCCCCCTTCCCTGTGGCCCAGCCTCTCCCCTGAGGCAGCAGGCAGACAGTGCCCTATCAAGGTGGGTGGCTGGCCTGACCCAATTGCTTTTTCCCCTCCCTGGAAGAGGCTAGGGGGTGCTGCCCAGGGAGCACATGCATGTATGGGACGGCAGTGTCTGTGGGAACCCCACCCAACAAACACTTAATGTCCAAAGCCCTTTCCCAATCCATGATATTGGCAGGAGCTTAGATTTCCCCCACTCCCCACCCTGGCCCCCAGCAAAGTCAACAGTTTGAAAAGACAACACATTCAGCTAGTGCTTGGACGTTTGTATCTGCGGGGTTCTCAGGATGTCAGACTGAAACAGGAAGAGAGACCTGGGCCTCCCAGGAAGCCCAGGAGGAAGATGGCTGTGTGGGGAAGGGAGAAATTCTGCCTCCTGTACTTACCTCCTGTGCAAGACTGGGGCAGTGAGAGCCTGGGGCAGGGCCTTCCTTATCTGGTGATCCCTGAGCTGGAGCATTTCTAGAGCTCCTAGTGTGTGCTCGGCACTGCGCTAAGCACTTTACATGTATTTCATTTGATCCTCACAACAACCCTGGAAGGTAGGTGCTATTATTACTCCCAGTTTACAAAAGAGGAAACTGAGGCAAACAGAGGCTAGTGCCTTGCTCAGACCCCCACATCTAGCAGATGTCTGAAGTTGGATTTGAACTCTGGTCTCCCTAATTGCAGGCCCAGTGCTTTACACACTGCCACCTAGCAGCCTCTGGTCGTCCTCTGTCTTAGTGGACTTCTCATCTAAGCCATATGAGCAGACAGTTACTATAGATGGGTCTTGGGGAGCAGAGCTGGGGCGGGGGCAGAGGGTAAGGACACCTCTGGAGGCAGGAGGCCTTCCTGACACCTCAGTGGCTTCTGGGATAACCTGGGGCCAGGGGACAAGGCACTCCATCCTCTCCAACCCCCAGCTATCCTGGAAAGCTGGTTCTTTTTCCATGAGGTAGCATTTCAGATACCAGTACACATCTCTCAGGTCTCCCCTGAGCTGTCTCCAGTCTCAGCCTCCCAAATTCTGTCAACCAAACCTCCAAGGGCGCAAACCCAGGGCCCTTGACTGTCTTGATCACTCCTCTTTAGGCTCTACCAGCTAAACAATGCAGTCTTAGAGCAGTTTTAAGCTTCTAAGACTTTGGGGCACTTTATGTGCCCCCTACTTCCTAAAATGTAGGACCCAGAACTAAACTCTATTTAGTACAGATGTTGCCTGGCCAGGGCAGAGGACAGGGGCATTCTCGTCTCCCTTGATCTGAATCCTGTGTCCCCCAACTCAGCCTTAAGGCCACTGATTTCTCGTAAGCTTAGGGTCTACTAAGATCCCCAGATCTTTTTCAAACAATTCATTATTTAGTTATGGGTCCCCCATCTTGGGCTTGTGTAGTTAGTTTTGTTTCTGTATTGAATTTTACATTATTAGAGGCAGCCGGTCCCAGTGGATAGAGAGCTGGTCTCAGAGCCAGATGTCCTGTTTCTGCCATATCTTTGGACATGTCACTTCACTTCTCAGCCCTCTAAGCAAATCTCTGACACTTAAGTTTCTGAGAAGGTGCATCAGACAAAGGAGTTTCCTTGCCCAGAAGTTCCCTTTGCCAGTTGAGTCAGAGACCCAGGCTTTCCCCCTCCCTGAAAGTCTTCAAGCTGAGGCCAAGCGACCATTTGGGAGAAAAGGTTAGGAGGAGAATTCTCCTTCAGACACAGGTTGAACCAAATGGCCTCAGAAGTGCTGTCAGCCTGGGCTGTCTCATGCTCTCATTTTCCCCATCATCCAATGACTGTTCTCCCTAGCTTCTAACAGGCTTCAGTCTGTGACCTGGGAAAAGAGTTCCTTTTTGGAGAAATCCATAGAGGGAACTGGGATTACTGACTTGGGAGAAGCACTGCCTGGTCAAAGGTGTGGCTGAGAGAGCTGCTTATGGGAGAGAGCGGGCTGCCTTGCTACTGGGGGCTCTCCATCCTCCCCCCTTCCATCCCGGGGGTCCCAAGGTTCTCAGGCTGAAGCAGGTGGCAAGCCTCAAGCAGTATCTTGTAATGGAAGCACTTACAAAGCTTTCCCATTAATGAGCCGTGTGACCTTGGCTAAGCCATTGAAGTCTGGAAAATGGGATAATCTTTTTACTGCTCCCTCACAGGCTTGGTAGGACTAAAGCACTTTGTTCACCGTAAATGATGTAACATCCAAGACAGCGTTATCATGAATGCTTCTCCTAATAATGCCCTTTTGAGCCAAGAGCTTGACCAAGCATCAATAAATGTCACCTGAGTATTTCCACTTGGGCTGGGGATTTAAAGGCAAGGGCCCTGCCCTCACTGGAGCTCAGGTGAAGAAGCAAACCCAAACACAAAAAAACAGAACTAACTATATCAGGTCCTATGGGGATTTGGAGTTATAAGGGAATGTCGAGACCTCCCATTTTACAGATGAAAAGACTGAGGCATTGAGGACTTAAGTCACTTGGTCATTCAGGTAGAAAGCTTCTGGGGCAGGATTCGAACTCCAAGTTCAGTACCCTGTTCAGGGAGTGGCACTGATCCCTGGCTGCCTTCCAGGCGCATCTTGGAGGCTTTCTCCTTTCCCGGTTCCCCCACTTGTTAGCGCCTGGTGCCTGACACGTAGAATATAAGCTGCACGGGGGCAAGGAGAGTTTTGCTTTTGTATTCGTTTTTTCAATCCTGTCAAGCAGTAGGTGCTTAATACATGTTTATTGGTTGGCTGCTAGAGGACTTCAGATGACGGGGGCAGTTGAAGAAGGTATCATGAAAGAAGTAGGCTTTGAAGGACAGACAAGCAAAGATGAGTGGGGGAAACATTTCAGGTGAAGGGGGCTGCTTGAGCAAAGAATGGAGATGGGAATGTAGCTGGTCCCCCAGCAGACAAAGAGTAGACCACTGATCCCAGAGTGGGGCCAAGGGTTGGGCAGAGGTCAGAGCCCAAGGTGGAGAGATGAGGAATAAGGTCTGGGCCAATGGTTCTGGCCTGTCTTGTCCTGTGCCCACTGATGTGCTCTATGTTTGCTTTGACAGACCCTGGCCCGGCTCCCGGCACAGTCCCCCCACCTCCCAGCTGCTGGAGCGAGCCTCCCACCCAGCATTATTTCTCCAGCTTTGGATCTGGACCCTTCCAGCCAGCTTCTCCCTCCGAGGGCGGGGGCGCCTCTTCCTCTTCAGCCTCTTCCTCCTCGGGCACTGTCCCACACCCACAGTACCATCGCACGGAGGGCACGCTGAGCGCCCGAAGCCGCAGCAACAGCGCTGAGCGCCTACTGGAGCCTCCCGGCCCTGGGACTGAGGACTACCATGACAGTGAGGGTGCCCGCAGCAGGGCCCGAGCAGTCGAGAACCAGTACTCTTTCTACTAGGCCCAGAGAGCTCAGCCTCCCATGCCCCTGTGGCTTCTGGGCAAGGACACCCCCTTCTCCGATGGGTGGAGGGATGGTTTGACCCCTTATGGTTCTGGAGGAGTTCCTCTGAGTCTGGCTGGAATTCAGAGCTGGCCACGATCTCTCCTCTTTCTTTCCTTTCCCTCTCCCATGTTTCTCTCCACCTTGGTCACACCTCCCTTGGTTACTGCTCTGGAAACGTGCCCACTAACCATTCTGGGGGGAGGGGGCATGGGCCACTGCCCCATGGCCAGGATCCAATTTCCTCTTTCCAGTCCTCCTCCCTCTTCCTTCCCTCCTCCCCCCATGGAGCAGCCCATGGGTCGTGAGATTGAGTGCTCGATCAGAAGCTCTTCAGTGAAGATATGGATGTGATTAAAGAGCCTGTTTTAGGGACTGCAGCAATCCCCAGGCTCCAGGCCTCCTTCTTTGCTTGCCCCATCTTTTCCTCCATTCTTCCCCCTCACTCTGAGTCTCCTCCAGATTCCTGCAGTCTGAGCACAGAGAGAAACCTTGGAGGCCAGGAGATGGAATCAGGCACTTTCAGGCACCTTGGCCTCTTGCTAACTCCATGCCCTGCCTTCTGGGTCTCAGGTTCTTGAGTTGTAGAATGAAGAGGACAGAGCAGGTGCTGGGTGTTTGCCAGCATCACGCTTGGAGCTAGAGGTACAGAGGTATAGGAGAAGGACCCTGCCTGCTGGGAGCCTAGAGTTTGGTTGAGGAGACAAAAGAACAACCTGTGAAATATAAGTGGTAACTGACAATGGTCAGTGTGTAGCAGAAAGGGGCCTTGGAGGCCCTTCAGCCCCATCCGTTCTTTTTTCAGATGAGGAATCTAAGGCACAGAGATTTGCCCAGGTTTAGACAGTTAGTAAGCCTCAGAGGCAGGATTCAAACCCAGCTTTTTCTGATTCCCAAGTCCAACCTAAAACCAAGGATCATTGAGAATTGGAATCAAAAGACCTGGGTTCAAATCCTTGGTTAGTGATTTAGTAGCTGCGTGACTTGGGCAAGTCATCTTTGTAGCCTTCCATTTCTCTAAAATGGGAGGGTGGGATGGAATGACTGCTGAGGTCCTATCTGGCTCTACTTCTTAGATCTCCTGATCTCCCCTGTTGGCTTCATGGGAATGTTTTCTAATGCAGCCCTTTAATGGAACCCTTTGGGTTCCTACAGTTGCCAAATCTGATGGAAATGGATGAGTCCTATGACTCCCTTTCCCAAACACACACAGATAGCCAAGGTTAAGCTGCCTGGTTGAGTGGTAATGAGCAACAAATATGGACTGAATGGTCCTTCCTGTCCAGTCTCATGCAAGGAGCTCTGGGAGATTCAGAGGAAATGAATGGAAGTAACCCAAAGACTTGGGCTCTGACCCTGGATCCACATCAAATGTGACCCTGAGGAAGTTCCCTTGATTGTCTGGGGTTCTGCTTCCTTAGCTAAAACATGGCAGAAGCTGGGGATGGACTCTATGACCTCCTGGGTCTGTGGACCTATTGATTATTCTTGAGCAGATAATTAATTGAATATGAAAGCAGTATTAATAATACCTCATCTGGACTGGATGGGGAGAGAGGCAGCCAGGGCTGAGGGTAAGAGGGTGAAGAAGGTGGAGTCATGAGTAGGCCAGCTCCAAGTATGGTTGAGGAGACAGAACCCAGACTAGTCTGTGAGATAGATCACTTGATCCATGAGCATTTATTAAGCTCTCAACTGTGTCAGGCATACAAAGATGTATTTAAACTAGCCCCTGACCTTGAGGAGCTTACATTCTAAGGGCAATGGGGGACAGAAAGTTGTTATGAAAACGTATGAGTATATACATAAAGTATATGAAATTAAAACAAGACAAGGGGGGTTGGGAAGGGGGTGAAGTAAGGCTTCATGTAGAAGGTGGCAGCTGAGCTAAATCCTGAAGGAAACCAGGGATCCCCTCCACCATTTTGGAGGCTCCCATTTTTCTGCCTAGCACACTGTTTCTTAGCCTTTTTGTGTATCCTGGACCTCACTGGTAGCTTGGTGAAGCCCAGAAACCCTTTCTCAGAACCACGATTTGTTACCTACATTCCTAACTGAAGAAAATACTACATTTAGCAAGAGTCATGATTGGATTTTTTTCCCCACCCAAGTTCAAGAACCCCCTGAAATTTCAACAGACCCCAAGTTAGGAGCCCCTGAGCCAGTAGGCAGGGAACAGGATGGGTGGATCTTCCAGTTGGTTCCCTACCTGTCTTCCCTGCCTCCTCCCCTTTTTCAAGCCTCTGCTGCTCAGCCTCCAATCTCACAGCCTCCTGACCAAGACCAGGGAGCTGTCCTCTCAGACTTGGTGGAGGCCCTGGCCTGCTTTTGAGGGGTGATCTTGGTTAAAGGAAGAATCAGAAGGCAGAAAGATGGTTTTTGGTTTGGATTTGTTTTGTTTGTTAAAGTTTGGAGGTAGAGGATTTCCCCTCCAAAGTTAAATGACCTCTAGGCCAGACTGGCCAAAGTTACAAAGAGCAGCTTGAGTGAAAAAAATAGAGTAGAAACCAGCTGTGACTCTCCTTAGCCTCTGGGCATCTTAATCCAGGTAATAGGAAGAATTCGGATATAAGCAGGTGAAAATCAGAAAACAGAGATCCCCAGGTTTCTGACTGGAAAGGCCCATTGAGGCCCCTAGTCCTCCCCCATGAAAGGGGAAGCTGAAGCTGGGAAAGGTGAGTAACGCCTAGTGACACACATCCATAAGTAACAGAGTGGCCCCCTGCCTCATGGGGCTTCTTCTATTGCACTGGGCTCCTGTGTACTTCCCAGGAGATCAGACCAAAATCTGCCTGTTGCCCAGGGGCAGTCATCTTGGGAGGGCTGGATGCCAGATCTGAGGCAAGTGATTCCGTGTGTGTTCCCAGCTGTCTCCCTCATCCCTGTTTGTGTCCAGAGGAATCTGGGACAGGGAGAAAAGTCCCCAAAGAGCCTGAGAAGAGGGTCTGGGAACAGGGAAGGGCTGAACCAGACTTTGTCTCTGGATGGAGAGAAGGGTGGGGTGGGGTGGGGAGGGACTTGATTGGAGCCAGCTGCTTCCCCTCAAGCAGCCACCGAGCCTGTGGAGGGGCTGTGTCTCTAGGGAGGCCAGCGCCTGGAAATAGTCCTTTAGAATGAACTCCTTCACAAAATCCTGGAGAGAATGGGACTTTGGGAAAGGTCTTCAGCCCCCACGTGCCATAATCCCCCAGGGCGGGCCCAGTACTTTTCACCTTTGACCCCTTGAGTTGTTCTGACCCTGTCTTGGCCTTCTAGACCACAAAGTCATTCATGCTAGCTGACACATGAAAGCAAGTCAGGGAGGTCATGGGGCTTTAGCATCCTACCAAGTGACCTGCTCAAAGACACAAGAGTGAGAATAAGAGATATGTTTGAAGCCACTTCTCAGACTCCAAGTTAAGCAGTTTTTCTCCTACAACTCTTGAGTCATTTCCAGTGAGTCCCTTGGGCCAATAAACTTTACACTGGGAGAGAAGGATCTTAATTTAGGTAAAGGGAAGGATCTGATACAGAATCTGTGCCTTATATTCAAGTGACAGGTTTTTTAATGAGACAAAGGATGTGACCCCTGCCCAGCACCATCGATCTTCCTGTGTGTGTAAAGCAGCAGTTTCTGTCCTTAATTGGTAATGCCTGGAGCTGGGATTTCATTGGGTTTTTTTTGGTACTTCCGGGTGAGGAAACTCCCTCTACCAATACACATTGGCTCCTGCTTTACAGCTTTTGGTCATAGAAAGTTACCTGGGACACTGAAAGTAACTTTCCCTAGGTGACACAGCCAGTATCTGTCAGAAGCAGGATGTGAACTCAGGTTTTCCTAGCTGAGACCAGCTGTCAATCCACTTTGCCAAACCTGCCTCTAGCATGATATTATTACATGAACTCATAGAACCAACCAGCACTTAGTAAGTCTGTACTCTGGGCAAGGCACTGAGGTTACAAAAGAGAAACAAGCCCTGCTCTCAGGAATATTAGGTTCTACTAAAGGATGGGACCTATTCACAGATGAGTAAATAAGAGATTATTTGAGAAGGTAAAAATAGTTGGAAACACCAAGAGAAGCTTCACAGAAGAGATGGACCTTGAGCTGAACCTTGAAGGGAGCTGAGGATTTTAAGACTCTGGGAAGGGAGGACATTCCAGGTGTGAGGCACTGCCAGTGCAAAGTCATGGAGGTGAGAGATAGCATGTGGAGTTCAGGGAACCTCCAGGAGGCCATCTTGGCTAGAAGAAAGTGTGCATTGAAGGAAGTTGTGGAAGATGTCTGGAAAGATAGACTGGGGGCGGGGGGGGGGGGGGCAGCGCTTTAACCACCACCCTGAGGAATTTGTATTTTATCCCAGAGGTAAGAAAGAAGGAATTGCCAAAGATTCCTGAGCATGAGAGGTGTCTGGTCAGACCTGGGCTTTAGGAAGATTATTTTGATGAGTGTGGGGAGCTAGGCAGAGACTGGAAGCAGGGAATAGTGTGAGATGAGCCTAGAAGTCTGGCTCTGCTCATGAGGGTCTTTCAAAGCAGGTTAAGAAGTTTCTGATTTCTTTAGGAGGCTATAGGAAGCGATTGAAGGCTGTTGAGCAGGAAGGGGCTGTGATCTGAGCTATAATTAGAGAAGATTAATTGGCAGTGGAATCTGGGATGGCTTTCAGGGAGGAGAAGACTGAAAGGAGGGAGACCAATTAGGAAGTTATTGCAATAGTCTTAGGTCAGAGGTAATGGGCACTTGAACCAGAGCGGAGGCAGTAGGAGTGGAGAGGGAAGGAGAATTGGGTTATGCTTTGTAGGTAGAATTAACAGTCCGTGGAAACTAATTGGCTGTCCGGGGAGAGGAAGGAAATGAAGATGACTCAGAATTTTTAAACCAGGGTGACTGGGAGAATGGTTTAGGGCGATAAAAATAGTGAAGTCGGGAGGGGAGGGGAAGCTGGGGATTTGGTTTTACAAGTGGCCCTGGTGGCACTTCCAGCCAGAAATGTCTATAGACTTGGCAGTGAAAGGAAAAATATGAAATAGTACCTTGAGGAGGGCAGAAAGGAGAGGAAAAGTTGTTTGGGGCTTTTAGGATTAACTAAATATTTATTAGGAGCCTACTAGACACTGTGCTGCTCGGCTCTGAGATTACAAGTACAAAATGGAGACATCCCCCATTAGGGAGCTTACATTCTAATGTGAGAGACACATTAGAGAAGTGATGGCAATGAGCCATCGATGGGAGCACCTACTATGAGCCAGATACTATGCTGGAAAGTCTGAAGTGAAATGTCCTCCCCACAAGGAGTTTATGTTCTCATAGTGGAGATGACATGGACATATTTAAGTCCAGGCAAGATCAATGCCAAGTATAATGGCTAGGGACTTGGAATTCCATTGGTCTGGATACTCCCAAGGACTCAGTGACAAGTGAGGAATTGACCTCTACCAATCATGTCAGCATCTTCTCTGTGACTTAAGAATATTGGAGAGCTGTGTAGGGTACCTAGTGTGAGGCTCAGTGACTTGCCCACCCACACATAAAAATTATTTGTACATAGAAGATAAAAGTGAAATAATTTCAGGAAGGACTAGCAGTTAGGGAAGGAAGATTAGGAAAGGCTTCAGAAGTAGGAGGTGGCATTTGAGATAATCTCTGGAGGAAGCTAGAGATTCCAAGCAGTGGAGATGAGAAGGGAGTGAGTGAATTCCAGGTATGGGAGGGAAATGGCCTGGGCAAGTCAAGGAGACAGGAAACAGAATGTTGAGCGAGAGATATTGTACACATAGAATTAATAAGGCTTAAGACATGTTTGGATCGAGACTGAGGAGTTGGAAATTACTCTGGGGTCATGAACTGGGAGGACTGGAAGGAGGATGGTACCCTTGACAGAAATATGGAAAAGGGATTTATTTAGGAAGAAAGAAGAGAGTGAGTTCTGTTTTGCACATGTTGAGTTCGACATGCTTTGGGACTTCCCATTGGAAACATCTAATGGGTGGAGGGAGGAAGAGATGGAGTAAGGTCAAAGGAGAGATGGGAGAGATTAAGCCAAAAGGAGTAGTAGAAGAGTTAGCCTTGGGAAGCAGGGAGAGTACCTCTTCCCCTGAGACAAGAGGGTGGGTAGACATTGAAAGAAATGTCAAGGTAAAATGGTGAATGGTTGAGTAATTATGACAGATGGCCTCTTTGTCTTGATAAAATCAGAATCTCAGTCATCTGCTGAAAATGAGTGGGGAGTAGGGTTGAAGTAGAAAATGTTTGGGGTAGCTACTATGGCAAATGTGATTGGGAGGCCACCAGAGAGAAGTCAGATATTCATGCATCCAGGAGGACCCTGTTGCAATTATACAACATGAATTTGTGGTGAGCATGATCAGTGAAATTTCTTCTAGACTTGACGGGGAGAAGCAGAGAAACTGATTGGGCCATGGTGAGGGGTGAGAGAATAACAGGATGGAGGGAGGGAAAGGTCAAGAGAATGACAGATTCCAGGATTCTTATGATATAATTGTGATGATGAAGTCTATCCTGGCTAGGGAGGTTAGCAAAGCCTGAAGTTGGCAGAGAACCTGGAAATCTAGGAAGAGATTGGGCAATCTCTCAGAATGTGGCCCAAGGAGACCTAGGAGTGCCCAAGACCCTTTTAGGGGGTCTGCGAGGTTAAAACTGTTTTCATAATAATTCTGATATGGTGACTATTGATAGATATAGCCCTCATAAGCAAGAGCTTTTTGGGAAAGGAGGGTCTTCAGTAATATTTAAGAAACATGAGAGGGAAAACTAAGCTGGTTGTTGAGTTCATTAAAGGAGGGGTAACCCTGGAGTTTTCACAGATAATGGTAGAATGGATGGGGAGAGGGTAGAATAATCTGTTACCTGGACTTCAGTGAGCATTTCTTAATCACCTACTATGTGCCAGAAATTGTGTTAGGGGCACAAAGACAAACAAGGATCTGAGTTCAAATCTGGCCTCAGATAGTTAACACTTACTAGCTGTGTGACCTTGGACAAGTCACTTAACCCCAATTGCCCAGCCTTCCCCCCTCCAGAAAAAAAAAGAATACCTCTTCTTCTTCCCCAGCTCTTGGTGGATGGGAAAGGATATACCTTAGAAAGGTAAGTGGTTTTATTGGGGAATGATCACTTTAGGTGAAGATGACAAGTGGGAGCAGGTGACTATAATATATACGTGTGTGTATGCATATATAAAATATTACCTACAATATATACTATATATTGTTATATATTATATTACATATTATATATACTATGTATTATGATATATACTATATTTTATTCTATATTACATATACTATATATTAATATGTCATATAAGGGAAGGATGCTTGTGAGAGAGCACACAGAAAAAAGGACCACAAAGTTTGGGGGAAGAGGAGGAGGGGACCCAAGAAGGTGTGGGTGTGGGGTTCACTTTATGCAGTCACTGTGGAGAAGAGAGGTTAACAGAAACCTGAAGGGCTTCTTGGCAATGAGGGGAGAACTGAGTTCTCCCTCAACTGAGGACTTAGCAGCCCCAAGGTTATTTTTGAAATTCTTTTGAATCCGGGGAGGACCCCTCCCATGTCTGGAATGTGTGCAGAAGAACAGACAGGAGGGGGGGAGGGGAGGGAAGTGTAGTCTTGCTACCAGCTGTACTTGGTTTGTCTCCTCAGTCAACATTAAGTACCTACTGGGTGCCAAGAACTGTGCAATGCCCTGGGGATACAAAAAACCAGCCCCAGCTCTGCTGGAAGGCCCAGGTGATGCTGAAAAGGGGGCTCCCCTGGTAAGATCCCCCATCTTGACATTTTTTGGAAAGCAGAGATCCCCCCCCACCAGCCCCCTCCCCACATATACATCAGGACATGGAATGACTTCTCCTCCCTCCCCATTTTGGAGCTTTTGTCCAGCTCTTCTGTTCATCAGCCTCAACTCCATCACTACACCATCAACAAAACACTCAAAAAAGCTTAACATTCTACCAAAGGCAGGACTAGGGGTAGGCGGCATGGATTGCTGCTTCAAGTGCCACACACACTAGGGTGTAACTGGTGACCCTTTCTATGCTACTTTTGATTAATGTAAAGGCTCTGATACCAGAAAACAGCTCCCCGTGGAGGGCAAGTATTTGTTTAGTGATGAGTCACGTCACATATGTTAGAATGACAATAGGGAGCACAGTGCCTACGCATAGTAAGGGCTCAAGAAGTACTTGTTGATTAGTTAATGAACACTATATTACAGAGGCTGCCAGCCCAGGGTAAAGTGCACTTTAATCTGTCTCCCATGCTTCTCTGTGCAATCTAAGGCCCCATATGGTTTCTTTTTCATTCAAACAGCTAGATAGCTATGCCTTCCCCATCTCGTATATATGAAGTGTTTTTTAAAATATTAATCAAGTATTTAAATTTAAATTATTTAAATATTGATATCGAATACAAGTATTAAATACCTAATGTGTACCAGGCACCACGCTAAGCACACTGGCTCCAGAGACAGGAAAGAAACACTCCATGCCCAAGGGAAACTTACATTCTATTGGAAGAAGTCCATAGCCTAGTGGGGACAGAAACAGAAAAAAAGACAGGAAAGCCAACTACCAAGAACCTACTGTGTGCAAAGCATTATGCTAGACACAGGGGGAAATGTGAAATTTAGGGAAGAGATAGCCCCTCTGCACATAGAGTTTGCCATCTAGTTTGGGGATATGTCAACCCAGGGGGTTCTGATACAGTGCCTAATTGTATAAGTGCATTGGAGAGTTGGAAGGCAGTGAGTGTTCTGTGAGGAGGTGTTTTCTAAAGGAAAGCAACTCTAAAATAGGTTAACAATCTTACTTTAATCAAACATATATCATTTACCTAGTTTAGGGGAAAAGTCAGCACCCTGAACTTCAGAGAATACAAACAGAAGTTACAAGTAGATAAAAATACAGACAGAGAAAATAACACAATTCAAGAGACCAACAGACAAGGCTTCTAGCTGTCTGACCATTACATCCATACCTAATTAGTCACTAGAGAGAGAAGCACCAACATCTGGGTTTTCAAAGCCAGAGGCTTCAACGGCTGCCCAGAGTCTCGTCTGGCCAAATCACACAACTCTTCCCAAAGTGATCCCCAAAGACCTCTCATCAGAGGCATATATAGCCTTCTCCAGGGTCAGAGAACATGACAAGTCTTGTGACCCCCTTGACTACAAAGTAACAAAAGTTGTGCTTTCCTGAAAAACAAGCCTCCCACCACAGGCTCCAGGTGAGCATATGCAGCCTTTTAGGGGGGCAGAGTATATTTTCTAATCAGGAAAGGTCCTCATGTTCAATTTAGGCTTATTAAGGAGCAGGTAAGATCTTAAAATTTGTATTACCATTACAGAAGGTGAGATCTTCCCCAGGAAGGGGATTATTGACCCAAAGGATCAGGCCAGGCTTCTTGCAGAAGATACCATTAATAGAGGGGCAAGAATTCAATGAAAAGCAGTGGGACTATTGGATGGAGATCTGGCCTCTGTCAGGAAAATCCAGGTTCAAGTCTAGCTCCTGACAGGACAGGCTGGGTAACCTTGGCCATCTCATTTAATCTCTCAGGGTCCCCAGGGAATTCTGGGAGAGACAGAGCTTCCAGAGCAGGGGCTGATCTGCATTGGGAGAGGAAGTCTCCCCAAGGGAAGTTCTTATACCAAGAAAATCACAGGTTCAACAACACCAAATTCAAATATATATATCATATATATACATATATATTCGAAATATACAAAGAAGGAGAGGTAGAACATTGTAGACAAAGGAGCTATGGAGTCAGTGACGCCTTTGTGCAGATCCAGTGGGCAGAGAATAGTTGAGCCAAAAGGAAAGGAAATTTAGGGAGTAAACATTTATCAAGCTCCTACTGTGTTCCAGGCCTGCACTAAGTAGTTGGTTTTCTTTTTTTTTTAAAAACAAACATTATCATATTTGATCCTTACAAGAATCCTGCAAGGTAGGTGCTATCATCATTGCCATTTTACAGATGAGGAAACTGAGGCAAACAGAGGTCAAGTGACTTGTCTAGGGTCACACAGCTGGTAAAACACGTAAGTTCAGATTTGAACTCAGGTCTTCCTGCCTCCAGGCCCAGCAATCTGTGTAGCCCCAAAGCACCGAGGGTGTGGGGGAAAGTTGTGTGAGATAAAGCTAGGGGTGCCCTATATGAAAGGCCTTGAGTGCTGAGTAGTGAAACCTGAAGTTGACAAGCAACAGTGAGCTGCTGATTTTTGAACAGAGGACCAGACTGCTACAGAGGAAAAGTCGTGCTGGCAGTTTTATGGATTGGGAGGAGAAGAAAGGGAAGATGGGAAGGCCTGAAAAGAGGTTATTGTACAAGAGGTCCTGGGCTCCCTGCAGGGTACGTGGGTAGATATCACAGGTCTGCAAGCTTGAATGGGAAAAAAAAAGACTGATCTCTAGCTGGCACTTAGTGTTTTCTTACATTTTTAAAAGCCATGATACTCGTGATACTGAGAAGAGGCCCCCAGACTGCCCAGGGTACTCAAGAGACAAGGATAAGAGCCCCTGCATGTCAGCGTGGGTAGGATAAGGGGGGCCTGGGCAGGTAGAAAGTGCTTTGCGAATTTAGAGAGAAGGCCTTGGAGACAGGAGATGTGGGGGCAGCTCCAGATTTGACAGCTAAGGGGCTCAAAGGTTCAGCATTTCCCTTCCCAAGCATCTGTCTCAAAAGGTGACCCATACCCCCCTTGGGGGGGAGGCACATTCTGCCTCAGCCTTGATAGCAGGTGGGTGTTAAGTATTTTCTTCTCTGATAGGTGAGATATATGGGCAGCATGAGGGGACTGGGTACCTTTCACAAGGCAATGGGGTGAAGAAGGCCAGGAAGGGAGGGAGGGGGCAGAAACAAACTCTGATAGCTTCCAAATCCTGCCAGAGGCTGAGCAATGTGGAGGAAAGGGCTGACAGCCTAGTACCCAGGAGAGCAAGGGTCAAGTTACAGCTCAGCCATTAACTCATTGTGTGATCTTGGGTCTTTCTGGACCTCAGTTTATTTCTAAAATGAGGGGGTGGGAGTCAGCCTAGATGGTCTGTAAGGGTCCTTCTAACTCATATTCTGTGAACTATGCAAAACCTGGAAAACATCATTCAAGGCCAGGCTTGGGGGCTGGGGAAAAGCCCCTGTGCATGCGACTCTCAGCTAGTACTTTGGATACCCCCAAGCTTGGGGAACCAGATCCCTGCAGGGACAAGCCCCTAGGATGGTGCAGAGTCCCAAGTGCATGTGCTCTAAGGATTGGGGAACTGGCATTGATTAGGCAGTGTGGTGTAGCAGATAGAGGGCCTATGGCCAGGAAGGGCTTCAAATCCTGCCTCTGGAGCTTGCTGTGTGGCCTTGGGCAAGTCTCTTAACATCTCTCAGGCTCAGTTTTCCCCATCTGTAAAGTGGGAATAATAACAGCACCTTCCTTCCAGGGTTATTGTAAGAAGAAACTTAATGAGTAAAAGAGCTTCTTAATCCTTAAAGAATCAGAAGAAGGCTAGCTGTTTGCTCAGCCTGTTTCCCCACCTGTAAAATGAGGGAACTGGACTCGGTGATTGCAAAAATCTCTTCGTCCCTGACTCCTATCTGAGTAACCTATTAAGAAGATCTGGATGAATGAAGTCTCCATATATTCATCCATTCAATGCATATTAATTAGAAGCTGGCAACTCTGAAGACTGAGAGCCAGCCTGGGAATGTGTTGTATAATTTTAATGAAGGGGGATGCGGTGACTAGTTCCATCTACTGTGGCTTCAGGGCCAAGGCTCACATCTCAGTTGAAAGAGGGGTCTGGGTGCCATGGGGCAGGCAGGTGGGACATGCCTGGAGCAAGCTTCCTGGAGAATGGTACGTAGTGAGACTTTGCTGCCCTCTGCTGACAGCATCTATGCAGGCCCGAGATTAACCAGAACCCTGGAGTGGGGTTAGTTTAGTTAGGACTCTGCTTCTTCACGTTACCGTCTTGTAGCTGGACCACCAGCTTCCATGCACATGGTCACAGGATGCTTTGAGGGGCAACAGAACCTGGCTTCCTCAGAGCAAGGATGGGGGGAATTTGGTCCAGGACCAAGAGGCTTGTGGAGATCCTGTCTGGGGCAGTGGGATGGGAAAAACTCTGGGTCTAGAGTGTCGGGAAAGAAGACCAAAATCATCTCCCCCATGATCATCCTGGCCTTCTCTGATACTATCCTAGCTCCATCTTTCCTGAAATTCTCCTGAGAGGAGGAACACCTAGGAAGGGGGATCCTGAGGTTCTCCAGATAGGTGGGCTGGGGTACGTGGAAGGAGGCTAAAGCCAGGGTACAGGGAGAGGGAGCTGAAAGAGAGAGTGAAGTATCTTATTTTATTTTTCTCTATCCTTTCCTCTCCTTCATCATGACCTAGGGAAAATTCCTCCCCTGGAAGGAGGCTGACCTATGTCAGTATCAGGCATTGCTTAGCTGGCCCTGGCATTCATAGGCTGCCTCTTCACCTTGGACCATTTGGGAAAGGGTAACCCAGCCCAGAGTGAAGGGTTGGGTCTGATGGTGAGGAAATGCCCCCTCCCCACTCAGTGCCTCAGGTCTGATAGAGATGGTTCGGGAAAGTAGGGACTGGAAACTCTTCACCTCTGGTTCATCACTGTCAGTGCTCGAAGTCTGCAACTGGAGGCAGGAGCCAGTGGGAAGCCAGGTCTCATTGGACACTTTGCAGATCTGTGGTTTTGTCAGAGCTGACACTTGCAGGACACCTCACCTGGCACAATTTTCTTCTGTCTTTCTCCCCAACATGGCAGGTGCCCTCATGAAATCTCAATGTCAGAGCTCACAGGAGCCTTAGAGATCATCTCATCCAACCTCTTCCTTTCACAGAAGAGGAGCCTGAGCATCATTGACGTTAAGGGACTTGCCCCAAAGTCATCTAGCTAGCAAGTGGCAAAGCTGGGATTCAAACCCAGGTTTTCAGGTGCCCAGACTAACGCTCTTTCTATCCTTCATTCCTCCTGTTCTTTTAGCTTCTTGGGGAAATGGAGAGGAAGAGCTGTGTATTAATTACTGCTATGAATGAACAGATGAACCCCTCATACAGTAGAGAGAGCCTGAGAGATGAAAAGGGCTCCTCCTACCAGCAGAGAGGGGCAGAGTAGCCCAGGACCAGAAGCGCTGCCCTCCTTCTGGGCCAGGATGAAGCACCAGAGTCCTATGTCCTGTTCTCCAGAAGGGAGCAATAGAGTGTCATGAAAAACCACATTAGCTCTAGAGGGAGAAGAGGTTCACAGCTCATTTCACCTCCTTGGCTCCAGTTTCCTCTTCTGTAAACTAGGGAGATTGGGCTCTGGCCTTTCTGGCCCTAGGTCTAGGATTCCAGTCTCTGATCATTTCCCACCGTGACTGAGGGACTTTTATCATCCTCCTTCCTTTTTCAGCTTATTTTTACATGTCTTCTCCTGTTAGATTGGAAGCTCCTTGAGGGCAAGGATTGATTTCTGTCTTTCTTTGTATTCCCAGTGCTTAGCACAATGCCTGGCACCTAGAAGGTACTTAGTAAATGTTTGTTGACTCTGATTTTGCTAAGGTGTTACTTTACAACCTGCCAGTCAATCCAAGGCACCTCCTCCACCCAAGGGATATTTCCATCCTCATAAATCTCTCTCCAAGAGGACAAACCTTTAAGATCCAAAAGAATGAATCAATAATGGTGGAATTCAATGTCAGGCATTGTGTCAAGTACTGGAAAAAACAATGAAATTTAGGAATATCAGAGGAGACTTCCTGGTATCCTTCAAATGAGGGTTATTTTCTGTCTCAGTGACATTGAGCAGCATGGTCCTTTAATCACTATCTCCTGTGATCCCTTGGATGCTGTGCTGGGCTAGTGGGCATAGACCAGCAGAAAGATATGGCTCCCTTTTACCCCTCAACTCCAGCCCCCAAGCAGCAGGCATTAGCTTTAAGCAGCTTAAAGCAGATGGACTGAATTTATCATTTGAATACCTGGATTTAAAGAATGATTTGGCTACTTACTCATTGTGTGACCTTGAGCAAGTCACTTGCTAGAAATATACTACAACCTACTAACATCCACTGCGTATGTCTCTATTGCCTTTTGGGTCAACCACAACTTGAATTCTTCAGAGAACATGGTGTTTCAGGATGATAAGCCATACATCATTAATAGAAAAACATTGGAGTTTAAATGATGGGATTTGGGGCCATCTTGGAAGCATAGAAAGTGCTGCCCAATTTGTATCCTGAGTGGATGAGACCCCAAAGGAAAAGGTGGGGCTATCCATTCATGAAAATCTGAATGAATGAAAAATGCCTCTTGTCCAGACTCTGCATAAAGTCAGGAGGCCAGGTTCTTCAGGACATAAATGTTGCACAGGCACTAAAAAGAAAGATGAGCTGGACCCAGAATGGAACTGAAACATGACAGATGGAGCAAGAGCAGTTTGAATGTATTTATCTTACTCAACTCTAGAATCACAGGTCACTTGGGTTCAGTATGGAGATAAATACAGTTCAAGCCTCTATCCATTTGCTTACTCTGTGAAGAAACCAAGCAGGAACCTTAAGACAAAATAGCAAAACACTAAGTTGAGATCAAATAGGAAACAGGGAAAAGACAAGGGAAAATTCAAGGAATAGGATCATCCCCAGCCCCCATACACAAATGACCACAATTTCCCATAGACTTGTGCCAGTCGGCAAGAGAATCAGTCCCCAGCAATCCTCCGCCGCGTTCTTGGGGATGACGAGCGGCTGCGGCTCCTTCTTGGGTTCTGAGTTAGGGGAGGTTTTATGCCTGAGAGACACTGCAGATGGAGAAAGAAAGGTCCAAGCCAGGCTAGCTCAGGCCCCTCTTTACAGACTTATGCCTTCCTGCATGTAAACACCCATTGTTTCTATAGAATCTGTGGAAACCAAACTGCCAACATTTCTCACATATGTGAATGTTTCCCTGACTCCACGGCTTGTGCTCTCTCACTCTCTCTCTCTCTCTCTCTCTCTCTCTCTCTCTCTCTCTCTCTCTCTCTCTCTCTCTCTCTCCCCCTCTCTCTCCCCCTTTCTCTCTCCCATACCTTTCTTTCTCCATCTGCAATGTCTCTCAGATATAGTAAATATAAACAAAATAAAACTAAGGGTTTTTTGGGGGGCGGAGGGGAAATCAAGGAAGGCCTGCTGTAGGAAATGGCACTTGCGTTGAGTTTTCCAGGAAACAAAGAATTATAAAACTCTCCCCTTTGAATTCTTCTCAGCACCTCTGTTTTTAGGAAGGGCCCATCCCAACCATGCTCCACTTGTGGACTTTGTCACTGCACTTCAGAAGTTTTTTGTTTAGTAAATGTTTCACGTTAAAGAATTGATGATGGTATCATTGTGATGGATTTTGTGTAATTAGAAAGCACGCTCGTGGTGGCTCAGAAGCTAGAACTGTGAATAAAAATGTGGATCTTACACAAATCAGTTGCATACAGGACTCTGAGGATGAGTTGTGACAGTATGGTCACCCCCACTCCCAACCCCCCATCTGGGAAAGCCCCTCAGACTTGGCAGCATAAAGACAGGCTGGGGGGAGGGGAGGAGTCAGCCAGTCTAGAGAAATGCGCTGCCAAAGTGTAGCCAGCCCAGGCTACAGATATTCTTTATTTTTCACCTCATGTTAATTTCCAAGCCTGTTCTTCTCCCTTCCCAATCTCCATTGTAACAATTTCCCACTTAACAAAGTTTTTAAAAGAAGGAGAGAAAAAAACGAACAGTCCAGAACATTTACATTGTCTGCTGTTGGATGCAACATTCCACAAGGAAGTTACATTTTCTCAGTTTTTCAAAAGACTTTCTTTACGCCCAGATTCCGTGTTGTGTGGGTCAGAGACAACCAACTTAAATAAAGTCCACAGTGGAACACGGTTGGGATGGGCCCTCCTTAAAAACAAGGTGAAAGCAAAAAAAGGCCTTTTAGTACAATCTTTGTGCTCTGATCAGGAGTCAACACGGTTTTATACGCTCACCACAGAAGCCCTCAACCCCCAATCCCTGACTGGCCTTTACTCGCATTGGTGGGGAGGCAGGCTCACAATCTAAGCTTTGGGAATCTACCTCGGAGACAAAGAACAGGGAAACGTGTAGATGTCCAATGCAAGCCAGGAAAGCAGTTTTGTCCTTATTTAGCATATCTGGTGCTGAGATGGCACTGAGGAGAGTTGTGTTGCTCCAAGTCCTGTAAGGTCAGGTGACTTCTAAACTTAAGCCTAGTGGGTGCTGAAGCCACTCTAAATTTGGGTAGTCACTTGACCTTGAAATACACAATGACCATATATATGTATGTATGTATATACATATATACCTATACATATATGTATGTATGTATACACACACATATGGAATGTAATAGGATGTTCGGAAGGGGGAAACTTCACTGCAAGTCATCCCTTACAGTGTCAAGTACTGCATTAGGTGCTGAAAATAGGAAGGTTTTAAGACGATAATGACCAGTATTTATAAAGTACTTTAAATGGTTCCCAGAACTCTGTACAGCTATTATCTCCATATCCACACAACCACCCAGGGAGGCAGGCAGGATAATTATCCCCCTGTTACTGATGGTAGTTGGACTTGCCTCCCTCTGACTGGACAGGAGGGCTTCTCCCAGACCCTCCATTCACCATCCGCCTCCTCGTTTCGTCTTTAGCCTCTCTCCTCACGCCCCCGGCATCTTTTTATGTTTCTATGTATCATCTTCCCCCATTAGAATGTAAGCCTCCCGAGGGCAGGATTGTCTTCTGCCGTTCCGTGTATTTTTGGTGCTCAGACCGGTGCCCAGCACTTCATAGGTGCTTAATAAACCGCTTTTTGCTTATAAATGTTTCTTGAGTGACTTACAAGTGACTTGCCCACGTTCACAGAGTTAGAAGAGGCTGCATTTGAACTCCAGGCTTTCAGGCTGCACTTGAACTCCAGAGCCAACGCTCTATGAACTGCGCCTCCTAGCGGTTTTCCTTTAATTTCTATTTATTTATTTTGTTTAAGAAACGGCGCTGACCCTACAGGAGCCCAGGTGGCCTGATTCTCCCCGGATCCTTATTCCCTAGCCTCATCTTAGGCTCTGCTAGAGCCTGGGAACAGACAGATCTACCGGCCAACCACAAGGGCTGGAGGGGGCAGGCTCCGTAGCCGTCAGTCTGGTTGGGCGAGTCTGGCCCCGCCTACTCCGCCGTGCCCAGCCAATGAAATTTCTTCTGGCGGTGTGCGGTAGAAGGACCGAGAGCCGGCCTTCCTGGTTGCTAGGACACGTGAATGCGTCGGGGACACGTACGAAAAGGCGGGGGTCACGCCGATGACATCATCACTCCGCGCGGGCGCCCAGGGCGGAAGAGGATCGGTGGCGCCATGGCGAGTTCGGCGAGCTCGGCATCCTCGTCGGTGCGGGCGCCGCGGCCCAAGAAGGAGCCGCAGCCGCTCGTCATCCCCAAGAACGCGGCGGAGGAGCAGCGGCTCAAGCTGGAGCGGCTCATGAAGAACCCGGTGAGGGGAGGGGAGGGGAGGCGAGGCGACACGAGCCGGGGGGCCGGGCTTGTCAGTCGTGACGGAGCGGGGAAACTGAGTCCCAGGGAGCGCCGCTTCTCCTTAATTGTCCTGGGCTTAGGGGAAGATTTTAGGGGGGGATGACCCACCGCTGTCTCCACTTTTTGGGGGCCAAGCCCGGGAGCAGGAGCCGGTCGTGACCCCATTGTGGGATGGGAGGAGTCCCTGGCTGAGGCTGAAGAGATTTGGATCTGGGTTCAAGTCCAGGCTCTGTCACGTGACACCCAGGTGACCTCACCTGCGCTGGGCCAAATAGAGTTCCCATTTCTAGGTCTCCACGGCCACTCGGGCCGGTTCCCGGCAGTGACGGAGCCACGGGGCTGGAACGGCCTTTGCACAGTCAGCGAGCCCTGAGCCCCTAGACGGTCACAGGGCGAGATGAGCGGACCGAGGGCTGGGGTCCGGGCTCCAGGTGGCAAAGCCAGCACGTGGGAGAGTTCCAGGTACAAGTCAGGTGGCGCTTGGTAGCGAATAGGCAGCGAATGTCTGATCTGTGTCTCGTCTTAACCTCCCAGGACAAAACTGTTCCTATTCCAGAGAAGATAAACGAGTGGGCTCCGAGACCGCCTCCTGAATTTGTCAGAGATGTCATGGGTAAGAGGGGTGTGTGTATGTGTGCACGTGTGCGTGTGTAAGGCCCTCAGAGTTAGCATTTGTCCCTATGTTGATGGACGCGGCCTCCTCCTCCTACCGGAGACATTGGCCTAGCGAGGCCTGTAGTCCCATCTCTACCTCGACCCCCCAGATCCCAGAGTTGCCAGAGGAGACAGGCAGAAAGGCATGGCCTGGGTCACAGGTGCCAAACACACAAGTGCCCCGGAGCCAGATTAAAATGTAATTGGACATCATTAGTAAAAACACAGTAGAACACAGATACACGTTTTTCTGAGTCAGTAGGCAGCCCACGGGGATCTTTCTGACAGGTTAGTGGCCGCTGTTCCTATTTGAGTTTGATGCCACTGGCACAGTGCATGGCAGGGCTGAACTTGGGGTCAGGTAGAGCCGGGTTCCAGTTCATCCTGACATTTTCTTGTTCTGTGACCCTGACCAAGTCATTTAACATTTCTCAGACTCAGGAAATTAAAATTGGAATGAAAATAGCTGTAAAATCTTCTGTAAAATGGGGAGGATAATGGCTCCTCCTGCACAGAATTGTGAGGCTCAAATGAGATGATATCGCCAAGTGCTTTGTAATTTCAAAGCACCGTGTAAATGTTAACCGTAATCTCTCCCCAAGATCTGTAAGCTTCTTGAAAGCAGGGCCTCTCGTGCTGTCTTCATACCCAGTCCCCCTGAGCATGTTTGGACTGATGGTTGCACTGATGCTTCTTGGCCCCACACTGCTATTAAAATGAGGAGACATGGAAAACCATCCCAGGGGCTCATTTCTGTAGTGGACCAGAGTCTTCAGAGCCCTTCATTACGACAATCTCATGATGTAGATATTGGAGACATAATTATCCCCCTTCGCCTCTTCTGTTTGTTTGCTTTTTCTCCCCCAAATATGGGGGCTGGGCCAGCTAATCCCCCAAGCTTCCTTTGGTTTGAGGCCCAAGGAGATGGCCTGTTTAGAGTCACAAACAGTGAGTGTCACGGTCAGGGTTCCAGTCCAGTCCGTGCTCCCCAAGGCCATTGCTTTTTCATTGCTGCTGATTGATACAAATCGATAATGATTTTGGTTGTTGCTTAGACTTGTAATAAGAACACCACCATTTTGCAAGCATCTAGTTTCTTTTCTGCTCTCTCTCTCCTTCATCCCCCATAGCCAGCCAGTTGCCCACATCTCTCAAGTTTTTCCCTTCCTCTACCTATTACCCTCATTCAGGCCTTCATTCCTTTTTTTCTGGCCTGTGGCATTCTTTTCTACGTCTCCAGTGTCTCCACTCTCCCATCTTCTTCCCAGCTTCTAACATGTGAGCACTGACAGTGTGGTTTCAGCAGAGTGCCTCTATGTTTCCTTTTTGCCATAGGTTCGAGTGCTGGTGCTGGCAGTGGGGAATTTCACGTCTACAGGCATCTTCGGCGCAGGGAGTATCAGAGACAAGACTTCATGGACGCCATGGCTGAGAAGGTTGGTCAAGGAGCCCTGCTTGGCTGGTCTGTTTGGCCACCAGTGACCGTAGTGTGCTGCAGCTGGGCCAGAATCCATCATAGGGAGACCAGGTGTCTCGGGTGGAATTTTATGTGCAGTTCAAAGCATGACCTTTTAGGAAAGACACTGACCAGCTGGAGAAGCTGGAGCTTCTTACACCTTTGTTAATAATATACAATGTTTACGTAGCACTCACCATTACCTCATTGGTTCACAGAACCACCCTGTGAAGTAGGTGCTCTTATTATTCCCATTTGACAAATGAGTAAATTGAGGCAGAGGTTAAGTGACTTACTGGAAGAGTCTGAGGCAGGATTTGAACTCAGGTCTTCCTGAATCCAGTGTTCTAGCGACCAAGTCTTCTTGCTACCAGGAAATCATCATCTACCAGGTAGAGTTCTAGTGACTTGAAAGAATTAGTTCACCTTAAGAAGAGAGCTTGCCCCTCAAAGCTGCCTTTTGTATGAGTCAGTGTGTCTGTGTCTCTCCCCCTCACTATAGCAGCCCCACTTGAAAAGTCATCACATTAGAGTCAGGCCGCCCCAGGCTTGGAGACAGAGCACCTCACTTTGCATCCTGGTTCTGATCTGTGCTTGTTTTCTGACTATGGGCAAGTCCTTCTTCCTCCCTGAGCCTCAGTTTCCAAGTCTGTAAAATGGGAGGAATACTAATACATGTACCACCTAGCTCCCAGGGCAGCCATGAGGGAGGCCTGTGTAAATCACAGCACACCCTGCTGCTGCCTGTACAAGACTCTGCAATTTTGCCAGATGAGAATGTTTCTAAAGTGACATTTTCTTTGTAGCAAAAAATGGATGCTGAGTTCCAGGAGAGATTGCAGAGAAATAGAATGACCGCGGAGGAGCAAACCGCAAAACGTCGGAAGAAGCGGTGAGAGACTTCCCGTCAGATCATAGGCTTTAGGCTGGGAAGCAGAGAATTGTCCAAGTGTCTCCTGAAGACCTCTCAGAGGGGAAGTGCCTGGTCTAAGGTCACACTGGCTATAATGGGGAGGGCCGGGCTGCAGGCCTTCCTTGTGATTAAAAATGAGGCCTTAACCAGCTGAAGGGAGCAGAAGTATCTTAGCCATGTTTGGGAGATCTTGGGAGTTAGTGGGATCCAGACCAAATCCTGGCTTTTGGGGTCAGAAAGAAGCCAGCTCTTCTGGGTTAACATTCTCCAAACTTTTCTGAGGAACTGCCAGTATTCTGCTTGGTGTGAATGGGATTCCTGGAAAAAATCTTAGTGCTGGAGGGATTTTTTTCCCCCCCAGGATATTAAATTGTAGTCTGTATACAAACTCTTAATACATGTGGCAGTTTTTCACTATGAAAATGAGCTAAATGTCTTCTTCCCCATAATCTCTCTGAACTCCGTCCTCCCTGGGGTGTTTTTCTGTGGAAGGGCTATTTGGGGCTGCGGAAGGGTCGCTGGTCAAAGGGCAGGTCTGCCAAATAACGCACCTCTCTGTGCCTCAATTTCCTTATCTGTTAAATGAGGGTAGTACATAACCACAGATCAGATGAAATGGTACACCTCCAATGCTTTGTAACAGTGAAGTGCAGACCCTGCTGCCTCCACACTCTCTCTACTCCAGTCCCCTGCTCAGTAGCCTCTAGTGGCTCACTATGGCCTCCAGGATGGAATACAAAATCCTCTGCTTGGCATTCAAAGCCCCTCACAACTAGTCCCTCCTACCTCCCCAGGCTTCTTACCCCTCACTCCCTAATGTGCACCCTTGAGTCCAGTGGCACCAGCTTCCTGGGTGGCCCACAAGCAAGCCCCTCCAGCTCTGTCTGCCAGACCTGGAGCACTCCCTCCTCTGCTCTGACTCCTGCCCCACCCCCCCCAGCCTCCTTTAAGTCCCAGCTAAAATCCAGCCTTCTCCAGGAAGCCTCCCCAGCCCCCTTGAATCCTGGGGCCTTCTCTGCTCATTAGCGTTGGCCTGCATGTTGCCCCTCCTCCATTGGGTTGTAGGCCCCTGGAGGGCAGGGACTGTCCTTTGGCTCTTTCTGTACCCCAGCAGAAGCAGCACCTGGCACGTAGTAGGTGCTTAGGAAGTATTGCTTGATTGATGTAAATGTCAGCTGTCATTAAGCAGTTACTGTGAGTTGGGCATTGTGCTGAGTGCTGAAGAGACAGAAGTCAAAAGCACTTGTCATTGTCATTGTATGTCCCCAGACCTCCAAGCCTGTACATGTGCTGCACCTTCACTGATTTGGGAAACAGTATTCGAGACTCAGTGAACTTCCCTGCATTTATTCCCTGCTCATTCCAGTATTCTCTTGATTGCTGTGTTTTTAAAATACATGCTCTAGTCAGTAACAGGCAAGTTCCATTCAGAGCCAAAAGACTCTTAAATATACCTCAGGGACCCCAGATTTAACCTCTGGCTCTTACCTAACTAAGAGAAGAAAGAAACTGGAGGCCTTGGGGCCCCGCCCCACCCCACCTGGCCAAGGCCCCTTCCCCACCCCCCAGGGTGCTTGTTCTGGCTCCCAGTATCTTGGGATGCTCCTCCTGTGTGTGTGTGATCTTGTTTCCACATGTGATGTTCTAAGGTTCCACATGGAGAGTATGGGTGAGGGATCCCGCTTTCTGAAAGGCACCAGTGACCCACAGAGGGTTTCTCTTTTGCTTTCTAGTCAGAAGTTTAAAGAGAAGAAGTTACTGGCTAAGAAGGCGAAGCAGGAGCAGCAGAAGCCAAAGGAAGGTAGGCAGGGGCAGCAGGCGCTGCTGGTGAGACAGGCTACCAGACACACCTTCCTGAGGAGAGCCTTGAGCCCTGTTTGGGGCGTCTGGCCCCAGGCTGTCTGGGTGTTTTTACAGGGGATTCGTTCTGGTTCCTAGCATTTTTCTCTTCTGAATAGGCTCTGGTTCTAGATCGGTAGTTGTAATACTTTTATCTCATGTCTGACTCTCAGTGACCCTGTTTGGGGTTTTCTTAGCAAAGATACTGGAATGGTTTACCATTCCTTTCTCTAGCTCATTTGGCAGATGAGGAAACAGGCAAACAGGGTGAAGTAACTGGTCCAGGGTCACCCATATAGTGTCAGAACCTCCTCATTCCAGGCCTGGTGCACTATCCACTATGCCATCTCGCTGCCCAGCTTTCATCTTAGACCAAAGAATTTTTCTGATTTTATACAATATCATCTGCCTCTTTCAGCTCCCTAGGAAGAGCAACTCCTCCTAAAGCACTAGATTGAGAGTCACAGGAGCTGGGATTTGGTGCTAGCTCTAACTGGAGGGGGAATTACATTTTATATTCTTTTTATTCTTGGATTGGGTGCTTTTGGTGCTTAATTGTTAAAGTAGTTTGTAATTGGGTTTTATGATTCATGAGGTTTTTTTGTAAAAACCTTGAACCTGCTTCTGTATTGAGGCTTTTGCAGTGTCAGACTCCACTTTCCCTACTCCACTTCCCTATTGCTTCATGAGAGTTAGCTGCTCATAGTCGTCCATTGTGCTTCCCCAGAAGATTTCACAGGTGAATTTATACTTTTACCTGCCCATTGTTGGCAGCCAAGTTTGTGTTTGCTGTCTCAGGAGTTTGCGTGGTTCCTTTGGACTGTGATTAATTTACAGTGGCATCATTTCTGGGTGAATTGTTATAGTCAGTCTTGATGTAATTTTTTTTGTCCATTTTCCAATTTAAAAATTCATCAGTAGATTGTGTGAATAACTTAGGGTTATATTCTAACTGCATGAGCTATATGTGTGTATATATATGAATACATATATGTATACACACACATACACACACACACACACACATACACACACATACACACATATAAAATTACCATCCTTTCTTCTTTATTACAAATTCTGGTCTTTGCCCTAACAAGTTGATGGTTGTTGCTGCACAGACGGTTGGCTCAGGCATAGCCCAACTTCCAGAAGTCTTTTTCTTATTACGTAGTCAGTTTCGTCATTTGTGGTGGTGTCTGGTGCCCGCTGTGTCTGGCACCCACTGTGTCTGGCACCCACCGATTCTCTTTGTGAAGACTGTTCAGGATAGAGAGACATGAGGCATCTGTATAATCTACACATTTTTGGCCTCCCTTATTTCTTTCTCTTGAACTACACTTTCCCATGTTTCTTCCCACCTTTTAAGTCATCAAGTGTCAGAGCAGATCTGATTTGATTTGGAGATTTTTACCAAGTTTTCTTGGCAGCAAGGCCATGCAGTAGATAGAGCGCCAGGCCTGGGCCCACCTTCCTGAATTCAGATCTGGCCTCAGACGTTTAATAGCTGTGTGACCCTTGGCAAGTCACTTACGCTGTTTGTCTCAGTTCCTCCTCTGTAAAATGATCTGGAGAAGAAAACGGCAAACCACTCCAGGTTCTGTGCCAAGAAAACCCATGATGGGGTCCCAGAGAGGCAGACACGGCCGAGAAACAAGCAAGCAACAAGTACCAAGTTCTCCATAGGACTTAACTTTGTCCTTAATGACCAGTGGTGATGCAGTTCTTTTCATACAGGTCTTTTTCACAGATACTTTCCGTTAGTGCTGCAGTGTGTAATGAGCACATGTCCCCTGGAATATTTCTTATAAAACCCATTCCACCAGCACTTTGGCCTTGTCAGGGAATGCCTGTTAGCCAGTTCCAATTTAAAAATTCATCAGTAGATTGTGTGAATAACTTAGGGTTATATTCTAACTGCATGAGCTATATGTGTGTATATATATATGAATACATATATGTATACACACACACACACACACACACACACACACACACATAAAATTACCATCCTTTCTTCTTTATTACAAATTCTGGTCTTTGCCCTAACAAGTTGATGGTTGTTGCTGTTGTTTGCTTGTGACTTCCGTTTTGGGGTTGTTGATGGCAGGAGTCCCCAGATGGATGGGAGTCAGCTCCTGCAGCAGTAATGTGTAGACTCATGGGTGTTTGGGCAAGGATCCCATGTTTAGAGAACCAGCAGTCAAGTTCAAGTTTGGTAAATGTCCAAGAGCTGCAATTCTTAGCTCCCTTTCCCCCAACTCTGCTACATCATCAGAGAACAGGGATGCAAAGGACTGAAGGCCATGTTTAAATTTTTCTTTGGAAAACATGCCCCATCTCTTCCCAGAGCTAGCCTCAAAGTCTTTCCAGCTAGAAAGACTGGCAGTAGAAGCTGCCACAACTCCCCACAGTGTGCGTGCTGGCATAGCCTTCAGGAAGGCCAGAGGTCACCTCAGTGCCACGATGATGATACTTCATCATAGGACTGGGAGCCTGCCATGTGTTTGGGGAGGGTGAGATTCTGTTTCTGTTTGATTCTTCTCATCTCCTGGTCTAGTGGCCTTGGTTTTAAGAGAAGTCAGATTAGATGTAGTTGAGCTCCTGCAAATCAAAGGTTTGGGGTTTTTTTCTTTTTTCTTGTCCCTTAAATGCTCACATTTCTAAATGCTTATTAAATATTTCATCCTAGAATTTTGTTTCTGTTCTCGTTTACTGGTCTGTAGTTTCTGCCTCTTCTCCCCCTTTTGAAAATCAGAACATTTAACTGTCTGTAGTTTTCTGAAACCTTTACGGGTCCCTGTGAATTCACAAAGATTAGAGAGAGTGGTCCCATTTTTGAGGTGTTTGAGTACACTGGAGTATATTGCTTATGAGGATTTGAGCTTATTTAAAGTTATCAGTTCTTTTCTTACTATTTTCTCCTCTCCCTTGGGTTTCATTTTTCTTGCTGTTCTTTGTGCTTGGAGATACATGAAGAGGGGTAGGTGTAGTCCCTGCCCTTACAGGGTCTCTTGTCTGTTTGGAGAGATGGAACACCTGCATCCAAAGATGAACAGTGACCTAATAGGTGCCATAACAATCATCCCACCCCTCTGAAACTCCTTGTAGCCCTCCTCCCTCCAAGAGGTCTATGAGGAGGCCCCCAATACCCCCCACATCTGCTGTTCTCATGCCTTCTACAAACCAGTGCCAGTGACGATGCCTTCCTCTGGTATTGACCCTGTGCAGGTATCTGTGCAGCTCACAGGTGTTGCCTTGGCTGTCCTGTCCCTGACCCTTCTTCTGCTCCTCTGGTCATGTCTCCCACACCTTTTCTTTACTCTCATTCCTGATATTGCAGCCTACTCCCTCCCTGCCATGGGTTTCTCCCTTTGGGGGACCCTCAGCTTGCATTTTTCTGAGGCTCTGGTGCTGGCAACTAAAGTGTCTTATCAGAAGAATGCAGTTCCAACTTTGAGAAGGAGCTTAAGGGATTGGGGGCGTTGTGTGGCTGTGGCCTAGCATATGTGGTTACCAAGCATGCCTGTGGGCTGCTGGGCACCACCCGCGCATCCCAGATGGCGCAAGAGGGAATCTCCATCCGCTTCTTTGTTTGAAAAAGTCAGTTTTGGTTTACTGTCAGTTCTCAGTTCTTTCCGTCCCATCTGGTCGTTCCCCATCCTTTGAGAAAGCGACGAAACAAAATCACACATTGGCCATGTAACATACACGCACGCACACACACACATGCACACTTCGAACTGTCCTTTGAGTGCATCGTTTCTCTGCCAAGAAGTGGGCAGCTGCAAGTCCTCTGGAATTGTGACTGGTCGCTGTTAGTCACAGTTCCAGCGTCTTTCAGAGATGTTGCTTCTGCTTACCTCACCCTGTACTAGTTCACAAGTTCTTCCCAGGCTTCTCTGAAGCCACCCCCTTCATCATTTCAGTGTGCCATCCCCGTCATAGAGCAGAGCTTGTGGTGGACTGGCATCCCTTCCGTCTCCACAAAAAGAGCTGCTAGAAATCCTTTTCTACCTATGGGTTCTTGTGCTCTGTCTTTGATCTCTTGGGGTACGGAACAAGTCGTGGTGTCGTTGGGTTGGAGGGTCTGCACTTTCCCAGCCCCATCAGCAGTATAGCCTCTGCTCATTTCCCTCCAGTGTCTGGCATTTCTGTTTTTTGTCAGCTTTGCCAGCCTCACTAGCGTGAGGAGCACCAGAGAGTTAGAGCGTTTTTCGTGGGACTTGAGTTTCTTCCTCTGTAAACTGTCTATTTGTATCCTTTTGCCATTTACCAACTGGGTATAGCTCTTAATTTGTAATTTCCCTCAGAGATGAGACCTTGATTGGAGAAACTTGCTCCTTTCCCCCTCAGTTTCTGTCTTTTCTAATTTTAGATACATTGGTTCTGTTTGTATAAAACCTTTTTATTTTTATGTAGTCAGAATTGTTCATTTTTGCATCTATATCCAGTAGGAATAGTTAGGTGCAGCTCTTTTGAGTGATTATGAATCTTGTTTAGGAAATGCTGTGATATTTTGGAAGCTGATGCAGTTGGTGTGCTGCTGTGCCCAGGACCTCTCTCTTCCCTGCCAGTGGAACACGGTATTTCATGCCTCTCCTCATATTGGCCATGGTCAGAGGGCTCACTGTCTTGGCGTACCTTTCCAGGGGGTGTGTGTGAGTCCAGCCTTGGTATCGTTTGTTGGAGGACAGCCTTGAGAGTGACATTTTGTCTTATCCTGGGCATTTTTAGAGCTGACAAATAATGAGCACAGTGAGGTGTTGGGTTCTTGTACTGTCCATTTAGTTGTGTGACTAAAGATGTGATCAGCTATGGTATATCATTCATGACAATAAGTTGTTCTCAGACAGATGTTAGGTGAATGGGAATGCCAGCAGATTGGTGGATAATTGACCATGGATTCTCAGGTGCTTTTTTGGTGTCGATAAGGGTTGTGGCTTTTCCCCATGCTTTTGGTCTCTTCCTGCTTTCTAGGTCCCTTGATCTTAGGTCTCTGCTGCTGAGATAGAGTATTTTTGTCATCTTGAGGAGATGCTTCCCTGGCTGTGTGTTGTCAGCACAAGAGAAGAGAATGCACTGTGCCCACGCGCAGTTGGGTCACATGGGGGCCCTGGGCTCTTCCTCTGCAGGGATTTCTCTCTTGCCAGGCCCTGAGGCTGCACCGTGGAGTGCCTGCAGAGGCGTGGGCTAGGTGTGAGCCAGAAGTGAGCCAGAGGACCGGCATGCACGCAGCTCTCGGCGGCATAGCCTGGTTTTTTTCCTCCAAAGAAGAAAAGGGGACAGAAAGGATCCAGCTTCCTTCTTCCCCCTCCCATAATTGGGTTATACTCGCTGATTTCATTTAGTAGAAATGCATCAGGACCTAAATGTAGAATGGTACCTACCACCAGAAAACCCATTTGTACCTAGTCCTAGCCATCACCTCAAGGGCTAAGTAGGGCTTGCCCACAGCCTCCTAAAGCAGGGGGGCAAAATCTGCCCCCAGCACAGAACTCACGTCATTTAGACCCTGGCTGCCTCAGTTTCCTCCTCTGTGAAATGGAAGGGAAAGGACTTGGCTGCCTCAGTTTCCTCATCTGCGAAATGGAAGGGAAAGGACTTGGCTGCCCCAGGTCCTTTTCCGGCTTGAATTCTATGTTCTAGAAAATAATTGGATCCTGTTGCCAGCTTCTTTTTTAGAAGTGGAAACATTTTTCCCTTGTAGTTTTAAAATTTGAAAATATTTTGTTGATACATTCTGTTTTGATACAACTCTTCTGAACAGGCCCCTTCCATGCCTCCTTGCACACTGTATTCCCTAAAAACAATTAAGCTGAATGCCTTAGCAGAGCAGTTGTGAATGTGGCAGTGGGTGTTTCCCTGCACTTCTGAGCATCAATGACTGTTAACAGGAAGGGTGGGTTTTACCTTTCAGAAGACGGCGCCAGCATCTTTGAGTCTGGCCTGAGAGTTATTGCCTTTTGGGCTCATCACATGTTATGTGATAGCAGTGAGACATGAGACTTCCTGTGGGAAGCTTGATGTGGTCCTTCCCTTGAAGTCGGCTTGTTCTTCACTGCTCACTAGATAAAGTAATGAAGAGTAAAACAAACCCACAAATACGCATTGGGAAAGCTGAGTCCAGAGGAAGCAATGGGAGAGGCCTGAAGGTTGAAGACGAGTCAGGAGCCTGGTGCTCTTGGGCCACGGCTACGTTCTTTGAGAAGGGCATTGGAAGGGGCAGGCCGCAGAGCTCAGAGATGTCTCACCCCCACGTGCTAGCACGTGCACTCAAAGTCATGTACATTGACATGGACACATGCACACACCTGGGAATCACGTGGCGGTCATTTCCAGAAGGATCAAGAAAAGAAAATGTGTATCTGCAGTTCCAGGAGCTCTGGTCTCACCTATTTCTTTTTGAGTGCATCTGTTTAGTACTTACTAAGTGCCTATTATATTCAGCTCTGTGCTGGTCCAGCTGCTGATGGATGGATCGCTGTTTATTAGAGAAATGGAATGGACACAAAATAATTTCCACAAGAGGGAGGCTGTTCAGAAGGGCCAGAAACAGCTAGCTAGGAAATGGTTGATTTCCTAGCCAAGGGAAAACATGGCCTCTATTTAGAATACAAATTCATTTCCAAACATCCCAAAAGAGGACGATGGGGGAATATGAGTAGTGTTGTCTGGCAGAAGGCTGTGGAGAGGAATGTGAGCCTGTAGGAAGCTAGGCTCAGCAGCCCAGAAAACAGCTCATCCCAAGTGCATTGATGGGTGAAATGGGGAAGACTGAGAGATGCCCAGAAGACCAGATCCTCCAGGCTTCTTCAGCCATCTCTTCTCATGATTGGATTGCCCTAGAACCAGCCCTATTTGGGCTCCAGCACCCCTGTATGTGATGGCGTGGAACTAGAACAAGGGAAATTGGGGAGACCAGTGCATTGGGAGGAAATCTGTGCTGGAGTGAGGCGGTTCGGAAGGCTCTATGGGAATCCGTTTTCAGGCTGTCCCAAAAGAGGGAAAGATTCCAAATGAATGTTTGAACGGTGTTAGGATTATTTTTTTTAAAAGCAATTGGGTAGATGTGCATAACTACCAACGACTGTGCTTTTTCATCTCTGTGAGATCTTGCTGAGACGGTCTGTGTGTGCCTGCAGGTATTGAGACTTTGTGCAGCAAGCATTTGATTGTCAGCATCAAACAAGGCATGAAATAGGGAGAAATGTGTTCATTCACAGTAGTCGTGCCTGTCCTGGGTGGTGTTTTGTAAAAAGTGCACGTGGCAGAGAAGTTCTTGTCCATAGCGAGATTCTCAGATACTTGAGTCTGTGGGGGAGGTCATGTGAAGTGGGCGTGGCTCCAGACTCTCCCGGCCCTTGCTGCCCTTTCAGACACAGCTAATGGGTTGATTTGTTTTGCTTGGCTCTGTTTGTCTGTTACAAGGGAGGGTCCTGGCAGGGGCAGGGACAGAGGGAGTCATTACAGAAACACTTCAGAGGATTTTGAAAGAAGAGAAAAAAGAAATTTCCCTCGTAATCTACCTAGGAGATGACAGTGTGAAGAGTGTATGTTGTGTTGTCCAGATTTTGATAAGTGTTATCAGGGAGAACGTGTGTGACCAGAAAGAGGCAGTGGGTCTGTCCATATAGTGAACATGAGGATGATTCTTGGACACATCGGTAAAACTCATCAGCGGTCAGTGTTTGCCATATTGGTGCGGACTGCACCCTGTCCCTGCCTTAGCCTGTGGGCTCTTGTCCATCTCGGAGGGGCTCTACCAGCACAGGGGGTTCTGATCACCTTTCAAAGTAGATATTGTATTGGCAGCTTAACCCTGAACCCCAACATAAACAACTCAAGTTGTTCAGTGACTGTTTACAGCTAACTCATTTTCAGCACATAAAGGATCACACACCCCCATTCTCATGTGACGTTGCACACTGTCCATTAGTTACCTTGGGCTTTTGTGGCCCACTTTTTCTGGTCTTGCATCTCTGAGAGCATCTCCTCTCCTGGTTCTGCACAGTGCTTTGGGTTGAACTCAGGTCCTCCTGACTTAAGGGCTGGTGCTCTGTTCACTGCGCTATCTAGCTGCCCCTCTCCTATCTTTTTTTTTTTAGATTGTTTTGGTGTGTTTTATTATTACTTGATTTTCTTTATCCATTTTCTTTCCTTTCCCCCATTCAGAGAGCCTTGGAGCAAACAATAGAAAAAGGGAGTTCAGGAAAACAAACCCTCACATCATTCAGGCCAACAGGCTATGGGCTCCTCCCGCGTGTGTCGGCTCTGTCTCGGATTTCCTTTTAGGACCAGCTTAGTCATTAGTGTCACACAGCGCTCAGTTTTGATTCGTTGGCTACTATTGTTCTTTCCATCTCCATTGTTTTAGGTAGTGTGCGTAGTGTCTTCTTTGTTACATACCAGTTCATTTAAGCCTTCCCATGCCTTCTGGTATTTCTGTTCGTTGTTTGTAGCGGCACAGTAATATTCCATCGCCCTCTCGAGCCCTGGCTTTGTTTAGCGAATTCCCCGGTAGATGGGCACCAGCTTTCTTTCCAGTAATTTGCTCCTGTGAGAAGTGTTTCTTTGAACATTTGGAAGTGCTTGCCATCTTTCCATCTTTGGTCTCCTTAGGCCATGTGCCTAGCAGTGGGAGGATCTGTAGGTCATAAGGTGGGGACGGTTTTTTGGTCTTAGTTTAATCCATGTTGCTTTCCAGAATGGAAGCGTGACTGTCTTCCTACAACTTTCTGCAGCACCTCCAATGTTCGTTATTCTCACCTTTTGTTACCTTTGCTAGGTAGGTATTCAGTGAAACTTCAACATTATTCGCATTTGCATTGCTCTTAGTAGGGATTTGGAGCAATCTTTCGTATCATTAGAATGTAATGTTTTTCTTTTGAGGCCTTTGTTCATGCCCTTTGACCACTGATCCATTGGAGATCAGGGACCCTGGGTCTCGTATTTGCATTTGTTCCCTCTGTGTGATTATATCTGCCCCGCTGCAGAGGCGTTAAGGGAGGCCTTAATAAAGACCAGTGTAGAGATAACATTTTTTAAAAATACAAAATCACCCCTAGAGGAAAGGCTCCAGCATCTTCAGGAATCTTTTACGGGGGCCTTGTAGAGGGCCTTGGTCACGAATGGCATAGGACAAGGAGGTCTGGGCAGCCTGTGTTCTGCCCCACTGAGGGAGTGTGCCTCTGGGGACACCCTCGGCTGTGGATCAGTCGAAGTTCTGGGTTAGGTCAGAATTCTGCAACTCTCTTCTCTGCTTTAAATCAAAAGAGCAAGAAACCTAAGAAAAGACACTCACCTCAGGAGTTTGAGAAGGAAACCCAGAGGGGCCAGTAGCTGTTGAATATAGTCGAGTGCCTGGGAGTCAGTAGCCATTCCAGTTTCTGTGTCCTCTGTGTGCAGAATGGTGAGGGGTGATTTGGTACAGAATTAGGCACTTGAGACCTTGTCAGAGAAGATTTCAGTTCTGTACGTTGATGATTAAGGCTGTGAAGCACATTAATTATTTAATGCATTGTTTTTAAACTGGACTGGAGATTGTGGATTCAGAGGAAGCTCCCTGTGAGGAGCCTCCTGTGCCAGTCCCTTTCAGGCGCTGGGTGCTGAGTGACTATAGGAGTGTCAGGGACAGGCCTAGAGCCCACAGAGCCCAGCTCTGTCCACCCCACCCCGCCGCCTCTGTGCATTCCTCTGGTAAGTCATCATTTTAATAGTTTATCCTTGGTGTTTGATCTTTTGGCTCCCACACCAGCCCTGCGAGCTGAGTGGGGCAGCGTTAATTCCAGAAAGTAAAAGTCATACAGGGCCTGGCACACAGTAGGTGCTTCATCAATACTTACTCATTCATTCCATTCAGTAGTAATTGATGTTCTCAGTAAACTATGGTCAGTAAAGAAGCTGGGCTGGTCATGCGGCTGCATTGGACGCCTCTGGGGATCCTCATGCTGTCAGGAGGAAGGAAGGTGTCAAGTGGCCAAGCATGTTGGGGGAACCCTGTGTGGGATCCACAAGCCCACGTGGTTTATGATTTGCATCATGGGACAGAACATCTCCCTCAGTGAGAGGACATTCCCATTATATTAGGTTTCAGGGCACTGTGGCCCTGTTAACTGTCCTGCTCAGCACTTTGGGTTGGAATTGGGCTTGTGGTAGAGTATACAGGGAGGACATCCAGGAAGGTGAAAGATCCTGAGTTCACAGTGGCGATCAGAGGCTCTTGGGGCTGTGGGACCCGTCATGTCAAGGGGCGTTTGATTGTGTTGGGGACCCAGAGGGAAGAACAGCAGTGCGTGAAAGTGGCAGAGGTCAGTTGAGGCTTGAGAAACTTGCAAACAGTTCCACTTGTCCAACAATGGAAGGGATTGTCTCAGGGTAGTCGGCACATCATCGTGGGTGTTCCTTTTGGGTACGGCTTGCACCAGGAGGCCAACTCTGAAATTGTGTGACAGAGTGCTCTCTGTGCTTTCATGCAAGTTATTGGTGGGACATAGTGTAGCACCAGAGAACAGATGATCTCAAACTATCGGCACCATCATTTAAGACAGACATTGTTAATCTGGCACCTGCAGAGGACAGCCAGGGCAGTAAAGGGCATTGCCGCGGCCTTTCCTCCCTTGGTTCTGTGGTGGCTTCATCTCTCTCTTCGTTTTCTTCTTGCCTCCAGCACAACTTCAAGCCACTGTCTGACTTCCATGTGATGCCCTCCTTCCTGAACACTTCTCAGGGGATTAGGTTTTCAGTAGTAGGAGCTGGGAAGCTGGGGTGATCTCCTGATTTTCACCATCAGTCAAAGCTAAAGTACAGCATTCATTACACCTCTTTCCCCCAATTCCCTTTGCTTGGTCCCTTTCACTAATTTTAGGGCAGAAAAAGGAATCTAAGTGAAAGTTTCTTTTGTGTGCCTGCTGTCTAAGCTGTGGGTGGTCCAGCATGGTTTGTGGCCCAGGTATCCACTTAAGTTGGAAGAATCTTCAAAGGAAAATGCCTCCGTTTTCCAAATCTCTTTAAGTGGTCTTTGCTACTAACCCCAGTCTTTTGACTTCTTCCATCTCCTTGAAGCTAGCACCCTGCAAAGGTACATTTCAGGGTGTGCTCTGCTATGAAGACCCTTGAGTCTCCCCTCATTTTGAAATTCTTCAGTTAATCGCTCTGCTGGAGTAATTGTGGTTGGTGGCAATGCCCCCTGCAATGCTGAGCTGGCAGAATGAGGCCACCTGGTCGTGTGTGCTTCCCTGTCCTTATCCAGGAGCCTGAGTGATGTAGAGATTGATTATCCAGAAAATAGTTGCCTCAGGGCTGCACACTGGGAGGTTTACGTCTTTCTTTGAGGCCATTGACGTGGGCCATTTTCTTTGAAAACAAAGGAAGAGGGTACAAGCTGTTGTTTTGGTCCACTGACCTCTTGCTAGGGGTGAAGACAGAAAGGGGAAAAAAAGTTGAGTGTCACACATTGGTGTGTTGGTGCTCCTCTCATCCCTCTTTCTCCACATGCCCAAGAGTCTGAGATTGGGAACAAGAAGGCCATATCTGTTTGCCTATTTGCAGTTCAGTTTGGTGCCTGATAAGGGCAGTTAGAATAGCTGGCATTTCATGCATCAGTTATACTTAATCTTTAGTGTTATCGAGCCAGTAATAAATGATCCAGGGCTGGTTTTAAATTATGTTTCCTAAGATTGCTGAAAATCAGCTTGGTGCCCTGCGTGGGTGGGAGCAGCATTTCTAAAGACAGCATGACCTGATTTAAAAGATGTCAGGCCTTCTGAAAACTGCTTCATGCTCCTGTGTAAACTAGGGAACTCCGAATGACCCACAATCTTAGGTTCAAAGACCCCAGTGATCATGTTCTCCAATCCCAGTTTTATTCGTTTTAACTTTTTTCAGTGAACAAGCATCTCTTCTCCTTCCCAGCTCTCCCTTCCACCCCCTTCTTTTTGGGGAAAAAAGAAAAACAAAGCCCTTACCACAAACATGCCCAGTCAAGCCAAACAAATGCCTTTGTTGGGCTGGTCCATTTTCCATTTTGCATCACAAGCTTATCTCTGGTCACGCATTTGGCCCATTAAGGCTGGTGGGACTCAGACTCTGGTGTCCTAATTCTCTTTCCATTGTGCCACACTGGCTACACTGTCCAAGACTAAATTCCAGAGAAAAGTGGCTAGCTGAGAGTGCACCATACAGACACACACTGGGGTAAAGAGAGGGCCCTGGGGGAGCATGAGAACTGTATTCCAAGAGTGCTGTGGAAGGTCATCACACAGAAGATGCCTTTGACCCAAAAAGCAGAAGGAGAAGCCTTGGAGGGGAGAGAGCAGAGGCAGAGCTGCTTCTAGCCTGAGACCCTCTTGGGTGGTGAGGGGGCCTGAGTCCACAGAACCTTTTGTCAGGAGCCTCCAGGGACAAGGTCTGTTTAGGGATGGGCTGGCAGGGATGATTGCCAAGGTCCCTTCTAACTTTATAAACTTCGGATTAAATTAGTTTGAAAATCTGAATTCTGCCCTGAATGGTTACTAGATTCTGTATTCTAGGACACTGGAATATCTTGAGGTGGACAAAGAATCTTGGTGTCCGCTTCTCCAAAGGGGGAAGGAGTTTAACAAGAGTGGGCAGCCCTTCCCTTTGGGCAGATGGTGGAAAGAAGGAAGAGAGGGTCAGACCACAAACTGCGGCGTGTCTGCTTTTGTCGCTGTGTATCCTGAGCTTTGAGCTCTCTTGTTTTCTTCATTTCTTTTTCCTTCAGATTTACCACTTTCCGTTTTGTGGGAAGTGTTCTGTTTCCTCCAGGCTTGTCTACAGTGATGAGGCTATGGCGGACAGAGTGTTTTACTTAATCGGAGCATCTGGAGAGCTCCAAAGACTTCTGACAGGCCAGATGCTGAGGGATCCCCAAACTGGAGGGGGCAGGTTCTGGGGCATCCTTAATTAGGGCTTGCCAGTGGTGAAGAGCAGCCCTTAGGACCCTCTCTATTAGGCTGGCTTCTTAAGCAGAATTGGGGGGCATAGTGTTTTATGGCATTTTTGTGGTAGTGCCCTCAGTGGGTTTACATTGTGTCTCACCCCTCCCTCCGTTCTCCCTATTGCCACACTGCCATCATTGAGAGTTCCCTCCCCTGAAGGCCCCGCTCAGTGTGGCCATTACCTCCATGAGGCCTTGCAGACATCCCCCAGCCTCCTCCTCATATGGGAGGGACTCTTTTCTGTTCTCATCATAGCATTTGACCTGGACCTCTCCTGTCAGTCAGCAAACGTTGATTAAGGGCCTGGAATACCTGCCAAGGCTTCCTTGGAGTGGGACTTGTTCTTTACTTAACTCTGTCCCAACACCAGGCCTGGTGCCCTGCATGTAACAGATACTTCGTCACGGTCAGATTGCATTGGTGAGGGCGCCTGCCCTTTATAGCCTCCTGGTTTTGTGTGGTCATTGACATGAGCTTTTGAATTTGAATTTGTGCCCCTTTATTTTTTTTTTCCTCAAGCTACTTGAGATGCCATCCTAGCATGGATATACTGACAGCATCATTCTGTCCTGTTGACAGGCTCTGACCATTCTCAAGAGCATCTATCCAGTGGCAGTGAAGATGAGGTGGTGGAAGAAGAGGAAGAAGAGGACCAGCCCAGCTTTGTGGTGGGGAGATAATGATGGTGTTGGCCGAAGTGGTGGGCAGATGCGTGTGCCACTGGCTTTAAGATCCAGAGCCTAGGAAACCTGGAACAGCCCTGAGTGGTACAAAGGGCTGAGCGTCATGTCCTCCTAAGGCCAAGGGGCCTGGCAGAGACACATCTAACAGGATACCGTTCTGATCTGGTCGTAGCCCAGTCACGTAGTCTGACCAAGCACGCGCTGGACCAGCGTTTGTTACTGAACCAAGAGTTGCTTCCAAACGTGGGGCATCCCAGGGATCTCTCAAGCAGGGTCCTCCCTGACACAAAGGGTGTGACCTAGAACTGTGTTCACTGACTTCCAGCTACGGAGGAACATTCTCAGGCATTTTAGCGATGATGGGGCTTGGAGGTCAGTTTCTCTTACAGAAGTTTTCATTTGGTAAAGGGCAGAAAGTCTGTGGGCTTTTGTTTGGATGCAATAAACAAAAGTAGTCTGTGCTTGGGGTGAGGCGCACCCAGATCAGGCCCAGGAAAAGCCGGGAAATGGACAGTGTCCCATGCATGGCGACAGAAGCAGGGGCTGCTGGGGTGACCGCTCCTCTCTCAGCTGATGGCGGGAGAAGATGGCCTTCCAGCAGGAGATCCCTCTCCTCCCACACCACCCATGCCCACCACTGTCCTCCCAAGGGGCCCCAACATTTACTTATTGGGGATTGATGAACAGGCTGGGTAGGGGGTTTAGCTGTGAAATTTTTTTTTCTTAAATCTCAAATATTTGTCATTTTAATTGAAAACAAACCCAGATATGATAGCCTTGAATAACCCAAGTGTGAATTGTGAATCCCTGATTGAGGATATGGAAATAGGGCACAGCTAAATGCTGCATGGCTGGGTAGAAGAGAGTCAGTGAGTGAGTGAGAGTAAGAGAGAGAGAGAGAGAGAGAGAGAGAGTGTGTGTGTGTGTGTGTGTGTGTGTGTGTGTGTGTGTGTGTGTGTGTGTGTGTGTGTAATCCAGACAGGCTGACTTGTGGATGGGGGATCCCAGGGTTACTGGGATGTGGAGGCTTTTTAGAAAATGGTTTCCAGTCAAAAAAGAAGAATGCAGTAGATGGGAATGGGTAGATTCAGCTGAAGATTCAGAGCACTGTGATAGTCTCCTTTGAAAAAGACCCACCCTGTCTCAGCAGGTAAGGAACAGGACAGGGCCCCGGCAGCTTCAGCCAGGATCGAGGTAGGGCCCTTTTTTGAGGCTGGAGCCCCAAGAGCAAAGAACACAGAAAGTGGGCCAAGACTGGAGGGAGGGAGCAACAGGGATGGAGAAAACTAGAGCCAGAAGGGTCAGGCCTGAGGCTCTGTCTGGAATATGAGCATGAAGGAAGGAAATGTTCTCTTGGTGGCTGGGACCAGGGAAACAGCCTGTGGGAGAAAAGGGAACATAGTTCATCTCCTCCGCCTTCCTTAAGAGAAGAAACACCTGCTTGGGGGGCCCACAGTTGTCTTTTTGTAGGATTTGGGGGAGGGGTCCCTGTGTTTGGGTCACTGGAGCTGCTTTGTTCTTTTCCCAAGAAACCAAAACAGAACTGACTGTACTGGTTTGCAAAACTTTCCCGGCCAGAGCTTGGAAACTCATTTTTCACTTTTCATGGTCCATTTTTCGGTCTGGTTTTTTTCTTCTGCTTTTGGGCAGTTCCCTTTAAAAACCACACAAAAATGACCAAAAACTTGTTTTTCCTGTATCTGCTGCAGGCTTTCCTGATCGGAGAGACTCTTCAAGCCAGCATCACTCAGTCAACAAGCATGTATTAAGCGCCTCCTGTATGCCAAGCATTTGTGCTGTACTCAAATGACATTCAGGGCCCTGTTGCTTAGCCTAGTAGGGGAGAAATGACCATCTTAGACCTGCTTTGCGTAGGGAAAATCATCCTTGAAAAATCATTCCAGTACCTGCCTTTTGGTCCCCTGCACAAACCAAAGAAAGAACAAGCACTCTGTCTCCCTGTTGTTGAAAGGGAGAATGCGTTACCAAAGGATTCTTTGCCGTTGAAGGATGGTCAGATAGGGTTTTTTAAACTCTCAGCTCAGCAGCCTCTTGAAGGGAGTTGCCATTTGAGGTGAAGAGTGCTGCTGATCGCTGGGGAAGTCCTGACTCAGAAGTAATTAGAACGGTGTCAGCCAGCGGCTAGGGGTGTGTCTAGGCAGGGTCAAGCCTAGATTTCTGCCTGCCTGCACCCAGGGAGGCCTGTCCATTACATTCTCTGTTGCCTCCAAACTACTGATTCACAGAAGTCAGACCTTTGGACACCTTGGGGAAGGGCTCACTTGTTCTTGGCAAAGAGCGCCTCCCGGCTTTGTCACCGCTTTTCCCTGGCATCGAAGGTTCTGTGGCTCTAGGGTGGCACCCCAGGGTCCTGACGGCCAGCTGGCAAGTTTGGGAGCATTTGAAAACTTGGCAATGAAAATAAGAAACAAAACCCTCACTTGGGTTTATCTATGCTTTGTTTTTGCAGATCCCTTTTCCTGGTTCTCATGTTTCCCTTTGAAAAACTAAGTTCTTCATCCTAGAGGGGGAGGGAGAGTCACTCGGGGAGAGACTCTTTGCACCATGCCTCTGCCCCAGGCCTCAAAGATCAGTCTGAAGCCACCCACCCAGCTTCAGCACATATTTCTTTCATGCTCCTCTCAGAAAAGGGTCGGTCTCTTTGGGCCATTTCCTTTGGAACACTGGTTCTCAACGTATGGTCGGAGTTGCTTGAGACCCTTCCAGGGGGTCAGTGAGGTCAAAACTATTGTTTTACTACTACTAAGATGTTTTAAGTTCTAATAAGGTGAACCTTGATAGCTCTGGCTAGCACAAACTAAAGCTTTTTGGGGTCCTGGGTTTTGAAGAGTGTTGAGGGGTCCTGAGACCTGCTGCTTTAGACCCTTGTGTGGTTAATCGTGTTCACTGAGAGATGAGAGGAGGCAGTCACAATGAATTCTTGCTTCTGGGTGTGACATATGCTCACAATCCAGCCTTCTTCAGGGCTCTCATGTACTTGCACAATTGCTGTTCCTTTTACATTAGGACAGGAAGTCCCTGTTTGTTTTTCTGTCCCTTGCTCAATGTGGATGTTTAGAAAAGTGTGTACATGTGGCCAAGCAGCGTTTAGATTGGATCCATCTGCTAAATCGTTTCTTAACTATTAACTTGAGGGAAGCATTGTAAATCTCTCTTCCCACAACAGCTTAGGTTGAGAGAGGATGAAACCCTTTTCCCCATACACACCCTGCTGCCCCAAGAGGCCGCCATCTCAGAAATGAGTTAGAGTGGTCTTGACTAGGACTCAGGACGTTAGGGTGCTGCCTTGAGCTCAGTCACGATTTCTTCTATGGCCTCTGTCTTTCTGCCAAAAAGGTTTCAGGATTCCTGAGTCATCTCTGTTCCCTGGGGGCCTTCAGTGGAGGGAAGGAAAAGGTACAGGGCCAAGAGGTTGACTGCTTCCCTGGGTCTGGTTTCCAAACCCTCCCCAAACCTTTAAGTCAAAAGTTCAAATGCCACCCTGTCCCTGTCCTCAGCTAACTCAGCTCCCAGTAACTGGAAACCTCACTGATCACATAAACTGGGAACTACAGCAGCCCTGTGTAATAGGCAGGGTGGGCATTAAGCCCAGTTTTGGAGAGAATACCACTAAAGGCCTCTAGGTTCTCCAAGGCTATGCCTTCAGGTCCAATGAAGCTGGGAAGGCTGAGTTTGGGTCCATTAATGGACTATGTACATGTGTGTCTGTCATCCAAGGGCCAGGCTAGCTCTGTTCTGAGAGGCTCATAATAAGGTTATCTATAGTGTGATTAATTTTTTAGCCATAAAAACTCTTTGTTCTGAAAGTTGCAATCTCAATGGGTGGAGGGACTGCTCGTACCCACAAAATCACAGATTCCTGAAATAGTGTCCTAATTCATAGAATCTCAGGTGTTGTGGACCTCCCTGACCATCCAACCTTCTCCCCATCATTGTCTCCAAGAAATACTCTTGACTTTGTCTAAATCACAAATATTTATTAAGTACCGTAGGTACTGGGGATTCCAAGGCAAAAACGGAGACACAAAGTTAATGCCAGAAACTTGGTGGGGGTGTGGGAGCCGTGCAAAGACAGACTAGAAACAAACCTGTTCTGTGTGGGGGCAACCAGAAGGCCAGGTTGACAGGAAGGTTGGTTGTTCATGGGGAGGAATAAAATTTAATTGTCTAGAAAGGTTATGAAGGTTTGAAATACCAACAGAAGCAGCTGGCCTCTACAGACCCGGGCACCGCTAACTTGTGAATTCATTTTCCTTAGGCAAATCAAATTGGGGGAATTCAGTATAAAAAAGCTTTATAAATTGTAGTGGAGGAAATAGTTCAGGTTTTCAGTAGTAGGATCCGAGTTTCTGGTCCTATGTTGTTGTTTTTCCATCAGTGATTTACAAATAAACCCTCTGTCCAGCCTCATCCCCAGAATAGCCTCAATTCCACAGTGTATGCAACATCCCACAACCATATTTGTCCACCTCTGAAAGAAATAAAGGAGCTCGGTTTCCCCATCAGTTCCTCATCAGGGACAAGAGTAGTCACCTTAGTCATACAGCTTTGGCTTCCCTTGGCTGTTTTCATTTAAATGAAATTGAGTTATGTTTACTAAAGTGATCTCAAGCCCGTGGTGAAACGAGGGCAATAATTCAAATGTTTTCCTTCTGTTGTCCAGACTTTATATATAAACTGCCTACCATATAAATATTACTTTTTCCTTTCTCTGGTCCCACCCAGGGAGTGGGAGAGAGGGACACTACCTTCTATGTGCTCAGGTCCTTTGTCCAAGACAACAGCAAAACTGCTCTTTAGGTCAGTTCCTTGGGTGAGAAACCAGTCGGACAGCTTTTTAAAGCAGAAGCCTGTGCAGCTTAGATGGCCCCCGTCAGTCTCCCCCAGGAATGCTGAGGGTGTGGAAATGAAAGCATGGCATCTCTCCCCTACCAGCTGTCAGACAGCTGGGATCAACTGAGATGGAAATTTCCTTTAATGAAGACAAATGTGTCACATTGCAGGGCTCTTTGGAGTAGAGAAGACAGCTTATGTAGGGCATGCAGCCCAGTACAGTGCTGGAGAAATACTTTTTTTTTTAAAGTTGACTGGTCTTATATATCTATCACTGCCTTTAGTGAATTATTCATCTACTCTTCCTGAAAAGAACACTGTTGCCCATTTCATAGTTATAAAATTGAAGAGTATTAATTAAAAGAAGGCAAAGCAGCCTGCATTGAGAAAGGTGTTTGAAAATCCGATATTTTCTCATTTCTCAATGCTGCTTTTATACAATTTTGTCATTGGGTTGTGTATGATTCTGTGACCCCATTTAGGGTTTTCTTGGCAAAGATACTGAAGTGCTTTGCCATTTCCTTCTCCAGCTCATTTGACAGATGAGGAAACTGAGGCAAACAGGGTGAAGTGACTTGCCTAGGGTCACACAGCTAGTTAAGTGGCCAGGGCTGGATTGAAACTCAGGTGTTCTAATGCCTAGCTACTCTTTTTATCCAGTTACTACTTCCCAATACAATATGAGCTCTTGGAGAGTAGAATCACCTTAATATCCCCAACACCTAGCACAAAGCTTGACCCATAAATGGAAATTGTATACTATGACTTTAAAATACACAGGAATAGCGACTTTCTTCTTGGTTTGGGAAAGCTAATAAACTATTGGTTGCATTGTAGACTGACACATTATTAAGACAGGAGGAGGAGAGAGGGAGAAGATACGGAGAATATTAGGCACACAGGTTTTATTGGATCTGCTTTGTAGAGAGACTTTGGTTTTGCAGATGAAGTCTTCACTTCTGCAACAGGCTTGCAGTCAATATGATTTTTACTGGTTATTTTACCAAATGTATAAAATAGGGGGGAATAAAAGCATTTCTATGGGGCCTACTATGTGCTGGGCACTGTACAAATAGATTTCATTTGATCCTGATGGCAACCCTTCCGAGTAGGTGCCGCTATTAGCCCCATTTTGCAGATGAGAAAACAGGTTTCGAGACTTGTGCGAGGTCACACAGGCAATAAGAGTCTGAGGTCCTATTCTAAGTGGGGTCTTTCTGACCACAGCACTCTATGCACTAGTGAAGGCGGGCTTCATTATTGCAACCCGTGTTTGTACAGAAGAGAGGTTTTGCCATTTAGGTGTAACTGTTTTCGAAGCTTTTAACATAACTGCAGGCCCCTTCTGTGACAAGGGGACTGCGCGGGGCCAGAGGAAAGAATTTTTTTGGTAGGAAAGTGATTTCAGGATGTTGAGAGTGTTGGGGTCTTTTTTCCCCCCCTCAGGAGGACGCTTAGCCCTCCCCGGGTCCCACCGTTAACAAAGCGATCCTAATCTGCCATCGCTAAAAAAATTGAGACAGTAACCAGTAGGTTACAAAACTAACCACAAGAACCGTCAGGCGTTCTACATTGTATCTCGTGTATCTGGCCGCGGCGGAAATCCTTCAGGTCGTGTCCCTGGGGAGAAGAATGGACGCGTGGGTGCTGGGGGCCTAGCCTTGGGACAGGGTTGTGGGGGACTCAGGAGCCCAGTGCGCTCTGAGTCCGCGCCTTCCAAGAGTTGCCCTTGGAAGTGAGCTCAGAATATCCTCGTCGGTCCCGGGTTTGAGCTCTGCTTATTTGTCAGAGATGGTGCGGAGCAGGAGAGCGGGGAGGAGGGGAAGCAGGAAGGGAAAGGGGGGTTGGTCCAGAGGAGGTGCCCGGGTGGGAAAAAACTTGGTCTGCAAAAAAGCCTTACTCGTCGATTTCTTATCCTGGGCAAGGGTTGAGCACGATCAGCCCAGGGTGGGCTAAAATGCCAGGAGGGATGGCTTGCAGAGGGCATCCAGGTGGAGACACTGAGGATAGACGGCTTTCCAGTATCCTTAGGCGAAGAAACCGAGCCACCTAGGTCTACGTTCGTAGGACTACATTGGTAAGTCCGCATCGAAGTGGGATTCGAACCCAGGCCTTCAGATGCTTTCTACCGTCCCTAGGGCAGAGTGGACGCAGGGAGGTGGGCGAGCAGAGACCAAGATAAGGGAGATCTCTGCAAAGCGTTTGTGCCTGGCACATCGTAGGGGCTCAATAAAAGGTTGACGTAGAAAGTGCTACACAAATGCTGGCCGCGGTTTATCACACGCAAGCACACCCACGCACGCGGACGTCCGCGGAGAGGGCTCTGCGCACCTTCCAGCGCTACCCTCTGTGGCTGCGCCCCCGCCCCGGGCACCACGTGACCTGTCTTCGCTCCCGGAGGGAGCCCCCTCCCCGCCTGCCACCCCACGTGACGGCGGCCGTCGTTGTCCTGGTAGCGGCTGCGTTGGAGGCGGGGGAGGTGGAGGAGGCGGCGAAAGCTGGAGGGAGAGACGGAGGAGGAGGAGGAGGAGGAGGAGGAGGAGAAGGAGGAAGCGAGCGGGAGGAGGGAGAGCAGAGCCGCGCCCCGGCCGCCGCCGCCTGCAGCGAGCCGGAGCCGAGGGCGGGGCGGCCGCTCGGTGAGTACGGGGGGCGCGGGGCGGGGGGGGCTGTCACGTGGTTCGAGGAAGGGCGTGAAGGGGGAGGGGCCGGGGAACCCCCGCAGAGACGCGGCACGTCACCCCCTCCGCCCAGGGAAGTCTCCCCAAGACTAAGGGGGACCGCGCGGTGATGGGAGCCAATGAAAGATGATGAGGACCGGCCCCAGAGGACCGGCTGGAGGAGGGGGACCTGGGCGGGGCGAGGGAAGATTCCCTATAGCGGGGATCGTGGGGTCCCGGGGGCGCCCGCAGCCGCCAGAACCGCCCACCTGGATGACCGGCCGCGGAGAGTTCGGTGCGCGGAGCCTGCTCTGGGAGCCTTGGTGTGGGGGGCCGGGGGCCGGCAGGGACGCCACGTGGAGGTCTGCATCGAGGCGTGGGCTGGAGTGTGTGAGTGTGTGTGTGTGTGACTGTGTGTGCGCGCACGCCTTCTGCTGTCCATGCATGCCTGTTCTCGTGGAGAAACATCTGTGTGTGTTGTAGTTCATGCACTTGGCATGTGTGTTTAGGGGGGGGTCACCTCATGGATGCACTTCCCCGAGGATCTCTGGCTGTGTGTGTGTGTGTGTGTGTGTGTGTGTGTGTGTGTGTTTGCAGTTATCTCATGGAATCACTTCTTGGGGAAGGATCTCTGGCTATGGGTGTGTGTGTGGTCCATGAATGTCTTCTCATGCAGAAAGGGGTGTGTGTGTGTGTGTGTGTGTGTGTGTGTGTGTGTGTGTGTGTGTGGTCACCTCATGAATGGACTTCCCTGAGGATCTCTGGCTATGGTGTGTGTGTGTGTGTGTGGTCATCTCATCTTCTCATAGATGCACTTCCCTGAGGATCTATCTGGGGCTATGGGTACATATGTGTGTTCCATGGATGTCTATTTTCATGCAGAGGGATGTGTGTGTGTTCATCTCATCTCATAGATGCACTTCCCTGAGGATCTATCTCTGTGTGTGTGTGTGTGTGTTCCATGAGTGTAGTTTTCCTGGAGAAAGATCTGCAGGAGACCCCTGGTTGTCTCAGTGCCCAACCCACCGGCTGCTGAGTGTCTCTGGGGAAATTGCCACTGCGGTTCTGGTAATGTTAATAGATTGACTGTACTGCAGTAAGGTGGTGTTTCCTGATAGAGAAGGTTCATGATACCAAGTTGGCCAAAGGTAAATCCCCTTGGATCCTTCCCAGGAGATGCTTAGTGTTTGGCCATGGTCAATGGGGGCCTGTTCCTGTGGTGGGGTTGTAGGGGACAGTTGGCAGAAGCAGAAATTGGGGAGAAATGATTGTGTCTTCTGTTATTTCACTGGGAATAGCTGTGTAAAAGTGAGGCATAGGCTGGGGGATGGGACAACCTGCCTAGGCTCAATTGTTAATTCTATTTGCTGTGTCTTGACCATCAAAACCCACAAAACCACCCACTCAAAAGTAATTTAATCTGACCAGACACCCTGCTTCACTGTCTTCTTACTGATCCAAATTTGCAGATTGATTAAGGAAAGGATTTATAGAGCTCCTTCTCTCTTAAGCACTTTTCTCCTGCCTTAATGTCCATATGATAAAATGGGGGTAGAGTCACAACATTTAGGTGGGAGAGCAACCCAAAGAAAAGAAACTGACATTTCCTAATTAGGAAGTTACAATTTAGAGCTAACCAATGATTAGTTGTGTTAGTTTCCCTGAACCCTCCCTAAGGAAGCATATAGAATGATTGTATCCAGGGCTGTTCAGAGGGAGTGTCAGTTACCTGAACTTGACCAAACAATGGAAAGGGGGGGGGGAGGGAGGAAGCACCTCAAGCCCGGTTGAAAAAAGCCCGTTTCTCTACTGAAAGTTATGTTGCCTCCTTCTTCCCCTCAAAAAAAATTCTTCCTGAAACTGCTTCTCTCCTGATATGCAGTTTTTAAAAGTGCAACTTGTGGATTAAAAGGAAAAAATGAGTTTACTTTTCAAGTTATAGCCAAAAAAAAAGCAAAACCCTGCAACCCTCTTGTTTGCTCCTCCTGCTGGCATTTGTAAGATTCCCCTACCCTTACCAGGGTCCAGAAACACTTTGTTTGTAAGAGCCCTAAGCAGTCTTTTCACGTAGACTTTGTGTTAGTATCTTGTGCCAGCTGAACTAACTGCAAGGTGCCTGTGACCTTGAGATTGACTCCACAGATGAATTCGTACTGATAATATGTAGTTGTATGCATAGACTTGGTCCCTTCTGGTATATGGATACATACCCTGGGGCAGCTAGTGGATAGAATGCCTGCTTGGAGTTAGGGAAGACCTGAGTTCAAACTTACCCTCATGCACTTAGCTGTGTGACTCTGGGCAACTCATTAACCTTGTGTGCCTTGATTTCCTTGTTTGTAAAATGAGCTGGTAAAGGAAATGGGAAACCATTCCAGTCAGTATCTTTGCCAAGAAAACCCCAAATGGGGTCACTGAGAGTCAGACATGATATAAGCACAACAATGAACAACAAGTCAAGACTTCTACAGATCAGTCCCTCTTACATTTAATTCAGATCTTCAAAACCAAATTCACAGTTGGTACACCTCCCTGTTGTTGGCCAAGTGGATAGAGCACTGGGCTTGGAGTCAGGAAGACTCATCTTTATGAGTTCAAATCTGTCCTCAGATACTAACTGTGTGACTCTGGGCGAGTCATCTTAACCCCGTTTGCCTTAGTTTCCTGTAAAATGAGCTGGAGAAGGAAATGACAAACACTCCATTGTCTTTGCCAAGAAAACCACAAATAGGGTCATAGTCAGACATGACTAAAGAAAAAAGAGACTGAACAACAACAATCACCCCTCTACCCAGTCTCCAATTCCAGATTTCATGACAGTCCATCTAAAAGACATTTTTAGACTGTTTCTATGAGGACCTGCTTATGGCTTTTAGTTATTTGTAACCATAAACTTTCTGTTTTTAGTATGTGAAGTATGCTGTTTTAACATAAAGCTTGATAAAAGAAAATTTCATTGTAACATATCATGGGAGGAATTTTAAACAGTCTATTAAAGAGCAAATCACCCTTTAGATATACTGTTTTCTGACACAGATGCCTTCCTTGAAGTTGTTGGTCCAGATATTTTAAAAGGACTAAAGATGACTAGTCTTAATTCTTCAGATCTGAAAAGCATTTGGAGAAACATTTTAAAATGTTGACTAGGCGAGCATTGGGTGTTGTTGGCATTACTCACAATTCTCAAATGTAGACAGGTGAAAAACGTTAGTTTAGGGTTTAGGTCCTGGAATGGTTCCTTCCTTGGGTAGAGTTCAAGGAATTTTAACTAATCTTTCTATTCCATCTTTGTACTCCCACTTCTGCTTGGAAGCTCTACAGGTATTCTAATCAGGCAGGTTCGAGAGCTGACATCAGGATTCTGCCAACAGAGCCAACAGTTTAATTCACTGGGACAGTGCCTGTTGTGTAGACTTGAACTTCATCTTTTGCCCCTTCTAAGTTTAGACAGGCCTCCCACATCTTCACATGAAACCTGGTAGCAATAGGGCAGTATGATGTGACAGGGCATGGGAATGGGAGTCCTAAGTCTTGGGTTCAAATCCAGACTGCCACATCCTACTAGGTAGCTAACCTTGAGAGACGTCACTTAACCTCACATCTCAGTTTCTTCATCTCTAAAATGGGGATAATTATAATTTTACTGTCTGCCTCTTAACTCTATAAATGTGAGTTGCTATTAGAAAAGAGTTGGTTCTTTGCTCTTTTTTCGGTGGCGATCTGTTTATCAGATCACTTAGTTACCAGAGGGATGGAAACCGTAGAATTACAGAGCTAGAGTTGCTATGCCTTACAAAATTATTTCTGAAACGTATTTACTTGGTTTTCGTTGTCTTGTACAGTATCCTTGGCTCCCGCAGAACATCGATTTTCTCTTATTTCTTCCCCCAAGCCTGGCTTCCATCATGAGTGCAGAGCTCAACGTCCCTGTGGAGCCTTCCCCGCCTGCCTGCTCTGAACCAGGTAACAAAGGGATGGATTATCGGGACTGGGTTCGTCGCAGCTACCTGGAACTGGTCACCTCGAATCATCATTCCGTTCAAGCCCTTTCCTGGAGGAAGCTCTACCTGAGTAGGGCCAAGCTCAAAGCTTCCAGCCGGACTTCTGCCTTGTTGTCTGGATTTGCCATGGTGAGTTTTTTTTAATTAATTTATTTTTAGTTTATAACATTCAGTTCCACAAGTTTTTGAGTTCCAAATTTTCTCCCTCTCCCTCTCCTCCTCTCTTCCCCTCCATGGCAACATGCAATCTGATATAGGCTCTACATATACCTTCACATTAAACATATTTTCACAATAGGCAAGTTGTAAAGAAGAACTAAAACCGATGGAATGAACCATAAGAAAGAAGAAACAAAACACGAGCAAAAAAATAGAGCAAATAATTTGCTTCAATCTGTGTTCAGACTCTATAAATCTTTCTCTGGATGTGGGTATCTCTTTCCATCATGAGTCCTTTGGAGTTGACTTCTAACCTTGCATCACTGACAGGAGCTCGGTCTATCAAAGTCACCATCACAGATACAATGTGTCTGTAATTGTGTACAAAGTTCTCCTGGTTCTGCTCCCCTCACTCAGCATCAGTTTATGTAAGTCTCTCCAGGTTCTTATGAAGTCCCTCTGCTCCTCATCTCTTATAGCACAACAGTATTCCTTTACATTAATACACCACAGCTTGTTCAGCCATTCCCCAATGGATGGGCATCCCCTCGATTTCCAGTTCTTTGCTACCACAAAAAGAGCTGCTATAGATATTTTTGTACAAACGGGTCCATTTCCCATTTGTATGATCTCTTTGGGATACCACCCTAGAAGTGGTATTGCTAGGTCAAAGGGTATGCGCATTTTTATGGCCCTTTGGGCCTAGTTCATGGTGAGTTCTTAACTGATACCTTGGGATGGGGAAATGCTGTCAGCAAGACCTCATGTCTGCTAGGGTCCTTTGGTGCTTCCTAAAGTCAAGGACTGCCCCTTGGCCTGCACTGGTAGGCAAGAAATGCTCTGTGTGTGTGTGTGTGTGTGTGTGTGTGTGCACGTGTGTGTATGCACATGTGCGTGCATGTGTGTGTGTCTGTGCACATGCTCTCATGCTCTGAGGTTGTGGTTGAGGTTTACCAACAGTTCAAAGGGGCTGTTTTTAAAGAAATCAGCCTTTCTGGACCACACATGGGTTAGTTGATGAGGATCCAGGAACACTGAGTTGTTAGATTTTGTGTACATGAATTTAATACTTTCTGCCAAGAGAACAGCATGGTGCTGGTGATTTTATGTCTTACTAAGTGTCTTCACATACTTCCTTCTGTTTGATTCTCATAGCAGTCTGCTGAGGTAGTGGGTCAAAGGTTGTTCCCATTTTATAGGGGGAGAAACTGAGGATCGGGTTAAAATCATACAGGCAGGAAATTCGAGCCAGGGGTCCTCATTCCCAAGTGCCCTTGTTCTCATCCTCTCTAGCCCTGAGAGCTAGTTGCCATCAGGAGATCTGCCACTCTTTCAAACACTAGTATTTCCAGAGTGAGGACATGGTCAGGGCTCCATAAGGATGTTCACAAAACACAGTCCTCCCCAGGTAAACTTGCTTCTGCAAAGCCAGCACTGATCCTGGGCCATCCCAGGCTTGAAGCTGAAGATTGTTGTTTTCCCAGATGTTGGGCAGGCTCTGTTTTCCTAGCTCACAGTGTGCACACCCAAGTTGAGGACCAGAAAATAACCTATAAACACCAAGTGGTTTATGAGGTTACAGGTTTAGGATTACTTCTCCTGGAGAAGTTTGAGTCACAAGAATAGCTTTCAAATTTATTAGGTTCAGCTCAGTTCCCGTTTGTGAAGCATGTGCCATGTACAAGCCACTGTCTTTGGGAATGAAGACACAGGGAGAAGACATTCTCTTCTCTTCTGTTATGTTTGAATATTACCTCCACAGTAACCTTGGACAAGTCACACACCTCCAGCCTCTTGTCTCTTCAGCCTTTGATAGCCCAAAGCCCCCAAGCCCTTACAGAATCAGAGCTGTCATCCAATGACACTATGACCCGGATACACAAATTAAGTTTGACGTCATTTGGGGAAGGGCAGCATCAGGGAGCATCGGGACTTTATAGAGAAGGTTAAGCTGGGTCTTGAAGGAAAACAAGGATCTTGAGAGGAAGGAGTACATTCCAGACATGAGAGCACAATGTGTGCAAAAACACGGAGGTGGGAGATGGAGTGGTGTGTTTGAGGAATGTTTGGTTGACGCAGAGAGGAAGACATTATAGGAAATGAGATTGGGATAAACTGGATTGTGGAGAACTTGAAATGTCACATTGAAAAGTTAACCTTTTGCCCTAGGGGCAATAGAGTGACCAGGCCCCACCTGTGCCTTGGGGAGATGATTTTTGTAGGTGGATTGGAGAAGGGAGAGCCTGGAAATGGACCTAATTAGGAGGAGATCTTAGCCCTCCAGGTAGGAGGTAGTGGGGGCTTGAACTGTGGTGAATCTGAGTGGAAAGAAAGGGAGAAATGTAAGCAGTGCTGTGGAGAGTATTGATGAGTCTTGACAACCAATGGCAGAAGGGGACAAGGGCCAGGGAAGAGCCTACTGTGACTCTGAGGTCACAGACCTCCTTGCCTACAAGGACAGCTGTCCCCAACAAAAACAGAAGTTTGGAGGAGGAGCCAGTTGATGGAGAGAAGGCAATAGAAGCATTAGATTTAGAACAGCATCAAGTCTCACCCAATCATTTTACAGATGAGGAAACTGAGGCCTGAATCCAGGAAATGCCTTGCCTAGGGACACATAGGCAGGACACAGGAGAGCCAAGATGTGAAGCCAGGTCTTCCAGATGTCACTCACATATTCTTGAGCCTGGGCAATACTCTCATGAAGCTGGGATTCACACTGAGGCATGACTGCTCCTCATTCCTTGGGCTCAGTGAATTCCAACTCCAGCAGATGGAGCCTTAGAAAGGACTCTTGGTGGGCTGGCATTGGCCATGCCAGTCTTGCTCTGGACAGAGCCTGGGGGACATCTGGGAGGAATCACTGTGGTGAGGCAGGGTTGGAGGTCAGGAGACTATGTAGAGCATTAAGAGTTTCCTATCATCCTGCCCTGGGCCCTCTGTACTCCCTTGTGGATTTAACCATCATCTCTGCTCAGATCCATCTTGCCAGCCCTAGTCTCTCCCAGTCACCAGCTGCCTACCGGACACTATACATTAGGCAGAATTCTCAAAGACAGCTTAAACTCAGCATCACTAAAACTGAACACATCATTTCCCCGTGAAACCCTCCCAGCGTCCAAATGTTTCTTTCTTTAAAAAGCATTACTGCCATTCTAGTATCCAAGGTTAGTCATCTTACCATGAGCCTCTTTTCTCCTCTCTCCTTTACCCCATGTGTCCAGTCCTGCAAAAAAGGGCATTTCTGCCTCCACGCTGTCTCCTCTCACACAGCTAGGAGCTAGCTCCCACCTGAGCTCAGGCTCTCCTCCCCTCTCACCTGGATCATTGCAGCTGTCTCCTCATGGGCCTCCCCACTTGAGGCCATCTTCTACCAAAGTAATTTTCCTTAAGCACAGACTACACTGTGTGGCTCCCTGTTGCCTCTAGGATTAAATATAATGCCCTCTGTTACAGCCTTGTCCCAACCCCATCTTTCTGGATTTCACTGGACATTATTGTCCCTCTTACACCACCTCCCACCTCCCTCTTTGTGCACCTGCAGCTGGGTGTCCCTCCTAATCTCCACCATCCCCACCACCTCCCAGTCTGCCTCATACTCAAATCATTTTGTCTGCCAATGTATATTTACATGGATCCTGATACTCTACAAAGAGGATATGTATGTGTCTGCTTTATACTCCATGCCTGTTTTATATGTCCTTGCCTCCTCAATTAGAATATAAGCTCACTGTGAAGAGATTGTTTCATTCTTTGTACTTGTATTCCTGATGCCTAGCACTGTCTAGGCACACAGCAGGTGCTTAATAAATACCTGCTGACTGATCTGTAATGAGGACTAAGAGAAAATTATTAAATTTAATTGATTGTTGATCACTTTTTATTTTAAACTTAAATACTAAAATTTAAATGCAAAATAAGAAAAGAAAAAGCATTTGTGGTCTCCCCAAGATCTCTGAGGCCCGTCTCTTCTTGTCTGGGAGGACAAATACTGGGGGTCCCATCGTAACCCCCGCATTTCTTTAAAGACAAGAGCCCTTTCTGGTGTTCTCTTTCCAAGGCTGAGCGACCCTCGTGCCTCTGACTTTCCCTTGCAGGACCCATTCCCCATCCCCTTTATCTTCTTCATTAACGATCTCTGCATCTTTTCCACATCTCCACATCCTTTTGACCTAAGCACAGCTTGTAATAAGAGTGATTGAGCCATGAAGGTGATGGAGAGGGGAAGACTCAGGCCTTGCTACTTGGTAGCCCATCTCCTAAGTAGGTAGGGGTACACTGCTAACTCCTCTTTGGCTTGTTGTCCACTGAGACTGCCAGATGCTCTTCTTCTGTACCAGGTGTCTCTGGACAAAAGGAAAGCAGCTTCACCTGTAGGATGAGGAAGGCAGTGGAGTCTCCTCTACTCCTCTATCTGAAATCATTTGGGGGCAGCTTTGAGTGGAGGTTTGGTTTGGTGGAGTCTGTGCTCCCCTTGTAGTTGGAGAGGCAGAACTCACAGGTACAGAACCTTCCCCTGTTCCCTTCCACAGGAACTAGTTGTATCTCATCTCTTTGAGGTAATCAGGCTTCTGGGTGCTGTGATTTCTGGGCCAACTGGGAGAAGGGTTTTGTTACCCTATGTCCAAGTCAGAGCATGAGCCCCTGGCCAGAGCTGCCTTCAGTACTGTGCAGATGAGGCTGCCTGCTTCTCCTGTATCACATAGAGGACGGAGAATGTTAGAGAAGCAAAACGGATTCGGGATACCATCAGCTAATATTTAGAGCATAAACATATTATAGAATATGTGTGTGTTTGCATACATGTACACAAACATCTCTGTTGGAGAGCAATGGATCCAAGGCCCATTCTGGACCACTTGGGCCAGAATTCTTCATTTCCTGCTGCTCTGTACTCAGGTCACCTTTCTTGGGATGCCCACTCACCTTTCCTAGCCATGGGATTCCTTGTAGGGACCATCCAGGGCATCTTCTCATTTACATGCCAGAAGCCACAGAGAATGAGGCCTGGGTGAGCAATTCTGAGCTTGCCTAATGTTGGAAATTCTCTGTCTTCAAATTTTTGCTGAGAACTTAGTAGTTCAGATAATGTTCTGACACCTGCCTTGCCAGACCTGTTTTTGGGGTGGCTGGTGTATGCCTGAGAAAATGCTGTCATTGACTGTGTTTGTTTGCAGTGGTGGCTAAGACCACTAATTAAGCATTAAAATCACTCCTTGTGAGTGTGAGAGGTGAAAGCAGTACGATTCAGTACTTGCCTTTGCTTAAGATGGTCTAAACCAGCACTTCTGAAATTGTGGGGTCACGACCCCCCAGTTTAAGAAGCACTGAAGGGATCGTAAGTGGAAAAAGTTTAAGCAGCCCTGGTCTAAACAACCCAGGAAGGGGAGCATGGCAGATGCCCTTTCCTCGTCTTCTAGGCCCACTGGCTGCACTGGGCCAACTCCCAGGTGCCCCTTTTGTTCTGCAGGTGGCCATGGTGGAGGTGCAGCTGGAGATGCAGTACCAGTACCCCCAGATGCTCCTGATCGCCTTTAGCGCCTGCACCACAGTGCTGGTGGCAGTGCACCTCTTTGCCCTCCTCATCAGCACCTGCATCCTGCCCAACGTGGAGGCCGTGAGCAACATCCATAACCTGAACTCCATCAGTGAGTCCCCCCATGAGCGCATGCACCCTTACATCGAGCTGGCCTGGGGCTTCTCCACTGTTCTGGGGATCCTCCTCTTCCTGGCAGAGGTGGTGCTGCTGTGCTGGATCAAATTTCTTCCTGTGGACTCAAGCGTGAAAGACGGGCCCAACTCCAAGCCAGGGCCCACTAGCCACACGGGCTGGCAGGCGGCCCTGGTGTCCACCATCATCATGGTGCCGGTGGGCCTCATCTTTGTCGTGTTCACCATTCACTTCTATCGTTCCTTGGTCCGACACAAAACAGAGCGTCACAATCGAGAGATAGAGGAGCTTCACAAACTGAAAGTCCAGTTGGACGGCCATGAGAGAAGCTTGCAGGTCGTGTGAGTAGCTGGACACACTGTGGGGAGCGGGGGGGGGATGTCCTTGTCAGGGGCAAAGAAGCTGGAAATAAAACAGGCATTTTGTTCACAGGGGCACAATAGTTGCTTGAGTTTTTCGGAATATTAAAAGTCCAAATTGTTCATTCCTGTTTCTGTGAGGCTGCTTAGACACTGCCCAGTTGTTCAAGACCAAAATTTTATTTAGTTTCAATACTATAACAGTCTGTGGGAAATTATCCCTGAGATTATGGAAATTATTTTAAAATAAAAAACTGTTGCCAAGAAGAGTAAACTTGCCCCTCCCTTCCCATCTAATAAAAGCAAACAGTTTTAGGAGGTAAACAGACCAGCCTCCTTGGGCATGGGGACACATGGAGGTCGGGGTCTTTCCTGAGGGAGTCTTGGTGTTGAAGTGGCTACACAGATGCCCCTTTTCCTACAAATCACTAACAAGGAATGATCCAGGACACAGCCTAGAGCTGAGCCTCCCTTCCTTGCCTCTTGCTGTAGCCTTTATATTGCAGGGAGGGAGGGCAGTGAGGACGCGCCTAGAACCCCAAATTCCTGAGCCTTTATTGAAGTTGTCCCCTCCAGGAGGCCATGCAGATATGCCCTCAGAGCAGGCAATGGAAGCTGCCCAAGAAGCAGCGTCCGCCATCTGCTACCTTGCCTGTGTGCTGCTGACACCATCTGGGTGGTGCAGAATGGGAGGCTCATTCCCTCATTCACCAAAGCTGCCAAAGATCCTTTCCTCCTACCCCATGTTCCCTGGTACACGTCCTGCTCTTGCCTGCTGCCCTGCAGCATTTGGAGATTCTGTCTTGCACGAGCACCCCAAAGCCTTCTTACCCCAACCACCAGGAGGAAGCATTGTGTCTGACAAGAAAACTGTATTCAGTCCCTACGGTAGGAGAGACAGGGCATGCCTGTCTTCATAGGTATACTAAGCTAGGTATTTCTGATCTTGAACCTTCTGGATCACAAGCTCTTTACAGTTGGAAGAGACTTCCCTCAGAGGTCACTGAGACTTCCACTTTTGGTCTACGTGCTCTTGCTCTCACTTCACTCTAATCTGGGCACTGGACCAGGACTAGCCAGCCTGTGCTCAGGCCAAGAAGGGCTTTGTGGCTCAGTGGGAACCACTGAAACTTCCCATGAAGACCCAGGCCTTGGTTTCCCTTTTGTAAAATGAAAGGGTTGAGCTAAAGTGCTTCCCAAGAATGCTTCTGTGATCGTCTGTCAGAGGCTGATGATCTCTGGCAGGGTTCTTAACCCACATACACAGCCACCTTAGAACCTGGAAGGAAGGAAATCACATCTGTTTTCACTATAACCTCTGAGATTTGGCATTTCTTTCCATTGTATGTTTTTTAAAAAACAAATTGAAGAGTTCATAGGCTTAACCACACTGTCCAAAGAGTCCCTGACACAAAAGAGACATTCCCATTTCACATCCTCTGAGAAGAGAAGGCCCTGGGGGAGGAAGAATCAAAGTGGCCCTGTGCCTCATTTCTTCAGGTCACATTGTGCATGCTGGGGCATCCCCGAGTCAAAAGCCTCTGAATGACTGGCCTTTACTGTATTTTCATGAAAGGGGCTCACAGGGAGGCTTCTCGTTTGTTCTCACAGATGTTAGTGGAGTTCCCTGGGACCCTTCCTTATGCTCTTTTCTCATCTCTAATGGCAACTTCATAGAATAGCTTGTAAGAGCCTGGACCATCTCTGCTATAAAGTTCTTAAAGGCCTAAGAAGTGGCATGCTCTTGTCAACAACATTAAAAACACAGCTTTGAAATGTGAAGAACTTTCCTGTGAGGTATGTAGGGAACTCCTAATAGAAGCTGTTGTTGTGTTAACGAAGGTCACGACTTGCATCCAGCCCCTCACCCAGGCACAGAGGTGACCTTGGGCTTGTGAAGACCACAGCAGGCACAGAGGGCCTGAGAAATTCCATCCCACGGAGCCGAAGACAAAACCCGAATACTCGCACATCGCTCTCTCAGCGTGCCGTTCAGGCATTTCTTCTTTAACGTGTTTTTGCTGAATCTATGCCCTTTCATCTTGTTGGACACGTCTGATTTACTGTCATGGGCCTTGTAAAAATACCTAAGTTGAGATCCGTGCACCAAGACGGCTTTGCGGTTTGTGATGTGATACATGAGGAACTAAGAGGGGGGAGTTCTGGCTCTTCTTCATCACGATCCACAAGGGAAGTCCGGGGAACTGATCATTGTGACAATGGAAGGCTGTTTCATGGCCTCCTGTCTTTAACTAGAATTCCTGGGTCAGCCACAGATGTGCTAAGAGGCAGGTGGGCTACACTGAGCTTTAACTTTCCCTGCTGGTCTGGCTGGATGGCTCTGAGCTGCTACAGAAAGGGATTCCAGGCTTAAAAAAAAAAAGCCATCTACTTTCTGGCCCAAGTTGACCTTATTCAGAGCAGTTGTTATAAAATTTATTGCTGTCCAGACTTTTGACTTGGACCCATTTAGTAATAAATATGGAACAGAAGCAGGACTGTTGTTCAAGAGGGCTCATCTCTACCCTGGAGGGCCCAGGAATTAGGGGACCACGTTGGGCTCCTTCTGGCCTCAGGAGAGCTGTATTCTCTTTTGTCTGTGATGGTTCCTGGGGTGTTGTTCAAAGGTGATGAAGAGCTGACGTGCAGAGATGCAGCAGCATGTGGAACTGACTACAGTTGTGTCCAGAGAACTATGAATATTTGTAAATAAAGTGAGCAGATTAGGTTGCAAACCAGAAAAAGAATCTGGAAAAACAAATGGGGGAGGAACCTTGGTGGGCACTTTGGAGTTCTCAAAAGCTGGACGTTGTTTAGGGAAGGTCTCACAAGGACATAGTAGGGTTTAATAAATATTTGTCAGTCAACTGACCCTCTGCAGTTCCCTGACCGCTCTGGTCCTTGGACTGCTCGGGAGGTTCAGGCTTATTGCAGGGTCCTGCTCTGGGGAACATAGGGGTCTCCCTGCACTTGTTCCTACTAAACTCCAGTCCAGGTTTAGATCCCCTGAGGCACAGGGAGCAGGCTGGCCTATCATTTTCTAATTAACTCCTAGCCACTAGAATACTGTCTCTGTCCTAGTCTTCATGGTTCCTGTCAACACCCAAGGACTTTGAGATGACTGAATATAGAGCACCTCCATTTGATACCTGTCACTAAGTTTCAAAATTCACTCTTCCCTATTTTAGTCATCAGGAAGGCCAAATAACTGTAAGCATCCAGAGAAAAATCCCTTTTTTTTAGTGAGATCTCTTACAGCAGAATGATCCAACCTCAGAGGCACGAAGGTGTCACTTGGACAGATACTTGTACCTACTTTGGGTGGCTTTAGTCTATCAATGCATGGAAATCATGTAAAGCATATATATTGTACACAATCTCTCTCCCATGTGAGCTGAATAAATAACTGAAGCTATAAGCAGCTTGTCCAGTTTTGTGCAGTTTCAAATATCAAGACTTTCATAGGATTGCATGGATGGGTATGACCTTAGGAGGCCACTGAGCTCATCCCCTTGGGTCCAAGGAGGGACTGACTGTTCACCACAAAAACAGTCATCCTTCTCTTAAGGACCCCCGCATCCTCCTCACTAAATGTCTTTTGCCCGACTGCCTTAAAAAGCCTTATAGTCCTAGATGCCTCAATTCCTATTGCAAGAGGAGGGACATTTCACCTCTCAAGGTAAGATGACTTTCTCCTGAGTCCAGACCAAACCACTTAATATGATGACTATGCTTGACACAAACCTAGGGCATCTTCACTACTTTATCTGGATCTGCAGGGAAGGGGACTGACATTGAACCAAAGGCATCACTGAAGAGTCTGTGGGTGTGGAAGGAAGAACAGATGAACTGCTATCTAGCTGGGTGGGGTGGGGCAGAGCCTTTCTCTTCTCCAACCCAGCAGAACAGGAGCAAATTACCAGCTTTATGATTGACCTATGAACAAGCCCCACTGGCTTAGGTCAGACTCACTATGTATAATTTTAATAACAGAGAAAGCTGTTTTTCAGGACTAGCAGCCAGAGAAAAAAAGCCCCAGAGGAAATTCCAAGACCCATGGCAAGTCCTTCTCCCGCTCTGGTCCTCACCTGCTTCTCCTTAAAAGGGGGCGGAGGTTGGGCAGCTGGACCAGGTGGTTTCCAAGGATCCTCTTAGCTCTGACATTCTGATTTTAATTTTGTATTTGGGGACATTAGCATATATTAGGTAGCAGATGACATCATTGTAAACTCAGTTTGGAAGAGGCCTCTTCTCCACGCAGATCTCCACACTTGTTGAAAGTCCAAAGCAGGCACTGAGCTAGGATGCTGCCAATTTGCCGTCCTCCTCATGTCTGAGTGATTTTGTTTTCAGTTTGGCTTTAACAGCCACTTGTACAGCTATAGGGTTTGGGATGATCTTCAGGTCACGACTTTTAGAACTATGAGGAGAATAATACTGACTTGGCTTGTTGTTCAATGCTAATATCACATATCATCCTCTCAAAGAAAACACATCAACACTTTGGCTGCCCAGGAAGGGTGACTTCGACTAGAATAAACCAAGCTGACTTAGGTTTGGTTTGTGACCTGTTTCTCTAACCCCAACCACCAACCCGTGCTAGGCCCACAGCTCCAGAGCTGGACCAGACTTTTTCCCATGGGAGAGGAGGGGAAGGGTATGAGGCCAGTAACTATATGGTTTCTTACCCTACCCCACAAATAGTAAGAGGGCTGGGTTGATGCCCATCTGGCCTGTATGATGCTCAAGGACAGGGGGTCTTGACTTGGTTTGTAGCACTGACCCTTTCTTAGAACCATATTCTTAAATGCATAAAGTAAAACAATGTTACAAAGGAAACCAGTTTTGTTGAATACAACAAAATATCAAAAAATGTTTTAAAAAATTCAGACCCCAGATTGAGAACCCCTATTCTAGATGGTGCTTCCTAGTTCACTCCAGACAGCTCCCCCCCCCCAAAAAAAAATCACTTAAAGCCTGTGCTGACCTGACCTCTAGAACTAGTTTGGTTCCCCTGGGGTCTTACAGGCTGGGATTGAGCTAGATTCCCTGTGACTATTTCAGTCTGGAAGAACCCCTAGGGGCTTCTCGTATGGGAACTGGAATACCCTTACAGTGTTGGGCAAGGGAACAGAAGTACCCTTGCCAGGTTGGGCAGGGGAACTGAAGAATCACAACTTGCTTTGGGAAATTCTCACGGATTAGCCTGTGCCCAAATTTAGAATCCAAAGCAAATAAACAAAACCATTTTCTGAAGTCATTTGGAAGAGAAGACACAGGATAAGATGAATTATCATGTCCTTACGTCAAAATGCACTGTTAAAGCAGAATGACATTCTTTAGCTGCCACAAGGAAGGAAGATAAACTAATGGAGAGAGCCCTTTATGAACTGCTGGGTGTAATTCTAGCTGCTGTGGACTATTTGGGGGCCTCAGATTCATCTGGGGATAAAAATCTCCCTACCTGGTAAGAGAAGGGATAGGAGTGAGTGACCTTTTAAGGTTTCTCTCAATTTTAAAATTCTTTTTTATAAACAGAATTTTGTATTATTAGTTTACTGCAGTTTGAGCTCATAAAAATATTCTAACTACCAACTCGGAAAATTGGTATTCTATAACGTTAAACCCAAAAGATCTACAGAAATGTGGTAGGTGATTCGGCATGACAGCCTTCTGCTGTGAGAGGGTACTGATATCTGGGTATGTGCTAGCTCCCCAGATGACCATGTTAAGTTAAAACCTAAGTGGGCAGCATAGGGAGCCAGCCCATAATGATGTCCCACCCACTTGGGGTTTCTAGAGCCTGAGGAATCCTGGAGGGCCACCTCCTCAGTGTTCTGCATGCCGGGGCTGCTGGGGGTTGGGCTTGCGTGAAGGAGCTCAGCAGGCCTTGCTAAGGCTTGTCCCCAGAAAGAACAAGTTGGGTCTGAGCCTCATTATTAACTTCCAGTTCCTCTGCTGGGCGGGCATCCTTACTGTGGTTCCAGCCACCTTCCTGTGTGCAGAGGGTGGCATGGGGGGGGGGGGGAAGGGTACCACCCAGCACCAAGAGCATCGCTAATGCTGTCCTTCAGCAATGTGAGAACATCCACATCTCATAACGAGAAACTCTGCCAAGGAACGTGGGCTCTGCCCTCTAGGGAAAGCATCTCATAACCATCTTGTATAAGGACTCTGGAAACCCAGGTGGGCATCCCCCAACCTCTGCCCCAGCCAAAGCTGCCCAGCCCACATAGGATTTGCCAGCAGTTATGTCTGCCATTCAAATGAATTGAGGCCAGGCAGTTCATACTTCCATCACCTTCTCAGAACTTAAAAAATATACATGTTGAAGGACACAGATCATCTTTCCATGGAATGTTGTGTCACTAGTCTTACACTGATTTGGGTGAGGTAGATAAAATTAGTTAGGAGCCTTTTTGGCTAATGCAAACAGTCACAGGCAAAGGTCCACCAAGAAAAGGGTAAAATTTTCTCAGCTGGGCTGGGATGAGGGTGTGCTGTGAGCTCCCTGCAACCTGGCTGCTTTGGGCCAGCCATGGCCTTTGTGGAGCAGACCACTCCAGCACCACCAAGGTTGCACCATCGCGATGCTTCCTGCTATCTCCATCTCCACCTGTAAGGACCCTCAGCCTCACTTTCTTCTCTGTCAGAACCAAAACAACGAAAGATGAGAATTTCCAGAGCTGCTCTGACAACATAGCAGGACTAGATGATGTCGATGCCACGTTGGGCTTTAGGGTTTCCAGTGCATTCTTCTTAACCCTGTGCAGCTGAATTAACAAGCAAGCCTGTGCTGGATCCAGCATTTCAGGTGCAGCAGTGCTGTTGGGTCCTGGACTCATTTCTTGACAAATCGGTGCTGACTCCCTTTCCCTGGGCTTGTCACACGGGTTTTCCTTGGAATGATAGAGCTATTTCCAGGAGTTCCTGCCCTAGTTCTCCCTGCTTTCCTCCAGGACAGAACTCAGCTGACAGCTCCCGAAAGGTGGCACAGATTCGGTGGCTCTCAATGTGCTGGCGGTGGATGGCATGTTTCCACTGATATCGAGCAGCCCCAAACAACACGAGCAGGGACCTAGCAGGTAAGTGAATGGCCACTTCCACATGGTCACATGGAACCAATCTCCGGGTGCTCTGGGCATCCTCAGGGTCTCCCATCTTTGTGTCACTTAGCACACAGCTCCTCATTTCCTGCGGAGCCACAGAGAGTAACTGAAGTCTCTCACCTGAGTCCCGAGACATGGACAGCACTGTTGGCGAGAGCAGATTGAGGCTGACTAGCCGCTCTCCCCAAAGCCAGGAGTCATCCAAGTGGGGGTCGATCGCAGAGCCACGTTCAGGGTGGTAGTCCAAGTTACACTGTTCAACTGGCAGGAACCTCTCTAGGATGGGGTACGCCCCCATCTTCTGCACAATCTCCCGGCTGAAGCTGGGCAGGCCATCAAAGCTGCCAGGTTTCAGCTTCTGTTTCCTAAAATTGACTCTGGGGCCATAGTCCTACAGGAGGAGGGAAACAGAAGATGGCAAGGGAAAAGGAATGGTGATTTTCATTTGAAAAAATTTCACAGCCAGCAATTTCCTTATTAAACAAATCTGAAATAAGTACCTAAGGAGTTGAGCAACGCTATCTAGGCAGACTGGATTTCTGACTCAGATGTGTGTAGGCCTAAACCAGCCAAGGTGCAATGGCAGGCATTCAGCTCTGTACTTGGAGGCCACAGTGCTCCCCCATCTGTACTATGGAACCTGGGCTCCCTGCACACCTCAGGAGACTGGCCAAAATGATCACCACTTGTGACGGACCTTCCCCTGAGCCGATACCCCAGACAAATCGAGTGTTTCAAGCTGGAAACCTTTCTGACTTGGCAGGATCCACCTGAGCTTGGGCTTCTGCTGAAGAAGACTTCAGGGGAGGGCACTGTTATCGGTACACAACGCACCTGAGAAGTGCTATATCACAGCATGATGGACACTAAAGATGAAGGGGATAGCAACTTCCATCAACCACCTGTTGCTGGTTCCATTTCTCACAGAAACAATTCTGCAAATGGTGAAGCCCCCAGCTGATGCTGTACCTGTTTCCTTCTTCCAGACTGTGAAAGTTTCCAGTCATCTTGATCCATTAACCGAACCAGCTCAGATTCTTCCTCAGCACTAACAAAATCCTTTATCAGAGCTACTCCTGGGAATGGAAAAGCCCAGCCGGCAAATTCTGATTTCTCCATTCCTACAGCTAAACCCGTTTCTACACAGTAGATGAAATGAGCTGTCTTCTGCAAAGGAAAAAACACAAAGTCCTAGAGTGGAAAAAGTTTCATTTTCAAGGGTCAAGTCTCCACAATTTCCGTCTGTCCTCACCAGGGAAGGAAGGAAAGCATTCATTCCACACCTACTATGAGCCAGGCACTGTGCTAAGAACTTTACAATTATCATCTCATTTGATCCTTACTATAACCCTGGGAGGGAGGAGCTGTTATGATACCCATTTTACAGAAGAGGAAACTGAGGCAGAGGTGAAGTAACTTGCCCAGGCTCACACAGCTAGTGCCTTGAGGCCATATCTGAACTCAGTGCTATCCCCAGCACCACCTAGCCCCTTCTGAGCAGCATCTACATCTCAAAACACCTCCCCCACTCTCCAAGAAGCTTGAAATGTTTTAATGCTGTATCTCTCTCTCCCCGCTTCCTGGGTTCTCGAATATTCAAGTCTCTCCTCCTCTGCCCATCGCCCACCCCCACAGCCTTGCCAGTGCCAGGAAAAGGTCGGCAAGTCCAACCCCTCCCAGTCCCCTCCCAAGACCGTTCCCCAGGCCTGTAGCTGGTGACTCTGCCAGTTCTCCTGCAGCCCCTGGGCTCCCTCTATGGTCGATTCTTCTCTATTCCCTCCATCTCCATCCTCTCTTCTAGCCCAAGCCCATCAGCTCTTTCAGGACTTCCCCCAAGACACCCACAAATGAATTCCAGCATCATTAGTGGGCCCGGGCTCCTCCGGGAGAGTTCTAGGATACACACAAACTTGTGTGCATCCATCACGCAACACGAAGCACTGGGAAGGTTCAATCCAGTTACGGAGGGGGGACGGGGTAGGGGGGTGGAAGGGATCCAGGCAGGCTTCGTGGAAGAGGCATCGACTGAAGTGAGCTCGGAAAGAAGGCAGGACTTTAACAGGGCAGAGGGGACAAGGCTCGGAGGCAGCGGGCAGCTGTACGGTAGGAGAACAGCGGGGCTCCCAGGAGGTGGCTCGGCTGGACAGAAGATGGACAGCTTCCCCTCCCCCCCCAGCCAGGCTGGAGGAAGCTGAGGACGCTGGGGAGGCGGAGCAAGACGAGTAAGGGGAGGATGGGGGAGGGGGAAGGGGAAGGTGACGAGCACTGCTAGGGCAGCACCAGCAATGGATTTCATCCTCCAAGTCAGGGGACTCTTGGCCTCAGTTTGCCCACCTGTGAAATGGAGCTAATGACGTCGGCGCCCCCATCGGCCACAGGAGCCCCGGAGATGAAGAGCCCCGCCTGACGCCACACAAATTGGGGGGTGCCCCCAGCCCCTCCCCCCCGCGTCCTCACCCCGTCCGCTCCCACCTGCGGGGGCAGGACTCCGGGCACGCCGCCGCCTCCCTCCCGTTCGCACAGCAGGCAGGTCCGGATCCCTTTGCAGCCGCAGCCTCGGGGACGCGCCCCGCAGTTCCCCCGGCTCCCGCCACCCGCCGTCGCCATACCGGTGCCCAGAGCACCGCCGGGCGGGCAGCCTCAGCGGGACGTGTGCGCAGGCGCGCGCCGCGCGGGCCGCTGGGAGACGTAGTCCCACGGGGCCAGGACACGTGGGATCCTGCTCGGCCGGGCCCTCTTCCGGCCGGCGCCGCGGAACCTCTCCGGGTCGAACTACCCGGCAGAGGCCGAGGCCGCTGCTCCGAGCCCCAGCGTCGCCCCCGCCCCGGCGCCGGGTGAGCTCGTGGAGCCAGCCCCAGGCGTCGGCCGGCGTCGGCCGGCGTGGGCGAGCAGGGCCTCGCGGCGGGGAGGCAGGGTGCGCCCACGGAGGCCGGCGGCCATGAGCCGGCTCAAAACCCCGCTGCTACTGCAGAGGGGGCACCCCAAGTCCGACCGGCTTAGCAGGCTCAAGAAGCTCGAGTAAGGCTGGGCGGGGACGCGCGCGTGCGTGGATATGCGTGTTTGTGCGGGAGGGGGAGGGGACACGCGTGTGCGTGCGTTGGCGTGGCCCTTCTGTCTCGCGGTGCCCACCTGTGGCGCCTTGGTGCCTGTGTGCGCGTGCGTGCCCTCGTTGTAGTCTGCCAGGAGTGGTGTGCGCGTGCGCGGAACCGCGAGCCGGCGAAGGTTGCCTGTCCAGGTGCTCGGTCCTTGCGGGCGCCCGCGCTCCCTACGCCACGTGCAGCTGGTCCGCGCTGACCCCCGCCCCCGCACTGACCCCCTGCCGGTTCACCCGCCCTGTGCCTCCTTGTGCCCATGTCGTACTTCACTGCGGCGTCCCCGCCTCTACCCGATCTCAGAGTCCCCGGTCCTGTGTCTGGCGCTGTTCCAGCCGGTGACCCCAGAAGGGGGATGAGGGTCTGGGCTGAGGCTGGGTCCTCCCACCCCACCTCCCTTTCACCAACATGCCTCCGCTCCGGCCCGTGGTCACCGCAGGGAGCCCCAGCCTCCTTCCGTGCTGTGACTGGCACTCTGTCATATCTGCTGCCCCCTCCCCCCCCACCGCAGGATTGAATCGTCCTTCCCTGGTCTTGGGGAGCCAGAGGAGGGACCTGGGTGACTTAGGCTCCTGGCCCACCCTGATGAGCAATGGGTGGAAGAGCTGACACAAACCCCTGCCCGTCTTGTACCTCTCTCCCCTTCCGTGAATGGAGGGGTTCAGAGCTGCTTTTGATCGTCGTCCCCATGTGCCCCAACCCGTGTCCTTCCTTGTCCCTTCCCCCCAAACCCATCAGGACCGTAGGGCATCCTGGGAAGCCCACTCACGCAGAGAAGAAGGCCCTGTGGTTTTCACCAGGCTGAGGGGAGCCCCCCCTTTCCCCACCAGTCTGTCAAACCTCCAGCTCCGGACAAAGGACCTGGACCTCAAACTCTTCAACCGCATGAAGCAGCTGAAGGAGCTGGACCTGTCCGACAACCTGCTGGAGAAGGTGCCCGAGGGCCTGGAGCTCCCCTGCCTGCAGGTCCTCAAGTGCTCCAACAACCAGCTGGAGGATGTGACCCCCCTGCAGCAGTTCACAGCCCTGGAAGAAGTGGACTTCGAGGACAACCTGTACCTGACGGTGAGTGGGGGAGGGGCAGCCACCCCACGCTGAGTTATGGGCAGGGATTTATCTAGGGAGTGCCTGCTGTGTGCCAGGGGCTGCCCGTTATGGGAAGAAAGCACAGGATCCAGTAGGATAACCAGGGTTCAGATCCCACCGCCATCCCACGCTCCCTGGCCTTACCAGGCTCGTTTTAGGAGTGCAGAAATTCCCAGGTTCTCATCTACTTGGACTCCCATCTTCCTTAATCCAGTGTGTATACATGTATAAAAACATATACTCACATAGTGTAAGGTACAAGCCTGTGTGTGATATGTTTATGTCGCTCACATCCTGTTTGCATGTTAAACATTTACGTCACGTGTGTTATCGTATTTGTGTTTTGTGCACATGCATTAAAATACAGGCATTTCTGCGGTACTGCATGTGCATATGTAGGTGCATTTGCACGTCACTTGTTTGTGCACAGTCATTTGAATGTTGGCTCCCTGTTATACTCACAAAGACCACTTCTTGCTTTTCTTTCTCTCCCCAGCTCTTAGCACAGTGTACATAGTAAGTGTTGAGTAAGTGTTTGCTGCCTGACTAGATGGCTTCTGAGGATCCTCTGTTATTCAGCTCTGTCTGTGCTGGGCACCATGAGGGATGCACAGGACTCTGAGCCATAGGAAAGAGCCAGTCAGTCCCCGCCCTCGAGGAGTGTGCAGCTTACAGGGGGAGACACCATGTATATGTGAAGGAATATTCAGAAGAAAATAAAAGATAACACAAAGTAATTAGGAAGGAGGCCTCTAGAGGTAGGGGTGGGGGTCAGGAAAGGCTTCTTGTAAAAGGTTATAGTGGAGCTGAGTGTTGAAGGAAGAGAGGGATTTGGTAAGAAGGAAGAACATTCCAGGAATGGGGAAGGCTAATCTTTCAGAACTCTGGAGTCTCGCCTAGAAGCCAGGCCTGGCAGAAGAGGTTATGTGAGCTGGGAAGTGGCCTCTGTGCCAAGCCTTGGAGGAGAACCCAGGGGGCTTACAGCAAGTGCCTGTGACAAAGCATCATGGTCCAGTGGGAAGGGGACCAAACTAGCCTGGCCCTCAGGAGACCCGTCTCTGCCACTGACTTGCTGTGGGGCCATAAGGAAGTTATTTAAGATTTCTGGGCCTTACACCGTTCCAGTATAAAATTGATGGGGGCTAGGGAGGTGAGGAGAATTTAATCAGATGATCTCTTAGGGGACATTTACCTCTGACATTGGGACTTGGTATCTTAATGGTAAAGATGGAAAAGACTGCTTGTTCCTGAGCTTGTCTGTATTCACCCCCAGGTTAATGACAATTACAAGATCTCCTCTCTCCTCCCTAACATCCGAAAAATCAATGGGAAGGAAACAGCCTCACTGATGAATCATGTGAAGATCCTAAACCGGGAACTGACCAGCCGAGTAAGGATGGCAAGAGGTGGAGGTGGGGAACCTTTTTGGGGCCAGGCATAGACGTCCCTACTCTAAGTTCAAGAAGTTCCCCTGAGGTCAGCAAGCACTTTTCTTCTGTGCAAACCTCGAAAGTCTTGCTGATGCAGTCCTCACAGGTCAGATACTGGTCCCCAATACCTGTATTGACCTTGACTATGTGTTTACAGATTTATCATTTGGGAGTTTGTCTGAGGAGGGATTTTTAACCTGTATGGATGGATAGATTTCCAGGGGTCTTTAGATACAGATAGGAAAAAAAATTATATACTTATTTTCACTCATATTTAGCTGAAATGTAGCATTTCCTTTAATTTTTAGAACATCATTCTGAGAGGAGGATCTAGTAGAGGCTTCACCACTCTGTCTGCAAAGGGGGGATGAGGAGGTCTGCTCTGGCAGCTGTCCCTAATCCTTACAGTGATTGGAAAATTAGGTGCCCTGGGAGAGTGAATCCCCTAGGAAATTTGGTCTATTGTAATTGCTGTTATTAGGGATCTTCACCATTTTCCTGCCTGAGGAAACACAGTATCTACTTCAGTATTTTGATGTAGCTCTAGGCCCCCAACACCAGCCATCTTTGGGATGTCCCATAGGCATTTCAGACCTTCAATGGAATTCATTGTTTTTCTCGCTGAATGCACTCCTGCTTCCTTCCTTCTTTCTGTTTAGGTCTTGACCATACTTCTAAACATCCGAATTTGAAACCTTGGAATCCTTAACTCTCTGACATCTTCTCACCAAACTGGTCTACTCGTTATTCTCTGTGGACACTATTCCAACTCGCATATCATCACATCTTTGGACAGGCCAACTCCCCTTTGCTTACAAGATTCTCACTCCTCATGATTGCGTATTGGAATTAACCCAAACCTGAAAAATCCACATTTCAGCTCACCCATCACTTGATCATCCCGTCTTAGCTTGATAACTTCTAACGGGGAAGATCCCACTAGCTCCCAAGATACACCCCCCCCCTGCCATTACAGTTTTGACTAAAAATTGCTGAGGGGTCTTCCCTTTTTTTGAGCCTAAACTTGTCTCTTTGTGACTTCTGCCCACAGCTCCTAATTCTGCCCTTAGGGGCCAAACAGAATAAGTCTATTTTCACTCTCTGATCCCCTTGGAGGCATCTTCTCCAGGCTTTCTTTAACTTGCCCTCATACAGTGTTAGACCTAGAATCCTTCACTGTCCTGGAAGGATGCCTACATACTCTCTAGCTTATCGATGCCCTGACCAGAACTGAACAACACTGCACTAATGATGTGGTCTAGCCAGGGCAGAAGGGAAGGACCAAACACCTCTATATTTCTAGAAGCTCTGTCTCCTTTAGTATTGAGGGAAGTTGCATTGGCTTTTTGAGGCTGCCTATAGTCGCACTGTGAATTCCCCCCACCAAGACCCCCAAATCTTTCTCAGGTGAATTCCTGTTGAGCTAGGCTTTGCTGTATAAAATCAGTTCCTTGAGCCCAAGTGTAAGATTTTATATGGATTTATATTTAATTTAACCTTATTAGAGTTATCCTGATATTCTGGCCTTTCAAGCTATTTGGGATACTGATTTTATCATCCTGTGTGTTAATTCTTCCCTCTAATATTGTGTCATCTTGATATTAGATAAGGATGTTGGCCAGACCTTTATCCATGTCATTGATGAAAATGTTAAACAGCCCAGGGCCAAGTCAAGGTCACTGGGGCATTCCACCAAGTGGCCACAGAACTGTCTGTGTTGAGTTCAACCATTCACCCACTTCTGCATCCATCTTAGTGGTGCCCGAATGGAGCTTTTGTCTCCATCTGCTTTGTAAGAATAGCACAAAACACTTTACCAAGATGTTAACATTTGAAAACTACATTTACAGTATCCTTCTGGTCTGCCAGTTTAGTTGCCAGCCTGCCCCATTTTTAGTGAAGCTGGTGCTAGTTCTCAGTGTCTGCCATCTCCATCCCCAGCCCCATTTCTGCTCACCGACTGCCTCTCTGATGATACCTTTGGTAGCCTGGTCTGTGGTTTGCGGATCCCATTCTCTTCCCTTTTTTGAAGACTAGGATGATGATGAGTATATCACCAACAGAAAAGTATTTGCTGTAGGAATCTTGCCATACCTTTTCCATCTCTTATCTATCTACTGCCCTTTCTTTCCCTACCTCTCTTTGAATGGATGTTCTGAATCTGATCTTTTCCCTCCAGATACTTGTTGCAGTTTCATGAGATGGTTCTTTGTAAAGGGAAATTTTACGAATAAATGACTGTTCTAAACCAGTGATGTCAGACTCGAATAGAAGTGAGTCCCTGGGCTTATTAACTTAGAAAGTGACACATTAATCTCATTTCTGCTGTATTACATTTTTACTTATTCTGTTAAACGTTGCCCAGTTACGTTTTAATCTGGTTGTGACCAGAGGACCCTGAGTTTGGCGCCTCCATTCTAAACCAGCGTTGCCCTTAGCTGACATGCTTTTCTTGCCAAGGAGAACAAGTGTTTTTGGCTTGTGGTCTTGAGGCTTTTTTGACTTCTTTGTTGTAATGATTTGGTTTATAAGGTTTAAACTTCCTTAGTGAATGGTGGTACTCAATGCTAATGCCTGCCTCTTTACCCGTTTCCCATGTTTCGTTGTCAGTAACCTGTTAAAATAGGTCAAGTTCTAGCTATTTTGTATTTTCTTACTTTCCTTACTCTAATTTGGTGCTGATTTTCATCTTTATGCTAATAAGTTAATTGTCTGATTGTACTCAAACACCTGATTGGAAATCGAGGCTCTCATTAGTAACCAGATACATCCTGACTCTGCTCCTAATTGTCACATCCAGTGCCTCCCAATTCCTGCGGAAGAAAGCATTCATGCTGTCCAAGTGTGTGACCTTCTCTGCTTTTAGAGCCTTTGGCCTCTCGTTCCTTCCTCCCGACCCATGTTCTCCAACATATGCTTTTGCCATTCACCTCATACCTGCTTCTAGGATGAAGTCACTAAATGTTAGCATATATGTGGATTACATTTGGAGCAGCGTCTAACAGAGTTCTGAGTTCAGGTTGTACCTGGCCTCTGTCACAGAGGGTGAGGCACAAAGTGCTGCCGTTTGTGTGGTTGTTCATCTGAGAACTGTGAGATGAGATGGCCAAGTGTCTGGGAGATGTTTCTCATTGTCTTTAAGCCTGACTAGTTCTTTTATCCAAGAGTTTCCTTCCATTGAATTCCAAGTGCCTTCAGGCAAGAGAATGTTTGACTTCTGGATTCAGGTTCTCCCCCCCCACCCCCACCCCTCCAAGGCCAGCGTGGGTTAAACAACGTTTTCACACACTTGGATTACAGACAGTTATGTTGAGATGACTTATTTGTAGACTACCTAAAACTGGTCTCATTCTTTGGTCTCTTTCTCACCTCTCAGCATGGATTTTCTTGGTTTGTGGTTGGTCTTAATCAATTTATCACCAAGGAGTCACTGCTGGTGATGAGCCCCTCTGTTCTTAGGACCTTTCCTCTAGAGCTGGAGGGACCTCAGAGGATCTTGGGGTCAGATTCAGAGCTAGAAGTACCCTAGGTTCCTCACATGTTGTGTCCTCATGTTAAGAGATGAGGAAACTGAGGCCTGGTGGGAAGCGACTCACCCAGAGTTACTTAGGTAGCAGACATGGGCGGGGCCAGGCTGGTGCTTAGAAGGTGGGCAGTGTCTGTGGCTGGAGCTGCCCTGGGAAAATTTTCATGTGGAACACAGAGCATACAGGCTTTCCTTTGCACGGTGAGGCACTGGAGGGAGGACTTTCTGGAAAAAGGTTGATGGATGTTTGGGTGTCCATAAGCAGTGACAACCCCAAGAGGCAGGTGGGTGGGCTCTGATGGATCATCATACCTACACTGGTCCTGGGGAGCTGAGGAGGAGGGGTAGTCCCTCACTTCCTGGCAGAGGCCAGGGAGTGCTTGCACTATGAGCCATGGTTGGTGGGTCAGCTTTACAAGACAGGACTTAATGGGGTGGGCAAAAATGATCATGTGGGAACCTGAGAGGCGATAAAAAGCCTGAAGCCTCTCCCTTTCCCCAGCCCCTCATTTGTCTTTGCTGTGGGCTGTTTGGCACTGCCTGAGCCCTGTGGCTGGGCTCACCATCTCTCCTCCCTCGGGGCTCCTCACATCTGTAGCCCCCTGTGGCCAAGGAAACCTGGTCACTAAGCTGCAGAAAGATTTGTTTCAGATGCAGATCTGAGCTTTACCCAGCTTTTCCTGTTCCCTCTTCTAAGCTTGTACTCCAGGCTGATAGTGGCTTCAGAGGGTCCTCCCAGCTCTGACCCTGCTGGAGCTTTGTCTTTTTTGTCTGTGAAAACCATGAATGTAGGGACTTGATGTGTGAGAGAAAAGAGGCAGGTGGAGGAGCATGGGAATGGCTGTGGACTGCGGCTGGGGCAGGATTTAGGGGATGGAAGGTAACCTGACAAACCCACAGATCCTTTCTGCTCATCTCCCTGCTCTGGCCCAGGTCACTGCTTACTGGGAGAAGAACTACCAGGATCAGCTGGGCTCCTGGGCCCCATCCAGGGACATCCACAAGGAGTTTGTGAAGTCTGCAGTCAAAGACGTGCGCTATGGGCCCGAATCCCTGAGTGATTTCACACAGTGGAAGGTAAGTCCCTTGGGGACATTGGATCTCTGGGCCCTCATCTGTGTTGCTGTGTAACCTTGGCTGAGTCCCTTCTCCTCTGTCTCTGCATTTGTGAAATCATATCATCTCTCCTTGATTGTTTGGAAAATCCCCAAGTACAGATAAACCCGCCTGTCACTTCAGTAGGGCCATGTGAGAGCCTGTTTTAAACACTTGAAATCCCCATGATTTACCTGTAGAACATAGGGCCTGGCTTACGTTTTTTCCTCTGATTTACTTTTATTATTAATGCTTTTTAAAATAACGGTCATTTCCCCATGTGTAACTCATCCTCCACCCCTCCTGGTAACAAAAGCAATAAAGCAGACATCCACGGCATCCCACACACCTGTGGTCCTCCACATCCCCTACAGAGAGAAGAGAGGGCTGTGCTTCCACCATTCTCCAGACCCAAGCTTGTTCATTATTGTTAGTCTGAGCTCAGCAGTGCTGTCTCTGTCCGTTTCCACCCCCACTGGATCCTCCCAAGAACCCTGGGAGGGAGATGCTGTGACTGTCCCCATTTTACAGCTGGGAAAATGAAGGCCGAGCTTACGTGATCTGCCCAAGGTCACACAGCTACTAAGTGTCTGAGGCTGGGTTTGCATTCAAGGCTTCTGACTCTAGGCCTGGTGCTCTGTCCACTGTGCCCCCAGCTGCCTCTTAACTGTGGGAGGCCACATTTGCTGTAAATAACTGTTTCCTGCTACTTGCACAGGGGCTGAGTCACAGGAGCTCTTACCCTCTCATGTTTTGGCTGCTTCTTGTATGTCCCTGGTTGGTTGCCTGTTGTCTCTCCCTCAGGCTGTGGGCAGCCCCCAGAGGCCAGGGATGTGGCTTTGTCCATCTTTGTAACCCCCAGCACCTACTTCGTAGGCTCCTAATCAGTGCTTCTTGACCAGAAGTATTTTGCCCCATCCCAGGTGAAAATGATTGCCCAGCAGCTGGTGGCCTCGAAGCTGACCAGCAAGGAAGCACCCTCAGAGGAGGTGTCGAGGGAAGACGAATCAAGCCCAGAGACCCCAGTGACCCCAGAGGGGACCCCAAGGACCCCAGCAACCCCGGCAGGAGTGTCCACCCAGGAGTATGTGGTATGACCCTCCTTCTCAGTTGTCTTGGCTTTGGGTCTGCCATGCATAGGCCTTACCCTCAGGGAGCTTGTGGAAAGTGACAGGTGGTAACATTGAGTTGGGAGTTGACAGGCACCAGGAGGTGACTCATTTAGTGCCTGAGCCCACCTTACTATGTTAGCTTGGCCTCTTCCTCCCCTGCCACATGAGGGAGGGACTGGCTTTCTCTGCCCTCTGTCCAGCCCCCTTTGCAGGGATGGGGCCCAACCTGGCCCTCCCTTTCTGTCCCATCTCCAGGGGCAGCTTTCATAACAGTGCCCACGTGGTACCCCCAGTTCTTCAGCCACTTGTGATGCTCCCATTCCCTGACGGGCACCTGGGCCCAAATGCCATGCCCCTACTGGTCCAGATGTTATTTTGTAACATGGAAGTTTGCCAGAATTCAGATCCAAATTGATACTTCAGTTGACATTCTCTGAAGCCAAGTGAGGCCCAAATTCAAATCCTAGTGCTGCCCACGCAGAGTTGGCAGGTCAAGCAGGAAGAACACTCTGCTGGAGCCAGGGATTCCGAGTTCAAATTCCACTCAATCAGTAACATTCATTAAGCACCTCCAGTGTGCCAGACCACATGCTGAGCTTCCAGGGATACAAAAAGAGGCGAGCCGGTCCCTGCCTCCTCCCCCAGCCCAAGGGCTCACAGTGTAAGGGGGTGACAACATGCAAACATATATAGAGAGCCATAGTCAGGATAAATAGGAGATAGGGAGCAGGGGAAGGCCCTGGAATTAGGAGGGTTGGGGGAGGCTTCCTGGAGTTGGGATTTACAGGAAGCTGGGAGGTTCTTCAGTTGGAGCAGAGGAGGGAGAGCATTCCAGGCTTGGGGACAGATGGGATGCCAGGAGGCCAGTATCACTGGGTTCTGTCACTCAGAGACTAGCAGAGCAGTCCTGACACAGTTTCTTCCCCTCTGCAATTTTGTTTTCTCCTCTGTTAAAAAGAGGGTGTTGGATCCAGTGGTCCCAGAGGACCTTCTCATTTGAGGTCTGTGGTCTTCAGGGGCTTGTTAACCTGTTCTTTGGCCAGTGGCACCCTCCTTCCATCCCAGCTCCAAAATTCCTTTCCTACAGCTCAAGCTCTCAGCCTTTAAATGGAAGAAGAGGCTCCCATCAGACCCCCCTCCCTGCAAGAGGGCCCACCTCTCCACACCCCACCAGGAGTCCCAACCTGTGCCCAGGGAGGCCAGTCTCAGCTCCCAGTCAGGCAGCCCCAGCTGTGGACAGTCTGCCCTCGCTGAGGGTCCCCAAGGCGAGATGGACACAGGGGGTCAGGTAAGGCCTTGGAGGTGGTAGAAGTGAGGGGTGGGGGAGTGAGGCCGGGGTCTTCAGGTCCCATGTCCTGACCCTCTCCTCCGCAGGAGCCCATGGAGCTGCAGCCTATGCACTTCCTTCAGTGCCACAGTAAGGGAAATAGCCCGGAGGACTTCAGCACCCAGCTGTGGGCCTGTGCCTTTGAGCCCACCTGGAATGACTGCCCAGGTGAGCTGCCCCTCCTGCCTTGCTCAGTGGAAGCCCCACCCGCCTGCCTGTTAGCCCATGCTCTGGGGTTCCAGAGGGATCCATCTCACTGGCACTGGGGCCTCTTTCCTCCTCCATTGCTCCCCCCTTCCTCAGTCTCCTGCCAGTTGCCCACCCTCCCCCTCTTCTAGGACTGCCCATAGGCACATCCCAGACAGTGGCCACTTGTGGCGGGGAGGCCGTGTGTGTCATCGACTGCCAGACAGGCCTTGTGCTCCACAGGTACAAGGTGCCTGGAGAGGTGAGTGGGGGTCCTGAGGAGCTAGGCCCCCCACCCCTGCATGCCCTGTGTCCACCTTGTACTTTGGGGCAGGGACATGTGTCCAGTCACTGCCCGATGGATAGCGGATGGGCAGGGGTACAGGCTCTGCTCCCAGCTCTGAGGGGGTCAGTGGGGGGCTCTGGGCATTGTTTTCTTGACTGATGTGACTTCATCAGTGTGGGGAGTGCCTTCGAGGGAGCCAGCTGGCCTCTGTCCTGTGGGGTTGGGGGACTTGGTTCCATGAGCATCAGAGAATTAGATAAGGTAGCAGTGCCCATGCATGGGATGAAGGGAGTCGCTGCTGTCCCCCACATGCTGTGAAAAGGAGAAGGAATGCGGCCCCCAGAGGCTGGCCACCTTCCCCTTAGTACACCTCTGTATCCTCCCCAGGAGTTCTTCACTGTGGCCTGGACCTGCTTGACCCTGGTGACCCAGGACGGACGGAAGAAGCGCAATAGTGTGCTTGCGGCTGCAGGTCGGCGTGGTATCGTGAGCCTCATCCACGTGCGCGCAGGTTTCTGCTATGGAGACATCAGAGCCCACCGAAAACCCATTGCCATGGCCTGCTTCAGCCCTTCCCAAGAGACCCACCTCTTCAGTAAGATGTCCCGCCCCTGTCCCTGCCCCTGCTCACCCAAGTGGAAGGTGTAGTTAAAACCTCCTGTGAAGCCCCAGGCAGGGCAGGTAGTTGGTCAGCCTGCATTTATTAAATGCCTACTGTATGCTGGCACTAGGGATACTGAGGCCAAAGATGGAAGCATCCCTGCTGCCAATGTGTTCGCCTCCTGTCAGGCCTAGGGCTGCTGGGAAGCTCACTGCCTGCCCTTTCATACCCTCACTGGCCTTTTGCCCTTCAGGGGCTCTGAGGGACCCTCAGCTTTGGCCAGGCTTCCGCCTTGGCCTGAAGCTTGGAGAACGCTCAGGCTTTTCCTTCTTTCCCCCCAGCCGCCTCATACAACAAGCGCATCATCCTCTGGGACATTGGCCTCCCTGATTACAACTACCATTTCAGGCCCAGGTGAGCCTTCTCCCCAGAGCCCCAGCTAAAGAGGAGGGGAGAAGAAGGCCCCAGGGAGAAAGCTCACACTCTTCCTCCTTGCCTTTCCTCAGCCAACTCCTCGTGCTGGACACCAGTGCCACTCCCCTGCGTCTCTGCCCAGTGCCCTCTTGCCCTGACCACTACCTGCTAGGTGGTTGTGAAGATGGCTGCTTTGCCTGGGACATAAGGCTGAACGAGTCCCAGAAGAGGAGGTGAGGGGGGAGGCCTGGGCACGGCGCAGAGCCAGATGTGGACGGAGGGACCTTAGTGGCTGCCCTGACAGGCTTTTGCCCACCTCCTCAAGCAAGAGAGGCCTGGTCTGGGGAGGGGCTTTTTGGTAGGAGCCCTGATGGCAAGGTCTGCCAGCCTGAGACCAGTCTCTGTAAGGGTGCCACTGACTTGGGTGCAGGCTGCCAGGCAGTGTGATGTTCAAGGCTAGCAGAGAAAGGGTCCAGCATCCCACCCAGAGGTGTCTGGGCAGCGCCCACATCCCAGCTGGGACTATGGTGATGGTGGCGGTTGGCATTTGTTTTTCCTAAAAAGATTGCAAGGCTCAGAACAAGGGGATGCAGGTTTGGGTCCAAGCGGTGTCTGTTTTTAATGCACATTCCCTCGGGAAGCCCTGTGAGATGGAGGCATCTTTCTGTCTGACACCACCCAGGGTTATATGGCTCTTCCAGGGCCTTGCATGGCGCCATTTTCCCATCAGCCCTCCCTTTGCATACCAGGCGTCCCAGAGGAGCCACATCTGTTCTTTGCTTTTACCATGTCCTGACCTCCTGCAGTTCTGGTGTCACCTGGGAGCCATCGTGGGCAGTTGTGTTTCAAGCCCACTAGGGTCTGAGTCACGTCGTCCTTAGAGGAATGTGTCATTTTAATTCTGGGCTAGAGCTGTCACAAGGGTAGATTAATATACATTCTAACAAAGGGCTGCTTCCTCCTAGATTAACACACTTGTGCTTGATCTTCTGCAGAGATTTTGAGATGGTGTTCCTGTTCCCCCAAGGCCCAGGGCGAGCACACAAGAGAGTGGATGGGCTGGGCTTTGTGAGTGAAGACATTGTGGGTGAGTGGTGGTGGCCCAAGAGGAAGCAGATTTTCTGGCCAGCCAAGTAGACCTTTTGGGGCTAGTATGACACACCCCAACAAGGGGGGGGAGCAGCCATGGCCTGAATCTCTGGGAACTAGCCCAGACATTGGATTGATGTCCCCAGACTGGGCCTGTGGAGACCAGGGCATGGGAAAGGTGGTCCTAGGAGAAGTACTGTGATGTGGGGCTCATGTAGGTGTGGGGAGGGGAGAGCTGCCTGGGAGTCGTTTAATGCCTGAAGCCACAGAAGTTTCTCCCCCAGAGCATCCCCATCCCTTGGTGGATGGTCCTAGGCCTTAGACCCTGATGTAGCTGCCATCCAAGGGAAGAAGATTGAGTCCTTTGAGCTGAAGGTAAAGCTTGGCTTTCTCCTTCTTGTGCAGCTTCCAAGGGCTGTACCCCCGGCTCCATCTGCTTGTGGAGCTGGAGTCAGTCCCTGGCAGGAAGAGGAGACAAGCAGCAAGTGACAGCTGTCATCTTGGCAGAGCTCCAGTGGTCTAACACAGAGCTGTCCTACCTGACCCTCAGCACCTGCCCAGGTAAAGCATGAAGGAGGCACTACTGAGACAGCAAAAACAAGTAGTGGGGCTGGGGGTTCTGGGAAGGAGACAGGGCCTTGGTAAGCTCAGTACAGCTTGAAGGTGACTCTTCAAAGTAGATTCCAAGGCTTTGTGGGGCTATTGCTGGGATTCTTTGAGCTAGCTAATGCTGAACACAACAAATGGGACTTTTTGTTATGCTTAAGGAAAGGACCTGGGGCTTAACTGAAGACCCCATGGGGGAGGGTAGCAGAGCAGCCCCTGGTACCCTGTCCCTCTAAGCAGGGATGTTGCCAGATGGTGCAGACTCTTGGGTTGGCACTTCTGGGCAGCTCAGGCCATTCTGACTTGACCCCCACCCCTGAAGTCACAGACAAGGAGGGAGGAGGTATCGACCTCACCATCCCAAATGGTATATGATTACAGAGAAAGCATTTGTGTTCTGCGGGGATGAAGAAGGTAGTGTGTGGATGTACAACGTCAGGCGCTATCTCGGGCAGCAGCAGCCTTTGCAGGCCAAAGTGGCCCCCACAAAGGTAGGCTTGCTGGCAGTTCTCCGCATCAGGAGGAGACCTAGTTTTCCTTTTGGCTCCAACTTGATGTTTCTTACCTCCGGGCAAGTGTCTTTATCTTTAGCTGAGATCCTGAGCTCTAGGAGTGATGTGCATGCACATTCCAAGGGTTGAAAATTCCTCCCTAGTCCTTCTTTTGGGTAGGAGTGTCAGGGGAGTGAAGGGGGGGAAGGTGGAGCAGTTGGGGTTAAGTGACTTGCCCAAGGTCACATGGCTTCAGTAAGTGCTGAAAGTGTCTGAGGTCATAGTTGAACTCAGGGCCTCATCACTCCAGGGCCTGTGCTCTATTCACTGCACTACCTAGCTGCCCCAAGGCAGTTATTGCTGCTCTCTGGGCTTGGCTAACCGAACAATATATCTGAAGTCTTTTCTTCATTTTGACAGATTCTCAAATGGCCAGATCTCTCAGCCCGAGGTCAAAAGATGAACAAAACTTTAATCAATGCAGCCGTGGCAGACCCTGCCTTCACTTACCTTGTGGCTCTGACAGACACAAACATCATTGCCATCTGGAAGAAACTCTAGCAACCAGAGGCAGGGTCAAATAACTGGGTTTGTGCTTTTTGTGGTGGGAATTGTGAGGTTCTCCTAAGTGTTCGTTTTTTTAAGTGGATAGTTTTCAACTAAACTCAAATTAAAATAAAGTGAGCTGTGTTTTTATGTTCTGTGAACATGGAGAGAGAGAAAGCTAACCCATGATTAGACACCAGCTAATCGCTTTCCTGACTTAGTGGCCAGGTATTCCATGGCTTTAAGAAAAACCACACAGGCTTACTGGACTGGGTGTAAGCAAGATGGAGTTTAGAATCCTGACTGGCAGCCAGTCAACTACTGTCTCCCAATTCCATGGCACATGTGCATCTATAGCAACAGGACAGAGCCCTTTGGCAGCCCTCCTATGGCTGGACAGAGCACCATTAGTGACTGTTCTTTCATTCTAATTAAACTGTCTAATGAGTCCATCTCCCTCTAATAGTCTCCAGCCCACACTGGCCAAACTATCACTGTGATTTCATGGCAAGCAGAATTGTGAAGATGGCTAAAAATTGCTACTTGAGATACTGAAAGAGTCACTCAGAGGTAAGAAATGCATTTTATGAGGAAATTACAGGAGTCTGCCAAGAGAAAAGCAGTAATTCACCTTTTCGTACCCACTGGATGTCAAAGGGGAGGAAGAGTTTCTGTGCTCCTAATCCTATGGAAACTGCATGGGAAAGACCTCAAGAACTACTCGATTCCTTCTTGTTTGTCCTTGATAGCCACCTAGAATGGGAAAAACAAATTTAGCCAATGAGTTGGGGCTAAAATTCCTGAACAAGATGCAGGAAGATGCAGGATCTCAAGGTAAGTTCTGGGCCTACCACAATTGATGGAGTTCAAATGATCTCCTCTGTTCCAGGAAGGGAAACATTAATACGACACCTGTACACAGCTAGGCTACATCACAACAGTTATTTGACTGTAGCTAAGAAATCTGCTAACCACAGTGTCCGCTTAGACAAGTGTCTTTGGACTTGACTTGGCCTTTCAGTCATTACCAGCAGAGCCATGAAGATACAGAGAGGAGGGAATGGGGGGCCAAGAGCACAGTCTGATTTAGTGTCTCCACCAGGAATGACCTTTGGGGAGTGAACTTAGTTGTTTATGTTCCAGGAGGGGAAGAGAAGGTCTGGGTGACTCAGAAGTGTTCTGAGGACTGATCTTTTTATGACCCCTTTGGGGGTCGAACGACCCTTTCACAGGGGTCATCTAAGACCATCGGAAAGTTAAGACTATCTAAAGCTAAGACCATCACAGTTAAAGACAAAACACAACAACCACTAAGCCACCTGGGGCTGAAAGCACTCTGATTTAGAGACTATACTCAGAAAGGACATTAAAAACCAGACTCTGGCAGCAAGAAATGAGGGCCATTTTACAGGGAAGATAACTGCCAACACAGTGGGGAAAGAGAAAGCATCAGGGGAACAAATCTCTATCAGATTCTGTTCTCAAGATAAGCCCCTCCCTGTGACCACTCCCCCAACCCCAGAGCTGGCAGGGTGCTTCATGTCCACCTGCTGGCAGTCCTTACCCGGAATCGCTCCTCCAACAAGGAAAGCTCGCTGATCAGATCAGTGATGGCATTGGTGAAAGCTTCCTGAGGGCTGTAATCTGGAGTGGTCTGTACACGAATGATGATTTTGTGTTCCAGTGGGTGGGGGACTTTATAGCCTGCAAACAGCACCTGGGGGTCTTTGAGTAACTGTCTGAAACAGAAAAAGAGACCAAGGTAAGACAGATGAATGGATTCCCTTCCCACTGCACTCTCATCTGCCCTCTGCTCCACACAGACCACCTCAACTGTATACAAGTGGTATGGTGGGATCTGAATTATTGGTAATATAATAATCATTTTATACAATAAAGCTTCAACTTTTTACATCTTTTAAAAATTGTTTAGTCTGCAATGTCTGTTGCTGCAATGACTTGGGTTACATTATTTGGCACTGAACATGAGATTTCTGAGACATTCTTTAAATCATGGTGAAGCTGCTCTTCTCACACTGATTCTAAAGTCATTGCTGTGGCCACATCTGTGTTTCCAAGTCTAACCATGATTACAGCCTGGAGGTTTTTATGGGGTTTAAGCCAGCTAAGTGCACCCATACATCCTATGTAAGATTCTTGGCCTTTTGTGACATATGGTACCAGGCAGCCAAGGCTGTATGTACATAAAGCAGCCTGTCTCCATCCGGAAATTTCTGTAATTGTGGAACAAGACTTTAAAGCTCCCCGTAAGGAGCAGATGTTTCATAGGGCAACGAGGTCCAAATTACACAGGCTCACCCGAACTTCTGACAGTGTTTTAGCTAGAGCTTTAAATAACAAAGTGGGTTTTGTTGGTAAAAATGACCTTTCCCAGTCTTCAGGACTCCAGGATCTACCCACAACAAGGATGTTTTTCCCCATAGCAGCAGTTTGCTGCTCGGATTTTACTGGTATAGAGAAGTCGCAGGTGAGCAAACTCCCTTCACCAACACAAGCCAGCACCATCTCTGCCACTGACCACTCCAGTGTCAGTCAGGATGTGTCAAAGGTGGGACTAGAATTCAGGGCCAGCTCTCTGTCCACTGGACTACACTGCTGCCTCCTGGGATAGCATGGAGGAAAAAATGAAAGCATTGAGAAAGTAGAGGAAAGCAACATGGATCAGAACACAGCACCTGGGAAACACTCCCTCTTGTCTGCCTCCCTGAGCCAAGCTCAGACTTCCTGCCACCCCAAGTGACCTTCCCCTTAATCTCACTCTGCTCTCTGCCCCACTGGCCGGCTCCCAGAACACAGCTCCCTCCTACCTGGAACATCTTCCCTTCCCTTCCCTCCCCTTCTTTGCCAGATGACTTCCTCTTCTTTCTCTAAAGTCCAATAGCATCTCCCCTAGACTCCCCAACCTCCTCATGCTGTGATGATGTGACTTGGACCTGACACCATTGGTTTGCAGCTTTCTAATGCATTTATGTATCTACGGTATTATGGTGATCTAGGGATCTCTGAGACTCTGCTAGACTCTCAGCAGCCTCCACAAGGGCAGGGAATGTTTCTTAGCTAATCCCTCTAACTCTCTTGCTATCTGCTATGGCTCTATAACAGCGGTTCTCAACCTGTAGGTTGTCACCCCTTTGGGGGTCGAACGACCCTTTCACAGGGGTCACCTAAGACCAACGGAAAACACATTTCCAATGGTCTTAGGAACTGAGACACCACTCCTCTATCTGTCTCCAGGCAGGTCTCCCCACATGCAGATATGCCCACATACAAGTATTAAAGGGTCGCAGCATTAGGAAGGTTGAGAACCACTGCTCTATAAAACAGAAGACCTGAACAAAATTTCCCCCCCCTTTTTTTGGAGGGGGGAAGGCAGGGCAATTGGGTTAAGTGACTTGCCCAAGGCCACACAGCTAGTAAGTGTTAAGTGTCTGGATCCAGATTTGAAGTCAGGTCCTCCTAACTTAAGGGCTGGTGCTCTATTCACTAGACCACCTAGTTGCCCCACAAATATTTCTTGATTTTAAATTTGTGAATATGGCCAAGGTGGAATGACGGTAACATACTTGGCCAGTAAGTAACATTAATTAATGTAAAATTTGAGTGAATTATATTTTTAAAAATTTACTGGGTACCAACTGTGTGCAAGGCATGAAATGGAACAATACTGTGAGCTACAGAAAGGCATTTAACATTCCCTGTCAGTGCCCAGGAAAGATCTCCTAGAAGAGCTGGATCTAAGTGGACAGAGTGGTAGGAGGAAACACCAGGCAAGCAGAAGGCAAAGTCAGAGGCAGGTGAATGCGCACAGCACTGGGAAGGGATCTTGAGGAAACTGGCCTGACTGCTGCAAAAGGTTTTGACGTGATAAGGACAGAAACAAGCCTAAAAAGGCAGCTATGGTGCAGCAGTGAACTTGAAACAAAAGAAATCCGTGATGGAGAAATGGCTAGCTAAACTGTGATCCATAAAGAGAAGTGAAATATTACTTGTGCTATAAGAAATAGTAACCATGATGAAAACAGAAATATAGGAAGACTCAAATGGACTGATGCAAAGTGAAGCTAGCAGAACCAGGCAAACAGAATACACAATGATGACAACACTATGTAGGGAAAGAACAAAATAAACCTAATGCTGTAATATTTTAATAACCAAGCTTGGCCTGGAGAAAAAATGCATTTCTTTGCAGAGGAGGAAGACCATGAATGCAGAATGTTGCATAAAAGACCACATTTTTTTGATGTGTTGGGTTAGTCTGAGTGAAATTTTTTTCAGTGAGAAATAAAGATTGCATAAAAAAAGCTGTCAACAAAAAATTATTTTAAATGTAGCCTAAGGATCAGACCTGGTGGCTAGGTGGCACAGCAGACAAGAGTGCTGGGCCTGAAGTCAGGAAGATATCTTCCCGAGCTCAAATCTGGCCTCTAGAACTTACCAGCGTGTGACCCTGGGCAAGTCACTTAACTATTTGCCTCAGCTTCCTCATCTGTAGAATGAGTTGAAGAAGTAAATGGAAAACCTCTCCTGTATCTTTGCCAAGAAAATCCTAATGGGGTCACCGGAAGAGCTGGACAAAACTTAACAAAGGAGATCAGACACTAAGCTATGAGTTTTATTCTGTGAGAATTGGGGAACTACTGAAGGGGTTTGTGCAGGAAACATCTGGGGAAGGCTGATCTGGCAGAGGCATGCTCAGACAGTGGGAAAAGCTAAATAAAGAGACCCCTTAGTTATCGCGGTCCAGGTGCTAGGCACACGCGATCTCCCCGCCCAGGTTAAGCCTTCTAAACTCTCCCCCTTTTCAGACTACGCAGGCCCCCGCTGGATGCTCACAGCTCCCTGGTCTCACAGGGTGGGCAGGTGCTCCTGATAACGCACAGCTGGGGGTGTAACGAAGTCTGCTCATCTGAGGGGATAAGCTGAAGCAGAGGAGCCCCACCTTGCACAGACTCAGTTTAAGGGGCTATCGGAGACGACTGGGGACTACGCTGGCTTGTGCAGGCGCTGACGGCCTGAGAAGCCCCGGGAAACCCCGGGGCGTCCGGAGGGTGCTGCGGCTCCGCTCCCCGCTCCCCCGGGGTCTGGACATTGGCCACAGCCCGCTCCCCCGCGGCCGCACTTACGACTTGATGATGTTCCCCAGCGTGTGGTCCTCCTTGTTGATGGTGAACAGACAGGCATTGGGCACTTTGGTGTCCTTGTTAATGGTGATCCTGGGGGGGAGAGGAGACGTGAGGGGCCCGCCCGCTAACACACCCGATCGGGAGGGCCCGCCCCAGCGACGAGCCGGGGTTCAGGGTGGACCCCTAAGCCTCAGCGGGGGTCGGGCGCCATTTCACAGACGGGAAAGCCGAGGCCCGAGGCCAGGGACACAAACAGCACTTTCTCACAACCCACAAGCACTAGCGTCCCCGGCTTCTTTTCTAGGTTAGCGGGTGATTACTCGGGGCAGCCCGGCCTCAGTCCAGCGCACGTGACGTTAGGGCCGGCGAGGACCCGAGTCTTCCCAAAAGGGGCTGTCGCGTTCGGGGGAGGGGGGGAGGCAGATGAGGAAACTGAGGTCCGGGTAGGGGGCCCGCTAATGGGGGCGGGGGCGCCCCGGCAGGACACCCCTCTCGGACGGATGGGGAAGCTGAGGCCCTTCCCGCCGTGGGTCACGCGGGAGCCCCGCTCTGCCCTCCC